>JARCFY010000011.1:21784556-22422994 GCA_029233225.1 Lepidodactylus listeri | reverse complement strand
GAATGAGGGTGTGTTCTTTACACTTATTTTTATTGCACAAAGTATTGGATGGGGAAGGGAATGGAGGAAGAGCAGGTCAGTTTCACTCACCTGTGGAGTGGAGCCTGAGGGGTGGGTGTTGCCTTCTGACACACTTCCGGTATGTTAGGGGGGGTGGCATATGCAAATGAGTTATGCAAATGAGTCATGCAAATGAGCTCCTGCACCTCTTTTTCTACGAAATGACCCCTGAAAATAACCATTTGTTTCCGCTCAGTAACTGTGTACTGACTACGTAGGTCTTGCAAAAACTTCCCTAGCTTTTGTAACTTGGTGAGGAATACTTAAACCTCATCTGTACTTCTGTTTTACATGTAAATAGTGAGAAACTCCAGCCAAAATACTGGTTTGATAACAGGAACTCCAAGTCTATGTCAGATATTAACATCCAAGAGGCCACCACCAGTGTGGTTGCTGTAATGCTATTCTAAACATATAAGCCCTGTCAAAAGAAGAGTGAAAACTGGTTCCAGCGTTGTTCACAATGGAATCTAAAACTCGCTCCTGTAATCAAGTTAAACCCTGGAGAATCCAGGGTATTAGTTCAGTTACAAGATATAATTAAATCCCATCAGTGCTCTAACTTTCCATCTACTGCTATAACTAAGTTGATTGTTGCTATCACATTACGTTGTTACAACAAGTACCAGAGCAGCGATCATAGCCACAAGCTGCATGGGGCTAAGAGGCTTCCACAAGGCAAAGCAGCAGGGTCAACATATACAGGTCTCTCAGATTCACAAAAATGTGTCTGGTTTTTATACATGGTTGAGCAAGTCGTTTAAAAATGCATTTCTTTTGTATTGGCAACATCTTATTAAAATACAGATAATCCATTAAAGTAAAGCTAAGAGAAATAAACAGGACCCCTCCTGGTATTTTAGGAGCTGAAATAATAATAAAGAGAAACTTTGTTTCAATGCTTTTGCAATTAATAGCTTCAAAGGCTTGGGGGGGCGGGGGCTCTCACAGTTCACAGCAGGTTCTGCGGGGAAAGTCTTTTGCAATTTGATAATGTGAACAGTATGGGACAGGAAGAGCTGTGCAGTAAGCTGTGAGAATCCATGGCTCATATTGGCCCCCAAACAGAGGGAAAGATACACTTAACATTACTGCAGGCACAGATAATTGTAGGAATAAGAGAGAGCATCAAAGATATATTCCGTTGAGCCTTCTGTCTTTAGGAAAGATTTTGTGCACCTTCGCCATGTCTTCCCAATCACCGACTGGTGAGCCCTTGGGCTGGAAGAGACCAGAAGGTCATCAAGGTGAGCCCTCAGCCCCAAGGCAGGATTCTCTAAGGCTCAGAGCCTCTTGTGAAGAGCAGACAAGAAAGAACTTGAAAGCTCGCTTATTGCATTGACCAAAATAGCTTTTAACTTTTAATCAGAAGCCTCAGGCAATTAAACACTACTGCATAATGTCTCAGACACTTTGCATAACGAACCTGGTCTGTCACTGACTGTAGCCCTGTATGCACGTTGCAAATGAAGGGACAGACATCCTGCCTCTACATGCATGCATCTGTTTGTAAAGAAGAACCAACACATGTTCATGTACTGCCAGCCTTGAAGTGGTTTCTGTCAGTAAAAGGCAGGGGGCAAGGCCCTTTTCAGGGCCATTTTGGCTTTTGAGCAAGCACACGTAAAAAGAGGCAAGGCCCAGAAGTGTCTACTTTTAAAATCGGGGGGGGGGGGGTGGAGGCTCTTGTGCGCGCACGCTTTGCGTGTGCGCGCGCTGGGACCATGTCCCCGCCGCCCCCCCAGACTGGCATAGCCTGGCCACTCCTGCCTCCGTGGGGCCAGCTGGGCAACTGCCCAGCGTGCCAGGCCAGTCCCGAGGGGGGAGGCGGCGGCGGCAGCCAGCAGCAGCCGGTGGGCGGGCAAACGAGGCGGCAGCCTGCGCCTGTTGGCACAAGTTCCATATCCCCCCTGCCTTCCCCCCACCTGCTCCTGCCTCCGTTCCTCTGTCCAGCACGCTGGGCATTTGCCCAGTTGGTTCCTGGACGGAGGGAGGGAGGAACGGAGCAGGGGGAGAGGCGGTGGCGGCGGCAGCCGGCCAGCCAGCCGGCCTGGGCGCTCCATTTTCCCGGGGGTGGCTGAGCCCCCCTCGGGAAATTTTGGGGGTGGCACGAGCCCCCCCCCCTGTAGTTTATGCCCCTGGCAAGGCCCACCAGCAACCATCAGCATAGTTGGATCGGAATCATCATTATGCCACAGATACTCACTGGGTCAGTTGCCCATAAATTATTACACTGGTTAATTACATCAGTTTAATGTCAGTCGAGGTTTTGATGGTTCAGCTATTCCAGAGAGAAACATTTTGCTTGCAGAACAGCTAGATACAGAATCGCTAGATAACAATTTACATTTTGAACGGCCACTCTTTCTCTGTTCTTGTCCAGATGTTCTTTTGCATGAGCGATATCACAGAACTCTGAGGTGTCAGTGGGGGTATGAGCCTTAGTGTCTCTGGGAGTCATTGCTTTGCTAATTGCTGGCCCCTTGGTCCAAAAGGGTCTTTTCTTGCCAAATGCAGGTTATTGCTCTGGTCCTGGGGATGGAATGTGTGCCCTTTTTCCTGGTATGTGCAGGTCTGTCTGAAACAAAGGCTTAACAAAGGCTCCTGGATATTTAGTTCAGTGTGGCTAACGAAATGCAAGCTGCTTGCTAATACAGACGCACAGAGCCACACTGAATATATAAGTGCTGTGGTTTTCATTTTAAACCCAAACCGACTATGCATCTAAATTTTCTCACTACACCAGTCACACATTCTCAGGCTGACAAGGTTGTTGTGAGGATAAAATAGAGGGGAGGTGAATGATATAAGATGCTTTGGGTCCCCATTGCGGAGAAAAGCAGGGAATAAATACAGTGAATACATAAAGATAGCTGAAGATGGGAAGGCAGATGAAAGGTAGGTTGGCTGGTGGGTGGGAAGGAGAGAAGGAAATAGGGAAAGGTGGGGAAATTGGGGGCAGGGGTGCCAGAAGGCAGGAAAGAAGAAGTAGTGTGGGGCGAGGCAACTGGGCTTGATGGCTGCCACTGTGCAACTCAGCCATAGTTTCCCCAGGTATAGGCTGCCACAAGTAGGGAATGAGGAAATGCTGAAGACAGAGGCAGATGAAGGCAGGTTGGTTATAGGTGGAAAGGAGAGAAAGAAACAGGAAAAGGGAAGAGGGGATGGGGGCTTTCAGGGAAGTGGGGGTGCGGAAATGAGGTGCCCCCACCAAAGTCCTTGCAGATCCCCCCACTTGTAATAATCCTAGTTGCTAGAAGTATTTATCTCTCTCATTTTCCAATTTTTCACATCTGATTAACACCTTTATTCCCTCATCCAAGTCATTAATAAAAATAAACAGAATCAGGGCACACAAGTAGAGGGTCCCATTTGTCATCAGTTTGTCATTTGGCACGACTTCATTAATAATGTGGAGTACCGTTCTTTAATATTTCCTTCGTTCGTTTTTTTTTTAAAGTCAGATGGAAAAGACCTTGCTAAAATGAGGTTAGGTTGGAATCTCTGAATTGTCCTTAAATACTAAACCAGTTCCCCTGTCGGAGGGGGGGGGGGGGATAGATTTCCTTGATATGATTAACCTTTGCCCAAATGCATATGATTAGCCATAGAACAGATTACAAAAGCTTACAAAATTATCCAGGAACTTGAGGTTTCTGTTTCTTTTCTGCTAAGTACATTAAATGCTGTTTTAAAAGACTGAGCCCGGACATTTTGCTTTGGAATATCTGAACACTGCTTGACGCTGGGGGACTCTCTGGAGCAGATCCAAGAGCCGTGGAGGTAGGGTAGGGTAGGGGAAGAGGTAGTCAAAGCAAGAGAGAGAGCAAGTTGCTGTGTGCCCTCTTATTAGGGGGCTCTAGGGGAGGGCTTGGCTGGACACTTCCCCTGAGACCACCCCTTATGGTCCACCCCAAAAGTCCTGTCCACGGGAGGAGAGGGGCTTAAGGCGTTGGGCAATATTACACTCTACCTGGTTGTGACAGATACCTGGAAGGCTGGAAATGACTTCCTCAGCCAAACCTTTTGTTTCACTGATAGCTCTTAATGTCTCAGAGCTGCAGAACTGGTTTCTGGCAAGCCAAGTCCATTGTCTATGTAAACGGAGGAAATAGTCCTCTTTATTACTCTGGGGCAAGGAATGTTGGAGGGGTTTTTTTTTTGCCTGTGTGAAGGAGAAGAAAATCATGGCTAATGGCGTCTGAAAGCACATGTTCAAGCCACAATGGCGGGTGGCCGTTTTTGTGTAAGTAGCTATGTTAAGGGAAGTCTCTGGGAGCTGGTGACCTTGGGAACCACTGGCACATCGTCTCAGGCGTCGGCTGGTGTGTGTGTACAGCTGGCATCATGATCTGGTCAATTGCATCTCAGTCCCTTTTACACATTCAACAACACAGCCCAGTGTTAACATTTATAGACTTTATGTCTATTAGAGCACATAAGCGCCTTGCAGGGCAACAGCTGGTCATTTTGCTGTTGCTTCCATGGACTGCCTTCGTCTAGACTGGTAACTATAGCCTTCCCTGAAATTGCTGTCTCCCCTCTCCTTCCTGATTTCCTCTTAGTTAGCCCTGTATGTGTTTTCAGTGTACATGTGTGTTTTGCCCATTTCTATATCTTTTAATAAAAACCTTTCCTGCTGAACATCGGCCTAGTTTTTTTTTTTTTTTTAGAGTTCTCTAAGGGTATACATAGGTGAAGAATCCCAGTTACCCCCTCTCACTGTGTCTCCTTTAAGGCTAAATTCCCCCCACTCATTAGAGGACTGCTTATTTCGGTAACAGTTTCAGGTCAGAAAAATTCTTTCTTTATCGCATTAAAGCCACCGTTGTGATCTGCCATGGCCAGCAAGCATTTAGGCATCTAGGAGAGCTAGGGCGCAACTCACGTCTGACTGATGAATACATAAAATGTGTTGGAGAAATGAGTATGAAAGACAAGACCTGGGATTTCAGTCATTATAGGGTTAACCTATGCAACTTGTTGTGTTTCCTAGTTTAACCTGGAAGTGCCTGGCAGCTGGCCAATTAACTCTAAGCCCGGGAAACCTGGAGGTGTACTGTTTTGCTAATTGGTCAATGATATCAGGTGTTTCCTTTCAGGGGTCAAGAAGAAGGAGAGATCCTCCATTGTAATCTCTCTCACTCTGTAGTAGGATGTCTTAGTGGGCAGACGCAGCACAATGCTGCTTAGTAAGCATGCTTTGTTTATTTGTAGCTAATCCCGTTTCCCTTTTTCCTTTAGTAATAAAGTTTCTTTTAAACTAAAAGAAGCAATCTCTTCTTTCCAGAAAAGCAAGATCCATTACTCTGAATGTTCTTGAATATTGGACAAAAGTCCTAACAAAATGTACGAAAACGAAAGCTTGAGAAAGAATTCAGCTATCTTAGTCTATTTCTGCACTGCAGAGTAAGTTGCCTTGAGCTGATGTGTCACTGATTTGCATTGCTCGCTATATGGTAACTGGCTTCCTTCAGTGCTCCCTTATTAGAAACACATTCTGTGTTTCTGCGGCAGCTGGGCTTCACTTAGGGGGTGATGTTGTTAACCCTTGCCTCTGCGGTGTTCATTCTCTCCCTGTCGTTTTTTTAAACCTCTGCTGACTATAGCACAAATGCACACTTCTGCAGGAAGGGAATGCACCTGAAATAACAAAGTCTGCCACAGGTACCTAATAACTGGTGTCAGTGCACATCAGGTGCACAAGTGTAAGTGTGTCAGAGCAGCAGTGACATGTGGGAAATTACTAATGCGCACAAGTCCATGCAGACTTCTGTTTCTAAATGAACTAGGTTGGTCTGTTTCTTATCTATATCAATACCAGCTGCTTGAGCGCACTGTGGTATGAATGAACACTGTATGAACTCAGAGCCTGTCAGCACACCCTTCAGTGTCACATCTCTGGCTCTCCATCTGGTGCATTTTGCTAGTTGCTTGTACTGCACGTGCTGGCCACTTTGGGGGTGTCTTTCCCAGGTTTCGAGCTGGCTAAAGAGAGCTTTCCTTTTATCCATATGAGAAAGAAACTGTTGTTGCTCCTCGGCTCCCTTCGGTGTGGTTTATGGGGGGGGGGGGAAACGGTGTCTGCAGCAAGCACCAAAAGGGGTCTGTGGCCAAGACAATCAGCTTTCCAAGTAACACAAATATTTCCCAGGTAACTAAGGGTACTGCACAGAGCCACTGAAACAAACCATAAGTGCTGGAGAAAAGAGGGCAAAGAGCCATGGCCCTTCTGTTTCTGAGAACCCCTTCCCTGATCATGAAGCATAGAAAAGAATGTGTTTTTGATCCATAGCAATAGTTGCTATAATCAGTTTCAATACAGGAGATTGAATAGATTAGCTTTTCTTTTCAAGCCCTCTTGACGGTATATGGATCATCACAATTTCACTAATAGAGTCTTAGGGGAAGGAGACCCTGAATTGACTCCAAGAGATCTCGGTGGTTTAATGGAGCCACATATCTTACACTATGCACCTGGATGTGCAACATTATTTTACTGAGGCGCATCTCAGGTTGCATGATCCAGGAGCTGCAATCAGCCTGCCAGATCCTTCAAACAGAAAGGCGTGCAGTGATGGGCTCAGAAGCCGAATCAGCCTTGCCAAAACTTTCCCCTGAGCCTTTTCTGCCAACTCACATGAGACTAGTGGAGGGGAAAGAGGTTTTCCATGGATGTGTTGGCTGGATAGGCTTATCACTGTGCTTGGTCTTCTTACTGAAGTTGCTAGGGAACTGAGACCACATTGCAAAAGAGAAAAACTGAGCGTAAACGAATAACTATGGTTTTCATTTTTGTTGATATGCGACTGAGGTAAGCAAAGCCATATGGGTGAACAATCCTATGTGCTGGAAGAGCCCAGAAACTCCCAAAATGAAGTTCAATGAAGTTATGCAGCGATTGCTTTCATGCTCCCACCCTTCAGCATTAAAACCCTGAGGGAATCTGAGATCAGCACTTGGCAAAAGATGGTACGGGAGGCCTGTAGGGATCTCTGGGCAGAAGAATCTGGTAATGGGAAAGTTCGCAAATGTAATCTCCTACTCTGCAGTGACCTAATCCCCCTGCATTGAGACTAATCTTTTCAGCAAAGATCAAAAAGCCCTTCTTATCTTTCATTTTAATCATTGAGCCAGAATACATAGTACTGGCCTTTGGTCTTTTCAGGCTGTATAAAGAGGGAGATGCCAGTATCTTTGCTGAGAAGTGGATTTGCTAGTCTTTTAAAGACTTTGGTTGGACTTCTCCCAGTAACCAGTGCATTGTGTTTTTAAGAAAAAGCAGCAACTCCAGTAATGTTTTTTTGATGCAGACTACTATTATTTAGTTTACCATCATCTTCTGTCTATTCTTAAAACAACATTATGTGATAGGTCCGAGGACGGGATCTCTGGCTGAGGAAAAAAACTTGTCTAAGGCCACCAAGTGAGTTGATGTCTTAGCAAGGAAGTCTTTTCTTTCCAGAAAACAAGGGATTAGGCTTTAAGGTGGCTCTCATGGCAAATTCATTTATTCAATTCATTTTTATTTTACAAATTAAAACATCTCTCTATATAAAAGAAAGTCCCCTCACCGTAAAACCAACGCCCAGGCCAAAGCGCTGGACCTAGAAACACCAAATTTGGGGAGAGCGCTCCTACCATGGCGTAGGTGTTCACTAAGAAGGGATTTTTTAGAAATTCAACCCCTAAGGGGTCAAAAGGGGGAAAATGTGCTCTCCCATTGATCCCTATGAGGCTGCCAGGCTGCTGCCTACTTGTACCCCCCTCCCCACTCTCTGATTGGTCAGCTCCAGAGCTCAGTGTTCTGAGGTAAAAAAAAAGTTACAGGAGACTGCAGAGAGCTAACAGCAGTTGAGGAGATCAGGAATGGCCAACAAACACCTGTGAGGTGCAGTGATGCTGCTGGCCCAGCCTCTCTGATCGCTTCCAACACACTCCCCCTCACTTCCTACACTTAACAGGCAGCTGTCTGTCAGGTGCAGCAGCAGTTGCAGGATGTCTAAAGCCATGAGGGAGCCTGCCCCAGCAGTAATGCCTGAGTGATCCTGCCGGCCCTGCCTCCACAATGGCTTCTAATACTCCTCCCCCTCCCCCTCCTACACTGCACAGGCAGCTGCCTGTCAGGTGTAGGAGAGGAGGCGAGATGCTTGCAGCCACCAGGGAGGTTTGCTCAGCAGGACTGCTGAGCAAACCTCACCAGGGAGGTTTGCTCACCAGGGAGGTTTGCTCAGCAGGACTGCCTTAGCCCTGCTGCTGGCCTTTAGATACAATCCCTCCCAACACCAGACAGGCCAGTGTCTGTCAGGTGTAGGAGCAGGGCCAGGGTGCTTTAATCCATCAGGCATGCCACCCCAGCAGGATCACCTTAGCAATGATGCTGGCCCAGTCTCTCTTGTTGCAGAATCCCCCCTGGCAGAAAAATCTGGTTGGGAAGAAACCTGCTTTCTTGACAGCCACCAAACTCTTTGGAACTTCCTCCATTTCCTGCTGACCATGGGCTGCAATGAGACGGGCAGTCTCGCCCAATATAGTTGCTTTCCCCTAATGGATTAAACCGGCTGGTTCACACAGCCACATCTGGCAGCCATTCCCCAGTCAAACTCACCCCGTCATAAGGTGATTTGGAAACGGAGGAACTAGACAGCAGATGAATTCTGGTGCTATCAGATCCCCGTGCATTCATCCCGCATTGCCAGATGTCTGAGCTCCCCTGATGCGCACTCAAACCAGTTCAGACGTGTGAACCTGTAGTTCTGGGTTCACCTTTTTTAAAATGGTAGAGCATATGTGCATGTGCGCATATGTGCACCCAATAAATTTTCTTTAAAAATGTCAAAGTTGTTATGTCTTTATACACACACACACACACACACACACACACACACGACCAGACCGCATGCTCCATGATTGATGCACAGCACTGATCTGAACGGTCAACCATGGAAGAAGCGCATGGTGAGGTCGGAGCAGGGTGGGAGTCTGATCAAAAATCTCCATCAGAAAATCAGACCTGTTTAACTCTTTTGAATGGATTTTAATGTTTTATGCCACTTTCCATATTCAGGGGTCCTTTTGTAAAAAAAGAGGTGCAGGAGCTCATTAGCATAACTTATTTGCATATGCCACACCCTCTGATGTCACCGGAAGTGTGTCAGAAGGCAATACCCACCGCTCAGACTCAGGAAGGAAGGAAGGAAGGAAAGGAACAGGAGGGAAGGTAGGTAGGTAGGTGGGGGGGGGAGAGAGAGAAGAAAGGAAGGGAGGGAGGGAGGGAGGGAGGGAAGGGGAAAGAAAGAAAGGAAGGAAGGGAGGGAGGGAGGGGGGGAGGAAGGGGGAAGGAAGAAAGAAAGGATCAGGAAGGTAGGTGGGGGAAGAGAGAAAAGAAAGAAAGGAAGGAAGGAAGGAAGGAAGGAAGGTGGGAAGGGGGGAATTTATTTATTTGTAAACAGAAATGTAGGGGTGTAAATATTCCAGTAAATAAATGCATGCAAGAAAGCAATTACAGCTGTATTGTTTGTTTTTGTCAAATACATGGAAAAATAAATATAATGTTATACATATTAATACACAAGAACTTGTAGACTTCAGAATAGAAACATGATGACCGTAGATCCCACTCTGTCCTGCTGCCCACCCTTTCCCACCCCTTTGTAGTATTACCCTGCATGAGGAGGTAAACCAGAGGAGTGGGGAGGGCATAGGTAGAAGAAGAAACTGCAGATTCCTTACCCCAGTGTTATCAAGAAGTGTTATGAATGTACTCTGGGTTGCATCCTGGCAAAGGCAGAAACTGCAGCTTTTCTGAGGCCTGTGAGACAAGATATACCTGCAAAGCTTCTCTGTTCTGAAAAAAAGGGACAGGAGGCCTTCCTTCTATAATTTGCCCACCCGCAATAAAATTCCTGCCTTTTTAATGTAATTAACTATTTTGGAATTCTATTTGTAAAGGGTTCCACATTTGGGACAGGAAGCAACCAAGGGCCAATCTGACTATGCGAGGAAGTTGAGCCTGGTTTGTTAGGATTTTGTATGTGTGAAAGCTTCTCCATAATTTCCTTCACGGAGCAGGTGCCACAGATAAGACTCTTAAATTCCTTTTAAACTACGCAGGGAAGGGAAATGTTCGAGGCCTATGGTGTGCTTTGCTCTTATCGTATGTGCAAGCAGGGGTCCGTTGTGTGGGAGCGCACAGGAGCGCAGCTCCAGGAGTGAGGAGCCCAGGGGGCGGGCACATGACCAAGCCCCGCCCCCTCCTCGGCTTCCCCGAGCAGTGCAGAGGTGCAGCGCCCCGGGAAAGCCCTGCTAGGGTCTTTATTGTTTTTAATGTTTTGTTTTAATATTGATAATTTTATCATTGTTCCTTTTATGACTGTGTGCTGCTTTTCCAGAGACTTGCTCAAGGTGGCATATAAATTTTCTAAATATACCATTTTTTATCTGGGCACATGGCACATAAGTACTGGAGAAATTTCACCAACCCTTCAGCAGCTTCCGCCCCATCAGTTTGGTGTAGTGGTCAGGAGTTGGCCTCTAATCTGGGAGAACTGGGTTTGATTCCCCACTCCTCCACATGCAGCTGCTGGTGTGACCTTGGGCCAGTCACAAGTTCTCTCAGAGCTGTTCTCTCATGAGCAGGTCTCAAAAGACCTCTCTCAGCCCCACCTACCTCACAGGGTGTCTTCTTGTGGGGAGGGGAAGGGGAAGGGATGGGTGGTGCACATGTCCTGGGTATCTCAAGTCTACTTGAAACCTGGTGGTTTCAAGGGAGCAGGAAGAGAATGAGGGTGTGTTCTTTACGCTTATTTTTATTGCACAAAGTATTGGATGGGGAAAGGAATGGAGGAAGAGCAGGTCGGTTTCACTCACCTGTGGAGTGGAGCCTGAGGGGTGGGTTTTACCTTCTGACACACTTCTGGTATGTTAGGGGGTGTGGCATATGCAAATGAGTTATGCTAATGAGCTCCTGCACCTCTTTTTCTACGAAATGACCCCTGTGTGCAAGCTTCTACTAAAGAGAATTAAAGCCAGAAGAAGGTTATCCTTTTTGCTTTGTAGCCCAAGTGTAGGACACCTGTGTAGGGAACACAGGGCAGGTTCCACTATAAACATAAGCACTGGACAAATTCTTCTTCTTTTGGAGCCATCACCAAACAGGAAACTGATCACAGCTGTGTACAGATTAGGCGAGTGTGCTTGTGTCTTTAGCATGAATAGAAAAAATTTCAGAGGTAATTTTTAAAATCAGAGTATACCATAAACCTATTCTATTCCTTGGATCAAAGGCTTGGAATTAGGGCTGCCAAGCCAGCCTGGGGGGGCGGGGGGATCCCCCGCTACAGGGGTTCCCGATCTGCCGGTCAGCATTCGGCCGGCGGGGGAAACCCCACCCCTTTCCCCAGCGTAATGACGTCACCCGGAAGTGACGTCATCACGTTGGGGACGTTGCCGGGACGGCGCTCTAGCAATCGCCCCCAAACTCTATGGTATCATAGAGTTTTGGGGCGATTGCCAGAGCGTCGCCCTGGCAACACCCATAATGTGATGATGTCAGTTCCAGTGATATTACTGTGGCGCGCGTGTGCCGGGGAAGCTCCCGGCGGCAGGAGGACTCCCCCCGCCGGTAAGGACAAAGGACTTGGCAACCCTACTTGGAATGTCCTTCAGCTATCTGAGCCAGAGTCATAATAACATAAGAAGAACTCTGCTGAATCAGACAGTGGTCATCTAGTCCAGCATCCTTTCTCACACAGTGGCCAACCAGTCACTCTGAAGGGCCAACAATCTATATATCTAATTCCCAACTGTGCCGCTTTGTGCGGATACTTATTTCTGGAGTCAGGGAGCCCATGGAGGGAAAAGAGATTATTCTGCACATGTGGGCCACTCCACACATGTGCAGAAAAATCTAAAAACTTTTTAAAAACTAAGGGGGAAGTTAAAAACAGCCAAGAAGTAGAATAGCGTTAACAGCGCCTGCGCAGAGAATGTACTTAACTAAGCCGTGAGAACGTGCTGGAGAGCCCTCGGGAAGCCGCTGCCGCCGCCATTTGGAATGCCAGGAGAAACAGTTGCAGCTGCCAGGACAGCCACCGGAGTATAAATACTCCAGCCAATGGTCTACCTGCAGGACTCCCCAGGAGCCGCCCCTCACTTCGCCCCCTCTGCCAATTGATGCCAGCCGGCCTTTGCCTTACCTGCACGAGGGGAAGGAGGTGTCTCAGCCAACCTGGGCTGCACCCTGTCCCCTTGGCCAACACTCCTTCAGCTCTCCTCGTTGCCACCTCTTTCTCTGCTGCAAGCCGAGATGGGGCCTGTGCCGCTGCCATGACTGCTTGGCCTGTGCCTGTGAGTGCTCCTCTGGGTGCTCCGTAAGGAGCAGCCACAGTGCTATGACAGCAACAGCAAGTGACAGCCCAGCCAGAGGGGACAGGAGGGGAGAGAAAGGGAAGGCTGCTTAGACTGCTAGGGGGGGGGGAGCAAAGATGGGGAAAAGTCCCTTCCTGAGAAGTTTCTCCCTTTCCAAACAGGCACCTCCCCAACACCCTCCCACTCCCCAAAGGGACCTCAGAGCTTACAGTTTCCAACACAGCGGTGTCCTCTTTCTGTGGCACTTCCTCCTCAGCCACTGAATCCTCTTCCAACCTTCCTCCTCACCCCCTCCAGTGGAAACCCATAAGAAACTTGCGGAGGAAGTACATCCTTTCCCCCTTTTTGCTTTCTTTGCTCTTCCTCCTTTAACAATCTTCCCCTCTTCCCCCTCCCCTTTTCTGTCAACCTATCCCCATCCCTTCTGCCCCATCCCTTCTTTTTCAATCTGCCCCTCTTTCTCTGATAACCTCCCCCCATTTCCCCCTTTCGCCAATTCTTTTATCTGTCAACCTGCCCCCTATTTTGCTCCTTTCTCCCATTTCCCTTATCTGTCAGTCTATCCCCATCTCTTTCGCCTCCCCCTTTTCTCCATCACTCTACCCAAGTTTTGCTGCTCTTCCTCCCTACCACTCAGCCTTGCTGTTCTCCCCACCTACCGCCCCACCCTTGGCACTTCAGTAACCCCACCTTTGCAGCTCTCCCTCTCTACCCCCTTTTGTGTACTGGGCTCAAGGCATTGAGGAGACGGACGACGACATAGCGATCACTAGTTTATTGGTACACAAAGTGATAATGGAGCACTGGCTGCGAGGGGCCAACTATATACAGTAGCCGTGACTTCCACAGGCCCAATTGGCGGGGTTTAATCTCCCGCCAGAGATCTTATTGGCGGGCTCTAGAGGGTCGACTCGAGCCTTATGTCGCTGCCGCCTCGCGGTTGTCAGCGGACATAACACCCCCCACCCTTGGCACTCCACTACCCACCCATCCTTGGCATTCACTCACACCCACCCTTGCTCTCTTTCCATCTACCCCCCCCACCTTTGGCACTCCCCTCCCCCCAACCTTGCTGCCCTCCCCACCTCCCTATTCATTGAGATCGCTCTGCCTTTAAACAGCTGTAAGTCTGCTGGATCACAGGAGCTAAGCAGGGTCTTTGTTAGTACTTGGATGAGAGACCACCAGTGAAATCAAGGGTTGCTATGTGAAGGTCATGGCAAACCAGCTGTTAGTCTCTTGCCTAGGAAACCCACAGGGTTGCCATAAGTTGCCTGTGACTTTACAGCACTAATGGTTGGAGAATAAAATTAGGATCTGGAAGGTAAAGGTTTCCCTTGTTCAAAAGCCAGTCAAATCTGACTCTAGGGGGCAGTGCTCATCTCCATTTCCAAGCCGAAGAGCCAGCGCTGTCTGAAGACATCTCTGTGGTCGTGTGGCTGGCATGACTAGACGCCGAGATTGCACAGAATGCTGTTACCTTCCACCAAAGTGGTACCTATTTATCTACTTGCAATTTCTTGCTTTCAAACTGCTAGGCTGGCAGGAGCTGGGACCAGAGACGGGAGCTAACTCCGTCATGCAGCAGTAGGGTCTCGAACTGCTGAACTACCGGCCTTCTGGTTGGTTTAAATCCCACCTCTGCCAAGAAAAAAACCCTAGCATAACATTACAATGAACTTATGGAACTCACTGCAACAAGTTTGGCCATGGAGGCCAATTTCTTAGATGGCTTCAGATGGAAGGACTTCTTCATAGTACTTTAAGAACTTTCTTATACCCCCACTCTGTACTTGCTTGGTCCCCATTCTGTATCATGACAAGGAGTGTATACATTTAGTCACTGTCACTGGACAGCAGTGTTGGGGGAGAAGCGGCCAGGCTCCGAGTTTTTCACTGCTCCTGACAGGAGTGATGTTCTGGTCGCCTGGCACCTTCCCCAGGCTGAGGGGACAGACAAATGGAGAGAAGAAATAACACTGTATGTAGGGCAGACTGACAGTACACGAAACCTACACTGCAATTACAAGTTAAACCAAGCCACAACACAGTACACAACATTTTGTTGCGGGTCCCCTCTTGTCCTGTATAATGCCACAGATCATCCTACCCAAGGTCATGTCTAAAATACCATGAAAACTTCAGCTGGTTGAGAGTCACGTCATCACAAATAAAACTTCCTTAGGGAGCAGGCACTGTAGAAAAGTGACAAAGCCATGGGGAACTTTCTTCTTTCTTTAGACTAGAAAATCATTGCCTTTTTCAGGTCATCACTACATGGGGAATTTTTAAAAAACTCTAGAAAAGTCTATCTAAATGTAACTTTTCAAATTTGGTTGTTCTTTGTACATCCTAAACAAAGAGATATTCACTCTGTTGATCAATTTGCCCTGGCACAATTTACATCAAACGAGAACATGAGGATGTTACTGGTTCAGTCAGGAGAAGGTAACGAGTTCAGTTCCACCCTCTCACTTGCAGGCATTTTGCTGCTTTTGCTGCAGGAAGGACCTCTTGCAGGATTAGTGGTTTCTATGAGTGGTTGGCATAAGTTTAGAAGAAGAAGAAGAAGAAGAAGAAGAAGAAGAGATTGGATTTATATCCCGCCCTTCACTCACTTAACAGTCTCAGAGCGGCTTACAAACTCCTTTCCCTTCCCCTCCCCACAACAGACACCCTGTGAGGTAGGTGGGGCTGAGAGAGCTCTTTCCCAAGCTGTCCTTGAGGGAACAGCTGGCACAGAGCTATGGCTTGCCCAAGGTCATCCAGCCAGGTGCAAGTGGAGGAGTGGGGAATCAAACCCGGTTCTCCCAGATTAGAGTCTGCGCACTTCACCACTACACCAAGGCAGAGGCAGAGGTCTTGTCCTAGATGATTGATTATGCCTGAGAGAGGGAGGTAGCATGGGATTTTTGTGAGGGGGTGTGTGTGTGTGAGCATGCTGTATTTTAGAATTGAAGTTGTGATTGTGGTCAAGCTCCATAAACTTCCATGACCTTCACACCGGAGAAGTGACACTTTTTCTTCTACTGAAGCACATCATATTATATGTGGGTTCCTTTTGTTGTGAAATGCTCTCCTATTTTCACAGTAAAATCTCCCCCTCGGCAGCCCACAGCATGCTTTAAAGGTATCCGTCCAGAAGAATGGCTGGTTCTATCTCTCCTTATTTATCAGACGTTTAATTAACAGTAGTTGAAACAGGGCTTTCCCCCTTTTCAGAAAGAAAGGAGATGTGAAATGGAAGGGAGCTTCAGGGTCACCTTCAGTATGGAGCAGATGGCAAGGCTTGGACAAAGGCTTTGTTCAATAACCACCACAATTTATAGCCTGATTATAGGATGCACAGTTGAGTAATAGTTCAAGGCAATGAAGCTTTTCATGTCCAGATTTCAAGAAGAAAACCTGGATCTTTGAAATACTATCAGGCAGGGATAATTTTTACCTCTGTAACCAGGACTGTAAATAACTTTTCCCCCAGGGTGTGTGTGTGTATGGAAAGTACTGATATTACACTCCCCTACACCCCCACCGCATCATATATCTTTTAGCTGTAGGATTGCCAACTTCCAGGCAGGGCCTGGAAATTTCCCAGAATTACAACTGATCTCCAGTCATCAGTTCCTTTCAAGAAAATGGCTGCTTGAGATGGTAGATTCTGGCATTATACCTCCATGAGGTCTCTCCCCACCTCTAACCCTGCCTTCCCCAGGCTCCATCCCCCAAATCTCCAGGAATTTCCCATCCTGTAGCTGACAACCCTGTGGAGGGGTGCAGGGCTCATTTTGTAGCAGGAGCTCCTTTGCATATTAGGCCACACACCCCTGATGTCGCCAGTCCTCCAAGAGCTTACAGTAGCCCCTGTAAGAAGAACTCTGTAAGCTCTTGGAGGATTGGCTACATTAGGGGTGTGTGGCCTAATATGCAAAGAAGCTCCTGCTACGAAATGAGCCCTGGAGGGGTGTCAGAGAAAGAATTACTAGGGAAAGTTGATTAAAAAGAACTCCCTAGACACTCTGTGAGACACCAAATTGTTTTTTTTTGTTAGCCACTTTGAGACGATACTTGACCAGAACATGCATTCTCTATGGACATAAATAAATCCTATCAAAGTGTGAATATATAAAGGGACTACAGGGTAAGCAGAGCCTGGCGTACAAAAATATTAAGACAGCCCTGTTCAATCAGACCAGAGGTCCATCTAGACCAGCACACTGTTTCACATGATGATGACCAACCAGTTCCCTTGGAGGGCCAGCAAACAGGGTACACAGGCCTTTCTCTGGTGATTTGTCTTAGCACTGGCATTTAGCAATTTACTGCCCCTGGTCATCTGGTGTTATTGGTCACCATGGCATTGATGGACCTCTCCTCCATTAATCAGTCTAACTGCACTGTAAAATAGACTTGTGTGTTTCTTTCATTATTCATTACAGTAACTATGAAAATGGGGTGTTTCTTAATTAATAAGAAAACCAAACAAATTCCCCATCTAAACAGCCTGCAATGATTTTCTTTAGTCTTGTTCTTTTCCTTTCATTGTTGCAGCTATACCCCTCTCTTACTCAACTGGTGGCAGCCGGAGTTATGTTCCTTAGGAGCTAAGTTCCTTAGGAGGAGAGAGGATCTGCCATTTGTGATTGACTGCCAGCTGTAATCACTAGGGTCACATATATGAAGTATTTGAATCCTGAAGGATATGGAGTAGAATTTTGCCATTTTTTCTTCTCCCAGTGCTTGCCCTGTTGGGCCAAGTTTCTCCTTTCAGTCTGTACCCCTGCATTTGTGCTGCTCTCCAAACCTTATCCTTCATCCAAACAAATCTACCTCAGGGTCCTCCTCCTGTTGCCTGCTTACCCAGATGTCATATCCTCCTTGTACCACCAAATGTACAGCCTTGTCAATCATGCTACTGTTCTTTAAGCAAAGTGACTGCTGGGCCAAATTCCCTCTCTCCATGCTGCTATGGTGTCACTGTGGGGAATTTCACACTACACCTTTAAAAACGGTACTGAACCAGCTTAGAATAAACCGGAACAGTGACGGTCATTTCACACAGCCCTTCCCCTACCTTTTTGGAGCCGTCTGCGAAGTGGTTCATCATTTCAGACTGCCACTTTCTTTTCGTGCCTCTTTTCGCCCATGCGGGCGATTTCCGTGAATTTTTTTAAAGAGCCGATTAAGAGCACTATAGCGCTATAGCAACCCCATTGGAATGCATGTGCTCCACTGAGCCAACTGAGCCATTCCAATGGGGTTGCTATAGTGCTATAGCGCTCTTAATCGGCTCTTTTAAAAAAATTCACGGAGATTGCCCGCATGGGCGAAAAGAGGCGCAAAAAGACTCATCATTGGTGGAAGCGCTTCGGGGGCATTGCACACAGCAGCCCCGTAGCGCTTCAGGACCGGGAGAAGAACAGAAGAATGCTTGGGAGGAGGTTTCCAGGTGAACCAGCTCAGGAATGCTTCCCCAACGGGAGAGGCACGTTTCTGTGTGAAAGGGCCAATATGTTCCATTAGGGAACCGGCACTAATACGGTTCCGTGTAAAATGCCTGACAGAAACTGTTACTGTAGAGTTCCTGAAACAGAACATATTGGCTGTGTGAAATTCCTCTCTGATGCTTGGAATCTTTCCTATCAATTGTCCCGTACACTTTAATGCTAAACATGTATGCCTTTCATTGCCACCAAAAGTGGGATCCCAATACTCTACTTGTCTGAAATGTGGCAGTGTGGGGACTGTTGCAATCCCTCTGTGTTTTGGCATATAAGACCATGAATCTATAGATCCGAGGAAAGGGGGAGGTCTTCCATTAAAAACAATGGAATATAATAACTAAATAGAATTATGAAAACAAAACAACAACAACAAAAAACCATATGAAACAATCCAATAATGAAGCAGTCCCTTTTGAAATTAAAAATAAAGAAACAAACTCCTATGCACAAATCTACTTTAAAACCATCTGTGCTAGAGGCCTAATTTGAAACAAAATCATTTGTCTTTGTTTTTTCTTTCAATTACATCTATAATGTTCTAAAAGACTCACCTGTTTTGTAGCAGACTGCACACTGGCATTCCCCCATCATACACAGGCACACCTTTTGATACACAAACATGATATATAGAAAAATTGGATACACATAAATACCTTCTTACAGAGCCAAACTAAGTGAGACAGAGAACTCGTGGCCACCACCCTGTGCCTTTTCATGTGCCAAAAGAGCCACAGTGTATGGGGGGTAAACATATACCCTCCTGCAGGGCTATTTTTGTAGAAAAAACCCAGCAGGAACTCATTAGCATAATAGGCCGCACGGCACCACAGGAACTCATTAGCATATTAGGCCACACCCCTGACAGTGCAGCTCCCTCCCAGGATCAGTCTCCCCAGGTGCCCCGCAGCTTATGGTGTGCATGGGGAACCCAAGGGAAGGAAGGGAGTTTCTGGATTGGCAGCTGCGGGTCACCTGGGGAACTGGAGGAGGGGAGGCAGTTTAAACTGCCTTCCCTCCCTAGATCGGCTTGGCTTCCCCAGGTGCCCCGCGGCTTGTGAGGCGCCTGAGGAACCCAAGGGGAGGGCTGTAGGCGTGGCCAACTTGGAAGCCAGCTGGAACTTCGTTCCTGTGCATTCCTGCCCAAAAATAGCCCTGCCCTCCTGCAAGTAGGAGAAAGGCCTGGATAAAAAGAAATGTTTTCGCCTGGTAGGTGCCAGCTGAGTCTCAGAGGGAAGGGCATTCCTCAAAAGAGTTGATATCCCTGGGGGGGGGACCTGTTTCTGGTTGCCACCCACCTCACTTTAAGCAGATGCACAGAAAGCAGGATTTATGAGGAGTTTCTTGAATGCTGAAAAATACAGAAAAAATGTAATATTTCAAGTATATATGTGATCTGGCTCTACCATGAGAACAGGCTGTACCAGGACTGCTTCCGTCCATCAAGTATCCAGGCCTTAAGTAGGGTTGTCAGCCAGGTTTCTTCTAGAAGTGGTGTAATGCCATTACACCAATGGTGATTTTTTTTAATTCCCCCTCCCCACTGGCCTACCAACTGGTGGCAGGAGTTAAGGGCTGAAAGCATGGGATCCCCCATTGGAAGGAGGAACATGGCTACCCTTTCTCTAAGGCATCTAGGGCCTTAAAAGTAACAACTAGCACTTTGAATTGTGCCTGGAAACAGACAGGCATCCAGCGCAGATCTTTCAGCACAGAAATTATATCATCCCTGTATCTGTCCTTGGCAGTAGGCTTGTTGCAGCATTCTGGACCAATTGAAGTTTCCAGACTGTTTTGAATGCCAGCCCCATGTAGCACATGGTTCAGTAATGTAATCTGGATGTGATCAGAGTATGGATCACCAGTAGGGTTGCCAGTTCTGGGTTGGGAAATACTTGGAAATTTTGGGGGTGGAGCCTGGGGAGGATGGGGTTTGGGGAGGAGAAAGGCCTTAGCAGGGTATAATGCCATAGACTCCACCCTCCAAACCAGCCACTCCAAAGCAGGGAAACTGATGTTTCTCAAATGGAGATCAATTATAATAGCAGGAGATCTCCAGGTGCCACCTGGAGGTTGGCAACTCTAATCACAAAGGAGAGCTGATAAAACTGATAAAAGGGGCTATGACAGCCCTGTCCACTTCTCTCCTTGAGCCACCATATTTGTCTGTTTTCTTCTTTCCTGAAGAATTATGGCTGTCCCACCCTGTCACTGTGTAATATTTTGGCTGTTTGATCAGACCAAGGACGGAATGGTTGCCCCCTTTAACTTATATGACTGGAGGAATGGGAGCCCCCTTTAACTTATATGACTGAAATAGCACTCGAGAAGTTTTTATATTCCAAATGAACAATATATTTTATTCAACATAGGGGGGTAAGGTGAGTTGAAATCAGGGGTAAAATTTCTGAGAACTCAATATAGATAACTCTGAGGTGAAATCAGTACATGCACAGACTTTAGTTCTTATGTTTCGGGCTAATAAGAGTTTTCTAAGCTTTCCACAGGGACTTAAATCTTTCACAGGGACTTAAAAGAGAAGCTTTTGTTCCAGTGTTTTGCCAGTATACTTTCTTTCAATATTCTCGAACTCTTTTGGTTTCCAGAAGGCTGGTACAGATGTTTTCCACAGTATCAAGTTTCCTTCTGCTTGCTCTTCTATTCAGCCACGGCTTTCCGTGGTTTCCACAGATGATTTCTCCCTCCCAGGAGCAAAAATGCAGTTTGCCCCCTCTTGCAGTGCAGCATGGAAATTCCCAGAAACAAGGAAGTCTGACGCAGCGGAGTAACATGGGACAACTGCGTTTTTGTGCCTGGGACCGCAAAAACATATGTGGAAATAAGAGAAAGCAGCAGAGGAATACAAGTGCAGGCATGGGGAGGACAGTCCCTGTAGAAATCACACTCTTTCCAGAAACCAAACCCCTTCTCTTGAAACACCAGTACTTATCTTGAGTTTTTAACTGACTCTTAAAGTCTATAAAGGCAGTTTCTAACCACACCAGACCAGGGATCTCTGCACTCTTCAGAGCTAACCCCCTTTTTGACTAGGTAGGGAATTTTCTTGTTCTCTCTAGAAGATCTATCCCCTTTCCTGGGCCCAAATAGGAATCTTTGCCTACTTCCCAAACTTCCTTGCCAACTTTCCACCAGTTCTCCTATCAGCTAAGGCTGAGTTCCGAAACTGTCAATACTCGACTCTTCTCAGCTAGGGCTGAAATCAGACTGTCAGTACTCAACTCAGTCAAGGCAGAAATCTGACTGAATCTCTCTTCCACATGCAGCTCTCGCTAGACTTTCTCTGCTCAGCTGATGTTAACTAATCAGATTGCTTGGAGAAGCCTGTCACTCAAGGCTCTGTTTCTGTGAAGAATTAACCCTTTACAGTCCTTTACCTGTTTGTACTGCACTTCTTAGCTTTTTAAAAAGTGCAGTCCATCACAGGGGCTATATGCCAAGAAGAGACCAGAGCCTCCAAATATAGGCCAGGATCCAGCAGCATCCCCAAGCTATGAATCTGCTGCTTCAGGGGAAGTGCAATCCCCTCCAGAACAAGTGGATTCCTCAGTCCTTGAGCAGTTTTGTCATTGCCAACAGCAACTCAGTCTTCAGGTTACTGACCCTCATCTATTCTATTACCTTCTCCAAGAGTAGCATAGCACATTTCTGTGCAACATCGAACAATGCATGGATGCAGCCTCAGTGACTCAGTGGTGAAGAGCAACCCTTACATATTAGTCCACTGTAACCCAAGGAAGCCTTGACATGGATAGCCCAGGCTAGCCTGATCTCATCAGTTTTCAGAAGCTGAGCAGGGTTGGCCCTGGCTAATATTTGGATGGGAGAACTCCAAGGAATACCAGGGGTGTGACATGGAGGCAGGCAATGGCAAACCACCTCTGAACATCTCTTGCCTTGAAAGCCCTATGGGGCCACCGTAAGTCAGCTGTGACTTGACCGCACTTTCCACCACCAACCCAAGGATCCCTGACCTTGTTGTTGAGCTTGCACGGACTCTAGGAATTTTAAGAAAGGATAGTATGCCACAGGATTGCTATAGGAGAGACCACTCTCTGGGAGAGACTGATCACAAAAAGGCTGCCCCAAGATGAGGCCAGTCACAAAATGTTGGAAGGTTCGAAGTCAGTCATCCTCCCACAACAGGGGCAGCTGCTCCCAAATGGGTGCTTCCTGCAGACACAAAGCTGATGCCTCCTGGGTGCTGCCAAAGCACTTCCTGCTTCAAGGAGATAGCAGAAGCCAGGATCAGCTCTTTGCTTAGGGGAAGGGATGTTGTTTGGTGAGGGGAGGTTTCGCTCCCTGCGTGGTTCCAAGGAAAATTAGCCAAGCCCAGAAATATAAGGAAGTCAGCAAAGCTGAAGGCACATATCTGTTGATTACCTGCCTAGGATTAGCTCAGTCCCTTGCAAGTCAGTCATTTGGTATGGAGCAGTGCCTTTTTGGTTCAATTCATTAGACTTTGGATTTTATCTCCAGGACCCACGAAGCAAACGATTACTTGGAAACACATCAGCAGGCATTATGGCACCTGGAGCCTCCATACTGGGATCAGTATGAAGTGATGAAAAAACAGTCTGTACATGATTTACATAAATAGATGAATAATATCAGATGGCCCAGGCTAGCTTGACCTTGCCAGATCTCAGAAGCTAAGCTGGATCAGCCCTGGTTAGTACTTGGATGGGAGACCACCAAGGAAGTCCAGAGTGACTATGCAGAGGCACACAATGTTGGTTTCTTGCCTTGCAAACCTAATGGGGTTGTCCTAAGTCACTTGCAACTTGACAGCATACACATACTATTATAATAATATGGACAACTCAGTCAAGTTAACCATCCAAAAAGTTATTCAATTCTTGTAGCATTATTTATCCACACAGACTCTCTCCCCTCAGATTTTCTTCCTTTTACTATGTTTACTCAAGTGCGGTCATCTTAATAGCACTATCCTACCATTAGAAGTAAGCCCCACAAAACCCCAACAAATGTGAAAGGAGACAGAAAAAAAACAGTACGTTTCTGCATCACACTGGGCATCCTTGGGGCCAAAATGCATAATAACGTGTGACATAAGTCAAGACACAGTTGGCCAAGCCAACTTGTTGTCACACATAGGATTGGCCATGCGCTCACTTTGAAAGCATTGTTTTGCCCTGTATGGCTCCAGACACTGGGAAGGTGGAGGAGGGCCTCCAGCCTTCTTTCACGCACCATTTTTCATCAGCAGAAGTGAATTACACCGATCCTAGGTCTGGAGCTGCATAGAGCAACACAGTGCTTACACCAGTGAGTTACCCCAGTCCTACAATTGACAACCAGTCAGGTTGGGCACCCAGGTTTGTGTCACACATTTCTGTACTACAGCCCTTAGATAGAGCAAAACAGAACATAGAGCTTCACATGAAATTGTTGTTATCTCTACACAGCCCACACCAACATTAGAACAACAACTTTTCCTTAATATTCATCAGCTAAAAAAAAAATAAAGGAAGAGACTGGCCAAAGAAAATCATAAATGTTTCAAGAAGTGGGCAGGGGGTGGGAGAGGGCAGCAGAGTGGACATACGTCTTTGTTGAGCTCCTTCCCTGTTTCTCTGCCACATAACCCCTTATCAAGGGAAGCAGATATCCCAAAGGGCTGCCGGCAATAATGTGATCATGGGTCTTCACTATCCAAGCCACAAACTCTGTCCACTGCTGTTGTGAAAGTAGAGAGAATAAGGGTTGTAAAGCAAGTGCTATGGAAAGGATCAGTAATAAATATTTATTATTTTATTTTATGTGATTTGTAGCCCAAACTCCAAGCTCTGCCCACTACATTACATCACCCCACTGCAGTTATGAAGGCAATGAGAAAAAGGATAGTAAAACAAAGTGCTATGGGAATGATCAGTAATAAATATTCAGGGGTATATCCAAGTACAGGAATAACACATGAGAGGGTTTAGGAAAGCAACATCAGTTCTGACATAAATCGTGGGCAGCTCTTTTGATATTACTTTCCGAAACATCCTTCTAGACAGGGAATCAGTTTTCAGATTAATTCAAATGAACTGAAGCTCCCTCCTTATAGCGTAAACATGGTTTGAGAAAGTCTGAGGGCTTGAGAAAGTCTGAGGGCCAGTCAGTGGTTATGACCTTTCAAAAGGTCAGTAAAATTGGGTAACTGAATACTTGGCAGGGAAAGCCATCAATTGGGTTTCTCTTCAAACTACACACAATAAAAACCTGATATATCATCCCTGGACTTATTTTCCCTTCTCTGCGGTAAAGGCAAAAGATCAAAATAGGAAATTCTGAAGACCACATCTTTAGCTAAACCGCTATAGCCTAAATGATATTTTCTGAGTGATTAATCTAACGGCTTTTCAAGAGCTGACAAAGGCAAATAATCTCTAGGGACGCTTCTGATGAGTCCTCCCCTCCCTCTTCCAAGATTCCACCATCCACAGAGTGTTTAGAGTGTTCATGAGAGAGAGCAAGAGAGAGAGGGCAAGAGAGAGAGCGCAAAGAAATATATATTGTCCAAAGGGAAAAAAGGAGGATGAGGTGAAGGCAGAGGGAAGTGGAGCCATGGCAGGGTGTGGGTAGCTAACATTCGGGAGGGAAGGAGGTAAAGAAAAAAAAGAAAATGGAGCAGGAGCCAGGGCAGGGCTTAGGATAGCTGGCAGGGAGAACAGAGGCCAGCGTGGAGCCAGCATGGAGAGAAGTGGACTCACACCCTGGGGAAAACCAGAACTGGGCCCAGTGGAAAGGGAAGAAGTAAATAAGATTTCCCCTCCTCCACAAGTCCTGGTAGGTCCCCCTCTTCTAAAATTCTAGTTTCTAACCCATAAGGATTGTATGCTGGTTCAAATGTGATAAAGACAGAATTCTTAATGAAGCTTGGAGTTCTATGACAATTAAAATTAAAATTAAAGCTAGGACCAGGGTAAAGGTAAAGGTTTCCCTTGCTCGAAAGCCAGTCGAATCCGACTCTAGGGATGTGGTGTTCATCTCCGTTTCCAGGCCAAAGAGCCAGCGCTGTCCAAAGACATTTCCGTGGTCATGTGGCCGGCATGACTAGACACCGAGGCGCATGGACTGCTGTTACCGTCCCATTGAAGTGGTACCTATTTATCTATTTGCAATGTCTTGCTTTCGAACTGCTAGGTTGGCAGGAGCTGGGACCAGGGAGCTCACTTTGTCACACCGCACTCAGGTCTCAAACTGCTGAACTACCTATCTTCCGGTCTGCAGTTCAGCATCTTAACCTCTGAGCCCTATGACTCCACTAAAGCAATTTTTTTTTTTTTTTTTGCTGTCAAGTCGCAGTTGACTTATGGTGACCCCCTTGTAGGGTTTTCAAGGCAAGAGGCTTTCAGAGATAGTTTGCCATTGCCTGCCTCTGTATAGTGAGCCTGGTATTCCTGAGTGGTCTCCCATCCAAATACTAACCAGGATGAACCCTGTTTAGCTTTTGAGATCTGACATGATCAGTCTATTGGTACTAGGTATCAACAAATCCTTATCTTTATTGTTGGAAGGGCTGCCATTTGCAGCAGCCATATGTAGTGGTTATGCGATTCTGTACCCTTTTAAAATTCAGATCTATGAGAGGATAATTAGACAGAATATTATTTACGATCTGTGCCTATCATTACTAGGTATTTTTCAAGGGTAAAATAAAGATCTCATATTATCCCTTATCTCTGCCACAAGATTAGAATTTCGTAGGAAATGGAAACCAGACCTTTGTGCTGAATCCTAGTGGATTGAATCCTGTGGGATGAAGCACTGATAGAGAAGTTAGTTTTCATTTACATAATTGACATAATTTCATTGAAAAAAGGGGCCAGTTCCCAATAAAATATTTTTTAAAAGGATATCTGTTTAAAAAAACATAAAGAAGTTGCTGGAATATCACCATGAATTGAATCCCATTTCTAAAACGAATGACTGAATGCCTAAATGACTAAAAGAATTGGCTTCTCAGCTTGCTCATTTGGTTCATTCTCTTGTAATGGCAGTTTCAGCAATCTAGTTTAGTACTGGAGCTATTGTTTATGAAGGATTCCACTTTGTAATAATAAAAAAACCCAACTTGAATGAGTATTTAAGGTGAATTCATCTCTCTTGTACAGATTCTTCTTGTTCTCAGAGAGAGGATATATGCATCTAGTAGAACTCTGATTCTACTGTCCTCCAGAGCACCCACCTTCCAAGAATGAAGCCTCTCTCCCACGTACTATAACTGCAACATTTCTGCACTGGAAAAATTCATAACTGACTCCAGTGTCCATGAAGAGAGACTGAAAATAAGACACTTATGAGGATCTCTGGAAAAAATTGATTATCCGCTTGCCAAGGCTAAAAGAAGTTGGAAAAGTACCAGGAAAGTACATACTATAACAGAAAACACCACACAGCCTTCAGGGTTTTGATGGAATCAGCCACCAAGAAGCTACAGGCTATTTTATTGCAGTCACTGAGGGAAATTCCGGATACGCTGCTGTCTAGAAAAGGAATCATAATTGTGTGGAACCATAAACAATCACTCACTGATTACATCTTTCCTGTCTTTCAAAGGCTCACTTGCTGCTTCAGGGTGAAGGTGTGGTTTCCTAGGTGCACCTTAAAGATGTCTTGCCAAAAATTCAGCCTCGAAATTGCACCTTAAGGTTGTGTTTGTACATTCTGCATCTCCATAGTGGAAGAAAATGTTGTGGTTCTTTCTCCTTCTCAAACTGGGATGATGTATACCCCATGTCTTTTTTCTTGTTACCTATCAAACATGGTCTGCAGCACTCTGTAGCTGGGTTGCACAGTACTGCTTGCCAGAGATGGCCTGGGTGTAGGACAGAGATATTCACATACGCTGATGTGTCCAGAAGAAAAAGTTCGTAGCAGAGAGCACCTGAGGTAAATTAGACCGATTTCCCACGAGGCACTGCTCTGCTGTCACTCTTCCCTTTCCCCTGATTGCGTGCGCCAATTTCCCCCTATCTGCCCTGCACCACATTTTGACCTGCAGCTTTTCCCGTTCCCCCCTTCGTGATCCTCAAAAAAGGGGGGGAACGGGCGAAGCCGCGGGTCAAAATGCGGTGCAGGACAAATAGTGGGAAATTGACGCATACAATTGGGGGAAAGGGAAGAGTGATGGCAGAGCAACGCCTCATGGGGAATCAGTCAGAGTAGGGGAGATGGCTGGAGAATGAAAAGGCCGCCACTTAGCTAGCACCCATTCAGCAGCACTCCACTGGGGAGTGGACTAGAGGAACCATGGGTGCACCAGTAGCCCCCTGCTGGAGTGGAGGTGTCCTTCAGGGTTGCACTGCCACTTTTGTTTCAAACGTTATTCTTTTGCTTTTGAATTAGGTGCTGAGAATGCAGGGGAGTCTAACAGTGCCCTGGCATATTAACCACCTGGCCTATTGAGACCACAGCACTGTCCTGCCTGAATCCCCCACAGCTGTGGACTCCTTGTGTTGCCTTGGGCAAGGCTCTTCTTCCCAATTCCAATCTTGCCCCCATCTGCAGTAGAGATTATAATACTGATTTAATTTAGTGGGATGTTGTAGGGATTACTGACCTAGTGTATGTGAAGTGCTTTGAACATTCAAAAGCATTCTCTCGGTGCAATCCTACGCGGAGTCACTCCAACATACTCCAAGCAGACTGGATGAAAGATAAGCATTATTCTTACAGTGTAGTCCTTTGCAGAGTTACTCTGGGTTGTTGATTGATTTCCACTGATTTAGGCTGCAGTAATTCTGCATAGAGTTGCACTGTTGATTATGTCTCAAGCGCTTTAAGGCACGTTTTCCACAGGAAAAATCCACTTCAACCAAGAGGCTCCCCTGCCGAAAGCCCTCACTATCTCAACAGTAAAACTGATCCCATTACCCTGGCGCTCTGTGCCTCTCAGGAATATTTATAAGAAATGAAGGCAGATAACGTTTATCAGTAGCACTTTGCCTAAGTGGGATGCCATTTCTACCCCCATCAAGGTCACTCCCAGCTGCTTCATAGAGGCAAGGTTGGTGGTCTTCAACAGTCACCTCATGGAGTGGAGCACACACTCCCCCAAGGAAAAAGCAAAGCTCTTTGCTAATGTGTTGACATGTCGGGGTTTTCTTATCTCTGGCTCTCAGGTTTCTGGCTCGTATGGAATAGCAAAGTGAAAGCCTGAGCATTTTACTCCTCCCCCCCTTCCTATCAAATCTGAGATGGCAGCCATGTTTGCTGCTCAGCAGCTTGTGAGCACTGGCCGGGAACATCTTTTCATAATTTTCTTGATAGTGTCGCTGTGCCTTTTCTCTTCCCACTGCACTAGTTTTCATTAAGGGAAAATAATATAGATGGAGATAAGATCAAAAGGTCACTACTACAAGGATAAGGACTTCAAAACATATTTGCTTTGATAGCCGTGGAAACAACAGGCTTCCCACTGTTATTTTTATCAGTTGTTTATTGAAATATTCCTCTTGAGCCACAAAGGAGTCATAGTATACAATTATAAATGACTGAAACTTAGAAAAGGGCAGACATTATCTGGGAACTATAAAATTATCTGGAATAGAAGCTCCTAAAATAATATTATACCCTTGTTGTTGTATGAATTCCCAATCTGGTCTTCGGTCTTACTACATGTAAGTAAGAAGGATAAAAAAGGGAGCCAGGAAGAGTGGGTGATGGGGAGAAACAACAATAAGGAGAGACTGGTGTGTCTACTGGGCAAACAGCAAGAAGTTGTGGTACTCTAAGTGGCATGAAAGTAGTCCAGAAAGGCATCCCAGATGTCTGTCTGTCTGTCTGTCTACCTATCAATAAAATATTCATTTGCATAAATGTTACCTGCTCTTGGGATGCCAGTTCTAGCAGTTCCACTATGCAATCATCAATATCAGGCAGAGAGTTAGATTTCCAAGCCCATACAAGCAGTCTCTTAGCAACTAAGGCAGCACATCCAATCCAAGCAATTCTTGTGTATTTTATTTAGGGACTGCTGAACTGGTAAGTAACCAAGTACCAAAGGAACAAAGGAAAAGCCACAATTTATATCTCCAGGGCAACAATGGTTGACATCTTCCCCAAACCTATAAATTAACCTACAGCTCCAAGACATGTGTGTTGGGTTAGTTTCTAACTTCCTACATCTTCAGCAACCAGAGGTATTAGAATAATTTGGTTTGACCAACCGGGATGGGGACCAGGGACTTAGCAGTATGTATCTTTTGTTCTATTTGAGTTTTAATGTGAATGTAACTGTTGGATTATGAGCTTGTTTTCTTTTTTTGCAGGTGTATAGTAGTCCATGACTCTACAACTTTGCAGTGGACAAAAATAAATGTGTTGGGCCTGTAACTAACAGATATATTACTAAGGCCAGGTTTCTATACTGGAATTGGTACAGCTGCTGCTCCCCTGTGGCTTCGACCCAAATGATTAGTTTGTTGTCATAAGATTGTGGAAACCTTAGCAGAGAAGTGAGTTGATGTCTTAAGAATTGCATTAATGTCTCTCCACTGATCTGGCTCTGATGTAAGTATGGTACATCATAGGTGTCAACTTCAGGGGGGCTTGGGAGCTCACCCCCCCTAAACTTAATGAGCCCCTCCCCGGGCAACCAGTGCCAATTCAAAACTTCCCTGCAGCTTGCTCTGTGCGGTCTCCAGCCGGCTCCTATTTTTTGCTTGAGAAAAGGAGGGAAAGAAAGCCTTCCTTTGATTGGCTGAGGGCTCCTCCTGTGGGGAAGGAGGGGGAGGGAAAGACCTGGGGGGGAAATGGAGTCATTAACTCTTTTAAGAAGACTAGCAATGTTTTCTTCCTGCCCCAATGTTTATGTTTTGGAGACTTCCAGGACGTCTACATTCCCCTCCCCACCCCCCACCAGCCTGGGCACTGAGCTTCAAAGTGAGGGCTTTGCAAAAGAATGACACAACCTTGAAGCTGCCTGTGTCTGGAAAGCTTGCAGCTTTCTTTTAGTTTTTCTTTTTAAAAAAAACAACCTGACCAGTTTTGTTATGTGTTGGATAATGAGAAGCATGCATGAGGTTATGATGCAAATCTGAAGTAATTATGGAAACTGCAAATTGGTAAGCTTATTCAACTGCAGGGATAGTTTGCTTTTGCTGTGGAAAGGAGCTTAGAGCCTCCTCCCCTTTCCTGACATCCAAGGAAGCCTCCAGGGCACAAGTAGAGCTGCTTAAAGAGATCATCTTTGTGTTTGTTGCTCCCGCCCATCCTTCTGTGAGTCACATTTTGGCTATATGGGTAGGTGGCTCAGAGGTAATGCAAAGCTGCTTGGGTTTCTCTCTGTACACACCCTGCCCATGAAAAGGGCACTGTGGAAAGTAACTCTCAGGTAGCAAGGCAGAGGGTTCAGCCTCAAGAGGGCTTGTGGCTTTGCATTTTTAAAGTGGGGAACTTTTTGGTTCCAAATGGAGGTTTGAATCAAACAACTGTTTTCCCCTTTCTGTTCCCATCCCCCTTTAAAGCCTTTTTAACACTATGAATTTTATTGCATTGGTTTTGTATGGGCTGCTGCCTGTAGTGTGTGTCTATATAAAACCATGCAAAAAGGTAATTTTACCTACTAAGGTATCATTGAGAAGAGAACCTCCATGATCAGAGGCAGTGTACCACTGATTGCTGGACATGGTAGAGAATGAAAAGTAGAGTTTTGGTTGTGAGACCTTCCTATGGCATCTGCCTGCCTATTAGTGGGGACAGAATTCAAAGCTAAGTGGACTCTTCATCTGGTCTAGCAAGACCGTCTTTGCTTTCAAGTTTCTTTCTTCCTAGTGATGTAGAAATTACCAGGTGTGTGTTTGTATGTCCATGTGAACGTTTATTTCACAAAACTTTAATGTGATCTGTCTTCTAGACAGTTGCTAAAAAGCAGACAGGGCAACATCTACAAACATGATCATCCTATTCCACGTAGAGCTGCCAGCTTCCAGGTAGCACCTGGAGATCTCCTACTATTACAATTGATCTCCATGTGACCAAGATCAGTTCCCCTGGAGGGAACTGCTTTAGAGGGTGGATTCTATGGCATTGTACCCTGCTGAGGTCCCTCCCCTCCCCCCCATGCCCTGCCCTCCCCAGGCTCCCCACCTCAAATCTCCAGGTATTTTCCCACCCAGAGCAGGCAACCCTAATTTTGTGTATTTAAGTTATGTGTTCTGATGAGGAAGTATGAACGATCCATTTTCTGACTTGGCTATGAGAGCTCCAAATAGTATGTTATGCATCACGCAGGGGTATGCAAGATGAAGCTGTGTCACCGGAGAACTGGCTCCTTTTTGCTACCAAAGACTGTTGAGGATTCTTCAAGTTTGCCTGCTGCTTTATTTATTTTATTTATCAGTAGGTCCATCACAGAAGATAATCATATTTTGTGACACGTGTGGCTGTTGTAGTCTTTTAAGACCAATTTTTAATTGCATGGAAGAGAGAGCATATGGTGGAATGGTTTACTCAGGAACTCTTAAAGGAACATTCAGTAATAAAGGTTATGCATCTGTTACAGTGTGAAGCTGTAACCTCTGTTTGAGCCTTATTGGATCTCTGACTGTGTCAAATAAATTACTGTTCTACTAACTGACATTCTGTACTATCCTTCTGAATATGGCATTTGGATGATAGCTATTCTGAGGTCGCCCAGAGTAGGATCCCCTAAATTTCTGGGGAGCCCCTTCCTAAGTCCCACATGGCTCCGCCTCCATAGATAGTGACAATGGCCTGTGATGTTCCTGGTTCTTCCCTATGATGTCATTGGGCCTTGGTTCTTTAAAGGACCTAGAATAGCAATTCCTTTGGCCCAGCCCCAGCCCCCCACAAGAAATTGGAAAGTCTACGACCTTGTGGTACATGATCCTGCTCCTTCTGAATGGTTTCTACATTTGTATTTATTAGATTAGTGTAGGATGGAGCAATGGGGAAACAACAATCACACAATATTTGTAGCACAAGAATCAGCCCCAACTGTTCTAAATATCTTTCACAATAAGCCTGGCCAATATATAATACGGGGCCTCCTGGTGGACATTATAAATCTGTCCCTGAGTTTGGAGGTCTATCCAGGGAGACTAAAAGAGGCTGTGGCAACACTGCTCTTAAAGAAACCAGAATTTGGTTCCTACGGATCTGACCAATTACTGGCCAGTATTGAACCTTTCATTCCTGGGTAAGGTAATTGAGATAGCGATGGCTGAGCAGCTGCAGACTTTTCTGGAAGACACATTGGTTTCTGCTCCAGCCATGGGATGGAGACGGCACTGGTCACCTCCACAGATGATTTTCGTAGGCAGGTGGATCAAGGTGGGTCAGTGCTGCTGTTATTGCTCGACCTGACAGCAGTGTTCAACATGGTCAACCATGAGATTTTGACCCACCACCTTGCCAACATAGGAATCCATGGGACAACCTTGAAGTTGCTAGCCTCTTTTCTTCAAGGTTGGAGACAGAGGGTGGCACTAGGAGAGAGGGTATACCTTTGGTATGTGGAGTCTCTCAGGGAGTAATCCTCTCTCCAGTGCTATTTGACATCTATATGTGCCCCTTCACTCAGCTAGTACAGAGTTTTGGACTGTCATTATTATGTGGATGACACCAAGCTGTATCTGTTGATGGACAGATGTACAGATACTGCACCAGTTATTTTGGCTGTGGGTTCAGAGGCCGTATTTGGATGGTTGAAACACAGCCAGCTGAGAATGAATCCATCTAAAATGGAGGTTCTGTGGCTGGCTGGGTGGGATTCAGGGTTAGGGTGCCAACTCCTGGCTCTTCATGGTGTACCTTTAACACCAATCCCAACTGTCAGAAGCCTGGGTGTGCTTCTGGATGCCTTCTTATAAATGGAGACCCAGATTGCAAATGTTGCCAGACTGGCGTTCCTTCAGTTATGCCAGGTCAGGCAACTGGTTCCCTTCCTGTCTTGCCCTGACTTAGCCACAGTGATCCATGCAATGGTCACCTTTAGATTAGACTTCTGTAACTCACTCTACACAGAGCTACCCTTGAGGCTGACCCAGAAACTACAACTGGTCCAGAATATGGTGGCATGAGTTCTCACAGGAACTCCATTGACAGCACATATTCAACCAATGCTTCACCAGCTGTACTTGCTCCAGGTTGAATACCAGATCAGCTGGAAGGTTTTGGTATTAACCTTTAAGGCCCTAAATGGTCTGGGACCAATGTATCTATGGGACCGCCTCTCCTGGTATATCCCCAAAGAGGACTACACTCAAGGGAGAAGAACCTACTGGTGATCACGGGCCCAAAAAGTATCCGGCTGTCCTCAGTCAGAGCCAGGGCTTTCTTGGCCCTAGCACCAACCTGGTATAACTCTCTGCTGAAATACATCTGTGCCCTGCGGGACCTAATGCAGTTCTGCAGGGCTTGTAAGACAGAGATGTTCCGCAAGACCTATGGTTGAGGACAGCAACGGTTTTCTAGCTAGCCTGGCTCCTTCCTTCTCCCCCACTGGAAAAAGGATACTAAATTGTGTATTTTTTGTGCCATCTGAAATTGTTAGTTGAATTGTTAAGGTTATTTTAATTTTTAATTTTAAACCATTTGTGAATGTTGTTGGAAATGTTGTTCATTGCCCTGAGCCCTGTTTACAGGGGAGGCCAGGTTATAAATTTAAATAAATAAATAAGAAAGTGGGAAGGTCCTATGCTTAATACCACCAGAAACCTACAATGTCTGTCAGCAGAATAATTCCCATATGAAATTTAATTGCCTACATCCATCACAGGTTTGTGAATCTACCATTCAAAAAGAAATTATGGAATTATTATTAGGAGGACTGGAAAGCTGTATCATCATCTATGCAAATACAGGATGTTGTATATACTAGTCTCTAGATGTGTTAACCTACATGACTGAAGGAGAGAACAGGAATAGACAAGATATATGATGGAGGGAAAGAGACTGTGGCTCCATGGTACAGCTTCAGCTTTGCATACAAATAAAGTCCCAAGTACACTCCTGGCATCTCCAGTTTAAAAGGATCAGGTAATAAATAATGTGAAAGATCTTAGTCTAAGACCCAGGAGACTGCCAGTCAGAACAGGCAATACTGGCCTTGAGATGGACACGAACTGGGATGGACACGAACTGGGAAAATGCAGTTCAGTTCATGGTTTGCAGTGTGCCTGGTTTGTGAACCATGTGACCCATGTGAACCATGAACCATCACAAACTTTTAGGGGCTAAATGAACTGGTCTCGTTTGTGAGATTTGTGATGCAGTAGAGTGCCCTCCCTGGCATGCTAGAAACACCAAACTCACAGGGGATCTCTGGCTGAATCTCCTCCACCTGCTCCCCCAATCTGGTGAAGATTGGATTTACTGGCTCCAAGCTCCCCAGAGAAGGCGCCTCCACCCTCCATTTTTTCCAGTGGAGGGGGGAAAGCATAAAAGCAAGGACAATAGAAGCCCAGCAGAACAGAATCAAGGCCCCAGATAATCTCTGTCCTAAAAACTGAAGGTGGGAGGCATTTTTGCAAGCCCTGCAGAACCAGTGTAATATGCCCAGCAGAACCAGTGCCACTGTGGCACTGCAAACCCAACAGGACTAAGGTCAAGCCAGAGAATCTCTGGCTTGAAACTGAAGGGGGTTTGTATTTTTGCAAGCCCAGCAGAACCAATGCAATGTACAGAGTGTGTAGCAGAAGCCAGTGCAATCAAACAGTGCCCAGCAGAATACAGTGCCATTGTGGCAATGCCAGCTCAACAGGAATGATGTCTACCACAGAATCACACTCCAAGCAAGGAGGGGTTGCAAGCCAAGCAGAACCCAGTGCCACTCTGGCAATGCCAGTGCAACAGGACTGATATGAAGCACAGAATCACTCTCCAAGCCAGGGGGTGCAAGCCCAGCAAAACCCAGTGCAAAGTACTAGTGCCCAGCAGAACCCAGTGCCGTTGTGGCTCTAAACCAGAGAAACCCTGCAGTACAAACTAAAGGGAGGGGCATTTTTTCAAGCCCAGCATAGCCAATTCAGTGTACAGAATGCCCAGCAGAATCCAGTGCCACTGTGGCACTGTAAGCTTAAAAGGACTGATCTCAAAGCACAGTGTGACAAGAAATCCAAGTGGTTTTTTTTTTTGCAAGCCCAGCATAACCAGTTACAATGTGCAGAATGCCCAGCAGAACCCAGTGCCACTGGCCCTGCAAACTTAAACACTTTGTTTGAGCAGAGACAGTATCCATTCACAAACCTGCAGGAACTTCAGTTCATGAACCATGAACCCCTCAAAATTCATCATGAACTTCAGTTCATGAACCAGTTCATGCCCATCCCTGCTCAATGGCCTGACTTGGTATAAGGCAGTTTAATGTGTTTGTGTATTATGATGTAGGGTGTCTGTAAAGTAAATAACGCCAAAGGAGTCAAACAAATAAGCCAAACCACCTGTTACAGATGACGGGTCACAAACACTTTAACCGACACAGCACAGGGAGCTCAACTAGAGGTTATAATCTATGTATGAAAATGTATTGTTGTTCTTTTTTGAGGTCCTGGAAGATAGGGGGGGGGAGAGATTAAGTCCCTCAGCTCACATGCCTTTACTTCTGTTTAAATTGGCACCTTCCTCAAAAAGACAAATGATCACTTTGAGCTGACACACTTGGCCGTAAGTGTTAAGGGAACCATCTCCCCTTGTAAATAATGAAAACCTCTCAGAATTCACTGCCAAGTAATCTTGGGCTTGCTCCTTAGTAAGAAATATCGGCAGGCACATTGTTAATATATTTCTGGGGAACAAACTTGTGCACGCAATGTTTCCCTCTTCAAAAACCCCAAGGAACGGCTTGGCAGTCTTGACTTGCCTTTATTGAGTTCCCCCTACTGCTTTGCACTGCACAGCACATTAGATAGGTTGATCATGCAAGACTGAAACTGGTAATAAATATGTCGGACTGAGCAAATAGGACACAGAAATTGGAAGAAGTTGGGGAATTGCACTCTGACTGCTGATGGGCCTTTGCAAAGCTGTTTTTCACAGTGACGGAAATATTTCTCTACACTATACAGGTGTTTGAAGGCGAATATATGGCATCTAAAATGCTTAGAAGCAGAATTTTTCCCTTGGAATATTAAAGCAAGTGTGGTGACATTGATATAAGTACAGAAGGACAGATGAGCGCAAGTTGCAGCTCTGATCCCTGGCAGTGCTGAAGGAAAATGGGTGATCACAACAGTTTCCAAATGAACAGACAGTGTGACAGAGAAGACGGGAACCTATGACTCAAGGAGGAGAGAACAACTCCAGATTTCCTGATCTGTTGCACACTCTTATGAGAAGCATTGCTTTACAAGAATTAATTATACACTATGAGGCTGTCTATTCCATCAGTACTGGCAGTGAAAAGCAATGGAATCAGTACTTCATGAAGCACCAGACAGCTTATCATCGGTTTCCTTCCTTAATCTCACTTGCCTTATTTTCACTACCACTACCTACCATTTCTATATTTCTATATTCAGCTTGGAAGAAAGCAAAATGTAGCCAGTTCAGCTTTGGTTGCTGACTCTGTCATGTTGTAATGATAATGACAAAACTTGCTGTTATATTGGGCTTTTAAGAGTTAAAAATCATGAAGCAGGCTTTATTATTTGTTACATTTCTATACCACTTGTCCTCCAAGGATCCCAGGGCGGCATCTCGATGAGTTTGAAAATGAGGAACTAAGGGTGACCACAAGTTAATGACAAAGATATGATGCAAACCAAGGTCTTCTCACTTCATAAATGAGCCTCTTGACCAATAACACTCTCAGCTCTATTCTGAAGCTGCCCTTGCCTTGGGGAGCTTTCCTAAATTCCACTGCACATAAATCAGTGGGGAGGGAATTCAGATTCCGAATGGTGAGTCTAAGGAAAGATATGGCTCACTCTCAGGTTTGTAGTTTCACAGTGAAGTCAGTTCTGCTTTTTCTGAATGCGATGGCATTAGTCCATAACAAAGAGTGGCCAGCAGGGGTCATTTTGTAGAAAAAGAGGTGCAGGAGCTCATTAGCATACATATTAGCATAACTCAGTAGCATATGCCACACCCCTGACATCACCGGCCAAATGTCAGTTTCAGCCCCATTATACCCTATGGGTCATTGAAGTCAATGGCAAAAACTCATAGGGTGTACTTTTTTCCCACCATAGAGAACAATAGGGAATGGGGGCAACCTGTTTGGGGGCCCATAAAATTGGACCCCCCTGGTCCAATCTTCTTGAATCTTGGTAGGTATTTCGGGGAGAGGCCCTAGCAGCTACCCTGTAAGTTTGGAGCCTCTCCCTCAAACCCCCTCTCCTCCAGCCACTTTTAAAGCCGCCACCAAATTTCAGCAGCAATTCGGCAGTGGGCCGAATCAGATCGGAGAATCTGATTCGGCCCATGGCTGCCCTAGTGCCCACTCCTGGGCTGGCGGAGAGGGCCTTTTTCTCTGCGAAAGTAATGGTAGCACATTTTGGCGCTTGATATTTTTATTCTCATTGGTACCCGCGCTTTTGCCCCTGTTTGAATACAGTATATCAATTCCTCCCATTCTGTATGTGGTATCACTAACAACGCAAGTGTTTCCTGAAAGACCATTAAGAATAAAGACTTTGCTTTGCAATGCAAGGCCTGGCTTATTGGATCTAATCAGAAGTCTCACCATAACATGCCCAGGAGCAGGCACACATGGTGATGCGCTGTGGAAAAAAGCAAAAGCATACTAACTTGATCTGTATTTTCATGCTTGTTGCAGGGTAGCTTCCCTACAAGAGCAAAGGAACCCTAAATTGTCTTTAGTCAAAGTGTAAAGCTGGGAAATACCTGGAGATTTTTGGGGTGGAGCCTGAGCGATGGGCTTTGCCTTCTGACACACTTCCGGTGATGTCAGGGGGTGTGGCATATGCAAATAAGTTATGCTAATGAGTTATGCTAATGAGCTCCTGCACCTTTTTTTTACGAAAGGACCCCTGATTCCTCTGTCGTTAACCTGTTGTGTAGTGCTATTAATGGTAAGCATGTTCTGAATATACTGAGTATTCCATGTAGATATTTATTTATAGAACCAGCGTCTACCCTTCCAGTAAAGGAAATATAAAACCAGCAGGTTTCCACACAGCTTTGCCTCCACAGTTTACCAGGTTTTCAGTTCCACGCCTGAATTTCACAGAAGGGACACCTAGGCCCAATCTGCAGCTAGCATTTGCTCTGCTGTCTTACCAAACCCACACCGGAACAGAAGTTCCCATCTGCGTTGCAGGCCACTTTCGCTTTGATTGACTGTCAAATTCTATGGCAGTGTCCAGACTGCATGCCCACTTTCTCTCGGTTTGATCTCTCTGTTTTATGGTGGCTGTCTGCATAGATTTATGGCCATTTTATGGCCATTCAGGGGCGACTCTTCAGTCCGTACGGCATTGGCCTGGGGTATTTGAATGTGGTTTTGAGCTGCATCTTTTTCTGTTCCAGGGTGGGTTTGGTAAAATAACAGCGTGAATGCTAGATGCAGACTGGGCCCTAGAGGAAGCTGTAGAAAATAAACACATTGCAGCCACGCGTGGAAATCGGACTAAGGCAACCTGTGGAATATACTAAAGCAAGCTATTTATGGAGGGAGTCTGGCACTGCTTTGGCTGGAAGAGGGTGGGAGAGAAAAGAACATGACCGGGGAGGTTGTGAATGGCTGTAAGCCCCGCAGCTTGCAAAGGGCATTATCGGCATGCAATCTCTCCTCAACACCAAGCAAGGGCGTAGACTTTTCAATTTTCAGGGGGGGGCTGGGGCTGAGCCAGAGTCGCTATGCTAGGTCCTTAAAAGAACCGAGGCCCAGTGACATCATAGGGAGGAGCCAGTGACATCATAGGCTATTGTCACTATCTATGGAGGTAGAGCCATGTGGGATTTAGGGAGGGGCTCTCCAGAAATTTAGGGGAGCCTGGGAACCCCCAGCAATGCCCCCGGGCTGGGCCAAACCCAGGAAAAGGTGGGAGTTGGCCAGTGGTTATAGTGGTAGCGGTCTCTGCGGTGTCCTTTATTTAAATTCACTTTTAGAATAGATCTGCAAATATACATACCATGTGCATCAGACAAAGTAATGGTCACAAATTTGGCAGTAAGGAAGACAACACAGAAAAGCCTGTAGGGGAATATTTTAAAAGTTTTCCTGGACATTCATTTAGAGGAGTCTTGTTTCTGTCTTATTTGTAAGGGTGACGTTGTACTGAAATGTACTAACTTATGGCATCACAGATGCCTTCATTTGGTAAATGCATGGCTGAAATCTCTGAGCCAGGACAGAATACCAAACAGTTGCTGCGCACTCAATTTCTGAGCAATGTACAGAGTTCAGAATAGCAGCAATCTTGAGAGCCAGTTTGGTGTAATGGTTAAGTGCATGGACTCTAATCCGAGAGAACTGGGTTTGATTCCCCACTCCTCCACTTGCACCTGCTGGATGACCTTGGGCAAGCCATAGCTGTGTACCAGCTGTTCTCTCAAGGATAGTTGTCTCAGAGCTCTCTCAGCCCCACCTACCTCACAGGGTGTCTGTTGAGGGCAGGGGAAGGGAAAGGAGTTTATAAATCGCTCTGAGACTACAAGTGAAGGGCGGGGTATAAATCCAATCTCTTCTTCTTCATCTCTTCTTCTTCTCACTTCAAACTCATATCCTAGGAGTGAGTGCAAATCCCAGAGCACTGAACCTATTCCCAGTGGCTGTCATTTCACTTTGTGACCTGTCATTCCAATTCCAGAGCACAGATTCTATTGCTAGGGATTGTCATTCCACTCTGGGGGCTGTCATTCTAGTCCCAGAGCACAGATTCTATTCCTAGGGACCGTAATTCCACTCTGGGAGCTGTCATTCGAGTCCCAGAGTAGCCTATCTGGGCCCAAAGACTTTAATGGAAAAACCATTCCATATTTTCTTTGCAACTTTTTTTGTGTTGCAATGTATTTCAGTATGCAAGTCAATTGGCATTCCTGGCTCCCATTATCTCCAATGGGCCTTCAAGCCTCTCCCATTGTTTCCAATGGGCAATCCTGTCATTCCTTTTACACATCCCAGTTAATTGTCCCTTTGAAACTATACCACACCGTTTTAAGTAACAGCAAAATGAAGAGCATGAACATAAGAACATAAAAACATAAGAGAAGCCAATGTTGGATCAGGCCAGTGGCCCATCCAGTCCAACACTCTGTCACACAGTGGCCAAAAACACCAGATGCCCTCAGGAGGTCCAGCAGTGGGGGCAGGAAGCCCTCCCACTGTTGCCCCTCCCATCAAACACCAAGAACACAGAGCATCACTTGCCCCAGACTGAGAGTTCCTATCTGTACTTTGTGGCTAATAGCCACTGATGGACTTCTGCTCCATTCCCTCTTGAAGCCATCCATGCTTGTAGCCACCACCACCTCCTGTGGCAGTGAATTCCACGTGTTAACCACCCTTTGGGTGAAGAAGTACTTCCTTTTATCTGTTCTAACCCGACTGCTCAGCAGTTTCATCGAGTGCCCACAAGTTCTTGTATTGTGAGAAAGGGAGAACAGGACTTCTTTCTCTACCTGCTCTATCCCATGTATAATCTTATAAACCTCGATCATGTCACCCCCTCAGCCGTCGTTTCTCCAAGCTAAAGAGCCCCATGCGCTTCAACCTTTCTTCATAGGGAAAGTGTTCCAAACCTTTTATCATTTTAGTTGCCCTTTTCTGCATGTTTTCCAATGCTATAATATCTTTTTTGAGGTGTGGCGACCAGAACTGTACACAGTACTCCAAATGAGGTCGCACCATCGATTTATACAGGGGCATTATGATACTGGCTGATTTGTTTTCAGTTCCCTTTTTAATAACCCCCATAGTGTTGGCCTTTTTCATTGCAGTCGCACACTGTCTCAACATTTTCATTGAGTTATCTACTTCAACTCTAAGATCTCTCTCTTAATCAGTCTCTGCCAGTTTGGACCCCATCAATGTGTATTTATAGTTAGGGTTTTTGGCTCCAATGTGCATCACTTTGCACTTGGCCACATTAAATCCCATTTGCCATGTTGATGCCCACTCACCCATCCTTGACAGATCACTTTGGAGTGCCTCACAATCCTCCCTGGTTCTCAGCACCCTGAAAAACTTTGTGTCATCTGCAAATTTAGCCACTTCACTACTTACTCCCAACTCCAAATCATTAATAAACAAGTTAAAAAGCATTGGACCAAGTACTGATCCCTGCAGTACCCCACTGCTTACCTCCCTCCACTGAGAAAATTGCCCATTTATACTCACTCTGTTTCCTTTTAATTAGTCAGTTTTTGATCCACAAAAGGACTTGTCACAAAAGAGAGCCAGTTTGGTGTAATGGTTTAGTGTGCGGACTCTAATCTGGGAGAACGGGGTTTGATTCCCCACTCCTCCACTTACACCTGGCTGGATGACCTTGGGCAAGCCATAGCTCTGTACCAGCTGTTCCCTCAAGGACAGCTTGGGAAAGAGCTCTCTCAGCCCCACCTACCTCACAGGGTGTCTCTTGTGGGGAGGGGAAGGGAAAGGAGTTTGTAAGCCGCTCTGAGACTCCAAGTGAAGGGCGGGGTATAATCCAATCTCTTCTTCTTCTTCTTCTTCTTCTTCTGTCCCATGACTATTGAGCTTCATGTACAGAGTGCACAATTCTTGCCAGTGTTCTCTCCAGGCTGCACACAGCAAAAGGAAATTTTAAAAGGACGTTGATCTGCATGTCCCCCCCCCCCCATCTTGTTCATGCAGATGGGCTTACCATTTAAAAACAGACACCCTGTGACTAGGCAGGTGGGGCTGAGAGAGCTCTTTTGAGGACTGCTCTTGAGAGAACAGCTCTGAAAGAACTTGGGACTGACCCAAGGTCACATCAGCAGCTGCAAGCGAAGGAGTGGGGAATCAAACCTGGTTCTCCCAGATTAGTCCATGCTCCTAACCACTACACCAAACTGTAACTCAAAACCTATCTCTTTTAGAAGCAAGTGGCTCAAGTGGTTAAGATGCTGAACTGCAGACCGGTAGTTCAGCAGTTCGAGACCTGAGTGCTGCATGATGGAGTGAGCTCCCATCTCTGGCCCCAGCTCCTGCCAAGCTAGCAGTTAAAAGCAAGAAATTGCAAGTAGATAAATAGGTACCAGTTCGGTGGGAAGGTAACAGCGTTCCGTGCGCCTCAGCGTCTAGTCATGCCGACCATATGACCACGGAAATGTCTTTGGACAGCGCTGGCTCTTCGGCTTGGAAACGGAGATGAGCACCGCATCCCTAGAGTCATATTTGACTGGGTTTCAAGCAAGGGAAACTTTTACCTTTACCTATAAGAAACATAGAACACCATCTCCACCACATCAGAGTCTTTAAGCAGATCATTTCCAAAACAGTCCTTCAGAGCCTAATTACATGAACTAAGCAGCAAGCAAGATACACTGTTCCCTCATAAATACTCAGAGAGCCTGTTGTCTCCCAGCAGTGACATTTATTCACTCCAAGGAATACCAGGGACATGATGCAGAGTCAGGCAATGGCAAATCACCTTTGAATATCTCTTGCCTTGACAACCCTACAGGGTTACCATGAGTTGACTTTGACTTGCTATCACTTTCCATAATCACAGGGCAACTGCGCTTTAATGCCCAGAACCATTTGGGCAAGGCCTAATGTGTAACTATTGTCAGTAGCATGAGATGGACCCACAGCTCAATTGGCTCTCATATCACTGCCATAACATACAAAATAGTAAAAAGCTCAGTAGTTCCTTTAATATAAACAGACTGTATTGTAGCATAATTATTACTGTAGCACAAGATTTTTCAGAAAGCCACACATTTTTCTCATCTCACTTTAGTGCCAGTTCCTGTCCTCAAATTCACAGAGAAACCCAAACCTTCCATTTTTGGTAGAATGACACCCTTCCCTTCCTCCAACTTCCCTTCCTCCACCCACGAAGGGTGATTTAGCAAATGCAAACCAATGCCAGTGGTTTGCATGCACCAACTCACTCAGCAGAACCAGAGCTTCCAATTTCAGCACAAGAGCTAGGGATGCTACCCTCCAGGTGGGATCTGGGGATCCCCTGGAATTACAGCTCATTTCCAGACTTCCAGATTTTTCCCCTAGGAAAAAAAATCAAGTTTCTGGAGGGTAGCCTCCATGTTGTATCCCAGAGAAAGAAAGAAAAGTGAAAGGGAAAGTCTCTCCTTGCTTCCAGTCTCTCCTTGCTTTCAGCTCTCCCAGGATGGAGTAACAGAAAGAGAGAGAGGGACAGAGAGCGCAGCCACCCACCCCCACCCCCACAGAAGAAAGTGAGCCCAGGATTTCAGCTTGCTCCCTGCAGCACAAGAGTTCCTGGGGCTGCAGGAGAAAGAAAGACAGCACTGGCTTCCTTACTTTGTTTGGTGAGCGCGGGAAAGCAAGGAAATCAATCTTCATGTGCAGCCTCCAGGCTCCTGTAGGCTGATCCGAGAGGGGGTGGAGCTTAGCTTCCAAGCTTCCTGTGACTTCCTCCCCCCCCTCCCTCTCTCACCTAGCAGAAGAACGGAGTCTCTGAAAGCGGAGGGGAAAAACCCTCGCTTTCAAAATGAACTGGAACTTGCCCTGGGCCCCGGGGGAGGCTCAGCACCGTCTGAAAAGGTTCGGGGGGGGGAGGGAGGGAGGGAGCTCAAGCTCCCCAGCCCCTGTAGATGACGCCTATGCAGCCGGCCGGTGGGCCGGCAGGCAGGCAAGCGAGCCTGCCTGGTAGAGGCTTCGTTTTGCCGGGGGAAGCTGAGCCCCCCCCCCGGGAAATTTCGGGGGGGGGGGGCTTGAGCCCTCGAGCCCCCCCGTAGTTGACGCCTATGACACCAAGGCCTTTGTTTTCTATAAAAAAGCAGCACCCTGCAGCCTTTTTACCATTAGGCTCCAAACCACAAACCCCTGGAAACTGAGGCTCCTGCTTCATCACTAAAGTGTGAAGGTTAGCATTTTTCTTTGTAATGATGCAGACATTTCTGATGTCAAGAAACGTTACATTTGAATAATGACAATGGCATCAGCTAACCCACAGAGCCCTTGCGCAAGGGCAAGGAATGGTTCTGCAACAGGAGTAAGACATTACAACGAGGGAAAGTAGCCATCAGACATTGATGGAAGACATCTCTTTGGCATTATAATCAATTGGAATTGATATCTCTACACTATGTATGGCTTTGCTGCCAGACTGCTAGTCAGGCCAAGGAATTACAGGCTAGGGTTTTATGGAGGCAGGAAGGAAGCGTGGCCAACAAGACTAAATAGCAAATGTCTGGACTGATGGAGATAGCCAAGTTCAAGATGTCAGAGGAACAATTAGCTTTTACTTCCTTACAATCAGGTACAGGTCATACATACATACATACACAGACCTTTATTGGCATCAGTCAGGTTACAAAGAGAAACATAAACAGATGAAGAGGTAACAAGGAGAAATGAATTAATCATTGCGCAATCGATCCTTAATTACCAAACTTAGAAATAAGGAAAACTTTCCAGTTGTTTCAGGTGACAGATCATTCAGGAGATGGCGCACCTTCAGAGCATCTGGGCAAACTATGATTTTGGATAAAATCGGGTCTAAAACGTGTATCATCATAGTGGGGACAGTATAGGAGAATATGGAGAACTGAATCAACTTGATTTAGATGACACGCACAAAATCTTGCTGAATATGGCATCCCTTTATATCTACCCTGAGTGACAGCAGATGGAATGGCATTACATCTAGCAAGTGCAAATGCTCAGTGCAGTTGTGGGGCATGGAGGGCTGATAAGCAAGAAGGCAGATGGCCAATAAGTGGGAGAATTCCAAAATTCAGGGGGGAGCAGGATTTATTTGCATCACTAACTAGTTTCTGCATTTCATTGTCCAGGATTCTGTGTCTAATTCACTGATATGCGTTTGTGAGAGGTAACATATACAGAGAATTCATGGATATTCCCGCTGAAGAACAGGTCTACAGGTGCAGATCTACAAATGCACTCCTCATACGCAATGCTCATGGCCAAGTAAAGAAAACCCAGGGGTTACATGAAAGTCCCCCGGAAACACTGCACTGGAATAGCTACAGAATAAAAAGGAATGATAAAGGAGTATGCATCTGATGGCTCAAAATCATGTCTGAAGCTACCAAGTGACCCATAGTTTGAAAGTGAGCAAGGGCTATATCACACAACAAAATGAGCTGGCTGAGCATGTAGTCTGAGTGAAGAGCTTGGTACATAGTGAAGCATCAGTTGCAACATGGCAGTCACACCGGTGGGATAATAGTAGCATACAAGAGGTGGGGACCCGCGATACTCACGGGGGGGAGAGGATTCCTAAAGGCTGCAGCCCCAGGTAAGTCCTCTTCCCCCCCACCTCCTGTGGTGACCCCACCCCACCCCGTTCCAATATAGTCTACCCGCCGATTTCTCCCTCCCCACCCCCGGCTGCTGCAGCGGGCTGGCACCTCTTTGGTGCTCAGGCTTGCCACTTCTCTCCCCCCCTTCCCCCCGGCTGCCATGGTGGGCCTGAGCGCCCAAGAGGTGCTCGGCCCACTGCTTCTTCCCCACTTTTTTAGTTTTGGGGGGATTTAAATATCCCCCCAAAGTTTTTTTTTACTTTTCAGATTTTTCTGCACACGGGGGCGTCCCCAACGTGTGCAGATAAATCTCCCTGCCCCCCCCCCCAAGTGCCCCCCACCCCGTGGATTTAGATATCCACACGGGGATGGCCACTTGGGAATTAGATATGTAGATGACAAGTAGATCAGAATGGTGAACAGTCACATGACCATGATCTCAATTAATTACTCTTAGAATTATACAATTAAGGATACATCAATCTCCAGTTCTGACATATTTATTTCCTTCAGTGTTTTCTGTCTCTGTCTTGACTCTAATTGGCCCTTCCTGGCAACTAACTCCACCCCCGCCCCGGTTCTGTCTTCCTATATGTAATGGTTGAGGACATTCTGTTTCATTGTATCTGAAGAAGTATGCTTACACACGAAAGCTTATACCTTGATTTGAACTTGGCTGGTCTTAAAGGTGTCACTGGATTCAAACTTTGTTCTGCTACTTCAAACCAACATGGCTGCCCACCTAAGTCTATCTACGTTACCATACTGTCATGCATTTACATGGAGGATCTGCTCAATGGTCCTTCAGTGCACCTATTTAAGTGGGTGACGTGCCCCAAGGTGGGCCCTTGCAATTTTCTCTGATTTTTGAGAAGTTTTGAAAAACAAGACACTTGTATTCAATCTCTACAGGTCATCTCTTCTCAATCAGGATTTCAAACTGCACTCATCGATTGGCTGTGACTGTAAAAGATTAAACATTATGACTGATACACAGTGATCCCCATTGATCATTACCGGTATAATGAGTTGTGAGGGATACAGCCCACTGTCAAGGGCACTGCTTAATGTGCCAGTTGCAAACACAAGCCCCCTTGTGTCAAACGAATATAAGCTGAAGGCCCATGAAGTCTTTTGCTGGCACATTGGGTGACCAGATGTAATGATAGGTTTTCATACCTCCATAATTGTTCTTTGGTAAATAAGGTGGGATTTATAAAGGCCTCCAAAGGTGACACCCATTTTGGTATTTTTATATAAGAGATGTTTTTAACCTCTTCCCATGCTTTCAATAGAGATGCTCTCAATAAAATAAAGTACTTGTGAATATTTGATTTCTCATACCATACAAAAGCATGCCAACCCAATTTCAGATCATGGCCTTCTAGCTTTATCAATCTAGGGTTTTCCAAGGTGATCGATTCTTTCATCCAAGACAAAGCTGCTGCTTTGTAGTAAAGATGCCAGTTTGATACTGCAAAGCAGGGCAAACACTTTTGGCTCTGCTAGAATTCTTCATCAGGCTGGGCGCTAAAAAACAAATAAAAGGATGGGAGAGACATTTTGGGTCTTGATCTTAAGGCCTTTTCTCTGCATCCTGTGAAGAATGCCCAGCACATTTAAGTAATAGGCAGTGTTGATATTGTTGCACCTTTGACCTTTGGGAAAGAAGAAAGAAAAATGGCAGCCTCCAACTGAAACTATAAAACATCAATAGTTAATCAAAGGTTTCTCCAGCAATGCAGCTATTTTTAATTTCTGAGTTTAACAAGGCTTAGAACTCAACCAAGGGGAACTCCTGAAATAGATTATCCTCTTCACCCCCAAAAGTAGCAGACTAAAAGCTTGGTGAACAACCTTGTGAAAAAATGGCAATTTATAAGAAATTTATAAAGAATTATTAATCACAAAATTTGAATTAAATTTGGCTTGAAAATAAAAGAGCAAGTTAGAGAAAACAGACCATGTTCTCACTTTAGGGAGAACTCAAGGTACGGAACTCAACAAAGCACCTGTGAAAATTAGAATATAGTCCAGTCTAGAAAACTTGCAATATGTCTAGAAAGACTTGTAATATGATAACATTGGCATGGATCTTATCTAGTGCTCATAAAGTGATGTTCACTGAAATGACCTTTCTCGCCTCCTGCTGCAGATTTTTGAGCCTTCTAAATTGTGCTCCTGGGTGCTGACAGACCCCAGGAACAGTTTGGGACAAAGTGAATGTCAGCATTACTTGACTAGCTGCTAGCATGCACATATCTGTCTGTTAGCATGCATCTATCTGTTTGTCCATTTGTGGCAGGCATAACTCATCAGAAAATAAAATTAGGAATCTCAAAACTGGCCACCAACTTCAGGATGATCATGTTCCAGGGCCAAAAATGAAAGGAACTTGAATATCCTGGCTCAGGTTATCTCTAGCCCCCAATGCTATTTGCAATGGAAGCTAAGGTTGTACAGTGGTTAAAGTGTTGGACTAGGATCTGGGAAATCCAGGTTCAAATCACCACACTGTCATGGAAGCTTGTTGGGTGACCTTGGGCTGGTCACACACTCTCAGCCTAACCTACATCACAGGGTTGCTGTGAGTGTAAAACAGAGGAGAGGAGAACAATGAATGGTGCTTTAGGTCCCCCTTGAGAAAGACAGGATATTAATTAAATAAATAAATTCTAACTTCTGTTCTTTATTTGTTACCATTGAGGCAGATTAGTGTCTATTATTATGCCCGAAGCTGGCCTTAAGTGGTATCCCATGGAATGCATTAAAACATGCTAATACAGTTCTCACTGTAGCCACTAGGGGTGCAGGGAAGGCAGAGGACTGCAAAGAGCTTGCTTGGCCTTTCTGCAAAGTTTATCAGGAGGCTGAGGAAAACTGTTTGCCTGTCAGACCTTGCTAAACCCATCAGCCAAGCCCACTCTGGAGCGAGGGGAGACCAGCCAGGACAGGATGCAGCCTCCTAAAAAGGTCTATGCTTTCCTTCTTCCTTTCATTTCATCCAGCTCCTGCACAGTCAGAACAGAATTGTGAGGCCTGTCACTGGTGATGAGCACACCTGGAATCTACATGCTTTAAAGAGAATTCACCACACAAGCTGTACTAAATCTTCTGCTTCCGTGGTCTGTGTACTTTCCACACAGAATACAAAACATACCTTACAGCATAGGCATCAACTACATGGGGGATCGGGGGCGCGGGCCACCCCTAAAATTTTCCAGGGGGGACTGAGCCCCCCTGGGGTGAAACGGAGCACTGCTGCACCTCCCCACCTTCCAGGTGCCCACTGCCATGCCTCCCTGCCTTCCAGGCCTAAGAAAGCCACCGCCGCAAGAGCCTCTCCCCCCTAAGAAGCCGCCACCATAAGAGCCTTCCCCCCCACCTGGCTCCCCCACACCCACTCCTCCCTCCCTCTCCCTCCCTCCGGGTGACTGCCCAGCATGATGACATCACCTGGAGCTGGATGCTGGGCACGTTGCCAGGGTGACACTCTAGCAATTGCCCCAAAACTCTATGGCACCATAGAATTTCAGGGCGATTGCCAGAGTGTTGCCCTGGCAACGTGCCCAGCGTGATAACATCACTTCCAAGTGACATCATCACACTGGGCAGTTGCCTGAAGGGAGAGAGGGTGGAGGGAGGAGTGGGTGGGGAGAGGGGTGCGGGGGAGCCATGCGCGGGGGGGGGGAGGCTCTGCCTGTGGCGGCAGGGACATCATCCCAGCGCACGCAGAGAAATGAAGTTAAAATGGTAGAGTTTTGCCAAACCTTCTCTCTCTCTCTCTCTCTCTCTCTCTGTTTCCCTCCCCTCTCCCTCCCACCCCTCTGGCCCAGCCCCTGCCCCCCGGGAAATTGGAAAGTCTATGCCCTTGCCTTACAGATAGAGTTGCCAGGTCCCCCCTGGCCACCGGCAGGGGATGCGGGAGTAGAGTGGCCAGATCCAGGTTGGGAAACTCTTGAAGATTTCAGGGTGGAGCCTGAAGGGGACAGGGATGTCAGTGGGGTACAATGCCATAGTCTACCCTCCCGAGCATCCATTTTCTCCAGAGAAATTGATCTCTGTAGTCTGGAGATCAGCTGTATTTCCGGGGGATCCCCAGGCCCCACCTGGCATCCCTACTTAAAGCAACAACACAAAGCTTTTACACTTGCTACCGTAAGAACTTCTTGTAACTGAGGGGAAGACTTATATCACGAAACCAAGTTGGTTCCCAAAATCCATCAGAGAGGCAGTGTGGGTCCCCTCGGTTTCACAAAAAGGCCTATCAGATGCCATAGAGAAAATTCTAGCTTGTCCTGATCCCTGGGAAATCTCAAAAAGAGAAAGGCCTGTATGGGAGTCAACACTTAGTAACTGTGTTCTCAAACCATTTATGGCTTTAAAGATCATAACCAGCACCTTGAATTGCGTCTCAATGCATATAGAAACCAATGCAGCTCTTAGAATACTAGTATAATGGATTCACTAATGCTTATGCCCCAGTAATTTGAGCCAGCTTTAGATCTCTGACAGTTTCAAGGGCAGCTCTGTTGCTTTGTATTGAGGATGAGGTTAAAAAAAAAAAGACAGCTAAGAGTCTATTTTTCCAATTCAATTTTATTATATCACGGTCCACGACCAGATCCAGTCGACAAAATCACACATTATTCAGGTATACAAATATGCGAGTTAAAAAAAAGTCAGTTAAAATATAGAAATAGAAAATCTAACAAAAAATCTAAATAAAATTATATCAAAAAAGAGAAAAATATATTATAATAAAATACATAACGAGTCTATTTTATAACTGGCAGGAAAATATCTCAGAAAATATAGTTAAGATAAAAACACTGATGCTTGATAACCAGACATAGATTATTCAAACCTGCTGAGTACACTGTATGCCCCCATGTAATCCTGCTCTTCCCTATTACAGAAATAACTAATTATCCAAATGTATTGCCTTCCAACATGTCACAGATGAAATCAGAAACACTGTGGTGTACTTAAGCCACCCTCTTTTCATTCCTTGGGCACCCCCGCCCTACTCCAATTACACATCGCTGATGGCTCGTCTATGCCTGCTATAGTCATTTACCTGAAATAGCCCATCTTGCTCTAACTTCTAAACCAGGATATGTTAGTAAATGGCCCATGATAGTTTCTTTTTAATTTGATTTTTTAGAAGAATGCTTAATCTCATATGGATCTGGTTGCACTTAAAGAGCTGCAATTAAGGCACATTCAGAAGTGCTGGTTAATAGGCAGTTACAATTGCAAGCAGGAAACCCACAAGGGCACGTAGTGGTCACTTCATTTTCCCATGTTCCCTTCCCCACTCTATTTCTTCTTTATTTCCTCCTGGTGGCCCCATATCCCCTCCCATTTCCCTGTTTCCTCTGATCCTCACCCATGAGTGAACCCACCTTTCATCAGCCCCCATTTTCACCTATATGTATTATCTGTTTACTTCATTTATACCTTACCTTTCCCCACAATGCAGCTCCACATCATTCTCATCTCCTCCATTTTATCCTCACGACAACCCTGTGAGGTAGGTTAGGTTGAGAGAGTGTGACCAGCTAGGGTGTTTCCATGGCAGAGGTGGGATTTGAAACAGATCCTAGCCTGAAACTCTACCTACTCAGGGCTGGACTTTCTACAGAGGCAGGTTAGGCACTTGCCTAGAGTGCCCCCTTAAAGAGAATGCCACACTGGCTGCCTGCCACTCCACCCCTTGCCTCGCTGCCCTGCTCAGCTGTTGCTCTGCTCTCCCCTGTGCTGTGCTCCTGCCTCCGCCTCTGTTGGAGGGTGCTGTGTTGGCCTGCTGCCTGTCAGGATCCCCCCATCCCCGCTTCACTTGCCAGTCACCAAAGACCTGCTCGGCTAGCTGCTCCACTTGCCCTGCTCCTTGGAGGGTGCCGCACTGGCCTGCCTGCCCACTGCCCTGCCCCTCCCTGGGCCTCGCCTCACTCACCAAAAGCCCTGCTGCTTGGCTCACTGGTGCTGCTCCACCAGTAAGTATCACCCCCAGAAGCCTCCCCCCAACTGGCTTCTCCAGGAGCCCTTCAGGGGGTCCTGCACCCACCTCAGGGCTGGAGGGTTAGGGTTTCCTACTGCCCTCCCCTCCCCCACCCCAGTCTTGTCATGTGATCCCTGGCGGGCATTCTGAGCTGGCCTCCGCTCCAGGGGATGATGGCTTGCTCTATCTCTCAGAGCAAACTGTGCTCCACTCTGTTTTGCGGCTCTGGCACCCTGCCTCCCCAGAACATCTCCCCCCCCCCGCTCTCCCTTTCTTCTCCCATTTGTTGGGGAAAAGACAACAAAGTTAAACTGCTCGGGCCAGGGCAATCTGGCATTTTTTTGCCCTCCCGCCACTTTCTCTTTTAAAAACTTTTAAAAACAAAACACTTTTTTTCCAGGACAGACCACAGTTTAAAAAAACTCTTCTTTCCCCAGAAGAAGATAACCTCAAGCACCATTTCTGTGAAGACTTGATTTCTCTTGCATTTCACAGTTTTCAGTGAATCAAGGGTTTTAGAAAGTTCCTTTGAAGCCTCAGCCTGCACGGTTATGCTCACCTTCTCCCCACGCCCTCCCGGCTCCCATTCTTTCCCTTCCTGAACTACTTCTCAGCAGCTCAAGCTCGAAACGGGAGACAAGTTTTGCTGTCTCGGCTGAGTTTGCAGCAACAGAATATTTGGGGGGGCCACCGGGGGGGAGCTGTCCCACTGTTGAGGGGAGAGAGAGAGAGAGAGGACTGCAAGGCAGCCAGAATAGATGTGCCTGAGCGGATGCTTTTACACAAGCAGGCATCCACCTCAAAGGCTTCCTCAAACGTGGCGGCAGGTTGCAAAGGCTCCAGACAAGCCACTATGCAATCTGAGGGCCCGATGAGGCAGGGCCAAGCAAGCTGAGGCCACTGGCTGTGGGGAATAGAGGAGGGTGTGGGTTGGCAGACAGGCAGGTGTGGCGATGAACTTGAGTTTCTTCCTGTGTGGCTGAGTGGCTTGAAGGTGAAGCACAGTAGCTGTAGTATGGCCAGAAGGTCGGTTGGTTTCCTCCAGAGCCTCCACATTCTTTGGTTTCCCTCAGACTCTCCTACATAACAGGGAGTGGGGGAGGGAGAACTCCTCCCATGGCTTCCTTCCCCACCTCCCAGGGCAGCACCCTAAGCTGTTTTTCCCGAATCCAGTCATTGGGGGGGGGGGGTTGTCACTGAAAGTGGGTTAAAAAAATAGTTTTATGGACTTGAAGGCTAGCAGTTTCCATCTGAAAGAACCGTTTGTGGACGATAGCCCACATCACTGGACTAGATGCAGGCTCACCTCCCCATTTAAAAATTAAATGATCATGGAACAGCATACTGCGAAATACGTTTTTTAAAACCCAACCAAGAATCCTTTCTTGATTAAAAAAGTGAAATACTCTCCCCATGTACCACTGAATCAGATTTAAGGAAATAATATTTTTAATAAAAGTCCATTTGTTTTAAAGCATAACTGCCTCCTGAGCTTAGAAAAAAAATCTATTATATTCCCTGTTTTGATAATATTCCCTATACAGAGAAGAATATTGCTATCATTTACTGATCTTGACAAAAGCATTGTTTGAAATATTGCTGACTAAAATATAACAGCAAACCATCAGTACACCTGCTACAATAGTCACTCAAGAAATTGTGCAAGGGCTGGAGAGCACCCAGAATTACAACTGTTGTCCAGGTGTCAGAGATCAGTTCCCTGGATAAAATGTCTGCTTTGGAGGGTTGAGTCTATGGCATTATACCCTGCTGAGGCTGCTTGCCTTCCCAAGCCTCACAGTCCCAGGGCTCCACCCCCAAATCTTCAGAAATTTCCCAACGTGGAACTGGCAGCCCTAAGGTGAATTGATCTCTGCAGCTGGGAGATCTATTGTGATTCCCAGAGCACTGCCACTGCTGCTGTGGGGGGAGAGGAAGCAGGGCAGGAGGCTGGGAGAGTCATGGGGGCAGAAAGAGAGAGAGATGGAGTAGGGGGCAGAAAAAGAAACAGTAATGAGGTGGGGAGGCAGAAAAATAAAGAATGATGATGGGTCAGAAAGAGAAAGGAAGTAATATGCATGGAGGAGAGAGAGAGTAAGAAGGGGGGCAGAAGGGAGAAAGAGTGTGAGAGAGGGAGGGGGAGAAGGGAGGAAGCAAAGGTGTGAGGAATGAGATAACCATCTCGCAAGTTTCTTGCGGGTCTCCACTTGTCTATATACTAATAGCCAAGTGGCCCCCTCCATGCGGATATCTAAATCTGTGCAGAGGGGGCAGTTGTGGGGCAGGGAGATTTTTCTGCACACTTGGGGGATTCCCCACATGTGCAGAAAAATCTGAAAAGTTAAAAAAAAAACTTTGGGGGGGGGATATTTAAATCTCCCCAAAAGTTAAAGAGCATTCCCTGTGCATGCACAGGGAACGCTCTGGGAACTCTGTGGCGGCCCAGTGGCTGAGAGCCGCTTGGGCCTCGCCACAGAAGTCAGGGGGTTGGGGGGGGAATCAGCTGGCCGAGGAGGCAGACAAGATGCACCCCGGGGGGGAGAGGGTGGGTGGCTGCTGCATCCCCTGCTCTGCCTGGACCCCATGATGTGCCAACCCCTCCCTGGCCCACCTGCCCACCAAGCAAGCCATGACCTTTGCTTTGCTGTTGAGTCCCTCCCGGCAGGGCAGCCAGACAAGCAGGATTATGGGGCCCGGAGCGCTATTGCTGCTGCTCGTGCTGCTGCTGGCAGCCTCCTCCTCCTGGGTGCTGGGCAGGGAGCTCGGTGGACACCCTGGTGAGTTCATCACTGTCCCCCCATCCCCCCTGTAGCTGGGGAGGGGAGAGCAGCGGCACCAGCCTGGAGCGCGTGATCCCCGTCGGCTGGAACTCCCCCCGCACATGCCCCTCCTTCCTCCTGGTGGCCTGTACTGCCCCCCTGGGTGGGGGTGGGGTGGGAGAGAGATCAGCGGGCTCAGCGAGAGGCTCTTAGGCCCCCCGGTGCCCATGGGGGGGAAGACAAGCGCAGGCCTGGTGAGACAAGCCTGGTGCCCATGGGGGAGGAAGAAGGCTTACCTCCTCCACATAGAGATCCCGACGCCCCTGCGAGTATCGCGGGTCCCCACCTCTTGTTACTATCTATTTATATTGTTGTCTATTTTAATTTGTGTTATTTTTTACCAATATAAAATTTAAAAAATTGAATGCTCATACAATCTGTGTATGATGTACACTTGATTGTTTTAAATATGTATGTTGAGTAATTCTCGTGTTACATTTGACACAGGTACAAACCCCACCTTTAGTGAGATACTGGTTCCTGGTTTCAGTTGCAGGGTGAATGTGTATTGGCCCTTTCTTGCAAACAGATATAAGCACATACATATGTTTTCTGTAGAATGTGAACTCTAATTCTGGTTGCATTATAGGGGGTGGATGAATACAAGTTTATTGTTATCTGGATAGGGTTGCCAGGTCTTACCTGGCCTCCGGCAGGGGGGTCCCAGTCCTTGCCCTGGAGTTCCTTGGTTTTTCCTTAAACAATCGACCATCACCCCGGAATGTGCCCTGTTTGATGATGTCACCTCCGGGTGACATCACTGCTCCAGGCGCACTGCCACAAAAAGGGCACTTTGGGCTAGCAGATCTGCCCCCCTCCCCACATTGGGGGAATGGCAGCCCAATATCTCGATGTGCTTTGAAAGATTTCATAAATTGGCTAAAAGTAGCACAGTGGTATAGAAAGGGTGTTACAATCCTACCCTTCAGTGCCATGTCTCTAAACTGAATCAGGCCCTCCGTGGCTGCCCTTAGCCTTAAAAAAACAAAACAAAAATCCTGATCAGGAATCTCCTGGCTCACATTTCAACGTGCAAGCTTTTAAGGATTTGCTATAACTGTAGAATTAGTGGTACTGACTAGAATTAACCTGCTGTGTTTTTATGTATCCCTAACATTATTTTGATGAAGCCTTTTTATGTTGAGATGGTTATTATTGATCTTCGACTGAGTCACCAAAAAGGCAGGAAGTGAATTTAGAAACAGCAAATACAACTGAATGTAAGAACCACGTTCAGATTCAGCTACGCGCCTTCTAACTACCGCTGAAATCATCTCAATGCAAACTCTCAACAATATGTTCCAGGCATTGTGCTATATAATTCTTTATCTGTCACCTGGAAGCAAACAAGTCCTCAAGGTGTTTTACAAAAAGATGACATGAAAACAATGCTAGAATTCTAATAGAACCATTAACAATCTAATGAGAACGTAAGAGAAACAGTGATAAAACTGCAAAGAGCCTTTTGTCTGTGTTTTGGCTGGTCTGTCACCAAGCTGAACAAAAGTTGCTCTTCTTGCCCAGTTGAAAAGATGGCCTTTAATAACAATTAGTTGCCAACCGAGGAAACAGAGCAAAGATGTGTGGCTTGGATCGCAGCCCTAAAGCACACAACTGAAAATGAGATGTACCTGCCTTTCTCTGGACAGTGTCCAATCTGTGCGAAGAAAACCCCTTGAAAACTGCAGCTAAACCTTGATCACTCTGTTGGGATTTGCTTCCTATTTTTTTTTCCTGAAAAGCAATAGCTAACACAGATGCTGCAAGGCACTTGCCTACAGTGGCTTGTCTAAGGAATATATCTTCTTGGATAACAGGGAAGCATTGCTTACAGGGTAGACTTCTGGCGGTGGTGGGGAATCAATTGCTTGATTTACTTTTTCTCCAGACAAAAGTCAGCATAGTTATTGTCACACACCTGAGTTGTCAAAGAGGGTGGAGAATTTACACTGTAGAATCTGATCAGCACTTACTGTTGTACCCGAAAAGAGCTATGCCTGTATTTTTCTTGTGTGGATTGACATGGTTGATTCCCCCCCCCCACCCAAAAGAATGATGCTATCAGCCCCCTGCTGGAATAGTGGAGAACTGTTGAGGCAAATCAAACCAGCCTGCAAGATGTTTCTGTGTGAGTGAACAGTTCAGACGATACAAACACACATACTGGAACTGCACCAATGGGAGGGTGTGCTACCCACAATGTTCCTGATATGTGCCATGACTATTTTATGTGAATAAGGCAAAACATTGCTTTTCTAGGTGTGTACAGATGCAAAATACATGTCAAATTAATTTGCATATTATTTCTTGAAAAGTGTGCCTCTGCTTTTAAAACTTGCCCAGCAGGCAGAAAATGAATGGGTGACGCTGCACCTCCATTCCACAAAAAGCTGCCTGCTGTGCAACATTTAATGATTTAGCTGCCCTCAGTAAAAAAAGAAAATGAACAAATATGAATGCTCAATTTAAAAAAAACACCCTCAAGTCCAAACTACATATTACGCGGGAGAACTATTATTTACTTTCCTAGCTTTACAAAGTTGAAATACATCAGGGGCGGGGGGGGGGGGGGGGATTGTCATTTAGACAAGAGAAGCAAATAATGGTGATTTACCCCTCTCCTCCCTTAACTGTTCTCAAAATCCTCCCCTTTCCCATAAGCTGCTGTTTGCCTGCATGGGAAAAATAACAGCTGTGGGGTTTTTTTTTTAACCATGGGTGAATACTCAGCTGGGGAGGGGCAACTGACTGTTCTGATCAGCAGTTGGGTACGACCACAGAAAAACAACAACAGAAAAAGTGTGTATGCACAATTTTCAACCTACAAGAAAATCCAAGCAGAAGTCTGATTCTGCATATAGATGTCCCTCAGGCCGGCAGCCAGGATTTTGTAATTCAGGGGGCCTTTAAATAAGTCGACGGGCCCTGACGTCAGTTGGGGAAGCAAGCCATGCTTGGGGAAGGAGTAGCAGCAGTGGGGGGGGCAGATGGAAGTTGTGGGGCCTTGGCAGGAAGTTGTGGGGCTGGGCCCCGAAATGCCCCACTGTAGCTATGGGCCTGATTTCCCTTGTTGAATGAGGGTGCTTCTCTTTGGTTTATAGGATATCATTATGTGTGTGCTAGGCTGCCAACCTCCAGATGGAACTTGGAGATCTCTTGGAATTACAACTAATCTCCAAATGACAGAGATCAGTTTGCCTGGAGGAAATGGCTGCTTTGGAGGGTGGACCCTAAGGCATTACACCCCTTTGATATCTCTTGTGTCTCTAAACCCTGCTATCCCCAGGCTCCACCCTCAAATCTCTAGGAATTTCCCAACTCAGAGTTGGCAGACCTAGTGCGCAAGCACACACCCACACCCCAATATTCACACCGCTAGTCCATCTGACAGCTTAGTATTGTCTACTCTGACTGGCAGCAGCTCCCCAGGGTCTCAAGTAGAGAAAAGTATGTCCCAACAACTGCTACTTGGGTCCCTTTTTCGGCATGCAAAGCATGTACTCTACTGCTGAGCTACAATCCCTCCCTATGCAAGCCAAAGCCTTAAGGTAACAAAAATACTGACTTTATGACAAATTCCATTTATATCTAGAAGTAGCAGGATTCATCTTTCTCAGCAGCTGGCATAACAAGCCCTTTCCAGCCATCTTGTCTTCTGCCCCCAATTTTTGTTAGATTGCTGATCTACAAGGGTTGAAATTCTACATATTGTTTGAATTTCCGAATAGGTATTGACTAGGTAGAATAGCTGGAGAAATCTCAGAGCATATGATGACGTGTTGTACTTAGATTAGATTTAAACAGGAGAAGTTGGCCTGTAATACACATGTTGGAGGTGACCAGACAAGATCTTTGAGCAATCAGATTTAGCATTACAAAGTTTTTAATATTATTTTAAAACAGTGTGTGATGGAATTAAAGATCTGGGACCAGCAGGATGTAAACAAGGAACACTGCTGAGTCACATGACTGAGTGAGGAGGGGGCCGTTTGGCTCAGAGCACCCAGTGAGTGACACTTGACGGGCACAACTGACAGGTTGGGGCGGACAGTGGATAGAGAGAATCTGTGGAAGGAACAGTCCCCTGTAGCTCTGTGTGAGCAGCCTGAAATACCAGCTGAAGCATACAACTGGGGGCTGGATAGTCTGGCTCAGGAGACAGTGAACAGACTAGTGAAAGCAGAGCACATAAGCGGTCACAAACACAAAATGCATCACTCCTGAAGGACCTGGGATGGGTGCTTAAGTGAGGGCCCAGGAAAGGTCTGGCAGAGTCTGGACAGCTGGTTGGTGGCCAGTTGGGACTCAAGGGGGAAAAAGGGCCAGGAAGCCAAAGCCAAAAGGCTAACCACTAAGCAGGACAGGAGAGCGTAGATATGAAGGTCTTGAGTGAACTTACGGACATCCAAAGAAACTGGAAACCATATAGCCTCCTGCCTGAATGTAATCCAAGCCAAACGTGCCAGCCTACAAAGAAATAGAGTGTCAACTGTATATACATCCCCTGTCGTGGTCTGAAAATAAAGTACGGTTTTGTTTTGAAGTGAAAGCGCATTAGTGCCTGACTCTTAAAACCAACAACAAATATACCTAGCAGGGGTCCTCAATATCCCTATAAAGAAATTTAAAACAAACCCCGAAGAGACTATTAGGAGATAGAGGGAGCTGGTCAATACAGTAAAGGCAAGCCTGATCGGTCACCTCACAGAACGTCACAATACAGATTATAAGGTCGCGCGTCATACAGTGCTTTTAATTTCCCCCCCATTTTTTGTTCTGGATGAGGAAACACTTTTAAAGAGTGTTTTTTTTTTTCAATTTCACCAACATTTCAATTTTTTCCATTTCAGGTTTTGAAGGGGGAAGGGGGATACCTACCTCATTTCCCCACTTTTTCTCAACCCTAATCTTTCTAGGCACCTTAAAATGACCCATAGATTAACATCAACAAGACATTTGGTTTTTGTAAACTCAGAATAGCCTCCCACCTTTCCTGTCCTGGCATAAAAATCCCCATCTCCCAAGGCCAGTGATTTCATTTTACGAAGCCAGCCTCCTTGTTACTTATTTGGCTAGATGAGCTGCCGCCATCATGCTCTCAAGTGTTGCTTTTGCAGTTAATGGAAGGCTGGCTATTCACTCGCCTCCCTCACGGTCCATTTGGATGCACACTTCATTAGCTGCCGAATGCTTATTCCCCAGGGGATCCATCAATTCTTTGGTTGACCTCTCAGCCTCGCCTCCTTTTTTATCTCTCTTTTCTGCCAGCCTTGGGAAAACTGAAGTAATTGTGACCTGAAATGGTACGAAAGCTGTAAATCACAGTCAGGCTATGGAGCCTCTTGTATGAAGCCTGAATTTTGGCAACCAATGACTACAAATCTGGAGGGGAAAAGGAGATCAGTTCTACCAAATTTGGCACCGTCAGTCACAGACAATGCTGTGGTCTTGACCTAAATATTGCCTATTTCACATCACAAGTATTTAATTTTCCTCAGAGGGCCTGAAATGTCTCCTATGTAATGGCATTCACTGGAAGAACTACTCTTTCCATCTCTAGGAACTACAACAACATTGCTCTTGGATCAAATTGCAGTCTGCTAACCGCTTATTCTAGAAGGGCCTCAGTCACTATAGGTGTTGCTTTTAGAGAGCCAGTTTGGTGTAGTGGTTAAGTGTACGGGACTTTAATCTGGGAGATTCCCCACTCTTCCACTTGTACCTGCTGGATGACCTTGGGCAAGCCATAGCTCTGTCAGAGCGGTTCTTAAAAAAGAGCAGTTTCTGTCTGAGCTCTCTCAGACCCACCTACCTCACAGGGGGTGTCTGTTGTGGGGAGGGGAAGGGAAAGGAGTTTGTAAGCCGCCCTGAGACTCCCTTGCGTAGTGAAGGGCGGGGTATAAATCCAGTCTCTTCTTCTAGAGAAAATGCAGTGTGGCGGTGAAATGAGCTCACTCCTCCTCTTTCCCGCTGCCTTATCTCCTGGCAGTCTAGAGCATATTTTCCTCTGGCCAGCTCTAATACAGAAAAACACTTCAGCCAACGGTGCATGTAAGTCGATTAGGAAGGGAAGGGCAGGCAAACTACTGGAAGTACTGGCTGATTGCCAGGGTTCAGGGGAGACACTCAAGGGATCAGGAAATTGACCAAACCCCAGCAGGCCAGAAAGAGAAGGGTGGGCATGCAGTTCTTGTCTGGAGCCCCAGTCAAGCTCAGGTTCCTGGGCTGAGCCAGCAGCAAAATTTCATATTGTGGCAGTGTGGGGTAGCCTTCAGCAAAGAAGAAAATAGATAAATATGGCTGCTCAGTCAGAAAGGGAGAGAAAAACAGAGGGAAAACTATACTTCTGAGTGAGGGAAGTGAACTAGATTGTTGTAGTTGGATCCAGACTAAATTTTCCACCAACAGAAATTTCCATGGATTCTTGCTTCCTGCTGCAGGACTCTCTCTCCCCCCCCCCCCTGATTCTGCAGGGTCTCCTATCCCCCAGGAGCAGCATTTTGTGGAGATCAGTGGCTGCTGTGGGAATGGGGAGGCAGGAAAGTTCCCCTGATGGAAAAATTAGTCTGAATCCAACCCATTTTCTTTGTAATGTCTTATGTTTGCTTTTCCTCCTTATCTTCCATCTCTCCTTTCCCATTAATATTTCTGAAATAAAGAAATAAGAAACAGATAACAAGGCTTTATTTGCTAATGTAGCAGCAAATAAAATGAGGCTTTTAAGCAGAGGAAGTAGAGGCCAGAATAAAAAATGAATTATAGTTTATGTAAAATGAAGGACATTAAAGCATTATTTTATAATGAATCAGGTAACTGCAGTAACATCTATAGTTGCCAAGTCCAGGTTAGGAAATACCTGGGGACTTTGGGGTGGAGCCAGGAGAGGGCGGGGTTTGTGGAGGGGAAGGGCCTCAGCATGGTACAATGCCATAGAGTCAGGGCTATTTTGGGGCAGGAACACACAGGAACGGAGTTCCGGCTGGCTCCTGAGTTGGCCACACCCAGCAGGAACTCATTAGCATAAGATGCCACACCCAACAGCAGAAACTAGGCTACATTAGGGGGTATGTGGCCTAACATGCAAATTAATTCCTGCTACCAAAAGAGCCCTTGGTTTTGACAACAAACAAGTTAAACAGAATAAGAAGCAAAAGGTGGGTGTGGCTGGATGACCACTCTTCTGGTAACATGGGGATGTGACCTAATATGCTAATAAGTTGTGCTGTCGATGGTGTGGCCTAATATGCTAATGAGTTTCTGCTGTTGGGTGTGGCCTATTATGCTAACGAGTTCCTGCTGGGCTTTTTCTACAAAAAAAGCCCTGCATAGAGTTCACCCTTCGAAGCAGCCATTTTCTCCAGGGGAGCTGATCTCTGATAGCTGGAGATCAGTTGTAAAAGCGGGAGATCTCCAGGCCCCACCTGGAGGCTGGCAACCCTAGTAACATCTGTCCTTATTGGCTGCAGGTCTTGAATTCGGCTCCTCTAAGGCTTCTGGCAGAGGTCTTCCTTTGACCTATTAATTGAGATCCCATAACTGGAGACACCAGGGGTCACACCTCCAGTCTCACATATGCAAATAATGTGCTCAGTCACAGTACATCTTTATATAGAGGCTATAGCTGCTCCAACACTTCAGCAGGTCATTTCAGAACCCTGTCCCACTGAGGCCTTCTCCCCAGTGTGAGGGCAACAAAGGTGGGGGAGGCAGGCCTGGCTTTGTGATACTAATAAGTAAAGCTGAGCTCCATTGTTAGGCATGTGTTCCACTCACTGGATGCAAAATGGCCAGGCTTTCCTGCTGCAATGTTAGCAGGCACGGTGTGGCACAGATGGTGCCAGTAGGCTGGGCAACCATTGGCCAGTGCCGAGCACAAGTGAAACTGCTGCTCCTGAATGCTAATGGTCTGCTCTTGCATAAAAAAGGAAATGGATCGCTTTGTGCTCCATTGCTTTAAGGAGCAGCTGACTGTGGCAGAAAATTCTTCAGAGCATGTGGCAGAGCTGGAAGGAGGTCATGCCCTCCGAATGGGGTTTCATCAGATAAATGAAATAGGTTACAAGGCAGAAAGAAAAAAAAATGAAATTTGTAAGACTGAGTGACAAAGTTCAACTGGCAACTGAAGCTCTTCTGAAGACAATATTACTTGGAAACCGCTGGGTGTTAGGCTTGGTTCTGACCAATTTTGGCTTCAGAGATACATGTAAAACACTGAGGGCTGCAAGAACTCTTTGAACTCTTTTTCAGTTCAAATGAGAACAAAGGACTCCATTCAACCTTCTCTTCCACTGCCTTTAAACAAAAGGCTGATTTTAAAACTGCGGGGGGGGGGGGATAAACTTGGCAACTTTTAAATTCCCTCCCTGACATATGTTACTACAGCTGGGCATGCAGAAATTAAGTCACTTTAACTTTCCTAGTTACTGGGTCACTGATAGAAAAATTTCCACAGGTTTCATTTCTGCAGGTCTGTCCATTGTGAACAATCTTGGATTGGTTTTAAAAATCATGAAATAATAATGCTATCCCCTGCATTAATTGTGCAGCTCTCGACAGTAAAAACCACTCTGTGCTTTTTGCGAAGCTGAAATTCCACAGGTCGTCTGAGAGGAGCCCAGTATTCCTCCTACCTTCCTTTAGTTTAGTCTCAAGAGTTTTGTTTCTCTTTCAATAAGTGCTCACTCTGTGGGTGGTTTTGCTACAAAATGGGATGGGAGTAAAAAGCTAAGATGGGAGGAAAGCCTGATTGCCAGTCCTTTCCCTTATTGAGAATTCATCTATTATTACTTAGCAAGTTTTAAGGAGCAAAAATAATGACTTTTTCTCCATCTGCCACTAGACCGAGCATCTGTGTATGACATTTAGTCCTCTTATAAACTTTTTCAAATAAAATGACGCGAAAGTAACTGTTTAATGGTACTTGGATGAGCTTCTAAGCTTCTAAACAGACAACATTTCATAGTTTTATAACGTAGAAGTGGTGGGAAAAGGGGTGTCAACTTTCTTTCTGGCAGGGAGTCCTTTTCACAGCTGGCAGGCAGAAATTCATCCGGTGAGGGTCCCCCTCCCCCACTACTTTGTTATCCAGCAAAAAGGCTCTCCTGTTGGACTTACCTATTCTGGCGCCATGTAACAATTAAAGGCATGAGAGAAAAAGAACTAAAATGGACAGGTTTTCACTCAGAGATAGCACACATCCCCTTAGTAGCTCTGATACAACATGAAAAGATGAAGATGCTCCAGCCTTCCACTCACTGCTGTGTCAGGCCCTTTGCCGACTGCACTTTCCAACCTGATCCAGGAGATGGGACCTGGCTTACGGGATCATCAGAGCTGCACCGCCAGAGGCACAGCAGTTACCTTAGTGCAGGGGTGAGCAAATAGCGGCCCGGGGGCCACATGCGGCCCGCCACAGAGTTTTTTGCGGCCCCGCCAAGACAGTCAGCCACATGGTGAGATAGGGTACATTTGTCTCATTAAACTGATTCTAAAATTAAGTATGCTTGCAGCTATAGATGATATGAAATTAGCACAATAAATAAATTGAATAAAACTGCCACTATTTTATTTAATTTATACTTATTGATTTTTATGATACAATTTATACCTTTTCTGAAATGCAAAGTTAACTAATGAATGCAATCATTTTAAAAGGGGCGGCCCTCCACTCCCACAAAGTGGCCCCCGAGCCAAAACAATTGCCCACCCCTGCCTTAGTGGTTTTAAATGGGCCATTTCTTAATGGTTATGTGGTTAGAAATGAGAGGGTATACCCCTGTGGTTAAGATTTTGTCCTCAACTAGTGTTGGTTTCAAAGGGGTGAGCTGGGCTGAAGTCTCAGTCCTGTGGGGAAACAAAAAAGGTGAGGATCCTTGCTCTCATATTCTTAATTAACATTATTAGTCACTAAGTACACGATGTCCAATAAAAAAAACCAGAGTGGATCCCTTGCCTGTAAATCACTGCATTGTATAATGTAGCCCACGCTTTGGTTTTAGCGGCATTTTGGCTTCTCACTGGCACTTTCCATCCCACTGAGGTCAGCTGAAGTATTTTCAGACCTGCTGCTCCCTTGACAGTGGGTCTGCAATTCTAGTTGGCAGTGAAAGCGTGCATCTAGTGAACTCCTTCCAAGAGGCATGAAGCACTTGGTAGGAGGAGATCTTCCTTTGGCCAAAAATAGTCCCATACTGTATTCCAAAGCTCTCTAGCCATTAAAGAAAAAATAATCTTGACCTCTGACCCTTGGGACAGTAATAAACTGCAGGGCATTGCCAAGGGCTGACGGTCTCCGAGTACTTGTCAACAGGGCTTTTTTTTGTAGAGAAACCTCAGCAGCAACTCATTAGCATATTAGGCCACACCCAACAGCAGAAACTCATTCGCTTATTAGGCCACACCCCTGACAGCACAGCTCATTAGCATATTAGGCGGGGACTGGGAAAACACAGGGCAGGCAGGCATGGAAGCTTGCATCTTCCCCCCCCCCCGAGCTTCTCCGCCCCACTTCAGCACCTTTCTAGTCTCCTACCCCCCCCCCCCAACCAGACAGCCGGGGAAAGGCGCTGCTGAAGTGCCTGGAATCTGAAAGATCCCAGGCACTTCAGCAATGCCTTTCTAGTCTCCTACCCCCTCCCCTCCGAACCAGACAATGGAGGAAAGGCGCCGCTGAGGCTGGGGAGACCGAGGGCAGCCAAGCAAACATGACCCGTTCCTTCTGCTTTTGTGGAGAGACTTGGGGAAGTGTTGGGGGGAGGATGGTTAAATGCCTTTCTCTCCCTCCCTCAGATTGGGGAGGGAAAGAAAGGCATTTTCAACGTGCTTGGGTTCCCTGCCTGCCCCTTTCCAGCTGCAACATGTCAGCTAGAGAAGGGAAGGCAGAGAGAAGCTTTTCCTTGTCAATTTCACTCTCAGCTGACTGGTGGGGAGTGAAATGGACAAGGAAATCCGGAGGGGGCTCCCCAGAATGAAAGGCAGCATTTTAACATGCCGCCTTTCCCTCTTGTGTGTAACGTGGGGAGGGCAATGTGCTCTGTAGCCACGCATGCCAGAGGTTTTGGCTGTAGGCGTGGCCAACTCAGGAGCCAGCCGGAACTCCATTCCTGTGCGTTCCTCCCCCAAAATAGCCCTGCTTGTCAGGAATGTGTTCTCTTTCAGGTTTGAGCAGGAAGTTAGATAATCCTGAATACCATGAAGTAGACCTTCATTTGCCAGAATGGGATGTTCCACAGCACTAGAAGTCCTACTGCCGTTTGCTTTTTGTTACCTTAGTTCAGGGGTGGCCAAACTTTTATTTTATTTATTAATTTATCTTTATTTTTATACCCCGCCCTCCCTGCAAGCGGGCTCAGGGTGGCTTACAAGGGAACAATGCCAGTTAAAACATCATAGAACAGATTTAAAATCAACAATAACAATAAAAGTCCCGAGGTTACAGATATGTCACAATAAATTTCCAATAAGGTGCATACCAATTTCCAATACAGTGCTTCCAGTCTTACTAATCAGATGGCTTCCTGTCAGGTTAGGGACCTACCAACCATAACCATCAGGTCTGGACTGCATTCAGGGCCGGCTCACACTATAGATGTTACTGCAGTGGATATTGCTGCTATTATTATTGGTGGCGGCTCCTAGTTAAAAGCCTGGCGGAAGAGCTCCGTCTTGCAGGCCCTGCGGAACTTGCTTAACGTTAACAGCCGCACAGAATAAATGTCAGATGTTTGAGAGCCTCAAGACTTGAGCAAATATCACACACCCACTTTTACTGGAAAATATGCAAGTTTGCTTTTTATGAACATTGCATTAGACTGTGTGAAAGAGCCATGTGTGGCTCCCAAGCTGCAGTTTGGCCACCCCGGAACTAAGGTATAACAGGCTAACAGAGATCTGCCATGCGCTCCTCCTTCGTCTCCAGAGAAGAGAGTCTGAGTAGACAAATCACCCTGACCTGGACGGCCAGGCTAGCCTGATTTCATCACCTCTCAGAAGCTAAGCAGGATCAGTCCCAGCTAGTACTTGGATGGGAGTCCCAACAAGGAAGTCCAGGGTTGCTATAAAGAGGCAGGCAAAGGCAAGACCATTGTTAGCCTAGCTGCTCTTTTTAATAGTAATATTGGGGGGAATCTTCACTCTTAACAATCTGCAGCAGGCGTTGCGGATCGCCACCTGTGTCTACAGAGGCTGCGCTTCATCGAAGCTTCCCAGGAACTGACACATGACTCGAGTTGAGAGTCATAGAGATAAATTGTTTACTATAAAAAGGATAAAAGATTCATAGGCAATATTACACGATCGTACACACAGTGACACAGATCTAAGAAATTAGGTAGGATTACAGAGACGTTTGCATGAGCAGGAGAATTGATGGTGTCCGTCGAGGGTGATATTTCCCTCTACGGGAATCTAGCGGTGTCTGTCTGGAAAGGAAGGGGGGAAGAAGTATCTTCGGACAAAGGAGAAAGGATCGTGGTCCTGGACCAGCAGAAGCCATGTGGCGTATCCAAGTGGTGCACCCAAGGATCCGTGAGGGAGGGAGGAGGAACAAGCAGGAGCGGGGAGGAAAGTCTGACTTGTGACTCTTGGGGAGCAGCATTTATTGGGGGGTGTTCCCGGGAGGTTGGCAAGGTATGAGACCTTCCCAGGAACACCTATAGATGGTCCGTTCTCTGTCCCTAGCCACTGAGAGGGTCCTATGGGAGTGGTCAATATTTAGATCTACCTGATGGTCAGGACAGGATGTTGACGTCAGCTGCATTTGGCATGGTCTTCTGGATGAAAGCGGGCCCCAGGCGGCAGAACTGGTCCATCAGGAAGCGTCCCGCTGCTTTCGCACCCTCGTGTGAAGTCCTTTGATGTGCCAAATGGAGGGGGGACTTGTAGGAGGGGGTTCAAGCCTGTGTACATGTATGGAGTTCGTACCTTCATGGCGTTAGTGGCATGTGTCTCTAGCCATAAAGCCTCATATGGTTTTGTGTGTGTGTGTCTTTGTGCTTTGTGACAACCTCCAGGCTGGAGGTGGTAACCTCAGAAAATGGCGCTTTAAACCTTCGTTGGAAGCATCTGCTATCATTTCCCCACTGGTCACCTTGTGCACTGTTTTAACTCACATAACTGGCAGCATAGTCCATTCACTGCTCTCATAGATCACCAGAAAAGTCCAAAAGAATGTTGCTCTGGCTTACCCCAGCTCTGAACGTCTCTTGCACTGAAAATTCTGTTGAACCACCAAGAGTCAGCTGTGACTTGACAGCAAAAAGAAAAGCGAAACCACAATCCCAGTCCCTTCTTCAGCCCTCACCTCTGACTGCAGAAAGGCCAAGCACCTGCCATTTCCGCATACCTCCTCAGTCCCTTATGCCTTGTGCAAGACTCCCCATAAGTGCCCAGGGAACCCGTGTACGTGGAAAGAAATCCCAGCCTCTCTGCATTTTTATGCAGTTTGTACTTTGCTCTCTCCCAAGCTATAGGCATTGAATTTGTTCCACATTTGCATTATGGACACTGACACTAAAGCACCCGGAATTTATAGACTTCCTCTTGGACCGAGTCTGACTACGTCTTTGGAAGCCAGATCCTAGGAAACTAATGTGCTGAGCCAGTATTCATCCTCCTGTCTCCGCAACTGTTTATGCCATTACAGGATCCTATTACGATGTAATCCCTCCTGCTGTTAGAAAGGTTATGTTTAATAGAAACTTTGTGCACAAAAATAAAGTGAAGGCACTGAAAAGAAGCACACACCTAAAGCTTGCACGATGCCACAAGTGGAAGAAAACATTAATAAATACCAAGCATGGGCTGGATAGCAAATCATATACTGTAGAAGCATGATAAATTGAAGAGCCACTTTGTAATCCCAAACCCAGTGAAGGGGTCCAGCTTCCCTCCTTTAGTGACTTAGCCAGATGGAAAGAGGAGTTTAAGCTTTCAGAGACATTTTACAGAGGGCTCATGCGCCAAGTGGAGCAAGTGGAAGGTGGAACACATGATGCAGCGCTGGCATGGCGCTTCATCTTTTCCCTGACATCTCAGTTGGGCTGCCAAGACTTGGCCGCTGAAGGGTATGCCTGTGCAAGAGCCACATGGCAGAACAAGGGTTAGCAGAAGCAGTTGCGTTCATCGTTGCTGTACCTGCCGCACAGATGCTGCAACCATGTGGGACACCACTGTGGGAAAACTCAACTTCTTAGGTGTGTGACTGGTTTCATGTTCAAAGATCTCAGTCAGCACATACAAGGAGAAACCAACACAGGCAGAGGAGAGAGATGAGCAGGCATGAGTACACTGGCCCCATCCCTTGCTATTATGCACTCACCAGCTCTTCAGCACATTGCCTACATGCAGGGGTCCGTTGGAGCGGGAGCGCACAGGAGCGCAGCTCCGGGAGTGAGGAGCCCAGGGGGCGGGCACATGACCAAGCCCCGCCCCCTCTTCGGCTTCCCCGAGCAGTGCAGAGGCGCAGCGCCCCGGGGAAAGCCCTGCTAGGGTCTTTATTGTTTTTAATGTTTTGTTTTAATATTGATAATTTTATCATTGTTCCTTTTATGACTGTGTGCTGCTTTTCCAGAGACTTGCGCAAGGTGGCATATACATTTTCTAAGTATACCATCTTTTATCTGGGCACATGGCACATAAGTACTGGAGAAATTTCACCAACCCTTCAGCAGCTTCCACCCCATCAGTTTGGTGTAGTGGTCAGGAGTTGGACTCTAATCTGGGAGAACCGGGTTTGATTCCCCACTCCTCCACATGCCGCTGCTGGTGTGACCTTGGGCCAGTCACAAGTTCTCTCAGAGCTGTTCTCTCACGAGCAGCTCTCAAAAGACCTCTCTCAGCCCCACCTACCTCACAGGGTGTCTTGTTGTGGGGAGGGGGAGGGGGAGGGATGGGTGGTGCACATGTCCTGGGTATCTCAAGCCTACTTGAAACCTGGTGGTTTCAAGGGAGCAGGAAGAGAATGAGGGTGTGTTCTTGACGCTTATTTTTATTGCGCAAAGTATTGGATGGGGAAGGGAATGGAGGAAGAGCAGGTCAGTTTCACTCCCCTGTGGAGTGGAGCCTGAGGGGTGGGTGTTGCCTTCTGACACACTTCCGGTATGTTAGGGGGTGTGGCATAGGCAAATGAGTTATGGTAATGAGCTCCTGCACCTCTTTTTCTACGAAATGACCCCTGCCTACATGTGAAGGAGGTGTGTGATCAGGAACGTTCAAAAAGCAGTGCCCCCGAGGGGCCCATGCCCACACAGCTTCTCCGTGAGTAGACACAATGCTGAAAGTTGACAGTTGTGTGGAGGTGGAGGGAAGGCCAGTGGGCATGCCTCCAGGTGTTGACTGGATGTGCAGAGGGGTTGAGCGCTCAGGACTAAGAACAGTGCCTTTTTACAGTCCCCCCCTGCTATTCATCTATTACACCACTGCATTATTTCTTTCATGAGGCAATATTCCTGATGTCATGATGTAATACTGTTAACTAACTCAAAATGAAGAGAGTATATAGAGAAATATATTTTGCTAATATCAGTTAAGCAGAAAGAGAAGAACTGTTAGGTTACTGATTATTGTAGTTTTGCGGCACTGGACTTGTAGAATAGGTGGCTACCGTATTGGTGCAAAACAGCTCAATATGAAATTTGGCAAGAGCCATTCAGGGAAATCCAGTCAGGAGCTCACCTGAGGGAGCTGAACAAGATGGTTAACCTGGCAATCATACTCATGCTGAAGTTCACGGCATAACTAACCTACATGAAGCTGGAGTGCTACAAGTTTCACAGTGAACGAGTCTGGCAGGCACGCATTCCACAGTCGACTGTTGTGATCATCATGGGTCGATTCTAAGATCCATGTCCCTGTCCTTCTTGAATGGCTTATGAACAGCTTTTGCAGCTAGATAGCTGAGTTCCATTTCCTTCTGCCCGGCAAGTCGCTTTTGCACTGGAATGGGAGGTGGAAACAGTTCTCCCGCAAGGTCATGAATTGTCAGGTTAAGTAGTTAAATAACACATGGCTTCCATAAAGCTGTGTAAAAATGCACAGATGCTAAATAAAATAATCCAGACAATAACACAGACATAAATGAACACCAAAAGGTAAGGTTTTCTTTTTTTAAAAAATACAATGCTTACTGATTTACAATAGCTGACTGATTTGCTCACATCGATTTACGCAACTGGCTGCCAATCAGCAAGCAGTGAGGAAAGGTCTGCAGGGGAGTAGGGAAACTAGAACTCCCACTGGGATATGTGAGAATGTGCATGTGTGAAATACCGCCAATTGCACTGTACTGTACTGAAAGCACAAAAAAAGGTAACCAGACAAACTGGCTCAAACTGCTTGAAACAGCCAAACAACTTCCTGAAAAAAATGACTCCGAACTTGTAACTGGCAAACTGGCAGGACTTCAAGTATCACTGTTCACTGCATGCAGTTGCTAGAATGCGGGCATGACTACCATCTTCATACACACTTTATACATATAAATTCTTTCTCTGTGATCAGGAATGCTGCTTTTTCTTTTTCTTGTTCTAGTTCAAACGAGGTTTTCCCTTTATTAGGCCCAGGATCACCACACATATTCCAGGTCTCAATGATAGGAAGAATTTATTTCAAATAATATTATAACTTCTGTCTCCAAACAATTGTTGTACAATCGGGTAGTGTGAACAATAAACTCGTGGGAAGCTCAACTGAAAATGTTTACACTTTGTGTAAACATTCAGTTCTTCTGAAGTTGAGATTCCCAGTTTGTTCAAAGTTGGTTTAAGTTCCTGGATAACATAGGGGTAGACTTCTTTGTGGGGCCCTGCTTTGTCCTTTACAACGTCTAAGATATGGACTGTGCTTGCAAAGTCACTTAGTCGCCTACATGCCTTTAAAGCAGCATTGATGGTTTTTGATTCTGGAACCAGGTCATAACTGACCAGGGTGTTTATACCTTGTCAGTTTCAGTTCTTTTCAGCTCTGGCAATCCCCCTGAAACTCTATGGTGCATTGAGTTTCAGGGCAATTGCTAGAGCGTCGCCTCGGCAACGTGCCCAGTGTGATGGCATCACTTCCGGGTGATGCCAGCACGCTGGGCATTTACCCAGCTGGCCCCTGGACAGATGGAGGGAGGGATGGAGGCAGGAGTGGCCAGGCTGGGGGGGAGAGGCAGTGGTGGTGGGGACATGGTCCCAGCCCCTGCCCCCCCCCCCGGATTTTAAAACTCGATGCCTCTGTGCGCTGATGGGTTCAGCAGCGGCTGCAGCGGGGGGGGGGGGAGCTTCTGTGGAGCGGACCCTGTTGGGATCTTGGGGCGGTGGGGTCTTCACCTGGCTTTCCCCCTGCCAGAAAGCAGCATGTCATCCCGGCAGCCAGGGAGATGGGAAGCTACGTTGTTGGACTCGGCAGCAGGGACAAGAGCCTCGCCTGGAGGTCCCAATCTGACTCTCCCCCCTCCCCAAAGGTGCCCACATCCAGGGGGCTGCTGGTTGCCTGTGAGATGCCACGTGCTTCCCCCAGACCCAGCTGGGATCACAGCACCAGAAGCAGTGGGGGGGGGAGCACAGGCAGGGGGAAAAGGTCCTGGGCGGTTGGCTCACACTGGCAAGGAGTCAGAGTGCCAGAAGACGAGTTTTAGCTGGTATTTTCCTTGAAGATGCCTTCTCTCCTGACAACTGCTATGGGCTTTTATTGCTTTGTGTTACTTTTCTGAATTTGGTAACCTGCTATTTAGTAACCTGCGGGCGGACCCTGTGTGCTGCTAGAGGTATCTAGGTCCACCGAAAATCAATGCAATGAGGGGCGCCTAACTCAGTACAGTATTAGGCTGCCATTGTTTTATATGCTGTAAACTGCCCCGAGGACCCTGTTGAGCCACATCGGCACGATCTAAACTGGGCAATTAAGGATACCATGCAGTGTGAGCAACCTTACATCAAACACAGGGGCAGTGTCGGTGCTTCTGTACAGCATGACTGTTTCGAAACAGAAAACCCATCCTGTCAGTACAGAGAGCTCTGATATAATTTATGTTTGGGTAAGGACAGGGGATTGAATTCTGGCACCCCCTTGCATCCCCCCCCCCCCCCGCTAGCGGTGCTTTCAGAGAACGACAAGGCAGGAGAGATGACTTCATACCCTGAATGTGGTGGCATTCCTGCATTTCTGCTTGCAACCAATGGGGGAAGGGGGGGATTCAGCTCTGCAGTGAACCTGAAAAAGAGATTTATGCCCAGAGAAGAAAAAACAGGCCCTTACACCTACTTCAGCGTGAGCCACTTTGGCATTATCATCTGAGGCCTGTACCAAGCTGATATCATTGCAATTCACAGTGCCTCAGCTCAGCTGTCACAACCAAATTTATATGCAGGGCTGCTCTGTCAGGCCCAGATTCGCTCCTGGCCCCTGAGTATTGTATGCTAATAGTTTTTTTTTTCTTTTAAACAGTCATTCCAAATCACAAATACCTTTCTCTGGACCACCCACCACTTCTTTTCAAAGGTTGGATTCATCAGGATTATTTTGAGTCAGTGATTAATGCTGTAAAGCACCCCACTAGCCGTGTTTTAACATGTTGACTAGCCGAGTAATGTCTTTGATGGCATACTTCAGTATTTTTGTAACACCGCCCATGCCCTGTGTTTGTTTATTTAGCATTCTCTTCTTATCCCCTTTCCTCCACTAGAGTTGCCAGCCTCCAGGTGGGGCCTGGAGATTTCCTGCTATTACAACTGGTCTCCGGATGCTAGAGATAAGTTCCCCAGGAGAAAACAGCAGCTTTGGCACTGTACAGGGCTGACGTCCTTCCCGAAACCCTGCCCTCCCCAAGTTCCACCACAAAAATCCCTAGGTATTTCTGAGCCCAGAACTGGCAACCCTGTCCTCCACCCACCACCCTTGTTGCCAGAACAGACTCTGTGTAAGCTCTGGAATATCACGCTTCAGCTGTAACAACCAGCGGTGCTGCTATTAGCATAAGCAGGGCTATTTTTGAGCAGGAACGCACAGGAACGGAGTTCCGGTTGGCTCCTGAGCTGGCCACACCCAGCAGGAACTTATTAGCATAATAGGCCACACCCAACAGCAGAAACTCATTAGGATTGGCTACAATAGGGGTATGTGGCCTAACATGCAAATTAATTCCTGCTACAAAAAAAGCCCTGGGTTTTGACAACAAACAAGGTAAACAGAATAAGAAGCAAAAGGTGGGTGCGGCTGGATGACCACTCTTCTGGTGACATGGGGGTGTGGCCTAATATGCTAATAAGCCGTGCTGTCAGTGGTGTGGCCTAATATGCTAATGAGTTTCTGCTGTTGGGTGTGGCCTATTATGCTAATGAGTTCCTGCTGGGCTTTTTCTACAAAAAAAGCCCTGAGAATAAGTAAGTAGCACAGTCAGTTAGACTCTATTTTTTTGTATGCTTTAAGACTCCACTGAACTATGTGCCTTGCTTTTAATAACTTTTCTTGAATTTCTTCAACAAAGCTTTTCCCCCCTCCATTTTTGTGTGAGTTTCTGGGGAGTGACCAAAACCTATCTGGGCCAGAGTGTGTTACTGCACCAAGACAGTGTCAGCCTTGACAGCAATAAAAAGTGAAAAAATTATGTTCTGGAAATCTGGATGTGATCAATGGGTAGGAAACTGTATCCATGTACAGATCATTCTTGCTGAATTTGAAAAAAGAATGGTTCAGAACTCAAAAATTATGTACATGAGTAATTCTATGACTAGGGTGATTATTTTCCCGCCCTTCCTGCCTCATTTTTTTATCCAGTGAACAGCATCACCTACTTTAGGGGTGGGCAAATTGCGGCCCACGGGCCACATGCAGCCCGCCACAGAGTTTTTTGCGGCCTGCCAAGACAGTCGGCCACTGATTCTAAAATTAAATATCCTTGCAGCTATAGATGATATGAAATTAGCACAATAAATAAATTGAATAAAACTACCACTATTTTATTTAATTTATATTTATTGATTTTTATGATACAATTTATACCTTTTCTGAAATGCAAAGTTAACTAATGAATGCAATCATTTTAAAAGGTGCAGCCCTCTGCTAACCTCAGCTCCCACAAAGTGGCCCCCGAGCCAAAACAATTGCCCACCCCTGACCTACTTCAATACAAATATTTCTTACTAACATCATAAAAACCCAATCCCTCTTTTTTTGTTCAAAGCTCCACACAGGAATAAAAATATGCTTTGGAACAAAAATAAGGTTTTAAAGTGCACGAGGAAAAAGAAATATCCCAATTCAGCAAATGTGTACAGATTATCTGTGCTGTGTGCAATCAGCATTTTAAAAAGCATAAAACTGTGTGCCAGAAAAGCAAACTGCACCTGTGTAAATTAAGGTCACATCGACTTTTTTCAGTAGTGTTTTAATGATGTATGTTTGGGAGGGGATTAATTTTAACAGTTTTATAATGTAGTTTTATTTTGTATATTTGAAATTGTTAGTCACCTTGGTGGACCTTGTAAGGGCAGAAAGGCAGGATATAAATTTTGTAAATAAACAATAATAAATACTTGTTTATTTTGCATAATGCCTGTCTGGTTTACACATTAAGCTGAACACAGTGGTAGAAACCTGACTCATGAGTGGACTGTGCTATTTCAGGCTGCAGTTGGGGGATGATGCCATTTAAAGAACATTCTTCATGTTTAAAAAGTACCTGCGGTTAGAAATCTAGCATCTCAGCAAGAAAGGATGGAGCCCAGATCACTGTCTGCTGTTTTGTTTGCTGCTGCTACTGCTACTATTACATAGGAGTGTTAAAAACAGGGCTATTTTTGGGTAGGAACGCACAAGAATGGAGTTCCAGCTGGCTCCTGAATTGGCCACACCCAGCAGAAACTCATTAGCATAATAGGCCACACCCAACAGCAGAAACTCACTGGGATTGGCTACATTAGGTGTATGTGGCCTAACACACAAATTAATTCCTGCTACAAAAAAAGCCCTGGGTTTTGACAACAAACAAGGTAAACAGAATAAGAAGGAAAAGGCGGGTGTGGCTGGATGACCGGTCTTCTGGTAACACGGGGGTGTGGCCTAATATGCTAATGAGTTTCTGCTGTTGGGTGTGGCCTATTATGCTAATGAGTTCCTGCTGGGCTTTTTCTACAAAAAAAAGCCCTGGTTAAAAATATGTCCCACATGCAGCCTAGTAGTACATAAAGTCAATTTGATGCCACCAAGGCCGGCATCCCCTTGGCACCCCCATTTTTGGTATGGCTTGTTCCCCCATACTGTACATGTGTATACTTCATTGTGGGCTTAGGATTGATAGGAGGAGCCTGAATTAAATTAATGTCAAATGGTCGTGAGTCACGCCAAGAACAGAAGGCAGGGCTGCTCCTCTATCAGCCATACAAATACCCTTCCTAAGAGGGATTCAATCGAGGGCCATTTCCACCAAGGACCTCAGAGCCTCTACCCAGATAATTTGATCTGAACTTATGACCCAGATCTCCACAGTAATAACCAACAGGTCGATTCCAATGGTTTTCCTTTATAGCGCAATGACTAGACAGAAAGATTCCTGCCCCTCCCCGATCACGGCAAGCACCTGGCCATAGATAATATTGTTGATACTCTCAGGACTCAAAGGGGGAAACTCCCCTCTGTATCCAACAAAGACTCTCCTTTCAGGCTGATCCATTTTCAAGAAGTCTAGATTTTTATTACTCACACATTCCAGTGCCAACACCCTTCCTCCTCCTCGTTCTCAGCAAAAGGGTATAAAGAGTTACCCCTCAACTCCACCCTTTATAGCCAGTTTGGACTCATTCAGTTACCCTAACTTCACCGTTGGTCACTTGCTCCTTAGCGCCATGGGCCCAGTGTTGCTGCGCTTCCTTCCCCCGCCTGGTCCATTTCAGCTCCTGAATGCTTTGTCGGTGCCAAGGACAATCCCCCTTCTCTCTGAAGAAGAAGAAGAGAAGAAGAGATTGGATTTATATCCTGCCCTTCACTCACTTAAGAGTCTCAGAGCGGCTTAAAAACTCCTTTCCCTTCCCCTCCCCACAATAGACACCCGGTGAGGTAGGTGGGGCTGAGAGAGCTCTGAGACAATTGTCCTTGAGAGAACAGCTGGTCCAGAGCTATGGCTTGCCCAAGGTCATCCAGCCAGGTGCAAGTGGAGGAGTGGGGAATCAAACCCGGTTCTCCCAGATTAGAGTCCGCGCACTTAACCACTACACCAAACTGGCTCTCTGAGATCAGGCATGTTATGTCTCATTTCTCCTTTTTTAAGTCTTTTCCCAATTCTTTCCTAGGGAGAAGCTTTGCGCTGGGGTTATCATCACTGCGTGTTTTCCTTTCCGTAATCTCCATTTTGCTCAGAAATATTGATTGGTTTGGTGTCTTTTCTGTTTAGTAAATGAAAGCCCTTTCTGTTTAAGAAGTGTATTACCCTCTGTTATTTTGAGTGTTAGTCTGCATCTGGACCTTGGTACACACAGGGTTAATTCCAAGAAGATTAAAGTATCCAAAATACATTCGCTTGCTCCATGCGAGTGTAACCTCAGCTTGTGGGTTCTGTGAGGCAGAACTTGGAATGAATCTTGCAATCATTTGGAGAGAATAAAACATTTTTTACTTTCCAATTAACATGATGTAACAAAAATAGAACTTAGTAGAAGAAGAAGAAGAAGAGATTGGATTTATACCCCGCCCTCCACTACCCAAGGGAGTCTCAGAGCGGTTTACAAACTCCTTTTCCCTTCCCCTTCCCACAACAGACACCCTGTGAGGTAGGTGGGGCTGAGAGAGCTCTTTCCCAAGCTGTCCTTGAGGGAACAGCTGGTACAGAGCTATGGCTTGCCCAAGGTCATCCAGCCAGGTGCAAGTGGAGGAGTGGGGAATCAAACCCGGTTCTCCCAGATTAGAGTCCGCGCACTTAACCACTACACCAAACTAGCCCCTAGTTAACACAACTGAATAGGGGTCTTTTAAAGTCCCAAGCACTAACTTCTCCCTCCTTCACAGCTTGTCACCCCCAAAGTCCATCCTTTTCCTCTTGTTGGTGGGTCAAGAAGTCTCCAGCTGAACACTCTGTGCACTAGCTTCCAAAATGAGGGTCTCAGTTGAACTCCCCATCAGATGACACAACCCTGAAACAATAATTCTGGAATTTACAATTTAGAACAAAAGTCTCCCTGCCTTACCAGTGTCTGTCCATAAATCATAGTTACCTTAAACAAGGTGTTAAGAGCCTATGATTAAGCTCCCTGGCAGGGCAGTCTGGCTTCCCTCTTCAGCTTTCCACAAGGTCTCCACCCTTCTGCCTCTAGAGCAGTGGTTCTCAACCTGTGGGTCGGGACCCCTTTTGGGGTCGAACAACCCTTTCACAGGGGTCACCGGCTGGTGTCCAAGGCTGCCCCGCCGGCAGGAAAGGGCCCCACGCAAGCTGATTGCCATTGGAACCTAACTTTTAGGAACTGATTCCAATCCAGTGTAGAATAATGGCGAGGCATAAGATATTGGTTCAGGCAAGATTTTGTATAGATGGGATAGAAAATAATGTTTTTATTGGTTTTGTCAAAGCCGTTTAGACAACACAACAAATAATTTTATGGTTGGGGGTCACAACAACATGAGGAACTGTATTAAAGGGTCACGGCATTAAGAAGGTTGAGAACCACTGCTCTAGAGGTTCCACCCCTTCCTGGCTCATTCCAGTCCCAGCTAGAGGGTTACACTAGCAAGGACACACCTTTGCACATTATGGTCCCTGACACATACAGACCCCTTTGGGTAACACATCCTACTTACTCAAGGATCTATCCGTTCATTTTGCCACATGAACAGATCAGTCTATATTTTGCTCCTCCTAGTCATAGAGATTGCTGTGGAGATAAGGGGCCTTCAGAAACCTTCCCTTGACAGAAATCCTACTTGATAAACTGAAAAATCAGGTCTGAGAATATTGACTTCTATGCATTCTACCAAATTCTGCACTTTCTGCCTTTGTGTGGCATCACAGAAAAAACACTAGTTTATTTTGAACTCTGCATATTTCCTATTAAAGGTACTTTAATTTTTTTTAACTTGGCTTTATTTATTTATTTATTTATTTAAATTTATCTCTCACCTGTCCAGCGATGCCGGCTCCAGGTGGCTAACAACAGTTAAAATCACATCCAAACATAAGATTAAAACCATTTACATAAAATGACATAATCTATATCAGGGGTTCTTTCGTAGAAAAAGAGGTGCAGGAGCTCATTAGCATAACTCATTAGCATAACTCATTAGCATATGCCACGTCCCCTGACATCACCAGAAGTGTGTCAGAAAGGGAATGTCAGTTTCAGCCCCATTATATCCTATGGGCCATTGAAATCAATGGCAAAAACTCACAGGGTATATGAGGGGCTGGAGGGGAGGGGGTTTGAGGGAGAGGCTCCAAACTTGCAGGGTAGCTGCTGGGGCCTCTCCTCGAAATACCCACTAAGTTTCAAGAAGATTGGACCACGGGGTCCAATTCTACGGGCCCCCAAACAGATTGTCCCATCCCCTCCATTGTTCTCTATGGTGGGAAAAAATGTTAGCTTTTTTCCTACCATAGAGAACAATGGAGGGAATGGGGCAACCTGTTTGGGGGTCTGTAGAATTGGACCCCCTGGTCCAATCTTCTTGAAACTTGGTGGGCATTTCAAGGAGAGGCCCCAGCAGCTACCCTGCAAGTTTGGAGCCTCTCCCTCAAACCCCCTCCCCTCCAGTGGCTTTTAAAGTTGCAGCCGAATTTCGGCAGCAATTCGGCGGCGAGCTGAATCAGATTAGAGAATCTGACTCAGCCTGTGGCTACCCTACTGGCCAGTCCTGAGCTGGCGGAGCTTTGCTCCGCCTCGCTCCGGCCCCAACAGACCCCTGATCTATACGCAGTTAAACATCTTAAGCACATTTTCAATGGGCTTGTGTGCATTGATATGGTTTAAATTATTGGAAACCAATACCAGGAAACAAACTACTAAGAGTGAAATGGCCCTAACTGATATCCCTTTGCAAACATCTGCTCTTCAAGCATATCCAAAGCCAGGATATTCTCTGTGAACCAGCCAGTCCATTGTCACCTTTTGCGGTAGCTGATTTCTTGGGCCTCAAGAATTTATATGTATCAGGAGCTGCAGGAGGCAAAGAGCTCAGGAAGTTTTAAACAAGGCCCCGACATTTCATATGAACCAGGACTGCATTTGCAGTTCCAGAGACAATACTAAGACGACAGGGTCCATCAATCCATATGATTGAGGGAATAAACTGATCACCAGCTGGAGCTAGGAAGAAATATTCCTCCCTGGTAGAGTGGTGCTACACTACTCAATTGGGTAGAAAGATTTATCTCTTCTCCTCAAGAAGCATCGTTTAGCTTCTGGTGGAGACTGTTAAGTTTGGGTAGGTAGCTTTGGGTCTTCCTTGCTATTTTGTTCACCTGAGTCTTTATGAAAGGTGGGAAATCTGTGGGGCACTAGCCCAAAGTGAGATTTACTAAACCCAGTTGATTTCAATCAGAAAGAGTTTAGCAACTGTTGAGATTTCCCATTGAAAATAAAGAGCTCACCTTTGGCTAGATTGTGACCACTGTGTGTATTTGAACCTCTCTGTTAAGTCTGTTGATGCATCCTGCCTTAAAATAGATTAGCTGCACATGAAGAGCTGCGAAAGGAATGGGCACTCTTTGCCATCTGAATGGACTAATCATTCTAATCCAGGTAGCTGAGTGTCAGTGGTTCCACACATGACACCAGCACCTATTTCCAATGTGTTTTAAACCAAGATGTAGTTAATGGGGCATGTAATGTGGGGAGAGTCATTTTAATGAAAATGGTAGTTCCTGAAAATGTGGTAATTTAATTTAAATGCTCTAGTGGATGCACATTTTCAGGCCATTATAAATAGATATTTTCCCACTCAGGAGTGTGTGTGTGTGTTTGTGTGTGTGTGTGTGTGGGGGGGGTCCTCCTAGACGTGTGACCTCATCATGCTTTTGAAAATGGTAGATGGAACAGAGTATTTTATAAGAATAGAAAAATGTTAATATATCAGCATACTGAAGGACAGTGAAATGTCACTGGGGGGGGAAAACACTGAAACACTGAAAATTCATCCTTTGGCTTTGGAGCCAGGGTCTTTTGGCTCACAGTGTGAAATGAGAAGACGAAAAGTGGTACTGCTACATTACCTCAGGAAATGGCTGGCTGAAATCCACGTTTTGTTGCTATTTGGTTATTACATTTTTTCTCTCTCCTTCGTCTGAGACGCTCACGGCAGTTGATGCATGACAGCGTTACGACAACCTTGTGACGTAGGTTAGATGGGGAGTGCTATCCAAAAATGGTCACCAATGCTTCTGAACTTATGCCAGTGCAGTGTCTCAGGATCCCATGCTTCCCAGCAGCAGCATTCTAAAGAGCAACTATTCAATTAGGGAAAAAAGAAACTCTCTCAGCAGCAATTATGGCCACTGCCACAAATTTCATACACTGCTCACAAGGGAAGGCACCTATAGGCAAGTGCTTTTGCCCTGAATACGCCAAGCAACCCATTCCTCAACTTCACACACACACACACACACCGCGCACACACAAGGTAGGTATACTCAGGGGTCCTTTTGTAGAAAAAGAGGTGCAGGAGCTCATTAGCATAACTCATTAGCATATGCCACGCCCCCTGACATCACCAGAAGTGTGTCAGAAAGGGAATGTCAGTTTCAGCCCCATTATACCCTATGGGCCATTGAAATCAATGGCAAAAACTCATAGGGTATATGAGGGGCTGGAGGAAAGGGGGTTTGAGGGAGAGGCTCCAAACTTGCAGAATAGCTGCTGGGGCCTCTCCTCGAAATACCCACAAGTAGAGAGGCCATCGCTTTCGTGGAAGGTGGCAGGAGTTGACTTAACAGACGACTGCTTCTTAAATGGACGGTTCTATGTTGCCTCCTCGAAATACCCACCAAGCTTCAAGAAGATTGGACCAGGGGGTCCGATTCTGTGGGCCCCCAAACAGGTTGCCCCCATTCCCTCCATTGTTCTCTATGGTAGGAAAAAAGTAACACTTTTTCCCAGCATAGAGAACAATGGAGGGGATGGGACAACCTGTTTGGGGGCCCATAGAATTGGACCCCCTGGTTCAATCTTCTTGAAGCTTGGTGGGTATTTCAAGGAGGCAACATAGAACCGTCCATTTAAGAAGCAGTCGTCTGTTAAGTCAACTCCTGCCACCTTCCACGAAAGCGACGGCCTCTCTACTTGTGTTCCTGGATTGTTTTGCTCATATGGAGACTGTGTTGTCCTGTTCAGGACTCTACTCTAAAGATCCCACAGAGAAAGAAATGGATGCTCACACTGTTGGAAGAACTATATAATATCACAATGTGTCTTTCACTTCATGAACGCTTCTGTGCTCCATCTGTTTCTCCAAGCCAGATGTAAGACTATTCCTGGGTAACAGAAGCGCCATGGGTGCCACGGAGCCTTGGCTTCATGCCATTAAATCGCTTCCAAAGGCTGGCGCCTATAGCGGATTCTAAGGCTGCAGGAAATATAGAAGCTTGCCTTGCTTTGCATCCAAAAGATTTCATTATCTTGGCCTTTGGCAGGGAACTGAGTGAATTTCCTCAGATATATTTACCATTTCAGCAACAGAAGCCTTTAAAATGATTTACGGTGACTTGAACGAGAATGCCAGATCCCTTCACTGATTTTTGCCAGTGGATGCAAGGCAAGTAATATTGAAAGCCTGCCATAATATCTTGAGTCATGCAGGATTTAAAGAATCCAAGTGTCCTTAATTTTCTTGTGGGGCCCTGCATTTTCTTTGGAGGGCTTTCTAGCAATGTTTGCTAACAAGACTCTCAACAGAACTTTGTGCCACCTAGCAAAAAATTCAGCGACATCACTAACGAATCCATGCTAAATGAAAAGGGTACATTTGTCTTGCTCCAGTTGTGTACCGCAGTTTCAGGGAAGGCCAGGAAGAAGCGCCAAAGGGCCTCACCTAGTGATCCAACCTCTTGGTTGCCATTGACTTCTGACCTCTGAAATTAGCTCCACATTGAACATCTTGACTCTCATGTTCACACTGAAGAGAATAATGGGAATTCCCGTTGTGCTGCAATGACTGAACGAGTTTGGTTTGCGGCTATGATTGATTAATCGGGAGATAATATCTTTACCTTTCTTTAGAGAGCAGAAGGGCAAGAAGAACGTCAGGCTGCCCAGAAACGTGAAGCAGAGGAATCCAAATTCTGTTTAAGGATGAGATCTTCTAATGAAGTTTCTGTGTTGCTGCTGGACCAAGGCTGGATCACAACTCAGTGGAGCGTGATAGTGCAATCAGAGGCAGCCTGGGTGACTGTCTAGGGCACCAGAGGGGAGGGGCGCCAGGTCCTAAAAGAAGCTTCCTGATGGCAAGACAAAGTTGCCAGGTACTCACCCACGTGCCGGTGGGAGGGAGCCTTCTGGGAGTGGGGCGGGGCTCTGCCACCAAACAGCCTTGTTAACATGATGGCATCACACAGAAGTGACCATCACACTGGGGACGTCGCACAGCAGTGCTCTGGTTTGAGGGCAAAACTATGGTAATATTGCCCTCAAACCATAGAGTCTTGCCCTCAAAGCAGAGCACTGCTGTGTGATGTCCCTGATTTGATGATGTCACATCTGTGCGATGCCACTGCATCAACGATGTTGCATGGCGATGTCGCTGTTTGGGGGCAGGGTTTCTCTGGCTGGCCATGGGCAGAAGCCCCCCCAAACCAGGGGATTCCCTGCCCAAATCTGGTGAATGGCAACCCTATGGCAAGCCGCAGCCCCAAGCAGTATTCCCAGACCCCAAGCAGCAGCCTGGTCACCTTGTCCATCTTCCCCAGCCCCCCGTGAAGGACAGAGGCTGAAAGCGCAGGCAGCCCCCAGATCTACAGTGCTTGGCTCCTCTCCCTACCACCAGCTCTGTGGCAGGCATGGTGGCTGCCCCACTCCTGCAAAGGAGGGAGGAAAAGCAGGAGGCCACCCGTTTTGCTAGCACTGGGCTCCACTCCCTCCCTCCCTCCGCTGCTGAACTCTGAGTGCACTTGGGCTGGCCAGCAGCTCTGGGTTTGCCCGGGGGACGGGGACTCTGGGATGGCTGGAGGCTCAGAGCACCCCCAGACTGGCTGGCCTAGGGGGTGCCAGAAGCCCTTGGGCAGGCCTCGAGGGAAATCCTAAACAGAATTACATTCTTGCAAGAATGGTCTTGGAAAGGGCGAAATCTGTTTGGGATTACCCTGTCAGGCTTGCAGAAATATTGAGCCTCCTGGAGCCTTAAAGAAATACTTCATGAGGCCTTTCATCTCCTTCCTTTTTCTTGTGATCGCTGCCCCACACCCAGTAGAAGACTAGGTGAGCTGCTTGTATCTTTTCATCTTTACACTCTCATTCAAGATCTGAACCATTTCTTCCCCTTGTCAAAGTCTGAGAAGTTCTGTCTCTTCTTTCACAAGCCTTGGCAACACCTCCACTCTTTTCTTTAAATAAAAAATCTACTTTCCCTTTCTTCGTTGATAAAAGTTATATCATCTATCCTAGTCTTTTTTGGTGGAAACTTTTCTTCTTTGGAATGCCTTTCCTAGCATAATCACTGATGCGGCATAATCATTGCTTGCTTTTAGGAGAAAGTGTAGAACCCTATGCCGTCTGGGACCAACATACCTTTCAGGACCATCTCTTCCAATACGTCCCTCAAAGAATGTTACGCTTGATGGATCAACACTTGCTAGTACTCCCAGCCCCGAAGGAGGTCCACTTAGCCTCAACCAAAGCCACAGCTTTTTCAGCTCTGGTGCCGGCTTGGTGGAACACTCTCCCAAGAGAGAGGCAGGCCCTGCAGAACTTAATGCAGTTTCGCAGGGCATGTAAAATGGAGATGTTCCGCCAGGCCTGCCAGGCTGAGGTGTTGGAATCCCAGCAGTATGTGCCTCCCCTGCCTGGTTCCACCTCGGCTCCACCCTGCAGCATTCTTCTCACCCGCTCTTCTCTCTCAGCGCTAGTCGCCGCCTACTGCGCACCTGTGTGGAATTTTGGCCGGTAGCAGATGTCTTAACTGGCACTTAACTTGCAGAGCAGAAACTCCCATGCATTCTATTGCGGAGGCCCACCATTTGTTGGCACTAGATAATGTCATAGTGCTACATCATCCTCAAAATTCAAAGCCAATAGTTCCCAAATTCCCATTAGTAGGATGTCTTTTCAATAGTGGTTTATTTGAGACATTTTTAGTACACCTTTATCCTAAGGCAGGTGAGCCAGTGAACCAGTGGTATGCCAAACAGTATTTTGTACTTTATGCTTTAAGCAAGTTCTGGTCTGGTGAACCCTTGAGTCTCCAGCCTAGCCACTAGAGCCCATGTCCACATTTAAAATGCCCTTCAGGCTAAGATTCAGTAGCAGACCTCAATATTCCCTGCACAACGACACTTTCCAGTATGATCTGTTGTAAGAGTTAAAATATCTTTATAAGATGCAGCAAAAAGTCTGCAGAATAGTGTTTCCTTTCCTTCTGACAGGTGATTTTTTTTTTTAATACTCTGGAAAACCAGTTATGTAGGCAGAAGGCCAGAAGGAGAATGGGGTGTTTTGCAGACAGTGGCAAAATATATGATTATCTGCCCACTGGGTGGAAATTATGGGTATATGCTCAAAGCATGCAGCTATTGGTCCTGAGGGAGTAGGTTTCTTCCCTTGAGGTTAGAGTTGCTAACACGAAGAAGCTGAGGGGAGGGAGAGGGGTTTGTGGATGAGACCTTCAGGGAACTATTAGAAGAGTCCCACTCCTGTGCTGGCAGCTTCTCTGCTGATGTGGAGGTTAAAGGTCTTGAAGGTGGAGGGTGTCAGGCTGAGGAGGAGGGACACAATTCCTTAAATGGGACCCCTCCCTTGGACGATGAATCAGTATCCTCTCATGCCAAGGATACCCCTCTGGGGTTGAAGTTTTTGGTAGTTGAGTTATTCTGTTTTAGGAATATAGGCATTTTGACTGCATGAAATCTTGCCCACCTGGTGCAAAAGTCACGGACATCACAATGTCTAGATAGGTTGATAGTGCTAGGCAGGAATCAGCAGTCATGGTGTACATTGGCACTGATGACATTGGGAGATGTAGTTCTGTAGTCCGAGAGGAAAATTTTAGGTTATTAGAAAGTTAAAGGCAGGATCTCCGAAGTAGCATTCTCAGAATTGCTGCTGGTTCCACATGCAGAGCCAGCTAGACATCTCAACGTGTGGGTGAGAAAGTCGTGCTGGGAGGAAGGGTTTACATCTGTTAGGCACTGAGGAACGTTCTTGGACAAGCTGAACCCTGTACAAAAGAGACAGGCTTCACTTGAACCAAAAAGGTAGCAGAACAGCTTTTAAACTAATCCCAGGGAAAAAGCTGACAGGATCTGCAGAGCCTCTGGACCAGGACAACTCAGAATAAAGGGACAATACTGTAAACATTCAGGGTAGTATAGGCAGAACAGAACTCAGGAGTTAGAGAAGGATGACAAAAGAGTCATCCTAAATATGGGGGGGGGAGAGTTGATGGAGGAGAGGGTTGATGGAGCGGGAAATGTGTTGTGGGTGTCTATATGGCAGTGCTAGAAATTTCTGATCCAAGATGGGGGAGCTGGAGTGTTTGGTGCTAAATGCCAATTTAGATATAATGGGTGTTTTAAAAACATGGCGGAATGGGGAAAATCAATGGAATATGGTCATCCCTGGGTATAAGTTCTATAGATAGGACGGGGAGGGATAGTTGGGGAAATGTTCTCTTGTATAACAAAGAGGGTATAGAGTTAAATAAAGTAGAAAACATTAGGGGAATAACTCCTCAACACAATTATTATGGGCAGGTGCATTAGGCCCTAAGCCAAGAAGGTGTGTACTATCACCAGCAGTCCGTTGGGGCCGAAGCGAGGCGGAGCAAAGCTCCACCAGCTCAGGACTGGCCAATAGGGCAGCCACAAGCTGAATCAGATTCTCTAATCTGATTCAGCTCGCCTCCGAAATTCGGCTGCAACTTTAAAAGCCACTGGAGGGGAGGGGGTTTGAGGGAGAGGCTCCAAACTTGCAGGGTAGCTGCTGGGGCCTCTCCTCGAAATGCCCACCAAGTTTCAAGAAGATTGGACCAGAGGGTCCAATTCTACAGGCCCCCAAACAGATTGCCCCCATTCCCTCCATTGTTCTCTATGGTAGGAAAAAAGTTAACATTTTTTCCCTCCATAGAGAACAATGGAGGGGATGGGACAATCTGTTTGGGGGCCCATAGAATTGGACCCCGTGGTCCAATCTTCTTGAAACTTGGTGGGTATTTTGAGGAGAGGCCCCAGCAGCTACCTGCAAGTTTGGAGCCTCTCCCTCAAACCCCCTCTCCTCCAGCCCCTCATATACCCTATGAGTTTTTGCCATTGATTTCAATGGCCCATAGGGTATAATGGGGCTGAAACTGACATTCCCTTTCTGACACACTTCTGGTGATGTCAGGGGACGTGGCATATGCTAGTGAGTTATGCTAATGAGTTATGCTAATGAGCTCCTGCACCTCTTTTTCTACAAAAGGACTACTGACTATCACCCATCTGATCAAATCTTTGAGGCAGATCTCAAGATGGAGAAGGAGTAAGGGAGGTGACTAAAGCAGATAATGTGATACTCGAAGGCTTCAGCTAGAGATTCATGGGGTGAAGCCTGGGGAGGCAGGGGTTTGAAGAGGGGAGGGATCTCAGAGAGGTATAATGCCATAGACTCTACTCTCCAAAGCAGCCATTTTCTCCAGGAGAACTAGGATTGCCAACCTCCAGGTGAGGTCTTGAGATCTTTCAGAATAACAACTGCTCTCCAGATGACAGAGATCAGTTCCCCTGGAAAAAATGACTGCTTTGGAGGGTAGACTCTATAGAACTATGTCCTGCTGAGGTTGCTTCCCTCCCAAACTTCACCACCCTCCGAAGGTTTGACCCTCAAATATGCAGGAATTTCCAAACTTGGAGCTGGCAACCCTAAGGGGGAATTGATCTATGTAGTTGGGAGATCTCTTGTGATTCCAGGAGATCTCCAAGCCCCACCTGGAGGTTGGCAATGATAGAGGGAGAAAAGAAGCAGGGGGGAAAGGGAGAGGCTATGGGGGCTTTTAGGAAAGGGAAAGAGGAAATAGTGGAGGAGGGGAAAATGAGATGTCCTTGCAGGTGCCCACTTAGAATCATAGAATCACAGAGCTGGAAGGGGCCATACAGGCCATCTAGTCCAACCCCCTGCTCAGTGCAGGATCAGCCTACAGTATCTCTGACAAGTGTTTGTCCTGCTGCTGCTTAAAGACTGCCAGTGAGGGGGAGCTCACCACATCCCTAGGTAGCTGATTCCACTGTTGAACAACTCTTACGGAAAAAAAGGTTTTCCTATTAGCCAGCCAGTACCTTCCCGCCCATAATTGAAACCTGTTATTGCAAGTTCTATCCTCTGCTGCCAAGAGAAATAGCTTCCTGCCCTCCTCTAAGTGACAGCCCTTCAAATACTTAAGGAGACCAATCATGGCCCCCCTCAACCTCCTGTTCTCTAGACTAAACATTCCCAAGTACCCTCAACCTTTCCTCATAAGGCTTGGTCTCCAGGCCCCCAACCATCCTTATTGCTCTCCTCTGCATGCACTCCATTCTCTCCACATCCTTTTTGAAGTGAGGCCTCCAGAACTGCACACAATACTCCAGGTGTGGCCTGATCAATGCAGTGTACAGCGGGACTATGACATCTTTTGATTTCGATGTTATGCCTCTGTTGATACACTCCAAGATTGCATTAGCCTTTTTTTGTTGTTGTTGCATCACGCTGGCTGCTCATATTTAACTTTTGGTCCACCCTCACCCCCAAGATCTTGTTCACACACACTGCTTCCCAGAAGTGTATCCCCCATCCAGTATGCATGTTCCTCATTTTTGTTACCCAGATGTAGAAATCGGCACTTATCCTTGTTACATTGCATCTTGTTCACGTCCACCCACTTTCCCAACGTGTTCAGATCTCATTAAATTCTATCTCTATCTTCTAATGTGTTCGCTGCTCCTCCCAGTTATCTGCAAATTTAATGAGTAGCCCTTCATTAAACTTGTGTATTTCTATTTTTTTTACTTCAAATGCAGTTCTGCACTGCAGCCACTGGGGCACAGGTGAGACTGTCTGGTCTGGAGGACCTTGGGGTTTGTTTATATGGGTAAACACAGTCATTCAACAAAATAAATTCTGGATACAAGATTTAAAAAAAGACTACTGCATTTAATTCAATAAAATCAATTGAACTTGAAGAAATGTATGCAAAGCAGAAAACATCCAATAACACAAGCAACGGCAAAAAAACACAAAAAAACACCCAGTAAAAGGCCAGTTCACTGGACCAATAAAAACAATAACTCACATCTGTGAGGCCACTTAAGATAAGACCATTATCAGGTTGAAGAGAACAGAAGTTAATTCCATCTCAGTCGCAGTTCATCATTTCAATGCAGAGTGTAGCCGGCTCCACCTTGCGAAGCTTAATGAGAGAGAGTGTAACAACAGCGGCTCCCTTTTCTTATGTCCATTCCCCTGCCGTAAGGCAGCCAGCTGATAAGAATTCAACTCACTAATTAACCCTCCTGGCTTGTGAAAAGATTAGGGAAGTTTCCAAGGACAATTCTCCACAATAACAAAATCTCACAGCTGAATGTAGTTTTGCTACAAGCAGATTACTTCCAGTGACTTGCAAGGCTGGGTCCTGCTAAACTAATAATCCTTTCCCACCAGCACAGCCAACAAAATATAAGCCTAAACAACCTCCATTCCTTACAGAGACAGAACACAGTAAACAGCAGTAGCTCTCTTTGCTAACTGTGCCTTTCTGCAAAGTTTACTACTAAACTGAAGCAACCTCTTGCCTTGCCTATCAGATGCTGCTGAACCCATGAATCAAGCCAGCATTGGTGCAATGCAAAACCAGCCAGTAGAGCTCATGGATGCTACAGTCATTGCCAGGATGCAGCCTCCTAGCAAGGTCATTATTTCAGCAGTCTATGGTTTCCCTTTTCGTTTACTTCTCCCCAGCTCCATACTTTTGTCTGTGCAGCAAGAACTTGAAGAGGAACTGCCCTGTTAGTGTGTTGTAGCAAAATTTTAAAAAAACTTTTGTTGTCTTTTCCTTGATTTTTTTTTACATTTTTTCTCCTTCATTTTGCTCTCTCCCTTTCATGATCTGCCTTCATTCCTCTCTACTGACTTATAATTGCCACCCCCTTCATTCTTGGTCTTAGCTGCTCCTCATCCATCCTAGTTGGCAACTTAGAACATATCTAATAGTAGTGTAGCAGCAATTACAACTGTTCAGGACTATTTTTTGGCAGGAACGCACAGGAACAGAGTTCCAGCTGGCTCCTGAGTTGCCACACCCAGCAGGAACTCATTAGCATAATAGGCCACACCCAACAGCAGAAACCCATTAGGATTGGCTACATTAGGGGTATGTAGCCTAACATGCAAATTAATTCCTGCTACAAAAAAAGCCCTGGGTTTTGACAACAAACAAGGTAAACAGAATAAGAAGCAAAAGGTGGGTGTGGCTGGATGACCACTCATCTGGTAACATGGGGTGTGGCCTAATATGCTAATAAGCTGTGCTGTCAGTGGTGTGGCCTAATATGCTAATGAGTTTCTGCTGTTGGGTGTGGCCTATTATGCTAACAAGTTCCTGCTGGGCTTTTTCTACATCAGACAACCAATATCAGTTCTCTGGGAGAAAACGTCTGCATTGGAAGATGGATTCCATGCCACTATAACCTACTGAGGTCCCGCCCTTCCCCAGGCTTAACCCCCCCAAATCTCCAGGTATTTCCCAACCCAAACCTGGCAACGCTACAGCAAACCTTTGTTAACATTATGAACAAAGAGACAAAGAAATAACAATGGCGCAGTGGGAAGAAATTTTTTATTCCAAATGTCAGTACCCCATAAAAAATCTTCTTCCCGTGGCACAATTGTTTTTTCTTCATCTGTTTGCCCCAGTTGGTGCAGTGTTTCATTCTCTTAACATTATGAACAGAAGGGGGATCTGTCAAAGTAGTAAACAGTTGCTTCCCCCCCTTTACATACATGCATGATAACAGCCTTAGTGGTTATAAATGGGGAACAGAAATTAGAATTTAGTTTAGTTTTCATTGCAAATACCACCAGCTGTGTGTGTCTATAGATAACCTAAGACAGGATATTCTGATTCCTTTTATTTTTGGCCCTGGAAGTCCCACAATCATCCTGAAGCTGTTGGCCAATTCTGAGGTTCCTAGTTTATTTTCTGATGAGTGATGCCTGTCACAAATGGACAGGTAGATTTTTTCCTATTGTAGAGAGAGATCAAAGGTTTGAATGATAGTCTATTATTTGTTCCATGGATGCCAGTATTCTTGGGAGAAAGCATTGGGGCTCCCTGAAATAAAGTTAGCAAAAATAAGAAGGTATAACAGCCCTGGTTTCTATCACATTTAATGAGCTGGCAAGAAACCCAGTAAAAGGAATTTGATAATTAGTTGAGAGATGCTTTGTTTTTAATGAGATGTCAAGATGGGGCTGGAAGGATTTCCTGAGCAGAAACACAGCTGAAATCTCTGCAACAGAGATTTGGGTTTGGCAAACTCCTTTCTTATTTGTTAAAGGCTTTCAAAAGTTAATTAAATCTTTTAATATTTTGTTTACAGCTGAAAACAACTGTTGTTTAAAAATTGTATGGATCCTTATATTTCTGAATGTTTGTAAAAAAGAAAGTTGGCCAAACTCTTTACTAAACAAGATAATCTCTTATTCCTAGTAGGAAGCCTTGCTTATTAGCCAAAGAAAATGACAGATTTATTAATACCCAGCTGTAAAATAAGGATTTAAAATTAAACTGCTACAATAACCATTATTTTAACAAGCAAAGGTAATCTTATTTTCAGCCAATTATAAGTGCAAGATTGAAAAAATAGCTAAGATGTTTCCAACTGAAATTAATGAACAGATGTTCAGTGTTAGCGATACCAGGTTTAATTGCTGTCTGTATCAAACAAAAGTATTTTAACAAGGAACAACTCATAACACATTTGACAATTTAGTTTAATTGGAGCAGCAGAATTTATATTTTCTATATAGATAGGGCCCTCAAGTGGCCATCAGAAGTCGTTTGATTTTTCTAAGAAATTGCGGAAATGGGATTATTTTTCACATATATATCTGGTAGGGATACTGTATAAACAAGTGTCTGTATATCATATATATGCATGTGTTAAAATAATAATAAAAACTATATTAATAGCAGAGAAAGTTAATTTTTGCTTATATTATAAATATGAGCCAGTAAGTTTTTAGAGATGAGAAAAGCTGGGGAAATTGCCAATAAAGATACTATGAAGGTTCTTTCTCCAGAAGAATACCATATTTCACTTTTAATAAGTAGGTTTTGACAATACACCTGTGGATGAAAGGACAGTAAAAGTTGAAAGAAAACCAGAAATATCTTGTTTATCAAAAGTAAAATTAATGGATGGTAAAGACAAAGAAAATAGAAATACCCATGTTTAAGTGATGTCAAGGATGAAACTGGGAGGAAAACCAAGTAAAACTGGGAGGAAAACCAAGAGTATTAAAATTGGAACACAACCTGTGCTCAGTGGCTATCTGAGCTAAACTTTTGGCTGCATGTTGTCCCTAATTCAAATAAAAACTTTTTTTTTACCCTCTTGCTGCTTGGATATTGTTTCACTGTGAGACTTCCAATTGGCTAGCCACACAAGTCAAAGAACCTTAGCACCCTGGTGGCATTGCCATCACTATTATAGATGCATGGTAACAGCCATCCAAGTGTTTTGGTTTGTTACAATGTTTGATTTGGATCAGGGTCATATGGGGGACAGAGGTGGAATTTATGTCTGGGGCCCCTGTAGTTAGGGATGCCAGACCCCCCCGGTGGGGTTGGGGTTCTCCCACTGCCAGGCCCCACCTCTCTGCCACCGGCCAACTGGATGGTGGGACGAATTACCCCCTCCTCAAAGGGAAGAATGTCCAGCATTTCAGCAACATGCCTATGTGACCCAGAAGTGATGTGGGCACATCAGGGACACTGGGGGTGATGCTCTGATTTTTGGACAAGAACTCTATGGTAGAAGCTAATTCTACCATAGTGTTTTGCCACCAAACCAGAGCATTGTCCCCGAGGTCCCTACATCACTTCTGGGTCACATAGGCACGTCGCTGAAATGCTGGGCGTTCCTCCCTGCTCCCAGTAAGTGCACCCCCCATCCCCTGTTGGCTGCTCAGAGGGACCTGGCAACCTTATCTGTAGTTAATCACAGAGCCAACCAGAGGTGTGTGGGGCTCAAGACCTAGTGTAAGATGTAGATGTTGCTGCACCAACTGCAAACAGTGACCACAATACTATTAAGTTCAACATTCAAGTCAATGGAAAGTTATCCCTAAAACCCAAAACAGTAGAAGAGGAAACTACAAAAATTAACAGAATAGTTAAGAGGAAGTTGACAGAGAGACTCAAGACAGACCAAGTCCTAAAGGACACTTAAAAGTATTTAAAACCACATCAATTGAAGCCCAGGTAGAATGCATGCCACAGGTTAGAAAAGGTACTGCCAAGTCTAACAAGATGCCTGTGTGGTTAGTGACCCAAGTCAAGGAAGCCATAAAAGGCAAAAAGCCTTCTTTTAAGAAGTGGAAGGGCTGTCCCAATAAAGTGAACAGAAGGGAACACAGGGACTGGCAAAAGAAGTTTAAGTTATCAGGCAGGCAAAGAGAATTTGAGGCACAAATTGCTAAAACCATCAAGACAAACAATACATACTTCTTAAACTATATCTGGAGCAGGAAAGCAGATAGGGAGGCAGCTGGGGCCTTTGGATGACTAAGGAATAAAAGGATTGCTAATGGAAGATGAGGAGTCAGCAGAAAAGCTCAATGAATTCTTTGCATCTGTGTTCACTGCGGAAAGTGTGGAGCATATGCCCAGGCCACAGTCACTGTTTTCAGGAAGGGAGTCTCAAAAACTGAGTTAAATTGAGGTGATGTTCTAGACCTAATGGAGATACTGCAAAGCAATAAGTGTCTGGTTCTAATGGCATACACCTTAAGAGTTCTTAGGGAACTCAAACATAAGATTATTGATCTACTAGCCAATATATGTAACTTGTCACTAAAATCCAACACTGTACCAGAGGATTGGAGAACAGCAAATCTCACATTGATTTTTAAAAAGGGTTTCGGGGGGAATCTGGGAATTGCAAGCCAGTGTCCTGATGGCATACACCCGGAGTTCTTAAGGAACTCAGATGTGAGATAGGTTATCTATACTTGCTAGTAGATCAACTATCACTAAATTCAGCCACTGTCCCAGAAGACTGGAAAGTAGCAAATGTTACACTGATTTTTAAAAAGGGATGCAGTGGGGAACCTGGAAATTACAGGCTGGCCAGTCTAACATCTATCCCAGGCAAATTAGTACAAACTGTAATCAAAGATAGAATTGTTAGGCACATACAGGGAAAAAGCCTGCTGAAGGAAAATAAGCATGGCTTCTGCAAAGGGAAATCCTGCCTCATCAGCGTTTTGGAATTATTTGAGAAAGTGAACAAATATGCAGAATAATTGGCAACCCAGTAGACATTATACACTTAAACTTTCAAAAGGCTCTTGACAAGGTGTTGTTGTTCAGTCACAGTGTCGAGTACGACTCTTTGTGATCCCATGGACCACATCATGCCAAGCCCTCCTGTCCTCCACAGCCTGCCCAATCTCATGTTCACTGCACTGATAACACTGTCTAACCATCTCATCCTTTGCTGTCCTCTTCTTCTTTTACCTTCAGTCTTTCACGGCATCAGGGTCTTCTCCAGTGGCTCCATCAGGGTCTTCTCATTTGGTGGCCAAAGTATTTGAGCTTCAGCTTCAGTATCCGGCCTTCCAGGAAACAGTCAGGTTTGATTTCCTTTAGGCAGGGCTCATTTCATAGCAGGAGCTCCTTTGCATATTAGGCCACACACCCCTAATGTAGCCAATCCTCCAAGAGGTTTCAGAGCTCTTCTTACAGGGGCTACTGTAAGCTCTTGGAGGATTGGCTACATCAGGGGTGTGTGGCCAAATATGCAGAGGAGCTCCTGCTACGTAATGAGCCCTGCCTTTAGGATTGATTGATTTGATCTCCTTGCAGTTCAAAGAACTCTCAAGAGTCTTCTCCAGCACCATAATTCAAATGCATCTATTCTTCAGTGTACAGCCTTCTCCTGCCCCCCCCCCCCTGCTGCCAGTGACAGCGAGACAGTTACCAGGGCGTTCTCTGTGCATGCGCAGTGAATGCTCTTTTACTTTTGGGGGGATTTAGGTATCCCCCTATAGTTTTTTAAACTTTTCAGATTTTTCTGCACATCTGGGAGTCCTCCAAGTGTGCAGGAAAATTTAGATATCCACACAGAGGGGGCGTCTTGGCTATTAGTATATAGACAAGGTGGGACCCGCAATACTCGTGGGGGGGAGTATTCCCCACAGCTCAAGGCCTGCTGATGCTGGAGGAGCTTCAGAGGAGGAGGAAGCAGCAGCAGGTGAGCCCTTCCCCCCCCAGTGGCAATGGTGAGGCTGGCCTGCCAAGCCTTCTCCCTCTCCCCCAGCAGCGGCGGCAACGGACAGTTGCCAGAGTGTTCTCTGTGCATGTGCAGGGAACACTCTTACGTTTGGGGAGATTTAAGTATCCCTCAAATATATTTTTTTAACTTTTCGGATTTTTCTGCACACCTAGGGAGTCCCCCAAGTGTGCAGGAAAATCTCTTTGCCCCCTAGGTGCCCCTGATGTGTGGATTGAGATATCCGCACACAGGGGGCACCTTGGCTATTAGATATATAGAGGACAACAGGGCTCATTTTGTAGCAGGAGCTCCTTTGCATATTAGGCCACACACCCCTGATGTAGCCAATCCTCCAAGAGTTTACAGAGCTCTTCTTACAGGGGCTACTGTAAGCTCTTGGAGGATTGGCTACATCAGGGTTGTGTGGCCTAAAATGCAAAGGATATCGTGCTACGAAATGAGCCCTGGATGACAGTGATTTATATCCTCCCCCCAAATAGTAGAAACTGAGGGCATCCACTGAAACTGATGGGCAGTAGATTCAAGAGGGACAAAAGGAAATACTTCTTTACACAGTGACTGATTAAACATGGAAATCACTACCAGAGGAGGGAGCAATGGCCACAGGCATAGACAGCTGTAAAAGGGGATTAAACAGATTCATGGAGGTTAGGTCTATCAATGGCTATTAGCCATTGTGACTGAGGGGAACCTCCACATTCAGAGGCACTAAACCTCTGAATCCCAGTGCCTGGAGGCAACATTAGGAGAAGGTCTTGGCCTCTATGCCCTGCTGTTGGACCTCCACAGTAACCAATTGGCTACTGTATGAGACAGGATGCTGGACTAGGTGGACCACTGGTCTGGTCTAGCAGAGCTCTTTTTATATTCCTAATCTGGAAGGACACAGTGCACAGAAACACAGGGAAGGCAGTGAGGAGCTAAAAACCTCAAAGGTCATTAAATTAATATTTTCTCCCCTTCATTGGGATCTAAAATGCACCTTGAAATGCCCAGAAAAAGTACTGCCTTCTGTGGAACCCACCTTGAAGTCATCATAAGTGCCTGTGACTTGCCAGCACTTTACACACACAGACTATGGAATTTCACCACACCGCCATCCCCTACACATGTTTATTTCTTCACTTATAAATACCCACTCTGCATTAGTGTCATGGTTTTGGGGACAAGGCCTTTGTAAAAGTGGTGTTTAGGGTGAAGAACAAGTGACCTATCAGAGATATAGACGTTCCTGAGGAATAAGTGAATATGATCTGAAACCCATTACGTGAGCATGCAAGTCCCCTCTAACTGGTGCCTTGGCAGAGTCATAGTGGTATGAGTGTCTTTATGGTAGGCCCTTAGAGTCAAGAAAGATGGCCCAGGCAGTTGCATTCTTGCTTGAATCCTCTATCCTGGCTTTAATCCCAGCTGTACTCGGCAAAAAGTTCTAGCCACAACACTCCTGCATTGCTTTCTGTAACAATAGAAAGTATATTGTGATAACGGTGCTGGAGGAGGAAGGAGTCAAGCCACAGTCAGACGTGACTTTAGAGCCGACTCAGCTGCAAATGCCTGATGGATCTAAAGGGCACGATCAAACTGCAACATCTGGGAAAGGTCCCGCAGTTGTCGGCACCCCATGTTGCTCTGCCATGGAAGTGGAGTTAAAAGACACTGGGAAAGTCCAGTCCTAATGCTCGCTGATGGGATATGAATGGACTTTCCCCTGTCTGATCACTCAAGCACGCTCTCATGCCATTGGGATAGTCTGCTCATTCCATTCTCACCCCGTGCAGTTTTTCCCCCCTCGCTTAGCAGTATGCACATAACCACATACTCCATGGGGAATCCTCAGTGTGGAGGTGCAATTCCTCATTTAAGTGCATGGGAAACAAAAGGCAAAAGAAAAACCACTCACCTGATCAGGCAGTGACGGGCTGAGCCCGCAGCTACAAAGGATGTGTGATCTTATGACATTGTGTCAATTTCCACCAGGGGGGGGGGGATAGGCTTGCTTCCCCTTCGCACCAAATGGCACATCCGACCGTGGCCTCAGTCAGTGATGGCAGAGCAGGAAGTCTGGTAGGCTTTACAAATTGCTTCATAAATCTGTGATAAACACATTATAAATCTTATCCATTTAGGAGTACTTGTTGGCACGTGAGTTTAGGACTGCAGCCACATATTTCCCGCACACTGTCGCATGGATCCATGTGTGTGGAAAAGTAAACGTTTCTCTCCTTTTCTTGATCAAAAGGGGAACACATGTATTTGGGTGTGCAAAATACAGCCTTGCAGTAATCTTCTGAAATTGGGTTGGGATTGCTCTTGCTGTGCATCTGCTCTGCTTTTTATGAAATGCCAATGCTCAGTTTCCCTTCAAAAGTTCCTGTTTTGGAAGCAGCTGGAGTTTTAAGGGGCATATTAGGCAGGTTTCATAGTAACCCATTTGAAATCTTTGAATTATTCAGATTACTTAAATTGTTTTCCTTGCTGGGAAAAAAAAAGCTTCAGAAGAGGTCCAGGTGAAAGGAGGACTGCCCTTCAGAATTAGAAACCACACGATAATCCGTAATTGAGCGGATCCAGACAGTGTGTCATCTTAAAATGCCTGAAATAGTTTCCAGACTCTTCCTACCACCTTCTGCTTCCAGAACACCTGATGGAATTTGGAAGAAGTAGAACATGCATTAAAGAAAGAACTGCAGAAATATCCAAGGTTTCTGGTGTATGCATTTTCATCGGTTTAAATCCTGCACTGTTCCTGATGATTACTACAGCAGTTTCTCATAAACTGTGGAGTGCCACGTTCATCCTTGAATGTAACAATTACATCGTTACCATTTTGTTCTAAGGCCATGCTGTGCAAGTGCTGATGTATTATTCAGATTTGGTTGAATTATGCTTTGATTTCACAAGGTCTGCGCTGTCCAGAGAAATCCTGAAGAGACCTTCTATCAGGAGAGCTGAAAACAAGCTCTCTGTAATGATGTGCAAGCTTAACATAAAGGGACGGAGGGAGAGAATAGATCAATGCTCTCCAATGATACAATGGCCAGCTAGCTGTCTTGATTTTGAGGCAGCTTAAGAGGCCTTTCCTGGCATTCTCTGAGGCATACTTTTCGGGTTGCGCTCTGCATTCTGTGCAAGTGGGCGACAGTACACCCAACGTTTAAGTAACCCTTAGGCCCCCATATTTCCACCCACATCACTTCTGTTGGGGAGTTCAGTCTCCTAATGGTTTCTAACTTATTTCATTCTATGCCCTCTTTGATGTACAACACAACCCCTCTCCCAACCCATCCCTCCCTGTTCTGCCTATAGAGCCTATACCCAGGGATGGCTGAATCCCATACATTTTCCCCATTCCACCATGTTTCTGAGATACCTACTATATTTAAATTGTCATCGAACACCAAGCAATCCAGGTCCCCCATCTTGGCTCGGACACTTCTAGCATTGGCATACAGACACCTATAATGCGTTTCCCCCTCCAGTAACCCTTGCCTCCCTTGGCCCCTTAGTCGCCACACACGGTCCTCAGTCGTCATCCTACCCTCATTCCCAAATTTTATTACACTCCTATCAATATTACCCTGAATGTTTATGCAATCATCCCTTCGGACTGACTTGTTCCAAACCAGAGGCTTCGGCCCAGTTCCCTTTCAGTTCAAGTGAAGCCCGTCTCCTTTGTACAGGTTCGGCTTCTCCCAGAAAGTTCCCCAGGGCCTAACAAATCTAAACCCTTCCTCCTAGCACCACTTTCCCATCCATGCATTCAGACCCCTGATTTGTGCCTGTCTAGCTGGCCCTGCATGTGGAACTGGCAGCAACTGAAAGAATGCTACTTTTGAGGTCCTGGCCTTTTAACTTTCTGCCTGCTAACCTAATTTTTTCCTCCAGGACCACACGACGACATTTCCCAATGTCATTGGTGCCAACATGCGCCATGACTGCTAAGTCCTCCCCAGAACTATCTATCAACCTATTCAGACAGCATGTGATGTCTGCAAATGTCTTCACACCAGGCAGGCGAGTCACCATATGGTCAAAATGTCTGGCATAGACTCCATTCTCTATATTTCTAATGATCGAATCACCCACTACCAGAAGCCCACCTCCCCCCAAACCCAGAGGGGTATCTTTGGAACAAGAGGATATTGGTCCATTGCCCAAGGAAGGGTCCCTTCTAAGGGATCACATCCCCCCTTCTCAGACTGACACCCTCTGATTGGAGACTGTGCTGTCAGCACAGGAGTGGGACTGGTCTGGTAAGTTCCTGATAATCTCACCCCCAAACCTTTCTCTTGCCTCAAATTCTCCAGCTCAGCAACCCTAGCCACAAGGGAACAAACCTGTTCCCTGAGAGCCAAGAGCTCCATACAGTGGGCACATACACACAATTTCCACCCAGTGGGTAGACAATCATACACGTGGCACACTCTGCAAAACACTGGCTAGCCCCTCCTTCCCCCTTGCTGGCTTTTTACCTTCGTAAGTGGTTTAGTCATTTAAAGGTATTTTAGATTAAAATAGGGCGCTTACCTGAATTTGTGTGGATTTCCATAGCAGGAAGGATACAGCAGAATACCACTCTCCTTGATGATGTGGAGCTTGAATGTCCTTTCTCAGGAAACTCAGACTAGAGGGGTTCTCTCCTATTCCCCCTCACCCTCCCATGCTAAACTTTCAAGCTCAACTTCCCTCTTAGAAACCCTGTTTGAAGCATGGGTCACAAGCCCCACAGGGATCCCGAGTGCCTCTTACACAGTCAGCCCCCTAATGAGTTCTCGTTTACAGCTGACAGTTGTGGTACCACCCTGAGGAAGTGAGGAGTATGATAATACCAGTAGGGTTGCCAAGTATGTTGAACTTACCAGTGGGGGGGGAGTCCTCCGCCGGCCGGGAGCTTCCCCGGCGCGTGCGCCGGGTGACGTCACCAAAAGTGACATCAGCATGTTGGGGGCATTGCCAGGGCGACGCTCTGGCAATCGCCCCAAAACTCTATGGTATCATGATGGTGTCACTTCCGGGTGACTTCCGGGTGACTTCCGGGTGACTCTATGGTAACATGATGGTGTCACTTCCGGGTGACGTCATTACGTGAGGGAAAGTCGTCCAGGCTGGACGACTTCGGGGGTGGGGTTCCGGCCAGCGGATCGGGAACCCCTGTAGCGGGGGATCCCACGCCCCCCGGGCTGACTTGGCAGCCCTAAATACCAGGCAGCTGAGTCACCTCACTCAAGCAGAAGCCCTTCCCAGAAGTACCATGTGCTTCTAGTGCACTCACCAAACGCAAGGAGATTTTCACACAGACACACCACAAACAGCTCAGAAACCACACAACCTCAAGCAAACAGATACACACTTACTCCTCTTCACCTCTTGTACCAATTCCAAGCACAATCCCCAATAAAAACCCTGTTAGACTCCACTCACCCACTTCTTTCAGTGCCAGCAAGACTGCCCAAAAGGTAGGCATGGCGAAGGATTTTGGCATTTATGGATTCACCACAATCTAGAACACTAGAAATTATTTTATTGACTGCATACATACAGGTCAGAAAACATCAAAGAAAACAAGACAACTGCAGAAAATAATCAGAAGAAGCAATATAGCTAATTTCTATTGAAATGTCTGCATGAGTGTTAGTACAAACCAACTTCACAGTCAACTAGTTATTAATGATCATACACCCATCTTCACACAGTAAGTCTCCAGGCATGAGTGGGAATCTAACAACCTACACAGGTAGAAGCCTCTTTTTTTCTGAAAATGAGGGATTAACTTCTGAGCCACTGGCCCAATCCACTTCCAGAGCCAGCGCAAAGGATGCTAATTTATGCCGCTGCTAATATCCACAAGGATCCCATGGTAGGTGACATGAGAGTCTTTTGGAATTAGCCTTCATTTAATTCATTAAAAAGATTCCCCAAATACCATTAAGATCAGGGATGGTTATTTTGTAAAGCACTAGCACCTCATACCAAATAACACTGGGTAATTTCTTGTAAATACAAATTTCCCATGGTTCTCCACACAATGTTTCCATGACCCTGCCTTTATGAAAGCAATTTAGTTCTTAAGTCAGTGACTTATGGTCTCAACAGCTACAAAAGACTACACAAAAAGCTTTTCAGTTGCAATCATATCTGTATGGTGTGATGGAGAGACATACAACACAACTTACTGCATGTAAGGAAGGGATTATCAGCATCCACCCCGGGTTGATGCCATCAGTATGTGGAGGACCCTTTTGGTGCCTCCTGCACTGAACTGCTCTGTCAGTACTTATCCACTGCTGTCCACCAATCACACTTGGGGGTAAATACACAGGTCTCCCTGCTGTCTTTCTGTGTCCACTTAGCAGTAAGTAACATGATAAGCCATGCCCATGTGAGAAAACATACGCTTGGCTAGCAGGAGTTTCAGTCCAATTAAACCACGTGAGAGTGGTGGGCATTGCAAAAGACCTTTGTCTTGGATCTTGGAGAACTGCTGCCAGTCCTATTAGACAGTAATTGAGGAAGGTGACCAATGCCCTAATTCAGTATAAGGCAGCTTCATGTATTTATAGTTAAGCATTACACGGAGACACACAGAATGACCAGACGGAGAGTCCAGTCTGGACAAGATACTTCCACCGCTATGGTCTCATGAATTAGTTCTGTACCCCTTCAAGAATAATATTTCTTTATCTCCAGCTAGAAAGAAACGCATAATTCTTTTAAAGTCTTGTAAAGTTCAACATTTCTCTTGTTTTACACTGATTTTTAAGCCCTAAGTCTTGCAGGAACTCACAACATGAACTGGATTTAAAAGTCTGCAGGCTTAGATGTTACGTATTAGCCTCCTCTATGAGGTTACAGTGTACAAAAAAAAGTGTAGAAATATTAGAACTGCATAGTATTATTTATTTTGCGACTCAGGCAACATCTTTTAAAGAACCCTAAATTAATTTTTTATTCTTATATGGGACTTAATGGAGTAATTTTCCTCTTCTGTAATTTCTTCGTCTCATTTGCACTGAATTATTCAAACCAAGTCCTCGGCAATCCTGTTACTTGAAAAGCGCAATATTCATACCCGCAGTTCTTCTTTTCTGCTGTGATCCTGTCTTGATTTTCATTCAGCAGTTCCGTATTTCAAAAAGCAAGTGACTGATTTTTTGGCAAGATGTTTTTGTCAACCTTAAGCAGTAAAGTGATTGATCAGCAAATAACTCATTTAGTATGACAAGCAGTATATTCACAAAGGATACATCTGGAAGAAGGAACAGACTGCCTTGGAGACAGGTGAAAAGTACAGCAAAGGCAAAGGTGTCTGCAGTCTCTTCTGCTGTGTATTCAGGTCAGTTTTCACCGTACGGAGACTGGATGCAGGGGCCATCCTTCTGCAGAAGAAAGGAAAATCCTGGTGAGCAAAGGTAAAATGGAGGGCCCAGCCTCAAAACTGGGATAGTCTGTCCTTCCATCTCATGGAATGGTTTTTTCCAAGGCTGTAAGCTGCCTTGGGAGTCAAAAGGCAGGGCCTAAAATATTCTAAATAAATAAACTCAAAATTCCACATTGCTTTGTTCCTCACAGAGTGCTAGCTCTTGCAATAACCAACCTATTAAATTCTCCTTCTCCTGAGAATTCACACACACAGGTATTTTTCTGTCCCTTTTCCTATACTTTGCAATTTTATTACTCTTAAATGCTTAAGGCAAGCAGAAATCAGTAGAAAATGCAGTCGGAAGACTTTAGGGACCAGCATGACACCATATTTTTTTCCTATTTCAAGATAAATCATGGCTCTTCTTTCCCTCCTAACACTTTTTAGGAGAGCAAACAGAAACCTCTGCCCAACAGATACGTTTGTAAGAGATGTGAACTTTATCCTACAGAAGGTCCCCCCCCCCATTTTTTCCCCCAAGACTTCCGTATTCTGAAAAGCATACCGGAGATGATTGACACAAAGAGCTTGTTAAATTTTAGGGCAGCCTAGTACCATCTGCTAGGGCAGGTCTGACAGCCCTAGATACAGTGTTAGCCTGTCTATTCACGTAGGTAAAGCACAAGTACCACCCATGTTAGGTTCCTACGACAATGCCCTCTGTTAGTCTCCCACCCGTAGGCCGAAAGGAGCTTCAGAAGCTTTTCCTGCTGGGACTGTGCACGTATTTCCTAAAGGGACAGAGATTTTGCTGGGTCTCTCTTTCTCCCCTTTTGAGTCTGGTTTAGATTCAAGTGCCACAATAGTTTCTTGCAGCCTCCCAGCATCTAGTGTGTCAGCATAGGTTCTAGCTATTACTCTAAACGTTTAGATTCCATCACCATTTTGAGGAACCAGTCCTTTCCTTCATGAAGCACGTTATATTTTCATTCAAGTCATTAAAGGGAAGGTCAGCCAGAGATGCAGCTATCCAATTATCCAGAACTTCTGATCCTTTGAGTTGACTGCATGCCCCCCTATGGAGTTTCAGTGTAATCCTGTAAAAAAAAATGTTTCAGGGAAATAAACCTCACTAGGGTTGCCAAGTCCAGGTTGGAAAATACCTGGAGTCTTTGGGGGTGGAGCCAGGAGAGGGTGGGGTTTGGGGAGGGGAGGGGCCTCAGCGTGGTACAATGCCATAGAGTCCACCCTTCAGAGCAGCCATTTTCTCCAGGGGAGCTGCTGTCTGTCAGCTGGAGATCAGTTGTAAAAGCAGGAGATCCCCAGGCCCCACCTGGAGGCTGGCAACCATAAACCTCACCCAAAAAAGCCACACTACAGACAGCAGTTAGGACAGAAAATTTTACGCATCAGGTTTATTAAAAAGGCACAACACAGCATTAAAGTATTCATTAAAATATAAAGTATCTATTAATTACAAAGCTACAACTGTTAGAATACTGTTAGAATAGTTTTAGGTTATCAGTGCAGAGCTCTGCCCATGCAGAAGTATGGAAATTGTTTTAGAAACACATATAGGTAAGACTGTCAACTACAGCTTTCATTGCAAATATGTATATACAAAAAGGCTTTAATTGCTATAAAATTTAATTTGGCTTAAAATTAGAAATGTATGGGCATGTCAATAAATATTGGCTAATGGTTCAGCTGTTACTCCAAGATATAATTAATTCTAAAATACCATTTAAACCAGAATTATACCTACTTAACTTAATACCAGAAGCATATAAGAAAGTAGACAGACAAATATTATTACATGGCGTCACAGCCACCAGAATTCTTTATGCAAGATACTGGAAAGTAGGCAAAACTCTGGACAGACAGGAATTTTTACAAAAACTTCTCGAGGTTGTTGAGATGGATAAACTAACTAAAACATTAAAAGGTAAAGAGGATGATATGTTTAATATAGTGTGGGGTAAGCTGTATGTTTGGTTGAATTTAAAGATATAACTGTGTACTTTACGAGATGCACAGAGTATTCATTTGTTTGTTTGGTTTTTTTTTAGATTTGATTCATGGAAGACAACAGTTTGTTGAATGTATACCCCTTATACCTACTAATTTAGAATGCTTCTCTTATATGTATATATATCAGCACTGTTATAATTATCCAAAAATATATAAATAAAATTTGGAAAAAGAAGAAGAAATGTATGGGCACGTCAAAACGTTTTCTACAATTTTTCCTTTTAAAGAATGCCTTAATGGTATGCTGTGACCCAAACTCCTGTGCGTATAGTGGAGAAATCCAATGTATCTGAACCTCTAATCATCAAAACATTTTGGATTCACTCCCATTCAGCTCAGTCTTCACTGAGTGACTGAAGGTAAGCTGTGTCTATGGAACGAAATTTTTAAACAGTATGTTCATTTCAAAAGGCATCCTGTTTAACAGAGTTTCGGCCTGAAATGTTGAAGAGTAACTATTAGAGTTATGCATAACCTAACGGTTTGTGGTTGGCTCCACCTTTTGTGGCAGCCATTTTGTGCCTGCACCCACCATGGCGTGTCGGAATTCTAAAGACGTCCACAGGTTCAAAAAGGTTGGGGACCCGTGCTCTAGGATCTGAAGAAAGTCAATTCTTTTTATGGCTTGGGTTACAAATGACTTAAATTTTGTTCTGTGATAAAGCCCTGCTATTGATTTGCCTTCATTTGTTTTGCTACCTTGCAGTGGCACAGTAAAAGTTAAGAGAATATGTCATTCACGGAGGATACCTGCAATGACTCCATCTAGGATGAAAGTTAAAGAGGCTATTTACCCTGATTGCCTTGAGTGAAAAACACACTCCCCTTGAAATACTGTTTGCAGAAAAGAAGCAGATTTCATTTTCATTAGCAGTGATTGAGATCTATTCCTAGCTTCGTTTTATGAAGATTTAATAATTAATTTCACGACAGAGATGGAGGGGTTACACTGTCTGTTCAAACAGGAGGCCTTTGTGGAGTTTCTATATTACATGGATCCTCAATCTTACCTCTGTCTCCCTTCCCCTTAATATAACTATCTATAAGCCCAGTTTTACAGTTCATTTCGCTCCAAAGATAGCTATGGGTCCCCCTTTTAAAACTCTCATAGTGTTCTTTGTAATGCAGACGCTCAGCATGCTACAGCACTTATAAGCAGAGACTGATTTTTCTAACATTTATCTGGAGTTCATTTGAGCTGCTGGTCTTGGCCTGAGCAGAAAGAAGCTTAGCTGGAATGTCAAGGTAGATCTTGGCTGCTGGGGCGGGGGAAGGGGAGAGAAAAAGCTAATAAAGCTAGCTCCATAAATTAAGGCCAAGCAAAGGTATCCTAGGAACAAGACTGAGCTCACAGAGGCCCGATGGGGCAAGCCATGCCACGCCATGCACAAAAAGCAAATCCTCACAGGAAGGCTCCACCCTTTCCCGCCATTCCAAGCATATCTATGAGACCAAGCCTATCTGTGTGAAAGTGAGCAGGCTGAAAACAGGACAGCCCTGGAAAAATAATTAAGAAATGCATTCTACTCTTTGGTGGTATCCGTCCCAAAAGGGAACAAAGTGTCTTTTGTGAAACCTTCTCCCCAGAAAGCCTCCTAGAGTTTGAACTGTATCCACCACGGCCTCCCTTTGGAATTAAACCCAAGCAAGAGATTATTGTTCCCATTCACTTTGCCCACTATGGGTGTGTGTGTGTGTGTGTGTGTGTGTGAAAAGTCCCAAGAGGTTTTAAAATATTACTGATCAGCCAGGCTTGGCTGCATTTTTCCCAGGACATGAATCAACTTTACTAAGACTAACAAAAAGCTATTAGTGTTATTGAGACATGGACAGCATCAGCGAACAGGAGCAAGGCAAAAGGACAAATAAATAGGATGAGGTTATGCTTCCGCCGTTGTAAAGTGGTCTGAAAAAAAGGATTTTATATTTGCACAGCAAAACAGCAGGCGTCTCTTAGCTTCTCCTTGGAAATATGCTAGGCAGGCAAATTAAACATCCTCAGTCACAGATTTCAAGGGAGAAAAGGCAGCAGAAATCTATTTGGTCTCAGTTCTTGCACTCTCTCAGGATTCTTCATACACCTTTCTTTAGCAGATTAGAGTGCAGCAGTTGGATTAGCATAAGACCCAGGCAAAGAGCAAATGCCACTGCAGAGGGCTTTCCCAGACAAGACCGGAGCAGACGGTCCAGAAATGAAGACTGTTCAAGAAGCTGAGCTGAACTTCAAGCTGCAATACCAGACATCTTTAGAATGGGCAGCAAAACAAAATGGAAAACTGCCAGTGGTTTTAAAATCTTTTTTGTTCTTGTTTTGTCTGTTGTCACTGGTTAACACTCCCAATACATTTCATTCACACAAGGACAGAAATCTGGTACTTCTGTGGTTTGCTGGGGGATTGCAGTTCAAAAGGGCTGTTCTCATCTCAAAAGTTACTTGCACCTAACTACCACTGGCCTGGTTTCAGTTGGCTAGGCATTTTGAGAGAGGGGACTGACTTAAAAACCATGGACAGTTTAGGTTTATAAGCAGCCACTGAGACGTGCTCATACTCTACCAGCACAACCAGGGGTCCTTTTGTAAAAAAAGAGGTGCAGGAGCTCATTAGCATAACTTATTTGCATATGCCACACCCCCTGATGTCACCGGAAGTGTCAGAAGGCCACACACTCCTGACGTCACCAGACGTGTGTCAGAAGGCAATACCCCCTGCTCAGGCTCCACCCCAAAAATCTCCAAGGTATTTCCCAACTCAGAGCTGGCAAGCCTATCTGATGGCAAAGAAAGGAAGGAAGGAAGGAAGGAAGGAAGGAAGGAAGGAAGGAAGGAAGGAAGGAAGGAAGGACGGACGGACGGAAGGAAGGAAGGAAGACTAGGTGCTTCTCCCCCGCTCGCTCGGGCCGAGTGGCTGTCAGCCACTCGGGCTGGTGTTCTCCCCCCCCTCCCCCCGCTCGCTCTTGCTTGGGCCTGGGTGGCTTAACGCCACTCAGGCCCAGCTTTTCCCTCCCTCCTGCCCCCCCACGGCCTGGGAATGGTGAAGGGGGGAGGGATGGGGGTTAGCCCTGGGCCAGTGGCCTGCCGTGGCCCGGGAAGGGTGAGCGGGGGGAGGGATGGGGCTTCTCCCCAGGAGGGGATTGGGCCTGGGAGACGTGGCAGGGAGGGAAAGGCAGCTTCCAAAGTTGTCTCCCAGGCCCGGCATCCAGCGCCAGGCCTGGAGAACGCGAGGCGGCCCTGCTGGGGGCAGGGCTTCGTCATGTGCTCGCCCCCCGGCGTCTTCACTCCTGGAGCGCCACTCCACGGCGCACCGGCTCCAACGGACCCCTGAGCACAACCAAATTCTTCTGTTATGGCTTAAAAATGATAAAGAAAATACAGCACATTCAGATTGTATCCACTGATACTTCCTGACTGCATATTATATTGGAAGCTTCCCCCCCCCCCAGTAACAGCACCTTATGCTGTTTTCCATTTCTCTTCATTGCCTGAGTGCTTCCTTTTTTTGAGAGAATTTGGATGTTCTTATTGATTTCAGTATTTTTATCCTGCTTTTCGTTTCAGTAGGGATCGGAAGTGGCTTACAAAATATGAAATATGAAGATACAATTTGTATAAGCAAACGGGGGAAAAAACAGAGAGGAAAATCACTGAGGGTATCAAATGGATTATCTGAACAGGGGTGGGAAAGGTAGATTTTTTTCCTGAGAAAAAAATCAAGATGGGACACATGTTCTCATTTTATTTTATCCCAGCGACTCTGTGAGCTGGTTATGCGGAAAGGCAGTTACTTGTTCAAGACAAGAGAGCCAGCTTGGTGTAGTGGTTAAGTGCACGGACTCTAATCTGGGAGAACTGGGTTTGATTCCCCACTCCTCCACTTGCACCTGGCTGGATGACCTTGGGCAAGCCATAGCTCTGTACCAGCCGTTCCCTCAAGGACAGCTTGGGATAGAGCTCTCTCAGCCCCACCTACCTCACAGGGTGTCTGTTGTGGGGAGGGGAAGGGAAAAGGAGTTTGTAAGCCGCTCTGAGACTCCCTTGGGGAGTGGAGGGCGGGGTATAAATCCAATCTCTTCTTCTTCTTCTTCTTCTTCAAGACCACCCGGTGAATGTCTAGGCTGAGTAAGATCTAAGCTTGTAGTTCCTGCATCCTGTTTAAAAATTTTTAATGCAGGCTGGTTCCATAACATACCACGTGTTTTGTACACGTGTCGTAAGTCAGAATTGTGGTTGCTGAAGAAAAATACCTGTGATTCTGCTGGGTAGCTAAATTTATCTTGCCGCGTCAACAGGGCCCATTGGCAGGTGGCAAATCCCCATCATTGTATTGTCTGTCGTCCCTTCGGGAAGGACTTGGCGAAGGCAGAGGAAAGCTGTTGGCCCTAGATGCCAAAGAAACACAGGATAAAGAGGAGCTAAATTACTGGATTCATCGTGACAAGAAGTGAAAATACCACAAGGCATATTAGTGTTTCTGAACAAATACTATTTGAAAAATCCCGACTGCAAGAACTGAAATGCGGTTAGCTACTCATGCAGCCACAAGGGTCAATATGAAACTAATATGAAGCCCATTCAAAGTCATGTTTAGAACTTCCCATGTTAGGAGGGCTGTTGGCAAACTATTACTAAGCTACCACCATATAAACATACAAATAATACCAATTGAACTAATATGGTATGTCAATTAGCTTGAGGTTCTTGTAGAGAGGAGCAAGTGCATGTTTGTAAAATGTCCGCAGCCTCAAGAGGAGAGGAGTAAAATTGTCTCCCGCTAATGCTAAAAAAATCCCACCCTGGCTTAAATATTAGCAGGTGCCCAGTTAGAGCTGGCAGCTGCTTTGCAGCGATTAATGGATTCACTCATCTCCCAGGGCCTTGGCTTGGCTGTGTGCACTGTGAAGTTTCAGGAACTATTTTCAAATAGCTCAGCTCCACTAGTAATGGCAAGCAGATTCTACCCAGTTTCCTAGCTATTAACTCCCCTTACTTATACTCTTTTAAGCTTTCTCTCTCTTTTTTTTAAAAAAATCTTATCTGTGTAATACATTATTTTCTCTCTCTCTAAACTTTCTAAATCACTTCTTTAAAAAGGTGCAAGCAGTGTACATCTATATACTAATTCCCAAGGCACCCCCTCCGTGCGGATATCTAAATCCACACGAAGAGGGCACTTGGGGGGGCCAAGAGATTTTTCTGCACACTTGGGGGACTTCCCAGATGTGCAGAAAAATCTGAAAAAAAATATATTTGGGGACATTTAAATCCCCCCAAAAGTAAAAGCATTTCCTGTGCATGCACAGGGAACGCTCTGGCCGTTGGGGGGGAAGCTTGGCGGGCCTGGCAGCTGTGAGCCACTCAGGCCTCGCTGTTGCCGGTGGGGGGGGGGAGGGAGAAGGATCGGCGGGCCTCACTGCCACCACCACCGCTGGGGAGTGGGAGTGGGAGAAGGATTGGGATACTCCCCCTCGCGAGTATCGCAGGTCCCCCTTCTTGTTTCTTCTAATCCTGAAGTATATTTTGTGACCTTTCTGTGTTCTACATATGCATTTTCTTCTTCTGAGACATTCTAATTCTTTTGCAGTTTCTGGATAGGTTTTAACCTTTGTCAATCATGCCAAATTTACACAGTGAGTTTACTAAGTGCTAACTCTGGTAAGGGAGGATAGGGACGGAGTGCAAATCCCTTTAAAGGGCATCTACATGGAATGGGAAAAAACCCTAAGATTGGTGAATACCTTTTATTTTGGGGGAAAATGGAAATATAAAATAAATCTTACTAAAAGCAGTAGGAAAACAAGTGCAGCAATGGCAATCTTGTCCAGATAACCACTGCAAATGTTAAGAGACATCACGGAAAGACTGGCACCTTGGTACTTTTGGGTTTTAGCATTAGAAAGCTCATACATGTCTAGAGCAAAAGTTGAGACAGTCTATGGTACTGGATACATCCTATCAGGGCTATTTTTGGGCAGAAACGCACAGGAACGGAGTTCCGGCTGGCTCCTGAGTTGGCCACACCCAGCAGGAACTCATTAGCATAATAGGCCACACCCAACAGCAGAAACTCATTAGAATTGGCTACATTAGGGGTATGTGGCCTAACATGCAAATTAATTCCTGCTACAAAAAAAGCCCTGGGTTTTGACAACAGACAAGGTAAACAGAATAAGAAGCAAAAGGTGGGTGTGGCTGGATGGCCACTCTTCTGGTAACATGGGGGTGTGGCCTAATATGCTAATAAGCTGTGATGTCAGTGGTGTGGCCTAATATGCTAATGAGTTTCTGTTGTTGGGTGTGGCCTATTATGCTAACAAGTTCCTGCTGGGATTTTTCTACAAAAAAGGCCCTGCATCCTCTACAAGCTTACTAGCAATGGATTAGATCCTGTGAACTTTTTCATTCAACCTCATCCAATTCCCCTCCTTAATGTGGTCCCCATCCCACATGGCTTTTGTGCATGCCCAGCATAGCATTTTTATGTGGCCACTGGCCTTTTTCATCAATACAAAAGCTGGTTGGATCCAATCCAGTATCTATACAAAATTGCGCACACATAAATTGACCACTGCAGACAGTCTCCTAGTACTCAGTGATACAATAAAACAAGAACTCAGTTTATCTTCTGAGGAATTTGATGCACAGAAACCTCTCACATAAACATAGTGCTTTAGGACATGAAGAGCAGGATCTTTACTACTCACTGAAGTAGTGTAACAGTCATTCCAGTTTTTCAGAGTACCCATGGTACCACGCACCAAACTACAACTTCAAGAATTCCTTTGTGGATGACAAAGTTATATAAAATTGATAGGTAGAGTCTGAAAGATGACTCAAATATCAACTTTTGGGTCTTCTTCAAATCTATAAAACTTCCTCTGCCACATAACGAACACAAATATATGGCAGAAGAGGAAGAGATGAAGATGAAGAAGAACTCTTGAAGTAACTCTGTGAATTGGGCCTAAATACTGGATCAATATATCTAATTCTCAACACGACCCCATCTGCAGATACTGCAATCTGGAGACCAGAGCCATTAACAGACAAGATAGTCCCAGGTTTGCTGAAAAAGTTAAAATCTAAATACACATACACACGCACATAGGAGGACTAACTAACACCCCCCGCCCCCAATAACAGAAGCAGCAGCAGTACCTTTAAGAAACAAATGCCCTCTGCAGTGGTCGTTGTGGGGTTGCTAGGTAACCACAATACTGCCAGCTTTCAAGCCTTGATTTCTGGCAGTAGCAGGCAGGGCTGTTTCGGGCTTTGAGAGAGGAATCATAGGACCAGGCCAAGCAGCAATCACTGGCAGGCTCAGCTGCTCAATACCAGGGCTGTTTTTGGGCAGGAATGCACAGGAATGGAGTTCCGGCTGGCTTCTGAGCTGGCCACGCCTACAGCCTCCCCCCCGGGTTCTCCAGGTGCCTTGCCAGCCGGGGGGTGCCTGGGGAAGCCAAGCCGATCCAGGGAGGGAAGGCAGTTAAAACTGCGGGGCACCTGGTGAAGCCGATCCAGAAATTGCCTTCCTTCCCTCGGGTTCCCCATGCGCCCCACAAAACATGGGGGAAGCCTATCCTGGGAGGAAGCTGTGCTGTCAGGGGTGTGACCTAATATGCTAATACATTTCTGCTGTTGGGTGTGACCTATTATGCTAATGAGTTCCTGCTGGGCTTTTTCTACAAAAAAAAGCCCTGCTCAATACTATTCAGTAGCAGCCACCAGAAAAAGCCAGTGTGGTATAGTCAGTGGATAGATGTTCAGACTAGGATCTGGGAGACCCAGGTTTGAACCCTCACTCTGCTGTGGAAACTCACTGATGACCTTAGTTCAGTCACACACTCCCACTTAACCTACCTCACAGTGTCACTGTTAGGATAAAATGGAAGACAGGAAAACCATGAAAGCTGCCTTGGGTCCCCATTGGGGACAAAAGCTGGATATAAATGAGGTAAATAAATAATAAATATAGTGAAGATGGGGGCAGATAAAAGGTATGTTGGCTGGTGAGCGGGAAGGAACGAAAGAAGCAAGGAAAGGAAAGGGGATATGGGGACTTCCAGGAGGAGAGAAAGAAGAAATAGTGGGGGAAAGGAAACAGGAGAAAATGAAATGGCCTCCCACAATTCCTTGCAGATCCCCAACTGCCACCGGTAATACTTATAAACCAATACAATGGTGATAATGAGAAAATGGAGATGGGAGATGACATGAGCTGGCAAGAAAAGCAGAGAAGATGCAGACAGGGAGACAAAAAGTGTGTTACTGAATTATCAGTAATAGAAAAAAATGAGAAACACATCGTAAAAAATGTAAATTTCCTGGCTTAAGCTACTCATATATGTGAATGTCTTATAATGTAAGACATCTGCTTGTGGCTATGACCTGTTACGTTTTAGACCCAGCTGTGGGCAGCATTCAACATAAACATGTGGACCCCTCCCAAATTTTGGGGGGGAAAGGCAACGACCAATTGTGTTAACAAAGCAGCAGAGAAAATTAATTAAATGAGAAGCTATTTATATTCCAGACACTAGTAGTGGAAGCACCAGGCATCTCATATTCCTTGAGGAAGCAGTCATCTCCCTTTAGGGTAAGCAGATGTCATTCAAATTGTGAGGCAGCCCAGTTTTTTGTGAACTGTCCTAGGGTCCTTTCATTTCTCCTGTCTGCCTACTGTTCATATCAGCTGATGCAGCTCAAACCCCAGCCTCTTACTGTGGTTCCTTAGAAACTTCCCCAGCTACATTTGGGCATATACAGTATGCTAAACCAATGGTAATAAAGAATGTGTAGAGACAATAATGATGAGGCAAGAGACAGAGACTTCGGAAACCTATTGAAGAGGTTCATAGGCGTCAACTACGGGGGAGCTCGAGCGAGCCCTGAAATTTCCTGAGGGGAGACTGAGCCCCCCCCCCCCCGGAAAAACAGAGCACCCACTGCCGTGCCTCCCAGGCCCTTCCTAGGGCCGCCGTCTCTCTCCCCCCCCCACTCCCCTGGCCTGGCTGCCTCCGTCCCTCCCTCCCTCCCTCCGTCCAGGGGTCAGCTAAGCAAATGCCCAGCTGGCCCCTGGATGGATGGAGGGAGGGAGGGATGGAAGCAGGAGTGGCCAGGCGGGGGGGGGAGGCAACGGCGGCGGGGACATGGTCCCGGCGTGTGTGCACGTGAAGCGTGCGTGCACACAACAGCCCCCCGCCCCTCCCGGGGATTTTAAAACTCAACGCCCCTGAAGAGGTTCATGGGCCTGGCCTGGTACAGACTATCGTTGGCTACCCATTAAACAGCAGGCTTGTGTAAACCAAATTCTCCTTTCATTCACAGACTGAAGCAGGTTTCCACACTACATAGAACATTTTGGTTGAAATGATTAACTCTTATCTTCAGGAAAATGTTCTTTCAATTTTCTTCTGGACTCAGTGCTGTAATATGCTATAATTCTGTCCAACAATTACTGATATACTCATCCATCTGCCCACCAGTCCCCCTCTGCTCCTCTCAATCTAATCTTATATTCTAATAGCCACCCATGGCTCCCATCTGCAGATAGTTAAATCTACAGATCAGGGCCACGTAGAGGCTAAATACAACTGCACTGTCTGCACATGCACTGACAATGAGCTTCAGGAAACCACTCCGCCAGTTGCGGAGGCAGAAGAGGTTCAGCTGAGGGTTCAGCAGCGGAATGACGCTGGCAGTCACAGCAGGCCTAGCTGCAGCAGAGGATGCCTGCAGCCCCTGTGGGCCTGGTTGCTGCAGCAGCTGCTCTGGACTCAAGCACAGCAGACATCAGCAGCCGCTCCAGGTCCAAACGTGGCAGCAGCAGAAGACCCAAGAAGCTGCTGTGGGTCCAGGGGCAGTGGCAGCAGAGGCTGGCTGCCAGTCTCAGCGTAGGTTGCGGGGTCTGGAGCCCCGCCGGCCCAGCAATGGGTGGGAAATGGGATTTCTCTCCCCGCCCCCCGAGTCTCATGGGCCCTCCCTTGTACAGTTCTAACTGTCACTTTCATTTGGAGTGGCGTGGCTGCTGGCCAGTGCTGTTGCCTGACACCTGGGGGGGCACCTGCATATAACAATAAGATCCAACAAAATCAAAAGACAACAGAGGCAGCAGCTCAGTGCAAGTGGCACTTCTGATCTGTCACAATCAGTTCTGCAGCGCAGCAGAAGAATGCTGGATAATGCAGGGAGGATCTCAGGGAAGTCATCGGTGTTTTGTGAGACATGGCGAGAGCCTCCCCAGCGTATCCGTCTTCCACACAGTCTATTTTATGGCCCATCCATCATCCAGAGGAGAGGAAAAAATGAAAGTGTCTTGAGAATAAGTTTTACGTAAGATATCAATCCAGCTGCAAAGCCCCAGTCACAGGAAACTGTGTTAAAAACAAAGGTGGAACAGTGGAAAGTAATTAGTGAACTAAGAGTAAGATAGGATGTGGATGAGAGAGGCCGAAGGCGGCAGTCATGGATCCAGGAATTTGAAACAATTACTTGGTCTGTGTGTGTGTGTGTGTGAGGATTTTGTGCATATAAGCTGACCCCCGGGCCACCTCAGGTATGCTTGCTCCTGACCTACAATAAACTTGATCATGCTGAAACTCACTCCACCGGCCTCCAGACTCCAGTACTTTTCACTGCCTTAAAACTACTCAAATCCCAAATGAAGCCAATGAGATCATTGCTGAGTACCACTTATGGCCAGTTCACCACAGCTACTGGAAGTGGACAGATAACACTTGATTATTTCATCCTGTCCTTAACTCACAGAACACAGAGCAGGTGAGAGAGAGACAAATCCTTTCCTCAATTATTTCTCTACTCCTTTCACAGAAACAAAATCCTTCTTAGGATTTTGTTCTTAGGACAAAGGAAAGAGAAACAGCAACAGGTAAGACTCAAGGGCTTGTCTTCTTAGTACAGTACCTTCACACACGATACATTTTCTACATACAAACTCACATGCACACTCTACACAAACAGGTATGTGTAATGGGCAAAGTGTTTCCTTTGCTGCTTAAAGAAGTTAAAAGACTTTGCTGCCAATTAGGACTTCCCACCATACCTGTTTCAAGGAAAAGAGATACACATACATCTGTCTAGATTCCACTTCAGTAGAGCTGCTTCTGCCCCTAGCTAACAGCTAGAGAGAAACATCTGTATCCTACCTGCAGGTAACTGATGTTCCTACCAAGCCCTTCAAAAGCATGCCTTATTTTGGGGGAAATTTTCCTGATGCTGTGGAAAAGAAAGGATGTATATGGCGGGGGAATACCTGGCATGGACTCTTTTGTTAAGCAAAAGAAGAGCTCTTCTGGGTTTTGCCCTGGCACTGAAAGTAGATTCAGTGTGTGGAAGTGGGGAATGGTTTTTTGTTGTTGGGATGGTCTGTGTTTTGTAACTGCACATTTTATGCTGGGGAAGGAAATGGAGGCAGAGCTTAATTTCTAAGAACAACCTGTGTAGCATCCATGCCATATCCATGCTGTATTCTAAGGATATAGAGGGGGGGAGAAGGCATGCTGTCGTCCAGTAATAAGGGAAAGATGCCCTGCTCATGGTCAGAGGCACTTTTCTTGAGGACATATGACTACCATTGAAAACACAGCCCAGGATTTACCCTGGCAAGCCACAACACAAATGAAAGTCTGCCTGGGCACATTTTTTTGAAAAGTAAAAGTTTCTTTTGATTTGGGGGGTAGGGACAGAGTAAGAAGAAGAAGAAGAAGAAGAAGAAGAAGAAGAAGAGATTGGATTTATACCCCGCCCTCCACTCCCCAAGGGAGTCTCAGAGCGGCTTACAAACTCCTTTCCCTCCCCTCCCCACAACAGACACCCTGTGAGGTAGGTGGGGCTGAGAGAGCTCTTTCCCAAGCTGTCCTTGAGGGAACAGCTGGTACAGAGCTATGGCTTGCCCAAGGTCATCCAGCCAGGTGCAAGTGGAGGAGTGGGGAATCAAACCCGGTTCTCCCAGATTAGAGTCCGCGCACTTAACCACTACACCAAACTGGCTCTCCAGTAAGTAAGATATGTGGCAGATTCCATGTCCATTTCTTCCTTCCTGAGGAGAACAGGAAGCATGTGGTCTGAAGGAAGAGAACCATTAGCAATACGTTGATGGCCTTTAAAAAACTGTGACCAAAGCAAAATATTCCACACACCCTAAGGACTGGAGATAGTGGCTTGGATCTAGCAATGCACAAGCAGAAACATAAATGGACTAAGTGCAGTTCTGTTTGCACAAAATCCTGTGCAACATCTAGTCCTGTTGTCTCTACATGTTATATTGTTCTCTCTGTGAGTTATATCGCCCAGGAATAAATCTTGCACAAGCAGAAACGCAAGCCGGAAGACAATTAGGTTGACTAGGCACAAGTGGCTATGATGGGTTTTTTTCCTGTGTTTCTTCTGCACAAGAGCTCTAGTCCAAGAGGAAATTTTGTGCTGGATCCAACCCACTTTGCAGTGTTGACATCAATGGTATAGGCTGGACATACAAGGGGAATTCTGGCAGTTCTGGGACAGGAAACCTACATAAGAACATAAGAGAAGCCAATGTTGGATCAGGCCAATGGCCCATCCAGTCCAACACTCTGTGTCGCACAGTGGCCAAAAACACCAGGTGCCCTCAGGAGGTCCAGCAGTGAGGCCAGGACACTAGAAGCCCTCCCACTGTTGCCCCTCCACCCCAAGCACCAAGAATACAGAGCATCACTTGCCCCAGACTGAGAGTTTCTATCTATACCTTGTGGCTAATAGCCACCTCTGCTCCATATGTTTATGAAGATGGGCAGGAGCATGTGAGTTTGTGGTGAGTTTGGCATTTAGGGTACTGAGATTAGGCAGGTGGCCACCTGGGAGATGGCCTTCTCAATCATGGAACCAAAGCTCTGGAACTCTCTCAGGGAGATTCATCTGTCCTCTTCGGTTGCCATCTTCCACCAGTGGGGAGAGACTTTTTTTTTTAATTTAGCATTCCCTCAGTGATCCCTCCTTCCAGAATGTTTTAATTGCTGTTCTTATGTCTTTGCTTTTAACAAACTCTGCTTTTAATGTTTTCATGATGGGTGTGTGTGTGGGGGGGTTGATTTTAATGGTTTAAAAATGTGATTTTATCATGCATGTTTTAAATTGTAAGCTGCGTTGGTGCCCCTTGTGAGGGTTGAAAGGGAGGATGTAAATTTTGTAAATAAATATTTTTTAAAAAAACATCCTTGTTGAGGGAGTTTGTCAGCCCAAACTCTGACTAGATATCACTTGTAATTTGTGATGGAATACACACCCTTTCCTATGGAGAAGCAATATTAACAAAGGAAATTCAGCCCATACAAATCAGTTCTGATGTTCTTTGTCTAAAGTACTAGCTTAAAATACACATCTGCGAGACATTTTTGTCTCAGCCCTGTTGGAGGCAGCAAAAACACAGCTGTTTCAAAAGCAGCTCACAAAACCTGCTGTGTGTGGCACATTTGTTATCGCCAGAGCTCTCAAAATCATTTTGCACATTATAGGCAACAGGGAGAACATTTGGACTGATAAGGCATGTTCCAGTCATCAGCATGTCCTCAAGAGCAACATCTGCAGGGATGAGTGGAGGAAAGAAGAGACTTTTTCAGAACATCGATTATTATTAGTTCTTTCCGTCCCCTTTTCTCCCACCCCTTTGCCTCTTCAACATCTTTACCAGAAAATTGTTCAGGAGATCAAGTTTTGGGAGCAGGGGACATGACAGCATGAATGGAAAACCTTCTAAAGCTTTCCCATGCTCTTTATTAATTTCGTGTCCTACAAATATCAATGAAAAATTAAAGCAAAGCATAAGATGCTCCTCTCTAGTGAGCAATGCCAGACTATTAGAGCTGCCAAGTCAGCCCGGGGGGCGGGGGATCCCCCGCTATAGGGGTTCTCGATCCGCCGGCTGGCATTCGGCCGGCGGGGGGAACCCCGCCCCAGAAGTCGTCCGGTGAGGACGACCTTCCCCCGTGTAATGACGTCATCACGTTGGGGGCGTTGCCAGAGCGTTGCCCTGGCAACGCCCCCAATGTGATGACATCACCTCCAGGTGACATCATTACATCGCCGTGGCACGAGTGCAAAGCGCACGCGCCACAAGAGCTCCCGGGGGGAGAACAACTCCCCCCCCGCCAGTAAGTCGCCGGTACTTGGCAGCCCTACAGACTATACATAGTACAAGAACAATGCATAATGTTTACATGTACCAATAAGCATATTCTAGGAAATATTGGAATATCTAGACCCTGGCCTTTTGGAAACCCGGATCTAGGTATTTCAGGAAATGCTGGAATACCTAGATCAGGGTTTCCAGAAGGTCAAGATTGCAAACTGGACCAATGAAGTCAGGGCTTCCTCAGCCTTGCAAAATAAGGCACAACCCTGTCATTTCTTTTTCCCTCTTTGGCATGCAGACCAATGCATGAAGTGGCTCTCACTGCCATCCTCCTTATAATCCTCCTCCCATGTAGAGAGAGCTGTGCTCATGTGAACGCTGAGACTGACACTTGCAGGGCATGATCTGTACAATGCTCTAAGTCTATAATTGTATCTAGCCTAACAACATTTTTAGTAATTCAGCTGTATGCAGATACCTAACATATTTCAGTGTATGCTTCCTAAAATAGAAAGCGGGAAAAGAACAGACACAAAAAAAACTCTTGCAAAACTCCCCTTCCTGGTCATTTGAAGGCAATTCCTACTCATACAGGTCATTCGGGTGTGGCTACCTACAAGTCAGGCTAGATCATGGATGAACAGCCCTTGATTTCTTGTTACTTATCATGTGAGGGAGGCACTATAGCTCAGAGGAAGATCTCATGTGGTGTGTGTGTGTGATTTCTCCAAATCAAGTGCCATTAATTTTATTTTTATTTATTTATTTTTCACATTTTTATTCCGCCTTTCCAGTGGACTGGCTCAAGGCGGCTTACACCATGCAATACCACCAAGGTGGTTTACAAATGTAAAACATAAAACAACTACAATATTAAAAACGGCACAACCTAACAATGCAGGCAGCAATCTACATTCTCCTGGAGAGAAAACGGCAGCAAAGGTTTGGCCTGTGGACCTAGAGCGATGTTATCCTGCGATGTCCCCGGTGGCAGCTCCTAACTGAAAGCCTGGCGGAAGAGCTCCATCTTGCAGGCCCTGTGAAACTGTAATAAGTCCCGTAGGGCCCTGACGTCATCTGGAGCTCATTCCACCAGTATGGGGCCACCACCGAGAAAGCTCTGGCCCTAGTGCAGGCCAACCGTATGTCCCTTGGACCGGGGAGAGTCAAGCAATGTTGTGTGCTTGACCTCAGTGCCCTATGGGGCACATATGGGGAAAGGCGGTCCCTCAAGTAGGCAGGCCCCTGACCATATAGGGCTTTAAATACCAACACCTTGAAACAGATCCGGTATGCTATAGGCAGCCAGTGTAGCAACCGCAGCACAGACTGGATGTGATCACGCACAGGGAGACCCATCAGCAACCTGGCTGTGGCATTCTGCACCAGCTGCAGCTTCCGGATCTGAGACAAGGGCAGCCCCATGTAGAGAGCATTATAGTGGTCTAATCTCGAGGTGACCATAACATGGATCACTGTAGCTAGGTCATCGCGTTCGCATTAAAAGACTGGAAAACGCCCCTTCCAAAAACCTAGAAAGATTGCCTGCTAGTCCAAGTAGATAATACTGAGCTAGATAGACCAGTGGTCTGACTTTCAGAAGGGAAGCCTTATATATTCATAAAATTACATTAGGGCACTCTAAAGTGGGTATGTGAACTGACTCCACTGGACACTGGACGCTGTCAGGCTTTGTAATAATGTCAGGGGATCTAAGTAGTGTGACAGCTCATTTACACAGTCATTACTATTTGAAATGAAAGGCATCCAGTAATTACTACACCTATTCTAATTCCCCTGGGAAGCAGAAGACCTAATCTACAGACTTGATTGATACAATCTCCACTTCAAGCAGCTGATTCTGAGATGGGATCCGTCAAATTAACTTGGAAAGCCGAGATATCGTGATGTCAAGGGGTCTCAATAAAGAGGGTACAAATGGACCCAAGTCCCCAAAAAACTGCTGAGAACCAATTCCACTATACTGACTGGGAAAATCAATGACATCGTACAAATTGTGAGAATTTACTCAGTTGCCTTGTGACTACTGCAACAGTATTGATTGCTGAATCAAATAAAAAATTTCAAAGCTTCATCTTTACATACTCAAACTCAGAGATGTGAATTTCTATACTACCTCCACCCCCCCCCCCAATTCTTATGCTGATGTGGTATGTAAATTTCAATGGAAAAAATGCATGTCACCAAATCAGACTTACCAGAAGAAAGAAATATTTTGAATTTTGGGGAAAATGTTTTTGGTTCCTAATGTTTTAAAAATATTTTGTTTGGTCGCAGCAGCAGTTTCCAGTTTCAAATGATGGTAAGTGCCTACATTGCTAGGTGATGCACAAACACACAATCTGCCGGCCTTTCTTTCTCACTGTGTGACCAGGAATGACTTTGAATGCCAAGGCCCAGACTGCTGGTTATGAACAGAAGAACTGACTATGCAGCATCAAACCAAGAGTCCATATAGTCCAGATGCCCCCAGGAAGCTCACAAGAAGAAGAGAAGAGAAGAAGAGGAGATTGGATTTATACCCCGCCCTTCACTCACTCGGGAGTCTCAGAGTTTACAAACTCCTTTCCCTTCCCCTCCCCACAACAGACACCCTGTGAGGTAGGTGGGGCTGAGAGAGCTCTTTCCAGAACTGTCCTTGAGAGAACAGCTGGTACAGAGATATGGCTTGCCCAAGGTCATCCAGCCAGGTGCAAGTGGAGGAGTGGGGAATCAAACCCCGTTCTCCCAGATTAGAGTCCACGCACTTAACCACTACACCAAACAGAATCAGATGTTATATTTATCTGTGGTTTGAATTGCTTCTTTTGCTGATGTCAAACAGCCATGTCTCAGATCTGGAACTAGAGTCAGTCGCCAAAGTGGGTCACCTGGGTTCCTTTTCATTCACGTCATTCCAATTCGCGTGGTATTTATACTTTTTGTTGCATTAAATTATCAGTTCTACTACAGAAATTGTTCCTGTATCAGAAAGCAAATCTATCTTCATGGGAATATTCTCGGTTAGCAGGTCTGAATAAAATTAATCTACCCCTGAAAGCCAAAAATATGGGCAGTGGAGATGACAAATAGCTGATCTAATTCACCTTCATATGACCAAGCCTGCATGTTATTGCATTCTCTCAACTCCTCTTCAGTTTTTAATCTCAGACAGTATCTGCTCACAAACAATGTCACAGAGCAATAAGATAAAACAGGGGAAAATGCACAGACATAAACCCTGTTGCTAGAACTTTAGGGCTTATTACTGAGGAGTTAAGGAAAATAACACACAACTGTTACTCCCACCAGAGTGCCTGCTCATATAAGACCTCTCAGCTGTCAGATGATAATATGCTATGCGCTTGCTTTCGCTCTCTATTTTTTTCCTCCTTCCTATATTCAGTTAGTGCTTGAAAAGGCAGGCCAAGCAGAATCTCCTTTTGGTGTCTTGCCTCATTCCTCAGAAGGCAGATTAAAAACCAGAAGCAGGGAGACACTAAGATTAGCCGGAGGTTTTCCCTTGAAAATCAGAAGAACAGACGCATAAGATCCTTGGAGACATATGAACAAGCAGCTGATGTCCAACACTGTATATTGCAACAACATGAAAAGGCACATTGCAATGAAGCTTACTTGTCCCTGTATTCAGAAGTTTTTCAATAGCAAGGCTGCAGGTTGGCAGGCCAAAATCAATTCCAAGGCAATGAAAAACCTCAGAGATGCTACCATCTTATTTGAACATGCAGTAGTTAACATGGAGGAGAAGGGCTTAGAAACTTAAGTTTGAGGCCTCAACCCACATTTGATCTCTGTACTTCTTTTCTTACTCAAGCACACAGAGAAGCAGGTTGGGATGACATATATTGCTCCTCTACCTCATGAGATACAGGCAGGTTTGCCAACTCAGGTTGAGAAATTCTTGCAGATTTTGGAGGTGGTGCCTGGGGAGGATGGAATTTGGGGAGGGGACTCTGCAGGGCTGGGATGCCACAGAATCCACTCTCTGGAGGTTCCCTGCCATCCGGAGATTAGTTGTAAATCCAGGAGAACTTCAGGCCTCACATGGGGGGTGCGATCATACGCACCCATTTGCCACAGTAGAGAGATGATTCACCGGCGGACACTGCGTGTGCAGTGGGGTTCCCTGGGGTGCGGCTTTTGCAACAACTGTTATGGGGGAAGGCTCCCCATGTAGACGTAGGGTGGAGGGTCACTATACCAGACTCACCAGTGCTTCCTGGGCTTCTGCCAGCGAGTGGTAGGGCGGATGGCAGCAGTCCCCCCCAGAATGGGAACTGTGCCAGCCAATAAAGATGACTCGTATGACACCCAGACCCATGTGTTGCATTCCTGGGTGGGGGTGGGGCCCCACCACAGATGACATGGATGACGGTATACAAAAATACAAAAGTCTTTAATTAAACAACAAATAACCCCAACAGCTCAAACAGCCCCCCACCCACCAACAGCTCACAGAACCCCAACAGAAACGCCCCCTCCCTAATCTGAACTACTGTCCCCCTCCGCCCCCTCGTCCACCCCCCTTTCCCCAGGAACCAGTTGCCTGAGCTGCCAAAGATGGTAAAATGCTGATCTGGCATCATTCGTGACTTGGGCCTCCACTGAGGGTGAGGCATCCAAGACCATGCCCAGACTCCTCACTGTCGGCATTGGTTTTAATAACGCCTTGCAGCTCAGGCAGAGGACATCCGTCTTTGATGGATTTAGTTTCAGCCGACTCTGCTTCAGCCAGCCAGCCACGGCCTCCAAAGCCCTGGCCAAAACATCTGGGGTGGCATCTGGCCATCAACAGGTGCAGCTGGGTGTCATCAGCGTACTGGCGACAACCCAGCCCAAACCTCCAGACCAACTGGGCAAGGGGGTGCATATAGATGTCAAATAACATAGGGGAGAGGATCGTCCCCTGGGGATGCTGCATACCAGAGGGCAATGCGGTGAAACTCTCTCCCCAAGCGCCACCCTCTGTCCCTGACCGCGGAGAAAGGAAAGGAAACATATCTACATGAATAAATTTGTGAAGTAGCAAATTATTTTACTATTACTGAACAGTTTTTTTTTTTAAAAAAAAAATCTATATACAATTAATTGATATCAGGCTGTAGATATTTTGCAAGCCCAGAAGGGCTATCTAAAAATTAATTAAGCAAGAGTTCAAGTAGACTTCTGGGGATGAAATGGATATGACTGATAGCACTCTATATGTGCAAGTCTCTAATGGACCAAGCTGTTCTTTCTCCACCTGATGCTAAGATCAAACTCTATCTGTGTTGTTTTTATCACAGCGAGAAGCGAAAAAGACTGGAGCTCACCCACAGTGGAAAATAATCAGAGATCAATTGGCTACTAATGGAGGGGCTACCCCATTTTGCTTTGAGTAGAAAAGCTTGCTGGTTTGGCAAAAGATCAGTCTGCCTGATTTTTTTTAAAAAAAAGGTATCCAGAGAGCTAAATCTATTTTTAGCTGCCCTGTGCCATTTTAAATACAACCAAAAGATAAACCTAAGCATGCTGAATGTGCAACTTGTGGGAGAAACTGTATTTTTTAAGGGACACGACTGAAGTGAGTCAGGATTTTATGTTAAGGAAAAGCTGGTCTATGTTTCTTACGTTTTCTAGGCATGAGGTTAGCATATTATGCCAGGGTCATCAGAATCCAGCACAAACAATTTGTGTACAGCCAGGGGCGTAGACTTTTCTGAAGTCCAGGGGGGGGCGGGGGCTCTTTAGCGTGCGCGCAAAGCGCACTCGCTTGCTGGGGCGATGTTTCCGCCCCCCCGGAAAACCTACCGCCAGCCGCTGTGCCTCCCCGGCCCTTCCGAGGCTCACCAGCCGGTGCTTCTGGTGCCTTTCCCTCCCCCTCCGCCCTGGCCACTCCCTCCCTCACCCCTAAAAGAGGAAGAGGGAGAGATAAGGAGGGAGGAATGGCCAGGCCGGTGGGGGGGGGGAGAGGCACCAGCTGGCGAGTCTTGGAAGGGCCCGGGAGGCGCAGCAGCAAGGCGCCGGCGGCCGGCGCGACGTTTCCCCGGGGGGGCTCAGTCCCCCCCCGGGAAATTTCGGGGGGGGGCTTGAGCCCTCGAGCCCCCCCATAGTTTACGCCGGTGTGTACAGCAGTGGAGTGCTGTTTTTGTTAAAGGCGTTTTCCTATGTTGGTCAGGGCCTCTGAAGAGCGCTGCTCTATTTCAGGACACAGGTAGGCGCTTATCCTGCTGCAACCATTGTACAGTCATGGGCCTGTGTCCAATGACCCAGGAACTGGGCCCTACTTGCACATATGGCTCTCTGACCTTGCAGCCCCCTGTCCCACTCCCACATGTCACAGAAAGCAGGGAATATGGCACGGGAACTAGAGGAAAGGGCTGTCACTGAGAGGACAGACAACCTTCCTGGGAAGAAAAGGTTTTTTTTACAGGTTTAGAATTCATAATTTTTACATATTGTGCTCGGACTGTAAAATAAGATATATCTAGTTTTGAAGTGCCATGTATTTACTGATCGTCTGTACAATCAACTTTTCTTCTTTAGTGCCAGAACTGTCTACCCTCTGCTGGCTTTAAGACTTAAAAATGGCAGGAAATATTTGTGGCCATCATAAACAATTTATAGTTGCTTGCAGAATAGCCAGCCCTAGCGGGTCCATGCCCGAGGGTGGATTTATATAGCGCCATTTCATAGTGAAGATTGTCAGACTCATCTGAGCTGTGAAACACCTGATGGCAAACACTCTTCCTCTTGAATTGCAAATTGATCGCAGCTGTGAGCAATACCACAGAACACCTAAGAAAGTCTGCTTTTTATGGAACATTTTAAATTGTTCTACGTTGCACAGAAAATATTTCCTGCAATGTGCATCCTTGTACTGTTTTCCCGCTGGTGTTCCTGACACCAACAGAAAAAAAAAAAGCTTTTATTGGCTGTCTCAATTCTGCTGAACTGGTATGATGGGCAACCCGTTTCGCATGTTTCTCTCTGACACTCCAGCCTGACTCCCAAAGCAGAACGTGTTTCCTCAATATTTTAAATTGGATTGGAAATATTTTGCATATTCTCATACTTGTCAGTGCATTCTGATTGAACACGCGGCATGATAAATAAACATAACTAATGCTGCTGACAATTAATGCTTGAAACTGCATAGGAGCAATGGCAGGACGCACATTTGGCAGGTAGTGGCTTTGAAATGATACGTGACCTGCTTCTCCTGACTTTGGAGCATATGTAATCCAAACTAGCCAGTAAATGGGGAGCATGTGACAGCAGAGGCAACCCAGCTTGCCACCAAACACGCAGGTACGAAACAACTCAAAACCAAAACCAAAACTTTGAAATACAGCTCGTTTTGAGTTGTGACGAAATAATCCATGTGACCATATGGTGTGCTCAGTTTGACAGCCATGGACATAATGAGCAGGGTTAATTCAATTTTTGAACGTGTTCGTTGCGAAAAATCAAAGCACTACTACTTATAAGCTATGATACTTTTAAAAGCACTAGAATGCATCATTAGCAAGCAGCTTTCAACTGTGTCCTCTGTAGGGCTGCCAAGTCAGCCCGGGGGGTGGGGGATCCCCCGCTACAGGGGTTCCTGATCCGCCGGCCAGCATTCGGCCGGCGGGGGAAACCCCACCCCCGAAGTCGTCCAGCCTGGACAACTTCCCCCGCGCCAGGCGACGTCACCGGAAGTGATGCCATCACATCGGAGGCGTTGCCAGGGCGACGCTCTGGCAATCGCCCCAAAACGCTATGATACCATAGAGTTTTGGGGCGATTGCCAGAGCATCGCCCTGGCAACGCCCCCAACGTGCTGACGTCACTTCTGGTGACGTCGCCCGGCCAGCAGAGGACTCCCCCCCCGCCGGTAAGGTGAAGAGACTTGGCAACCCTAGTCCTCTGTCTTGGGGATTTGGGGGGAGTGACTAGCTAAAGGCACTGATTTTTAAGGGCCACAAAGAATATATACTCCAATAATCCACTGCATGAATTCAATTAGTGGAGAAGACACTATCCAAATATCTGCCAGTCTTGCTGTTCTACAGACAAGGAGCTAGGCAAACATTCTATCAGTTTCTACAGCTGTCCCCAGCAACTGCCATGCTTTTTGATGAATGGCCTATCACATACTTGGAAATCTATGATCCTAATCCAAACGAAGCTACTGCCTACTGAGTCAGACCACGGGTTCATCTAGCTCAGGACTACGTAGTCTGACCAGCAGATGCATTGTAAAGCATCAGCCAGATGCCTTTTCAAGCCTTACTACCCTAAGATTCTTCAGCTGTAGACACTAGGGAAGGATTGAACCTGGAATTTTCTGCATGCAATGTATGACCTCCACCACAAAGCCTCAGCCCCTCCTCCAAAGGACTTCTTCCTTTTTGCCTTGCTATCCAATTTGTCACCATCTTCATTTTCATTTCTATAGCACTTTTCAGGGTACAATGAATTTCACAAGTTTTATATTGCGTTGCCCTCAAGCCAATCTTGTAATACTGGTTAGGCTGCACAATAGGGTTTTGCTGAAGCTTCCCAGAATGCTTGAGGAGGTGATCTAAGTTATAAGAACCCAAAGCAAAGCAAGCTCCTATACTATTTCACCAGGCCCCCAGCTACATCCTCCCTGCCACATGCTTCTTCAGCATCAATGGCCGCCTTTCAGAACAGTGTAACGTTTTACTGTGCTGCAGATGTCAAGCTAGTTTGAATTTAGCCTCGCTCCCTGACAAAACTGACTGGCAAAAGGCGGACAGGCAGTCGTTTCATTGCAATGATGAAAGACGGCTCTGTGCAGGGCTGCTCACATCAGATTTTTCACAAGCTCAAAAGTACGCTGCTTTAAACTATAAGTTCAATGCCTGGGGATGCTGCATCAGGAAAGATAAGCACCGAAGGAAAAAAGAAAGGATTATTATTAAGACTGCTAGAATCTTTATGCATGACGGTCAGTGGCAGTTCAGGGCAGCCACACATAAAATCAATGGTCGGTACCGTCGTTTTTTTCAGAGACTTTTAAAATGCAACAAAATTACCAGTCAGGTGACAGATCTGTGCTGCATTGTAAATGTAACAGAAACTACCACATGGAATGAGTTCAGCACATATTAAGTATAGTTTATTTTATTTTATTTACTTTATTTCTGTCCTATCTTTCACCCCAACAGGGATGCAAAGTCGTTTACATCATTCTCCTCTTGCCTGTTTTATTCTAACCACCACCCTGGGAGGTAGGTTAGGCTGAGACTGTGTGACTGGCCCACGGTCATCTAGAAAGCTTCCACAGCACAGCACAAGAGGAGTCCGCCCCCTTCCCCAGCCAAGACCCCCTTTGTTAGTGGGGTCCCCTTCTTATTTTGGACTTCCTTGTTTTAATAGGGACCCCCTTACAGAGCCTAAGTGACAGGGGATCTGAAACTTGGGGAGTCTCTTAAAGTGTTCTCGGTTCAGCCATGACATTGGGAAATCCCAGGAAAGAAGAGGAAGGGTATGCTGGAATTTAAAAAGAAACTGATTAAGCGCGTGCTCAAAGGCATGCCTAATACAATCATATCAACAGGGGTCATTTCGAGCAGGAGCTTGGGGGAGCGCAGCTCTGGGAGTTGGTGCCAGCCCCCGCCCCCCACGGGGGAATGCCTGCTTGTGTCATGGCTGCAGCAAAATGACCCTGTCCCCTGGAAAGGTCCTTGTTCCTCCGACCAGCCTTCTGAAGGCTTCAGCCACCACTGAAGCTATCCTCCCAGAAGAGTGGCATTTCTGAGGCTTGGATTAGTAGCGGTTTTCTTTCTTTCTTTCTTTCTTTCTTTCTTTCTTTCTTTCTTTCTTTCTTTCTTTCTTTCTTTCTTTCTTTCTTTCTTTCTTTCCCTCCCTCCCTCCCTCCCTCCCTCCCTCCCTCCCTCCCTCCCTCCCTCCCCTTTCTTTCTTGCCTTCTGACATATTTTCGGTAATGTCAGGTGGTGTAGCATATGCAAATGGATTATGCTAATGAGTTATGCTAATGAGCTCCTACACCTCTTTTTCTACGAAAAGACCCCTGCATATCAATATGCTAAAACGGTCCAGTAATCGCCCCACCTTGGAATGTCAGGAATGCTTCTTGGACTTCAGCTGCATCTGATCCTGGCCCTCTCCAAACCCTGAACCCTGGATTCAAGGTTGTATGTCCCTTCCCAAAAACCTCCCAATTTCCTCTCTTCTACCTTCTATAAGTGTATAAGTGTGCCCTCTTGGGGTCTGTGTGTGTGCGCGTGCGTGCAATTACTCAGGAAATCAGTTCTTAGGTGCCTAGTTTAGGTTCTTTACATTTTTACTCTATTTTATTTTGTATACAATAAATGTATGTGTTTACAATCTCTCACTCTCTTCCTAATTTTATTTTGGTGTATCCTCAGCGAGATCCACCCTAGTACAAACAGACTACAACAGGTCCTGCGTTATTCCTTTCTGGAATCCTTATTAAAGCTAATTTCCCCTTCTCTGGGTCCAGTTTGGGTAACAAGTGGGGATTTGAACCTGGATTTCCCAGATCATAGTCTAGCACTTCATAGTATAACAATAGTTGTAAGTATTTTTGTTTCCAGAAAAGTACTACTTATTAATATATATTCAGAAAATAAGAAGCAAGGGGGAAATTGAAGTTCATTTCACAAAAATACAGAGTGAACACTTCCACCTGACCGCCAGCTTACTGCACACTTGATCGAGCACTTGGTGAATCCTCATGACATGAAAGAGATGGGAACAGGCACTTATAGCTATTTTTCAGTCACAACTGTTTTATCTGTAAATAAGGTTTGGATCCAATAGAGCAGAGGTGTCGAACTCATTTGTTACGAGGACTCGATCTGACATAAATGTTACTTTGACAGGCCAGGCCATGTGTGCCATAAAATGTAATACCAGGTACCGGAGATATAAAGTTTATAAAGGACACAGCCAAACCCAATTAAAGTTATTATTTTTTACTCAAAATACAAACAAAAGCAATTGATTCCTAGCAGTCACTGCAATTAAGTTACTGGGGAACCCGGGCCGAATTGTCGTGGGGCTTTCCGTTCACACTGCATAGACTGATGCGGGACCATACTAGGGAGGAGGTGGAATGGAGCATTTGCACTGTGGGGCGGCCCCTGGTGGCACCGCTGCGGTGGCATGCAGCTTTGCTCTGTTTTGCCAACCTGCACATAGGTGCATAGGAGCATGGGCGCAGCAGCCGGATCAGCGGGTTCTCATTATCGGCGCTGCTTGATGTGTGGCTTATTTGTGTCCACACTGCCAGGAAGCAGGATGAACGTGCACCCAGATGGCTTGACACTGGTTTCACCAGGTACCTTTTTAAAGCGGGATAAAACGCTTCAGGACAGGGTGAGTGCAGCACGACAGTGCTAGGTGGCTGTAGCTGTGTGAACGGGCTCTCTTAATCTGCTTGCAAAGCGGGCCTATATCGGGCCAAACTGCCAGTCTGAACTCGGCCTAGGTTTTTTCCAAGGGATACCATAAAAGGGGGAGTACCTTATATTTCCATACATACCGGTTGCTTCCGGGCTTGGGTAAGAGGCCTGGATGGGCCGGTTCCAGACCCCGAGCCTTATGTTTGACACCCACCACTAGAGCTTTTCTGCAGGCTAAAGGACTACCACAGAGTACAACTTTCTGGCCTCCTGGGGGATCCCCAGGAACAGCATTTGGGGGACATTTGGGGCTACAATGAAGGGAGAGAGTCACACCCCACAGGAAACAATCCTTCTGCATGCAAAAAACTCTGGTGGACCCAAGCCGAAGCCTACAGTAAATTAACTCATCAACAGAACCTTAAGACAGCTCTTACATTATTCAAAAGAAGGTGTATGCAAGGGTAAAAGACATGATTTCTATCTTTTAAATCCAGCTGCATGAAGTGGAGTTAAAGTGTTTAGGAAATGAGAAGAACAGCATGTGAAAAGCCCTTCTTAGGCTTACGCACAAATCCTAGTGCATCCTATCCACAACCCAATGTGAAACCTGGGGAAAAATCTTCTTAGAATGAAGTTTTAATTACAAAATTGACAACAAGGAAATGGACCATTGAGGGACAAAGAAAGGATCTCCATAATAAAAAAAAACCAATTTAATGTCTCAGAGGTAGCTGTTCTGTAGGAATATTGACCTATCCCTCCATTGTTTCTTTCATTCAGCAGGAAAGTAAAACCACTATTTACTCTTGTGTTTCTTACATAGCTTTTTGGGGAAAAGATTTTTAAAAGACTAATGGGCTAATCCCAAGGATTGTTGCGTCATTATTTTAGTCAGGGGTCCATTGGGGCCGGAGCGAGGCGGAGCAAAGCTCCGCCAGCTCAGGACTGGCCAGTAGAGCAGCCACGGGCTGAATCAGATTCTCTAATCTGATTCAGCTCGCTGCCGAATTGCCGCCGAAATTCGGCGGCAACTTTAAAAGCCACTGGAGGGGAGGGGGTTTGAGAGAGAGGCTCCAAACTTGCAGGGTAGCTGCTGGGGCCTCTCCTCGAAATACCCACCAAGTTTCAAGAAGATTGGACCAGGGGGTCCAATTCTACAGGCTCCCAAACAGGTTGCCCCCATTCCCTCCATTGTTCTCTATGGTAGGAAAAAAGTTAACATTTTTTCCCACCATAGAGAACAATGGAGGGGATGGGACAATCTGTTTTGGGGCCCATAGAATTGGACCCCGTGGTCCAATCTTCTTGAAACTTAGTGGGTATTTTGAGGAGATGCTCCAGCAGCTACCCTGCAAGTTTGGAGCCTCTCCCTCAAACCCCCTCTCCTCCAGCCCCTCATATACCCTATGAGTTTTTGCCATTGATTTCAATGGCCCGTAGGATATAATGGGGCTGAAACTGACATTCCCTTTCTGACACACTTCTGGTGATGTCAGGGGACGTGGCATATGCTAATGAGTTATGCTAATGAGTTATGCTAATGAACTCCTGCACCTCTTTTTCTACGAAAGGACCCCTGATTTTAGTGCATGGAATGGAAGCATACTAAGCAGTGTGCTAACACAACATCACAAATCATGATCTTACCCTGGTGTTGCAGACACTTAACTTCAGAACAATGGCAGAGAGATGTAAGGGTGCAAATATTTAGGACTGAGATGCTAGAAGGAAAAGTAATCACCCTCATCGAATCCTTTCAGACAGACTGCTATTTCACAGGCAGAAAGTCCATCAATTGCTATCAATAGCAGGTCTTCATTGTATATCCCTGGGCCCTGATATGCCTTAAAAATAACACTACAAATTGTGTTCTCAGATACATCAATAAGATGAAGTTAATGTTAATCGCAACTGACACTGGAGGGAAGGAAACGGAGGAACAGACGCTTCAATGACTACCAGTTGTCAGGAGCTCTGGAAATATGTGCGCCTATGTTGCATCGGAAAATACAGAGCATAATCCCTAATGAGGACTCCAGTCACTTGAGCAGAATTCGGAAAATCCACCAAAGGACAACCAGCAGAGATCCTTTGGTTGCTGACCTACTTTCAGATCAGCAAGGGCTACAATCCATATTCTATGAGCCAAGGCTCTAATTGGACAATCAAATTGTGATTGGAGGGCCTCAAATAAATTTCCCAAATCACCTTAAGCCTCATTCCCAAGCTACTTCAAGCTGTGACCCTAATAGTAACACTCTCTACATTGATTCACTTTCTTTCAGGTCATGCCTTGTCTGTTTTTTTTTTAAACTTCTTCATCCTGTCCTGAATTACACTCAGATGCTTCTTGTATGCTTCTTGTTCACCTTCTGCATACTCAGGTATGCTTCTTGTTCACCTTCTGAACCTGCTGCCAGATGGATGGACACCAAAGACTGACCTATGGACCAATTGCTAACCGATAGTTTCTTGCATTCCCGTTAACTAAATGCTGCAAGCCCCTTTCTTAATGGAACCGCTAGATGAGCATGCCAGCCTGTCAGTCTTCCCCCACATACTGTCTCTGCCTCGGGAAAGCTAGTAAAGCATCACACAGGCAGGCACTTCTCAAGTATCCATTGCAGACACTCTATTAGCCTTCTGTGAGCAGATGAATAAGCAGTTTTAGAAAGTAAGGAAGGTCCTTAGACCTTAGCCATTTAATTCACTAGTATACTCATATGAGTACCTGGGTCTTATAGATTTACTCTTTGTTATGCACGCGCCGGATTACTCTTCTGTCGTAAACATGGTTTCACGGTACCATGATCTTATTTTTACATCATGCCCATCTTTATCCTTAAATCGCTGTAATACAAGCATGTGTGAGTTTGAAGTTCACATTAAGGAGTTTCAAAAAACCATTAAAACACTTGAGAGAAAGACACAGGGCTGAGAGAGGACAAAATATTCAACTGTTATGCAGGTGACAGACTGAAGAACTTCCCCAGATAGTCACAGATGACGGTGAACAGTCCATACTCGCATGGGACATCTACCGAAACATCTGAAATTCAAACTTCATATTTCAAGAGCCTTAAATCTGGGTCCATAAATAAAAATTGCCATTGCACAGTTTTTTTCCACACTTATTGCCTGTGAAAGTAAAATTGAAAGCACAAATTGCCAGTACAATGCATAATTAGAATAAGAAATCATATTAAACAGCCAACTATTTACCTTCCAATTTATTAAGGATTTGTCAAGTTGTAGAATAAACACACAGTTTAACTGTTACATGAAAAATTACAATCTGTTGTCAGAAAACTGGACAGAAAAAACAAATACTGTTTTTAATTATTAAGATTTGCAGAAGCAGATATAGACATTACTGACTCATAATAGGTTGTACTATCCTGGCCTCAAGGCCTGTTTTCTAGTTCTGCTGACAAGAGTGTAATTAACCCAGGACATATTCATACACAACAGGACTTCCCTAATTAGTTTGCATAAATTTCAAAGCACCTTTGGATGTATATCAGAGATTTCAAAATATTAGATTAAAACCTACCTGATAACGTAACAGGGCTTTGTAACATGGTTCATTATTACCAGCACAAAATTTTAGCTGGCAGCTCAGGGATTTTAGCCTCAGCCCACCAGAGAATTGAGAAAGCATTTTTTACTGCATTGGAAACAATGGAGGATGGGACACCTCCTTAAGGGGTCCATAGAATTGGACGCCCTGGTCCAATCTTTTTGACTTGGTTCTGTTTTCTATGGTAATGTTTTATTTTTACAATATAGTTTAAATATAGTTTAAAATAATTCATTCTGAAATGTTTACAAGGTTATGGAAATAATCTTCTAAAAATAATTTACACAATAGTCAAATACAGACTTGCTCACAACTTTAATGCTACTATCTTTTTTTGCTCACAAGGTAGAATTTTTGCTCACAACACTATGGAGCTTAGAGGGAACACTGACATGTACATCTTATTTATACATCATCCCACATCACTGACATCTATTCTAGATTGCTAGAGTAATCATAGAGGTTTCTATTTTCATGTAACGTAATTTGTTTGTTTAACAGAGTTACCATGCATTTGGTGATCTGTGTTGCTAGTCTGCCTCAGGATTCCACTGCAAAAATTCTATGATAATTTCATGTAATTTTTTTAAGCCTATGGTAATTAGAGCATTTGCATTACGCTCATTGAAACAAGCCTTTTAATATTTGTTCTTATTCTAATAGAGTTCTTATTCCAAGCTATCTGAAAGAATGAAGACTCTCTACTCTATCCATGTGTCTATGGTTCTCTTTCAAAATCATGTCCTCCACAACTTCCATTAGATCCAAGAATATAGTAATATTCTGTATGGAACAGAATATCTATACTGTACGGAACAGAATATCTAATAATGAAAGGCTGGCATCTGCAGCCTAATCTCTACAATTATCATGGAGGGTCCTGCAAACCATGAGGAACAGAAATAACTTATTAAAAAAACAACAATTTGAGGGCAAAAAACCTCAGAGTTAATAATGATGTCCATAACATGTTTAGACAGCAAAAAATCCTTACATGCTATAATTAGAGCACCACAGCCTTCCCAAAACAATGGGTAATGACACAAAAAATTACAAGGAACTGCAGTTAGGAGGAGAGAAAGTGGGAGCTGAGGAGAAGGAAAGTGGGATTTTCCCTTCCTTGCAATTGTTTGTGGTCCCCTACCAGATAGATAGATAGATAGATAGATAGATAGATAGATAGATAGATAGATAGATAGATAGACAGACAGACAGACAGACAGACAGACAGACGGACGGGCGGACGGGCGGACAGGCGGGCGGGCGGACGGACGGGCGGGCGGGCATATATATGCATATATATAAATGCCATATATTACGCATATAAATTGTGTAAAATGACTAAAAAAAAATCATCATTACCAATCACAATAATAGGTGGACTGAAACCATTCTCCGTGATAACATACCCAAACATATATTACAAGAACAGGGCTAGTAAAATGCTTCCAGTAAAGGTTTTCTGAATGTTTTCTTATAGGTTTTCTGAATGTTTTCTTCTGAATGTTTTCTTATAGGTCAAGGAGCTCAACTGCTCCAATACAGAAATACTGTTAAGCTTTCATTCATGTGCAACATGTAACATTCCCTTAAACAAAACAATGATCAATTATCTGCATTCAAATCATGGTCAACAACCTCCCGAGGTCTACCATGGAATGGAAGAACCAGATGTGCAAACAATAAGAAAGCTATCCATAGAATGAAGTTTTACCTTCTGAGAATAAATGCTAATTATTAACCAACAGTGCATACTTCACAAAACTGTCATCTACCTCCACTTGCTATAAACTCCAGCTACGCCATTAAAGACTGGACACTCTTAACGCAATGAGAAGCCAAGTAAAAGTCTGCCCTTTAACCTAAGAAGTGTCTAACACACAATCCCAACATGAACATCCTAATGGGTTTAATCAAGCAAAAGAACAAAATAACTCCTTCCTCTTGAGAACTCTGCCTGAATAGGTACTGACTAAGGACTTCAGGATTCAGTCACTCTGCATTTAAAGAGCTACAGTTTAATTACTCTAAGACCTTGAGCTATTAATACTGGGATTTCCTACTCCCACCGCCAGTCTGAAGTACACATTTTCAACACCACACGGGGGATTTTGAATACCTTGTTTCCATGATTTTAATAAATAGGAACTGAGTGTGCACATCTCATAAACAGCTTATAAAATATCTCTCTGAACTGCATTTTTAGCAGTTTCACAAACACTCCCATCCTGGTAATCTCCTTAGCCACTGGACGCTTAGGAATCACTGATTTATTCAGAAGCGTGAGAGAGTCGTCCTTCTGTGACGGCCTCTTTTCCCTTCCTACTTCAAAGCACCAAAACCATCAGAGTCAGACTGCAATGTCTGCTCAAGAGGATTAAATTGTTTTTAATAAGAAACAAGCATACTGAAAGTTGTGACCATTACTGTTCAAGGTAGTGTAATTACATTTTAGTCAAGGAAAAGCAGACTCTTGAGGTGAGTCCTAAGATCGAGTGTGACCATGCAGCATACAGCAATGCCGCATCCTCAGCTAAGTCACTTGTGCATCAATCAAGACCTGGATCTGTGTAAGGACTAAAATGTTGTACCACAAATAGCTCAAAATTGCAAGAGGGTGTGAGAACCTTGTCAGATCCAATAAGCCAGGCCTTGATATTGAATAAAGTCCTTTTATTTCTTAATGGTCTACTCAGTAAGCACTTTCGGTGTTAGTGATTACAGTTATGGGGCAGAGGGTGAATTATACCAACTTCAAACATCAGGATAAGAACATGGCACCAATCAGGATAAATGCAAAAAGGTGCAAAAATACTAGCCATTGCTTTCCCGCCGAAAAGGCGCCGAACAGAGTCAGCTCAGACTTGGCAGCCTTTCCCCTCCTCCCACTAAGCTCCCCCAGTGATTCCCATACTACCAGCCACCTGAAGTCAGTGCTGTTAGGAAAACACTTCAAGGTTACAGGCGCTTCTCAGAGAAACAGAAACAGAGGCTTGAGAGCAAACGGGGAGGGGAGGAGACAGAGCTCAGTGACGTGGCGAGTACAGGGCACCCAACTCCTGCCCGGGAAGGTGACAGGGAACCTGACAGAGGGTCATATTTTTAGGCACCCAACCCTGTACGGAGGTGTGTGTGTGTGTGTGGGGGGGGGAATCCAGTTCCTTATATCCAGTACTAATTACAGGCTATTGCTTAGTATTCTTCCACTCCTTGAAAAAAGTATTTCCTGTGATTCAAGTAATTTATTTATTTAACTTATATCCCTACCCCACGAATGGGCTTCATCAGGTTATTCACACCTTCTCTATTTCTTCCTTACCTCTAATATAGGCTTCCCGGTGTGACCATGAAGCATGCAGCAACTGAGTCAATTGTGTGTCAGTCAAGACCTAGCCTTGTGTGGGGAGTAAAATGTTGCGCCACAAACAGCTTTTTTTGCGGCTTCAGTTGTTTTCAGCAACACAGAGGTAGCCAAATGAGCAGAGGAAACTACAGACATGGTAGAAACAGAGTTATGCCTGCCTTGCATCACCCCATTAAACCTAGCAAGATTAATTATTGATCACAGCCCCTTACTATCTTAGGACTGGCCTCAAGAGCCACCTTACAGGCTATACTACATATGAGCATAGAAACAATTTAAGGGAGTGCTTCAGATCTTACCTTCTATTATGCACATTACCTTTCTCCTTAGCATGCATCCATGCTGTATGTATTTCTGAAGGTTTTCCAAGGAATCATTAGGACAATTTACTTTATTACGGTAACAATCCTAATCAGAACTCCATTTTGAAGCTTTTACTTGTCAAGGGGTTATGCTCTCTTCTAGCAGCATCCCCTGGGTTGGGATGGCCTGCAAGCAGATCTACCTGCAGGTTGGAGGGTCACAGTTTGCCAGGTCAAGTTGAAGACTGAAGCAATCTCTGAATGCTAGGGTCATTTAGAGAGATCCTGTTTTGGGTATCCACCTATCCTCTGACAGCAGGGTGGCCACATTTGAGAGGGCCTTTCCAGAGGGTGCACTGAAACTAGAATTTCCCTGCCTCTGAAGCACATCTGTCATGATCTATCTTGATTCTGAGATAATTGCCCAAACTTCTTTTTTGGTTTAGTTAATTAATTGTGAGTTTGATGGTGTAAGCCAGCAAGGCGCTTATGCGCTCTTATGAATGAGAAATTCATAAGGGTTAAATAAACTGTGTTGTTGAATGTGTGAGAAAGACTGTGGGGCAGAGTGACCAGGGAGGAAACGGCTGCAGGCATCTCCAGCGGAGGTTTGAAATGGCGTTTTCCGAGGTTGCCAACTCCAGGCAAACTGCTCATACAGAAAGAGACTCACACTGGAAAGAAGCCATATTGTCCTTTTGGCTAGAGACATGTGTTCGCAAACACCATTACAATACATGCTCTTTACATGTCACAGGCTGTAAACCCCCGGCCCCCCCCCCAACATTCCTTGTTTGGGGTAACAAAGGAGTTCCTCCCAGGATGTACAAACAGCGGGGAGCTTCCTGAAGAAACCGGTTTCAGCTACCCAAGATTTGTCTCCATCTGAAAGACAATGCTTCCAGCCACAGTGTCAGCTTCCGGTCCCCTGGGAGTCATTCTGACCATCAGATAGATTCAAACATTGACCACTTCTACCGGCCCCTCTCAGTGGACTGGACTTAGGAGAGCGGACCATCCAAAGGCGTTCCTGGGCATGGTGTTTGACAGTGCCAGCCCCCAGAGATACCCCCCCATTAAATACAGTCCCACAAGCTCAACTCGCTTTCTTCTCTCTCCCCCTCCTCCCGTCCTTCGTCCCGGGCTCTTGGGTGCACCACTGGGGTCCGACACGTGCCTTCTGCTGGCTCAGATAGCATGCTCCTTTCTCCTTTTCCCCAAAACATCCCCTATTCTTCTAGCAGGACGAGACCAGATCTCTGGACAGGTAAATATCGCCCTCGATGGATACCAATGATTATCCTGCTAATGCAACCGTCCCTTTAATTCTGACTTCTTAGAACTGTATGAATGTGTGAACGTTTCTGTAGAACCTGAATGAGTTACGTTTTATTCTTTAAGTAAAGGAAAACCTTTTAACACTGATATTAGTCTCCTTGTCTGTTTCTCAATGGTCTGAGAGAGGTGCAGCCTCTGCATACATAGGTGCTGTCCCGTTATCACCTACTGCTAATTATTCAATCATACTTTCCCCAATATTGATAATAAAATACCGCAGTCAGGCTAACAATGGTCTGGTGAGATGCTGGACTGTTGTGGGGATTTTGTTGGTTCTGCTAGTTATTCTTAAATATTAGTCTTTAAAATCCTCTGTTTTGTTTGTTGAATTTTTGTTTTGATGTGTTTTATTCTTTACATAGTTATGTAAGCAACTTTGAGGGAATTTTATACAAAAAGCAGGGTATAAATATTTAAATAACCTAAAAAATCTAAAAAACTAAAAAAAATCTTTAAAAACTACGTTTTCTAGCTGCTTCTGTTATTTGAGAATGAGTCATTTTCATGTATTTTCAAATGCTTCAATGAAGAAGAGTTGGATTAATACCCTGCCCTTCACTTAGAGTGGCTTACAATCTCCTTCCCTTCCTCACCCCACAAAAGACACCCTATGAGGTGGGGCTGAGAGAGCTCTGAGAGAACAGCTGTGAGAGAACTGTGACTGACCCAATGTGAAAGAGTGGGAAATCAAACTCGGTTCTCCAGATTAGAGTCAGCTGCTCTCAACCACTACACCAAACACCCCTCTCCTCCTGAAGTCGATTAGGGTTGGAGAGTGCATTCTCCAAATACCCCTTATTTCCACATGGTCTCAAGTCTAAACTTTGGCCCATGATTCCAGATGCAGTTGCAAAGGCTCAAAGAGATGGATAACTTTCATCCCTGTGATCTGTGCCTAAGGGTAGGGGCTGTAAAGACAAGCTGATGATAGAAATCTGCACTCCACTACAATACTCCCCTAGCCAATGCGTCCCCACTTCTTTCAAGTGGGACGCACCAGAGGAGATGTCACAGCTATTCCAAAGCACTCTCCTAGCAACAGCCTCTTTTATTCAATGAGGATATCCAGGAACTAGGAGGAAAAGACGACTTGTCACATACTGCTCCTTTTGTGGGACGGGATGACGTGACTGTGAGAAGGGGTGAATGGCTGGGAGGGGACAAAACAGTCAACTGTCTTTTAAGGATTCCTGTTAATCCTCATCTTTCCTGGCCTCTTCCTTTCTCCTCTTGCTCACCTCTCTCATTTTACAAATTCACATCAAGTTTGGAGGTCCTGCATGATTGGAGCAGCAAACATCTGCCATCAAATTATTCATCTCCCTTGGTTCATTGAGCAAAGATTCTGCATCACTGAGCTAATTATTCACATACAACAGGCTTGTTGCTGGAATGGCAGCCTCTCCTGACTAAGCGCCGTGTGCGTGCGTGCGTGCGTGCGTGCGTGTGGAGAAAGGCCCACGGTGGGCTGCAAAATGCAAAGGCTACTCCTCAGGTGACAAAGTAGGAAGCCCTCCCTCTCCTCACATGACCTGACAAGTCCAAAACAGGTATTTGGGAAAGTAAGTGGAGCATTAAATCGTGCCAGTCGCTTAAGTAACAGCAGAATGCCTGTAATACAAACACAGAGGATTCATTCAGATATGCTGTGATTTAGTTATATTGTCAGGAGGAAGCAGTTGCCAAATGATTGGCTGTATTTTTTTTTCTAAAACAGAATAAGGCTTTCTGTCTGAACAAAGACATGCCCAACCCTGACACCGCACCTTACTCCTTTGCTGGATCAAACAGCTTCCTGCATTCATGCATGCATTGACTGATGAAAATGACAGTGAAACAGTCCAAAGGGCTGGTGACATCTGCATGAATGCAAAATGAATTCATTATGATTGGCGCCGTTACAATGAACAGCAAATGCATCCATAACAGGAAGACATTTAAAAGTAATGGGCTTCCAGATTCCTTGTGCATAAAAGTGATAATGAGGAAACCGGTGTTCCCATAAATGAGAAACTGGCAGATTGCCACTTCAAGGAATGGGGAGATGACTTCATGTACTGATACTTCTTTAGGAAGCACACAATTAAGTCTTGTCCAGATGGCAGCTTCCCCAGCAACTGTAGTGTTAAATCGGAAGTGGAGGGAAGGGTACCTTTTGTGCTGTTGGGGCAGGAATTTGCAGCTATGTTCTCCAGGGTTAACTGTGCCACAAGTGGCAATCTTCCTAGTCCATTTGATCGGCATGGGGACGGAGCCAGCGCCTTCAGGCTTACTGAGTGTGACGAACACTCGCAAACCTCTTTTATTGTCTCCCTTCAACAGTGCGCCTCTCTGGGGACAGTAATTCTGAAATGGTAGGTCTGGTGCTATTCATACCCTGAAGTGCCTCAGGTTGCTAGATTGCTGCTAATGGGAGTTATGAACACTGCATACCAAAGATCTCAAAACGGTTTGTGAGAACTCTATGCAGGTCACCAAGTGCGTCAGTGAATGCTGGGGGATAACAAATAAAAGGAGGTGTGAGGAACTGCACAAATATAAATGCACTGATGGGTACGTGCATTTCTAACTTTGAGAAGCAGTGGACTAAGGAGGTCAGAAGCATGTTTTAAGGAAGCCCCCCACCCCAGCAATGAGAGCCCACTATGTGAGCTAATACATTAAAAAAAAAAGCTTGGAAATGCGACAGTAGAGTCAGAATTCTCAAAGTCTGAGATAGGAATAAAGGATAGGCAAATTAGAAGGGGCAATGTGAACTCATTTGACACCTCCTAGCTCACTGTGCACACATTTTAATTCAGATTTAATTTAGATTTCCTTTTTACTTGAGCAGAGAGACACAGATTTTCCTTGACCTGTGCAGTTCATTAACAGCCTATCTATACTTTACAATAGTTATGTGGGAGCCACTTGAAACACACATTTGTAAACTCATGCCACAGTAAACCAGATAGTTTCATAGGTATGGCATTATTGTTTGCCTTTCAAAGGATAGTTTAAGAAACCTCCCCCCACACACAAGAGCCATGGGCTTTAAGAGCAATACCAAAACAAACACTTCTCATCTGCAATACCTCCTGCAGTATCTCTCTTGCTCTATGGTATCCAAGGCCATTCACTTTGAAATATCTGGTTTACTTTATAATAGGAACTGAGTCTTAATCAAATTGCAGCCAGTATCATGATGCATTAGGAGTATCAATCTGTTCTGCCATCTGTCCTCCAAGATTTAACCATTTAAGTTTAAGAAAAGAAAGTTTAAGAAAAAGTTTGGGCAGCCTATGCACACATAAACCCTCATAGATTCTGCTGACAAGCCTGGCCACATGTACCTTTCCAGTCATGTAGGTACTGACTGAGACCCTTTTAATTGGCAAAGCAGATTAGCACTGATCAGGGTAAAGTGCACAGCTTGAGGAATGTAGATTTTGGACTTCCGATTTTGGGGTCCTTAATGGCGGGACTGCTCCAGAAGGCGCGACCCAAGCCCAGTGACCGAGAGGGGTGCCGGCTGGCTTTCGGCATCCCCAAAGCCCTTCTAGGGGGCTCCTAGCCTGAGGTCCATGGGGAGCCTTTCCCAAGGTGGCGACCGGAGGATCGAGGCTCCCCCTTGCCTCAACAGGTCCCGCCACTGCGGTGCCTGATGGCAGCTAAAGGAACACCTGGACGGTTGCAGGGACTGAGATAAAAGCTTTCCTGAAATATGCAACTTCCTGAAGACACATGGCAGCTGAAGAAAAACTGTGAGTGCTCAACTTTGATTCTCAGATCACAATTTGAAGCGGGAGCAGAAGGGTTTAAATCCCCCCCTTTGCTATTTAAACTCGGTGATTCTCTGATGTGATGTGATCCTGAAAAATTACAGCGTTAAAGGGCTGTGCTCTGGGCATGTGGATGCAAAGTCTTTAGCACTCTTGGGAAAGAGGACTTTCAGGGACTTTTTGAAAAACATTCTGAATTTATAAACAATTAACCATGACAGGGAGAGAATGGTGCCCAAGACAAAGCCTTCTCCAAGAAATATACCAGCACTTCCGGCATCTAAGCCTCAAGAATCTACTGACCTCTCTTTTGTATTAGCTGTAGCATTGCACCCCCTGATGGATCAGCTGACTACTGTAAATGCTAAATTGGACTCTTTACAAAAGCAGATTTCTGATGCCAAAGCAAAATCTGAACATACAGCAAAAAAATTGGAAAAAGTCAAAACCAAGACAGAAAATATCAATTTAAGACGGGATGTGGTAGAGAAAGAAAAATCCTCGGACAAGGATAATTTGTTGAGATTGCAGATGGAAAGGTCTACTCTTTTTTTTTTTTTGAGATTTCAAGGTGTCCCTGAACAGAAAGAGGAGAATCTCAAACAGATACTAAGTGAAGCATTGACTCCAGTGACAGGTCTGCAGGCGGATTTACTACAAAGTGAGATGGATATGGTCTATAGGACATATCCTGAATTTTTAAATAAGAAAAATCTGCCAGGAGAAATTATGGTGAAATTCTCTAAGAAATCTACTAGTGACTTGGTGCTCAAGGCCACCAACAGGACACCTCTGAAGATCAAAGGTGAAGATATTAAAGTTTTAAAGGACATTCCATTTGAAATAAGGAAGAAGAGGAAATCTTATAAAAATTTAACTGCAATTCTTCAAGCAAGATCTATCACATACAGGTGGATGACTCCTGAAGGCCTGTCATTTAGCTATAAGGATAAGAAGCAAAAAATTGACTCTGTAGCAAAGGCAAAGAAATTCTTGAATTGCATTTGGAAAGAAAAGAAAAAGCATCCACTGAAGAAGAGCTGAACTTGTAGGAAAGTATTTATGGACTGGAAAGTTCTGATCACTTATCAAGCAATGAACCCGATGAAGAAGACTCTGACGCAGAGAAATGAGCAGCAGCTCCCAGACCCCGGAAGGCCAAATAAGATTTTGTTAAAAGAAATAGAAAGAAAGTTGTACTCCGAATTTGAAAGTTCCCTTTGTTTATTATTAAGTTCAGTATACACTTGTTGCAGGCACAGTCATATATTGTAAACGTTTAGGGCTGTTAAATTGATTAAGCTACAGTTGCCTTGATATATTTGATAATTTCATGAAATTTTTTAATCTTTAACAATTAATACATGTTAGCAACTTGGTTCCTGTATACCTTAGTGGTAGTTTGTAGTTTTTTAGTTATGTTTTTCTGTAGTGTGTAGAAAAATAAATTAAAAAATATTCAAAAAAAAAGGAGGGTAGATTTCATCTGGTTCCCTATGTACTGATTTGCATTTACAGCCCCTGCTACAGGCTATATAGCCTAATGCCTAGTAGCAGAGTGTCTTATCATGTTCATACTCATCATGACAAACGATGAGATAGTTATTCCCATTTTACAAATGGTCAGCTGAGGGTTGGGAGAAAGCAACCTTTGCAAGGCCAGTTCTAAATTTTAAACTCAAGCAAAGATTCCATGATTCAATTTAAGCACCCTATCCAATGATCTCTGAATGAAGGACTGGTCTATATTAACAGTCTGAACACAGTGTGAAAATCAGTATCATTTATTTGAGTTACTCATGCCTAGACTTACATTGTTCATACATTGAATTTAGCATTAGCACCTTTCCCAGATGGCATAAATCAGTGGTTCCCAACATTTTGTTATGTTGATGCACAAGTCCAAAATTACTTGGTAGGGTGACCCATTGGAAAAACAACAACAACAGAGAATACACAAATCAATCAAACTGCAAAAGCCTAGAACCCACTTTCACAGGCTTTCCTACCCATTTTGGGGATCAGGACCCACAGGTTGTAAAATGCAGGTATAAATCAATTGCACAACTGCCTCCACTGTAAAAGGAACCAGACTTGGCACAGAAGCAAGGATTGCAATGTTTAGAGCAGGGGTGTCAAACATGCGGCCCGGGGGCTGGATCAGGTCCCCGGAGGGCTTCTATCAGTCCCGTGCTGGAACTGGCCATCTCCTGCTTCCTGTTGCTGTTGCTGCATCATAGCTTGCTTCAACTGCCCAGCTATTTCATGTTTTTTCCTGGGTCCCAGTCTCAGAACTCTGAGCATGAGATTTCTGTGGTGAATGTCAAAAGTAGGTTTTGCAACTTACGGATACACACCTGAACAGCATACTGAAGATGGCAACAGCACAGACATTTTGATGCGATAATTCAGAGCAAGAGGTGCCAGTTATCGGACAATGATAAATAAATAAAATATTGCAAGAGTGCTAATGTTTTAAGCATGTTTTTATTTTAAGTAAAAAAAAACAACCCTTTGTGTTTGTGTTCTTTGTAAAGTTTATATCTCCGCTATCTGGCATTACATTTTGTGATACACATGGCCTGGCCTAACTAGGTCTTATTTATGTGAGATCCGCCCCTCATAACAAATGAATTCGACACCCCTGGTTTAGAGTAAGAAGACTCTGCTTTTCCCTGATGGGTGTCCCTGTGTAGACAGGGACCAAGGCATTGAGTGTTATTCTAGCATTATGTGACATTACTCTTGCCCTGAGGGGAAGATATACCATCACCTGAGAACTCCCTTCATGTGTCCATTATTGTCAAAACAAAGCCCACTAAACAGGATGCTGCTATCTTTTCTAATGTGCAGATTAGCATTTGTTGCAGGTTTCAAGGACTGTGCAAAGGTCAACATATTTAACTAAGAGAACCAAGAATTAGATTCCCCCCCCTGCTCCCTCCAGAATTAAATGTAAGAAATGGGGGAACCAAAACTAAAACAGACCGCGCATCAAACTCCGAACTTAAACTACATGGGTCTGCCATTGAAGACATCTTGGAAACTCCAGCTAGTACAGAATGCCGTCGCTCAGTTACTATCAGGAGCTGGGTGGTATGTGGATTACATTCGTTTCCGGTTTTGTTTGCCTTCGTGGCACAGGACTCACAGATCTGCAGGAGTGCCCTCCCAATATGCTCCACTGTGGCAGCTCTGTTCATCAAAGCGCAGCCTTCTGAAGGTGCCACTCTGCAAACGGGCAAGAGCAACAGCTGTGCACATTCGAGCATCCTCTGCTGTGGCTCCCATCTGTTGCAGTGGCCTGTCTGACGATGTCAGGAAGGCTCCCACAGTTTTATTGGTCTGCAGAATATGTAAAACAGAATAGTTCAGGAGGGCATTTTTATAAAGGGATGACGACTGTAGCTTTAATGTCTGTGAAACCTTTGGGCAGTTTTTCTTACATTGTTTATTGTATGTATTACACTTTTATTGTGTTTTGTCTATAATCGTGTGATCCGCTTTTAGTCTCAGAAGGAAACGTGAACTATAAATGAAATGAATGAGATAATGAAATTAAAATGACTTTATTCATGAAAGCCAGACATCAGTTTCCTTCCCTCACCCTAGTAGTATTCAGGCTGCGGTCACACACACTAAATAATCCACTTTCAAAGCACTTTCCAACTGGATATTGCCTGTTCACACAGTAAAAATCCAGTTGTAAAATGCACTGAAAGTGGATTGAAAGTGGATTGAAAGTGGATTATTTAGTGTGTGTGACCACAACCATAGTCTCATGAGTCAGCTTGGGCTCAGCAATAGCAAAGACTTCTTAGGAGAAGAGGAGCCCTGTGTAGCCAGCCCTGAGTCAACAGAAGCCGACCAGCAGGAAAATGAGCTGCAGACTTGTCAGGATTCACAGCCAACAGCTGTGGCAGAGCCATCACCACCCTCCAACCCCAGCTAAACAGCTGAAAGTCAGTTAGCCATTCCCAGCCCTCCGATATCACCTACACCCTTAGAGCACCGCAGGCCGAGGCTAAAAACAGAACTACAGGCAAGATGGCAAAGTGCATGTTTCATGGCCCAGCACCAGCTGCTTACTGATAACAAAGATGAGTTGTCGCAGGACTGACCCTGAGTAGTGCTGAAGGCTTGACAATTAGGCATGTGGCTATAAAGCAGCCCAAGGAAGGCTGTTGGATTTGTATGCAATGCATACACTATAAGTTGATCTGCTGCCACTGCCTTGCCTGATTAATCTCTGATACTCTGACCCTGGACTGAACAACATTGCTGCTGAATCTCTGACCCTCTGGCCTTGGATTGAATGACATTGTTTGATCTCTGGAGCCCTGACCCCGAATTGAATAACCCCAGACTTCAGAATCCACCTCTAGCTGCGCCTCCTTTGACAAACAGACCAGGCCACAGTAACCAGATATTCTGAGCCTGCCAGCCAGTACATAGATTCAGGTGGATAGCCATGCTGGTCTGAAGCAACAGAACAGAGTTTGAGTCCAGTGACACCTTTAAGACCAACAAAGTTTAATTCTCAGTATAAGCTTTCGTGTGTATCTGAAGAAGTGTGCATGCACACAAAAGCTTGTACCCAGAATTAAACTTTGTTGGTCTCAAAGGTCCCATTGGACTCAAACTTTGCTTAGTAGGATATGTAACAAAAGGAATCTCACTGCACAAGTTCATACCTGCCTCAGTGAAAAATGGCACGCAAGTGTACCTAGTTTAACCAAGAGAACAAACGCAAGCTCAGAAATACTGATAAAACACTGATAATCTCTACCGCTCTCTGCCTTGCACAGAAGGAGACAATTTTAAGAAGCTACAACGTATAAGAGATGCCAAGATGCAGAATATTTGTTGCTTTCCAGGCATCGGCCCCATTACTCAGGGCAAGTGAAGTACATGAACAGCAAACCAGGAGGGACTTCTTCACGAGGGATAAACAGCACAGATGGTCCAGGCTGTGTCACAGATTAACTAGAGGGCTGCATGTAGAAGCAAGACACTGATTTGTTTTTTAGGTCAAACACCTCAGGAGCGAATGCAAAAACCAGAGATTAACCAAATCAGTGTCAAGAGACAGCCACTAAAGAACAAGGCAAAATTTCAGAAATGCTTACTAGAAGGTCTTTGGATTCCAGCCTGTTTTAGTAATTCAGATTCAGACAGAAGTTCTCCTATCTCCTCATTATATTTTGGTAAGCCAAGTGCCCAGGTAAGGCTGTTATGTGGGTCAGAATCACCATAAAGAAGGAAAAGAGAAAGCTCTTGCTGGCTTCCTAGTAGCAAGCTAGCGGCAGCTCAATACCATTTACTCTGACTTTTCCCCTCTCTCTTTCTACAGATATGTAGCCTGGGTGGGCCAGTTGAGTACATGGCTTGTAGCCTGGAATCTATGGTAGCCAGCTTTGGGAACCTTACCCAGCCCAGATTTATTGTGTTTCCTTTGCCTATTTTGTTATGATTTCATAATTTGGTACTCCCTCTCCTTTTACATAAGCCACTTTGTTTCCTGGTTGGAGAAAAGTTACCTAAAACACTGTTTTTACAAAAAGACACCAATTGTAAAAAGAAAAGGTTAAACTTCACTTATAATTGAAGCTACTGATTACACAAAGTAAAACATATACTGAACAAGTGAATGTTGAACTAGTGACTAATGGTAATGAAAGTAATCATCTTTCCATCTCTGCAAGGGTAATTTAAGAGTAGGAGAAATAACCTTAACTTAGTTTCTAAATTGAGATTTTGTATACTATTTTGTTGTAAGCTGCCCTGAGCCCTACTCGTAGGGAAGGGCGGACTATTAAATACAATTTAATAAATAAATAATAAATAAATAGTTACCCATTTTCATCTTTTTGTACTAGTGAGAGTTCAGTTCCTTCCTAAAGTCCTATTTTCCTCATCCAGCCACATGCCTATCCTTTAGTTTGGTGTAGTAGTTAGGAGCACAGACTCTAGTCTGGGAGAATCAGGTTTGCTTCCCCACATGCAGCTGCTGGTATGACCTTGGATCAGTCTCAAGTTCTTCAGATCTGTTCTCTCACAAGTAGTTCTTGAGAGAGCTCTCTCAGCCCCACCTACCTCACAGGGTATCTGTTGTGGGGAGGGGAGGGGAAGGGAAAGGAGATTGCAAGTCATTCTGAGACTCCTTCGGGTAGTGAAGGGCGGGGTATAAATCCAATCTATTCTTCTTCTTCAATTCCCACCAGTGAAACACCCAAAAGACAGCCTCTCTCCTCTACCCCTCAGAATTACAAAGGACACTTTTCTGGAATTATTTTATCAAAGACATTCTTATACACTCCAGACCCCACCCCTTCTACTTGCTGGAAAACACTAGTTTCCATACTCCACAAAATTCCAAGGCATCCATTACGTATGTGACTTCTGTCTGTATTTAAGAAGGGTCCCTTTGTCTTGTTGGTTACTCGATATTACCATAGCCATTTAAATTCTTTCCCATCCAGATAAACTAACAACTGAAAGTTAATTAGAAAATATATAGAAATCACCTCCTCCTTGTTGGCAAAGGAAGGAGGCAACTTGTTCCCATCATCACTGTAGTGCTATGTAGTGTGGTGCACTTTGTTCCTGAGGATTCTCTGGCCCCATCCACATGAGCAAGATAAGCCAGATGGGAAGTGACACAAATTTGTGCCGGCGCAATTTGCGCCACTTTTGCGGGATCACACAGGTCCATGGACCTGTGAGGGCGAACCGCCACTGTGTGATCGCACACAGCCGCGGGCGAGTTGGGGGTTTTTCCCCGGCTGTTTTCAGTGCGCTTATCTGCTTCTACAAGGGATCAATCCCTGTTGTAGAAAGGCCAAAATATCACCCATCGGGGCTGTAAGAGGTTCTAACCCCCTCTCTGCACACCAGAATACCTTCCAGGTATTATTGTATATCCTATTCATGGATCCTTTCCTGGATGCTAGCATAGTGTCCACTACCCTCTTAGAAAACCCCAAGGAAGTTAGTTGGTGCCTCTCAACTTCCAGGCAGGGAGGTTGAGTATTTCGGGATGAGAGTGATATGTTGCTCCTTGACTTTGTAGATCCGGTCTCAAGGGCAGCCGCCACTCCATTGTCACCTTGAGTCTCCTCAAGTCCTGGAACCAAGCTCGCCTTGGCCAGAAAGGAGCTATGAGAATGATCTCTACCTGATGTTCTATAACTTTCTGTATCACCCTCTGTATGAGTGGAAAGGGGGGGAACGCATAGAGTAATGTCCTTGGCCAGTTGCAGCTTAGTGCATCTGTGTCGATTGCTTCTGGATTTTTTACTCTGATTATGAACCTGTCCACCTGAGTGTTGTTTTCCGTGGCAAACAGATCCACAGTCGTTCCCCCAAAATGGCGGCAAATCTGTTGGAACACTTCCCTGCACAAAGTCCACTCCGACTGATCTATCGGCCTTCGACTCAACCAATTCGCTACTGTATTGTCTCTGCCTGCCACATGGATCGCCTTCACTGATTGCAGATGAATCTCACTGAATGGCAGCTACGATCGTTTTCAGCGTTTCCATGTTGAATTTTTTGGTTTGAACCCTCTTGTTTAACCATTTTAAATCCAAAATGGCTCTGGTGTCCCCGTTCTTCTTGAGAACCGTGAAGAACACGGAATATACTCCTTGTCTCCTCTCCTGCTGGGGAACCGGTTCTATGGCTGCAATGTCTAATAGATGGTGAATCGCTACCATCAACGCCCGGTGCTTTTCTAAGACTTGACTCCTGGGTATTTCCACGAAATGAGCTGTTGGAAACATATGAAACTCTAAGGAGTAACCATTTGTTACCGTGTCCAATACCAATTTGTCGGTCACAGTGCGATGCCAATGGATGGAAAAGCACTGCAGACTGCCCCCTATGCTGTCGATGGGGGTTGGCCTGGCATAGTCATGGTCTCTTGGGACCTTTCGCCTGTTGTCCTTGCTTGTTGGGAAAAGAGGAAGGTCTACTGTCTCTTGGTTTGGGTTGCCACCTACCTCTGAAACATCTGCTGAAGTTTGGCTTGGAATCGCGTCTGGAATCCCGAAAGAACTGAAAACGGCGTTTAGACTTTCCTTCTCTCTTCTTAGATGGTAGGACTTTTTTCTTATCCTTGTCTTCAATGAGGTATCGTTCCAAATCATCCCCGAACAGATTAGCGCCCTTGAAGGGTACTGCTGCCACTTTTGCTCTAGCTGAAGGATCTACATCCCAATTGTGTAGCCTTTCTCCGTGCAGTCACACTCGAGGCCATAGCCCTTGCTGACTGTTGCACGGCATCCAAGGAGGCATCAGCGGTGAATGAGGTGGCTAGCGCTATTTTCTTGAGCTCATCCTTAAGCTCCTTGGGTAGTCCGCTATCAGCTTTTGCCAGGTCAGAGGCCCAAGCGTATGCTGCTCTGGAAAAAAGAGAACCCATGACTGAGGCTCTAAGGGGGTTAGCAGAAGCCTCAAAATCCCTGCGTAGGGCCTGTTCAATTTGTTTGTCACTGTGGTCTTTTGGAAGTCCGTCCTCCTCCATGGGTAGTATGGATGTGGATGCCAAGCTGTTTACAGCATCATCCACCACTGGGAGTTTGATCTTCCTTGCTGCCTCTGGTATGAGAGAATAAAACTTGGCAAACATGGGGTGATAGACTTAGGTTTGGCTGGATGTTCCCATTCAGCCTTCATCAAAGAGTAGAAAGTCTCTGGCAGAGGGACCCTCACAGGTTTGGATCCCGCCTTGGTCAGGGTTTGTTCTGAACCTGCAGGAAAATCTGCATCCTCCTCTTATACCTCCTTAGGGATGTAAGAGAGTTCAAGTTTTTTTAGTACTTTAGGTAATAGTTAACCATAGGTATTTTTTGGGGAAAAGCCCATACTGAGCAGAAGGAACCACCTCAGCTTCTTCTTCAGACAGTTCTCCCTCTTCTAAGTGAGAAGTAGAGGCAACAGAATTGGATTCCCCTTCCTGTTCGGAGGACTACGCTCTCTATGAAACTCTTGCCTTTTACCCCTGTTAGCTTTGTGGGGGGGAAGGAGTCCTACTGGCTTTCCTTTTCCTTTTCTGAGCAGAGACTCTATGAGACCTTCTGCCTCTCTCAGCTGATGAGTCAGACGAGTCCCCCTGGTGCGAAGCTTGCCATCTTCTTTGAATTCTTTGAATTCTTTTTTCTTTGATTTTTTTTTTCATTTCTGATTTTAGCCATGTCAAAAGGTCTAAGCTTGGGGCATCTCCTTGGGACCCTGTTTGCTGACTTTCTACTTGGGGTTCCAGAGGGTCTGGAGAGGGAGCCAGGATGAACTCACAAGTCTTGAGATCCAGGGAGGATCCTGTGGGGTGTGATTTAGCTGCCATTTTGTATGCCTAAAAGTGAAAGTAACATACACTCTAATGTTTCCCCAAATGGCCGCTTCCCGCCTAATTTATAGTGCAGAAGCAGTTTCGTTTTAAGCCCTCCCCATCCAGGACTAGTCCTGGTATGTAAAGGAAGATCAGGCCCTTGTAACACCTCCAGGCATTCCAGTCTTTTCCCTTTTCTGAGCTGCTGAAGCCCATAAATAGGAAGGGAAAAGGGGGGGATTGGGGATTTTTTTTGGGGGGGAGAGAGGTCAAGAGATGGAGGTTGTCATAGAACAAAGTGCCTTGCCACTCCATTATCGCCTCTGAGGCCGAAGCGTCTCTCGCCCCCCCCCCCCCACTACCTCGGGTTAAATCTGACTTACCGAGGCTCAGGAGTCAATCAGGGGTGAAGTGCAAAAATACAGGAACCCAATCAGCTCACCGGTGATGCTCTCACTCCCACCTCACTCGGTTCCTGAGGGAAAGGGGGGAGGTCGGGTTCTCCGACGGCCAGGAGGCTCGCGTTTACCGTGTCTCTCTCTGGCCCAAATTCCTCCATGCTCTCTGCCTCCTTCCCCGAAAAGGGAAGAACAGGAAATCTCCAGCCCAAACCAGGTCATGAGTCTTCCCCCCCAACTGGTTAGAGTGCATCCGTTGGCACCTGCAATGTTCTAGGCACAAGGGAGGTGCAGGGGAAGGCTTCCTCGAGGGTAGCTGATCCGGTCGCCCACCAGACACGGCTGGCAGTACCTGAAGCCACAGCTTCCTTCCCCCACTCTTCTTTTGAAGTTCTTTGTGCTCTACAGCACCGTTGAAAGATCCAACCAGTGTCCGTCTTCGAAGGTAGGGCCGGACAGACTGGGGAAAGGGAGATTGAGCCCCTCCCCCTCAGGGACCAAGAAAGGTCGGCCGGCTCTGCCTTCAGAGGAGGAGCTGAGATCCCAGGAGTAAAGGACTCCCCACTACCAGGACCACTGGAGAATGGCACATTAATGAGATCTCCTTGAAATAATCTCATCTCAAATATGCAAAGAAAATTACATTTTCCACTATAATTATTATGTCAGTCAAACAACCGAACTCCAGTATTAATTGCTTCTCTTCAAATTCCAACAGCAAAACTGTCAGGAAGGCAATAAAAAAAAAACTCTAGAAAAGGGAAGGATTTAGGAGGGGAAATTAAAGTAGGATGCAGTGGAAGGACTGGGCAATGTTAATTACCTTTAAAATAAAGTGTCCCCCTGAGGTTACTCCAGTCTCACGCAGATCCTTTTGTTTCAGTCAGGGGACTGGGCAAACAGACCAAAAAAACTGGGCAGAAGTAGGTCACTGCCTTCAGGGGAAAAATGTTCACCATCATAAAGGCATTAAAACCTATCTGGTGGCCTCAGGTGTTTAGCACACACATCTCATGAGAGAAAAGTATTCCAGAAAGCTCACCTCAAGAAATAGGCCATGTTAGCCGCCTTTCCCAGATGATTCTATCTACATATTTACCTTAGTTGCCTTTCTCACTGAAACTCAAGGCACACTTCAATCTGGTTATCTATCAACCGCTATGCAAAAGAAGATATTCCTTTGGTCAGAGTGGTAAGTATTTTCTCTTACTGAAGTACTATATCAGTGACAGCCATCATGGTGCTTATGGATACCGTGGATCCAGAGTCTTTGATTTCTGGAACACAGTTTTTTTTTCTTCCCCGGCGCATTTTTTTTCTTCTTCAAAGCAGAGCCAGTTCTGGATTTTCTTCTCATCTCTGGAGCAAGAGGTGCTTCAAAAGAGCCCAGGAGGTTCTTTATATCTGCACGGAGCACCTATCTGAAAACAGCTATTTCAATAGTAGTAGGATGCTTGGTTTGTAATCTCCCGTAGCACCCATTTTGCAGTAGCATCCACTACCTGTTTTCAAAATCCCCAAAGCACCTGCACTATATTTGCAGAAGTAGTGAAATGCCTGTATTTATCATGTTTTTAGTCATATTTGAATCCCAGTCATCTTTCTAATGATTACTTGGGTGACTTACATGCATGTTACCTGATTAATCTTAAAAATCTTGTTGTCAGAATAATTAGGCTGAGGTATTACAACTGTTCTAAAATATTCAATGTATGGTGAGAGGGAGGATAGGGTCTTGAACCAGGGATTATGGCAGAAGAGAATAAGTGTTGTACCTTCTATGCTATTGTGGCAACTTACAAGTAGAGGAAACTGTTTGGTGTAGTGGTTAAGAGCAGTGGACTCTAATCTGGAGAGCTGGGTTTGATTCCCCACTCCTCCACATGCAGCCTGCTGGGTGACCTTGGGTCAGTCACAGTTCTCTCAGAGCTGATCTCCCAACAGCAGTTCTCTCAGAGCTCTCTCAGCTCCACCTACCCCACAAGGTGTCTGGTGTGGGAAGGGAAGGAGATTGTAAACTGCTCTGAATGAAGGGCAGAGTATAAATACAACTCTTCTCCTCCTCCTCCTCCTTCTTCTACCCTGGTATCTGATGCACTGCAGTGTAATCCCTGAAGTTGGCTAGAGGGTGGTACTGCATCTTTCAGCCTGGTGGTGGTCAGGGAATATGAAAAGGCACAAACAAACCCTGTAAAGCTGCCGACTCTGCACTGGCTTCTAAATCTGATCAACTTGTCACTTAGAATAGCCTGAGCCCCTCACAAAATGATTCCTTGTTTAAACAGCCACCTATCCCTTTACTGAACCATCTCCCAGCCCTGAGTACCATGAACCCGAGCAGGAATTTGGGCCCTTGTCTGCCCATTCCAAGTCCTCCAACCATCACACTCAATAAGACGCTAGTACGTCTCAGCATCGACTCTTTTAAGTGGACGCTTGCTGTAACTGCTGGAATTTATCTCATGAAAAAGGTTAAGAAATGAGCCCAGTAAAGTTTAGTCTTATAGGAGACATTACAGGTGCGCTGTGTTCCTTTGTCCTCCCTCCCTCTATGCTTTAATGTCATAAGACTCACTAGGCCCCTATTTCAGCAGCTCAAGTAAGTTAACCCAACTGTGTAAACCTTATTTCCATGACACTGAAAGAAACGGGTACTTTGTTATCATGCAGCTATCAGGAAGACAGTGAATGTTAGATCTCCAGCCAACAAATTCAAAGTACTGCTCCTCTGGCCTTTTATAAATAATTGCTACAGTGGCATAGAAGAATCACCGCTACGCACATATAACATAGAACAAAAGAGCAATCTACCCTTCCATTATCCTCACTGTGGAAGGAGTACAGAAAGGGTTACCTCATCTGCATTACATGCTAATGAATAGATGCCTTTCAAAACTGTCAGGTAAATGCGTCCCTTTATCTACAGTACTGTAGTGTCTACCTTTCTTAAATACATCCCTGAGTTTTAAATATTGGAGTCAGGAGACGATGAATCAAATGCAAGCTTTTATTTCAGTCATCATTCAGCTCTGGGACAGCTCTAGCAAGAGCGGCACTCAACTTATAGGGTTTCAACAACTTAACTATATACATTGTAACTATTTACATGCAGTCTCATTGGACCTAAGCAGGGCTCTGTGATTGGTTCCCTGGATTGGCTTCAGGACCAATAAGGAGTCTTTATTAGGCAGCCAATAAGATTGAAGGGATTGAGCTACCAGAACCCTGACAATGCAATGCATCATAACAAACAAGACATAACACTGAGTTTTGTCCTTCCAGAGGCAAAACCCCTTCAAGAGCTTGTCTCCCCAGCTTGAAACAGCACTGTATCTCATTTCCCATGGCTTTGCAAGCTGCAGACAGTTAAATGTCTACAGCCGGGTATGGCACCGCAACAGCATCAATACCCCACCTTTTCATCTGTGCTGCTCTCCTATAATTACCGACATCCCCCTTTCTGCTGCAATTATCCCCTCCTCCCCCCTTAATGATCAGCTGCGGAATTAAGCTGATTTTCTCCCTCTTTTCTTGTTGTCATGGCAACAACTGGCCCGCACCTGCCACTGGATGAACAGTGGGACTTGGGGGGGGGGGCACTGCCACAATGGGGACAGTTATGGCTTCTTCCTATAAGTAAAGCTTTATCAGTAAATTGCAGGGGGAGGAAAGAGGGGAAGAGAAATTAAGAGCTGTTGAGTGCATGAACAAAGAAAGTTTTTGTGGCGGTGAAAGGAACACAACTTCCATTGCCTTGATAACTAGGCCCAAGGTATCTCTACAGACTTGTACAGTTCTGTGAGAATCACACTTCTGAAAAGGTAAATTCTGAAGGAGAATTAAAGAGAAATGAAGAAGACAGAGCCACTGGGTCTAAATGTATGAGACTGCTTCTTCTCTGAAACCATGAAGACTCACAGGGCAGCTTTGGAACATTCTCACTGTGTACAGACAGACAATCATTACAGCCCCCCCTCCCGCACACACACAAAGGCAACTTCCTTGCCACTATCATCATGGCAGCAGCACTGATCCAGAAAGAGTAGTTTGGTAACTGCACGGGCATTACAAAGGAGTGAGGAATGCCAACCCCCCCCTATTTCTAATTGAGGCTGTTTTCCCTAGTTCTATGCAAGTCACGCCAGTTTGGTATAGTGGTTAAGTGCGCGGACTCTAATCTGGGAGAACCGGGTTTGATTCCCCACTCCTCCACTTGCACCTGGCTGGATGACCTTGGGCAAGCCATAGCTCTGTCCCAGCTGTTCTCTCAAGGACAGCTTGGGAAAGAGCTCTCTCAGCCCCACCTACCTCACAGGGTGTCTGTTGTGGGGAGGGGAAGGGAAAGGAGTTTGTAAGCCGCTCTGAGACTCCCTTGGGGAGTGAAGGGCGGGGTATAAATCCAATCTCTTCTTCTTCTTCTTCTTCAACAGGGCAGTGAGCGGGCTCCTGTTTTGGATTCATCCAGCTCATGGGACATAGCCTAGTATGTTAGGCAGAAAAGAGGGCATTCTATGCTCTTATCTACTGTGTTAGATGGAGCTTCTACATTTGGAGAAGAAGTTCTCATCCCTTTGCAACTCCTGTCCCTCCTTTCTCTTCACTTCAGAATGCTGCCCCACTCCTTATCTGCAGCCTGGATCCAGCTGCAGAGACACAAACAAACACTGGCACCTCCCAGTCACTTTCATTCAAGTCATGTTTACATAGCTAATAATATATCTGAAGGGCAAGAACTGACCTTTCCTTGTTCCATGACCTTTCAGCCAGTTTGGTGTGGTGGTTAAGTGCGTGGACTCTAATCTGGGAGAACCGGGTTTGATTCCCCACTCCTCCACTTGCACCTGGCTGGATGACCTTGGGCAAGCCATAGCTCTGTACCAGCTGTTCCCTCAAGGACAGCTTGGGAAAGAGCTCTCTCAGCCCCACCTCCCTCCCAGGGTGTCTGTTGTGGGGAAGGGAAGGGAAAAGGAGTTTGTAAGCCGCTCTGAGACTCCAAGTGAGTGGAGGGTGGGGTATAAATCCAATCTCTTCTTCTTCTTCTTCATGGTCCAGGAATACAGTCATTTATGTCTCCTCAAAAAAACCCCAAAACCCCAGCATCAGAGAGCTTCAAGAAGAAATACTGTTTTATTTACATAAGTATTTCTGTAACGGCCTCACACTAACAACATTTTAAAGAAAAAATTCATATGTAGTTAAATGACTGCCACAGCGATAGCATTTCTGTAAATAAATTCTTCCCGCATTAAGAAGTTTATCACAGGAATGACTTGTGAGGGAATGCCCATGATGAAAAAATGTTATACTTGTATGGCAGACATGATTACATTGAGACGCTCCATGCTGGTAAGGATTTTTTTTTAATCAAAGCAAAAGTATACCTACCCCCCCAAAAAAGATGACACGATGTTCACTTCCGTCAGTAGCTATTATATATCATTAGCTTTGAAGACCTAAATCCTGGTAAGTTCTGAGAAACTTAAAAACTCATACTTGTAGCATTTAAGGTAAGAGTTAAGGTTTCCCTTGCTCAAAAGCCAGTCGAATACGACTCTAGGGATGTGGTACTCATCTCTGTTTCCAAGCTGAAGAGCCAGCGCTGTCCAAAGATGTTTCCGTGCTCATGTGGCCGGCATGACTAGACGCTGAGGCGCACGGAACACTGTTTCCTTCCCACCGAAGCGGTACCTGTTTATCTACTTGCAATTTCTTGCTTTTGAACTGCTAGGTTGGCAGGAGCTGGGACCAGAGATGGGAGCTCACGCCATCATTCAGCACTCGGGTCTCAAATGGCTGAACTACAGACCTTCTGGTCTGACCACTTGAGCCACTGCAGCCCATCTGTAGCATTTAGGGATGGATAAATGTTCCAAAGCAATTTCTGCTCTCTCTTTTGGGGTTTTGTTGTTGTGGGACTAGCATCATCTAAAGAAGAAGCAGTGCTAAAAACCACTGTTGTGGCCTCAGATTTGAGCAGAAGATTAAGAACCAGAATCCCTATGAGCTTCATGGCAAAAGTATAGTATCTCTTGACTGGATTTCAAGCACACCTAGCCATAGTGTCCCCAGAGACAACAGATAAACTTAACAAAGGACAAGCTGTCTCTTCTGCTGCTATTCTAAGGTTGCCTGCCAGTGTCAACTCAGCCTCCTGAGACAACAAGATACTCCCTGCAGGACATAAATACAAATCACTGCCTGGAATTAGACTTTTTTGACACCTAAAGAAGGCCAGGTAAAAGAGACAGAGAGCCTAGCTGATGCCCATTCGAAAATGAAAAGAGACTTCCGGGTTTTAGCTTTTATTTGCAGAAACCTGCATGTCATGCTTCCAACCTACCCACATAAATAAATCTATATTTTATCCATGTGCAATCTGGAGGTGATCATAATATTCACTTGCCTTATGGACTGTTGTAACATTTACTAAGATAATGCACACATAGTGATTTGAGCGTTTGAAATGTGTTGCAGAGGTAACATCCATCTGCCAAAGCTTCGTGTATATTTGACAGGCTGCACAAAGGAACTTACGGTGCTCCCCTATATCACAGCAATCTAGAGCTTCCCAGGTGATGAGATTTATAATCAGACTAATATTACACATTGGAACTAATATGATCAAAGGGAATAAAGGGGAAAGCAACTAGCTAGAACAGAATGGACAGAATACCAAAAATAACTGGGAACAATTGCCCCAATGTGCTTGCATAGAACTGTGCCATGCAATGCCTTCCTAGCTTAAAGAAATTCTGCCATTGTTCTCAATATATTTTATTGGTTTTACTGGGGAACTGGGATTAGCTACATCTTTAAATGTTGTTACTCTGAGACTCCTAAAGCTGGCCAGTGTTCAAATTGTGGACCAACTCCTATATGTAACATAGATAAACAAAATTAATATGACAAATGACAAAATTATGATAGACTTTTTGCCTTTTCAGATAATGCACAGACCTGAAGTCCACAATATTATTTTAGCTTTCATTCTTGGGCATCCTTCTGCAATGAATTATTATTTCGTTGTATTCTGCCAATTACGGTTCATATCCTATAGATTAATTAGGCTGAATTAGGGCATTATTCTCCATTTTCTTCAAAGGTTTATATGGTATTAACTGTGTGCGATCAGAACCAGCAACACTTCACTTCAGAAATAGCTGTTTTTCTTTCTTCTTTTTCTTTTTTAAAAAGCAGCATATTCGAGCAACAATTGATTCAGACTATATGAGCTATATGACCACAGTTGTAGAAATAAGGGTTTTTAAAAAGGGCATTGTAACAGTAAGGGAGTATAGCAAACGCAAATGTCTGAGTAAGCCTTAAGTTACCTTTTCTTCCTTCTTAGTAACTGATCCAGCAAAAAAGTCAGCTATTGGGTGTTATATTTCCAACTGGATGGCTTCCATGTTTTGCTTCGTCTTCCCAGCACACCAGGATTCTATCTTATGCCACATACTCAAACCCAATAGGTTAACTGAAGTTAAGTAAGCTGAAGTTAGGTAGGCTGATAAAGAAGAAGAAGAAGAAGAGATTGGATTTATATCCCGCCCTTCACTCACTTGGAGTCTCAGAGCGGCTTACAAACTCCTTTCCCTTCCCCTCCCCACAACAGACACCCTGTGAGGTAGGGGGGGCTGAGAGAGCTCTTTCCCAAGCTGTCCTTGAGAGAACAGCTGGTACAGAGCTATGGCTTGCTCAAAGTCATCCAGCCAAGTGCAAGTGGAGGAGTGGGGAATCAAACCTGGTTCTCCCAGATTAGAGTCCGCGCACTTAACCACTACACCAAACTGGCTCTCCAAACTGGCTCTCTTCAAAATAAAGAATTCTGAAGATCTCAAAAGCTTACATAATGTCCTGTGTTGTTTTCATTGGTCTTATTAAAGGTATAACATGGATTTTGGTTTTGGATTTAGCAAAAAGCAAGCAAACAAACAAAACCCTACTCTGAATTCAGTTCAATCTAGTTACTTATCCCATCTGGCACATGTCTGGTGCAATGGCCAAAGTACATTTTTGCACAATGAGATCAACAAGAATGTGTGATATAGTGTTTACTGTTTGTAAAACACTTGGAACGGAAGCAACAACACTGCTCTTTTAAATCAGAGCTCAAGGCAGTATGCCTTTTTTACTCAAGCAGAAAAATTATGACACTTCTCTTCTGTAAGAAAAAACTTATGTGAACGCTTCGTTAGACATCCATTCTTCGTTCATTTTCAGCAGCAGTCTTCTTTCATGTTAGAACCGTTATAAGATCCTAAACTAGAATTCCAAGCGAAGAGGATTCATGAGAACAGTGTTCCTAAATCCAAGTAATCAAGAATCACGCTTTCAGAATTAACGAAGAGATAACACAAGTAATTACCAGAGGAAGTGTTTATAGGTTAGAGAGGATGGGTCGGGGCATGCTGAAACTTACAAAACATTTTCCATCATCAAGCTGTTAGATGCTGAATAATCAAGTATCGTTTGGCTATGTTTGAGATGATCCATGCCCATATTCAGAAATTCAGCCCCCCTTATTGAGGGGCAAGGGGAAAAGGAAAGCATCTGCTCAGATAGGGTATCAGATGGGGGGGGGGGTTGTTTTGTTATTGTGCCAGGCAATTTTGGACTTCTCTCAAGATGACAAATTGCATAGCTGGTTTTGGCCATAGAAACTCACTGGTTAATAAATTCTTTCCATTAACCGGAAAGAAAAGGGGGAGGCATGCAATAGCAATGCTATTCAGAGACTAACGAGCCAGCTGGAGATGAACAGAACACTTTATGATCAAGGTGGTCCAATTCGGTGGTCCAGCTTATATATTCATGACTGTAACCCAGTCAGAATCCTATGCTTACTGGGCAACTGCACAGCAAAAGCACCAGCGCTGTAACTTCAACACTGCTGACAAGATTTAATGTGTCTGAACCATTTCCTCTGTACAGACTGCCTATGGCTGTGGTCACACAGCCCCTTTAAATCCGGGAGCCCTCCCGGATTAAAGGGGCCACCTTTTTTTACCTCGGGTTGGGATGTACACACTCCCAACCCCCATTGGCGGTGAGCGGCGTCAGCAGGCAGAGGCATCAGCGTCAGCGGCGAAGGAGGCGGTGGAGGAGACCAGAGGCATCAGCAAAGGAGGCATTGGAGGAGGAGGTGTCAGTGGGTGTTGGTGTCAGCGGGTGGCATTGTAAAGCGTGCACTGGCGGCTGGCAGGGCCTTTTTCTGGCAGCAGCAGTGGTGGCTGGCAGCGACCGGGGGAGGCACCCTTCCCCAAGCCCTGCTGGCCGCCTGGTAAGTTTGGGGGGGGGTCCCCCCTTTTACACTTGAGCGCTTGAGTGGAACCCGCATTTGAGCCCGCTTCGGCGCGGGACTAGCCCTGGCCTTTGTAGACGGTCCCTTTAAATGCGGAAGGAAACAGCCCTTCCTCCCACATTAAAGGGCCGTGTGACCGCGGCCTATGTTTCTTGCACAGTCATAACATCAGAGTTGCAAAATTACCTTGAATCACTGTGGCTATTAAAGATGTTATTGCATCCTGGGCCTATTTAGTATTAAGTCCCACCGTGTTGAATAATGCTTACTCTATAGACAGTGTACAGGATTACACTTTTGCTGCAAACCTATCCCATAGATTTTCGTTTTGTAGTGTATAAAAAAGCAATAAAAATTATTTTTTTTAAAAAAGGAATGATATTTCTGTTCAGCGTGTTTTAATAATCGGTGTGTGATTTTTTTATTGTTTGTATTGAAAATAAAAATAGAAGAGGTGGTAGTAAGCAGCAGTTAGCAAATACTCCCAATCCCAAAGGTGAACTTCACTGTTCAGGTACTCCTCAGGTCTGCAGAAGGGCCCCTACACCAGCAATGGCACAGCATTCTTTGTATCCTTTCTTTTAAGAGTGTTGGAATAAAAGTGTGCTCTACACAATCTCATTATATACAAGTTTTACATGCAGACCACTATTTCAGATGCGGTTTAGGATCAGGGAGACACCCCACTTAGCTATGAAGCTCACGGGGTGACCATAAGCAATTTGCCTCTCTCAGCCTACCTCATAGGTTCATTGTGATGATAAAAGATGGGGGGGGCATATACACTGCCTTCAGTTTCTGGGATGAAGGGTGGGATAAAAATGTGATACAGACAGAGGATCTATCAGTGTGTGTGAAGGAGATGTCAAAGCAGTTTTCCAGTATTTGGTGCCATACTAGCTGGATAAACATGTTGAGGTCTCTGTGATGGGTGTGTGTGTGTGTGTTTGTGTGTAACTGGAGAGGAAACTCCACAATGATAGCAGCATTGGAAGCTGAAGTAGCTCTCCCAGCTACAAAGACTAAAGCTCAGGTCCAGAGAGAAGTCCTTGGGAGTATGGGCGAATTTCGTGTTTGTCTTGCCACACATGGTTTTGATGGTCTCTTAGTGCTCTTGTGCTCTGTGGTTGGGAAAAACCTCAACAACCCATCATGAAATCAATACAGGGAGCAAGTAGTCCTTCTGGATTATGTAGTTTGAACATCCCCGAGACCATTATTGAACAACCAGAAGTCTGTAGTAATTGTTATATTCAGAGAACAGATCATTCTGGAATCTGATTGTTGACACATTCTGTCAGAATATTCGAATAGACCAGGGGTGGGCAATTGTTTTGGCTCGGGGGCCACTTTGTGGGAGCGGAGGTTAGCGGAGGGGCGCACCTTTTAAAATGATTGCATTCATTAGTTAACGTTGCATTTCAGAAAAGCTATAAATTGTATCATTAAAATCAATAAATATAAATTAAATAAAATAGTGGTAGTTTTATTCAATTTATTTATTGTGCTAATTTCATATCATCTGTAGCTGCAAGCACATTTAATTTTAGAATCAGTTTAATGAGACAAATGTACCCTATCACACTTTTTCTACAATTTTTTTGAAATCAGGAGTGAGATTGCTTGTTGAGATTCTCATCACAGCCTGCAAGTTAATGTCTGTCAAAGAGCATCTATATTTACTCTTGTTGATCTTCATGCAAGAAAAACTTTGCTCACAAATATATGTAGACCCAAACATAGGGAACATTTCCCCAGCAAATTTCTTCATACATGGAATTTTTTTCAGCAGACAAAGATTTGTAAAAGTCAACTAATGTCACAGCATTAAACATTTCTTTCAGAGTGTGATCTGACTGCATGTCAATAAGTTCAAGCTGCAGCTCCTCAGGTGCTGCATCAATATCAGCAGTGATGGGATAAGAGAGCAAATTAAATTTAGGCTCAATTTTCTTGAAGTCCTGAAATCTTCTTGGCGGGCCGCAAAAAAACTCTGTGGCGGGCCGCATGTGGCCCCCGGGCCGCAATTTGCCCACCCCTGGAATAGACAATGGTTTGTTCATTCCAATTCTGTTTTTGTTTATTGGGCAGATTTTCCCAGCACTTTATCCTCATGGCAGGTTAAAGCTTTACTATTATTCAGCTGCTAAAGGAACAAAATCCTTATGTTTTAAAACTTCATAGAATCAAAACACAGTACAGGATCTTGGCGACAGACCCTGCCCCAGAATTTCACACACTGACATGTGTACAGAATCAAGGTACATCTTTTATCCACATATTACTCATTTATTATGTATTTATTCCATTCATAGCCTGCTTGTGTATGCTCTCTATGCCTGATCTGGTTTCCTACATGTGCTAAATTGCACTTACAACGCTAACTACCACACAACTTATAAACCCACAAGCTCTGTCAACACAGAGCTGATCGATACATGACGGCTGGGGAAGTTAGCTGGAATGATTTTGATTTCTCCTTCCCACACACATACACACGTCCATGCCTCAGATCAGTCTACACAATTTTAGAATGTCTGAGCAGGGATAAGATACTCCGTGAAAAGGCAGCAATCTTAGCAGTGAAAAATAGAGCTGCCTTGTTCTTTCTGTCTGAAAACTGCAGTACACTTATTATTTAGTTCCCTTCCTTCCTCCTCATCTGTCCGTAGAAGTGCTCTGTGTATGAAACCCTACACACAGCTGCACTCCTGACATGCTTTCGCAAAGCTCCGGATGGAGTGTGAAAGGTTAACTTGTGAACCCAGAATGTGAATTCTGAGGCAATATATTAAGCTGATTATATGACTTCCTATCATGCTTGTATGAGTCAGGTCATAAGGCTGTTCCTGTGATTCTGCATTTGATTAGCTAAACTCTTGGACCTGTTCTGCCACAATTTGTATCTTGACCAATTCCCAGTCCCAGCAATGCATCTGGTCTGGAATCAGTCAGTATGAGGACACCTTAATCCCTACATTCCTTGTACAGATGGTGACATCATCATCCATTAAAGGATAGCAGTAGCAATTTTAAGACATCTTGCATCTTTTAGATGTATTAACGATTTCTTTTGTATCTAGTTGTTTTAAAGCCAACACTGTCTTAATTCAAGCAGCCTTTGGCATGGGGCTCTTTGTTTCTCCCTCTTTCAATTATATTTTGGAGATAGGCCTGTTATGCAGGCAGAAAACTTTTGTGTGGAGATTGTGAGGCCTTCCATGTCTTTTTGAACTTGCCACAAAGTTGTACAACTATGTATGTACCCCTTGCCTTTTTAAGCATTATGGAAAAGGGGCATTTTATGCAAGCTGGTACAGTTCTACAAACATTTTGCTCATGTCCACTTTAGAATCAGGTATTAAAAACATGGGAAACAAAGGAAATCATGAAAATGTTCAGCAATGCCTAGAATAATTAATATCGTTTAAAATTTTTGCTGCAGAAAAAATGTTTTAATGGCTTTTAGAGAATAACTAAGTTTTAGCTAAACTTCAATTTTCAGGCACATCAACTGATTCCCACTTCAGCCAGTTCTAATCAAAACAGAGACAAAAGAAAGACAGATGGAGAGACAATGGACAATTGCTCCCTAGTGAGAGAAGCAGGCTATTAACTCAGAGTCAATCTGTGGTAAGGTGAGTAGATTGGTCACATTTGTAATTTCAAGTTCTGCTGGGATTTTGTTAACAATGTATTATGGTCACAGAGAGAACTTTAGGGAACCTAGGACTCTCCTAAAGACTGCAGTGTTTAAAACGTGCCTGAAGTTCTTTCTGAGTATTATTATTAGTAATAATATTCTGCATAATAATGAAGGGCAGGGACAAAAGGTCAAGCACCATTGTTGCCCAACTATGTTAAAACTACAGGCATGTGGCAAATACCCCACATTATCACAATACAGAAAAACAACATACAAGGTTGTTATAAAAGGTATAATAATGCTATGCAAAATGTGTCCTTGTTTTGTTGAACCCTTGTGGTGTGCTTTGCTGCTAATGGAAAATGTACACATCAAGAAAGCTGAAGTAAAGAGCGTTTTATACCAAAACAATCTTAATATTTGTGGTGCCCATGCAAATGTTTGTCTCTTCTAAGTGCAGCATTGAGATATTAACACTGCAGGTGCAATAAAAACTTTTTAGTAAGGGAGGAGATGATAAGCAGAGTTAGATGGAAAGGTTAACACTGCATTTTAGCAAAGCTTAGATGAAACTCCAGAAAGTGTTCCAGCAGGAAATAAAGCACCTGAGTAAAAATGTGATTCCTTTAGGATTGGAAATCAAAAATACAAAACCCTGAAGATTTTACTCTTCCAATCAGGGGTCATTACGTAGAAAAAGAGATGCAGGAGCTCATTAGCATAACTCATTTGCATATGCCACACCCCTAACATACCGGAAGTGTGTCAGAAGCAACACCCACCCCTCAGGCTCCACTCCACAGGTGAGTGAAACTGACCTGCTCTTCCTCCATTCCCTTCCCCATCCAATACTTTGTGCAATAAAAATAAGCATAAAGAACACACCCCCATTCTCTTCCTGCTCCCTTGAAACCACGAGGTTTCAAGTAGACTTGAGATACCCAGGACATGTGCACCACCCATCCCTTTCCCTTCCCTTCCCCACAACAAGACACCCTGTGAGGTAGGTGGGGCTGAGAGAGGTCTTCTGAGAACTGCTCATGAGAGAACTGCTCTGAGAGAACTTGTGACTGGCCCAAGGTCACACCAGCAGCGGCATGTGGAGGAGTGGGGAATCAAACCCGGTTCTCCCAGATTAGAGTCCAACTCCTGACCACTACACCAAACTGATGGGGTGGAAGCTGCTGAAGGGTTGGTGAAATTTCTCCAGTACTTATGTGCCATGTGCCCAGATAAAAAAATGGTATACTTAGAAAATTTATAAGCCACCTTGAGCAAGTCTCTGGAAAAGCAGCACACAGACTCATAAAAGGAACAATGATAAAATTATCAATATTAAAACAAAACATTAAAATCAATAAAGACCCTAGCAGGGCTTTCCCTGGGGCGCTGCACCTCTGCACTGCTCGGGGAAGCCGAGGAGGGGGCGGGGCTTGGTCATGTGCCTGCCCCCTGGGCTCCTCACTCCCGGAGCTGCGCTCCTGTGTGCTCCCGTTCCAATGGACCCCTGCTTCCAATACATATGGGGACCTCTTGTCAGATTTCGGTTAGTCTGTGTTTTCCCTGAACCACCGCTTTCTCCCTTTCACTTCAGTTTATCCTTAAGGTTCACCTCAGTGTACATATGTATGTACGTTTAGTGCAACCGACTTATGACGATCCCAGCAAAGGCCTTTCAAGGCAAGTGAGAAAAAGGTGGTATGCCACTGCGATTACCTGCAAAGTATTCCTTGGTGGTCTCTCACTTGAGTACTGACCCTGCTTAGCTTTTGAGATCGGACTAGTTCATGCTACATGCAGCCTTCCTCCCCACCTCAGTGTACAAGTTACTTAAATTTCAGGGCAACCTGAACTCAGATTCTACAGAGAAGCCCATGAACTCTGAAGTCTCTAGAGCAAAATTCATAACAGACTTACCTAATCAACCAACAGGCTTTACCAAATAAAATAACCTAGTTAAAATGTAGTCAGTTGTCAGCTAGGCTGTCATAAATAAAAGGTGGGGGTAGAGAGAGTAGCCACTATGAAGAAAAGAGGTTTTCAACGCTGGAATGTTACTTTCGATTTCCCTCTGGCATTTATCTCTGTTTAGATTCTCCTCTAACATTTATCCCTGTTTACATAAGATCTTGGGTTTCTCTTGAGAGTTTCCTGCTTAGAAGTAGAAGTCGTTATTTTCTGCTTGAGGATAACATGGCATTCATTGGCTTGTAGCCATCTGACACCCCAGTTTGAACCCTGTATAAAATCCCTTTTCCCACTTCCCCTCTTTAGTCTTAGCGCAGACAGTGTTTAGAGAATGTATAGTAAACTGATTACAAATAAACTGAACCTGCTTAAGGAATATTTGTTGAGTGCTGATTACTAGAGACTCTGACATCAGTTCAGTCTCTTGCTATGTAATTCTGACACTGAAATACAGAGTATCTGTGTCTGTTGATGAATATGTATATTATGAAATCCTTGAACAGATTATCACGCCTTTCTGATCATCTACATAGGATTATCTACATGAATCCTGTATGGAAGGCTATTGGGTTGGTTATATGAATTCTGTAGGAATGAACATAAATCTAGACAAAAAGTCATTCTAGGCCTTCCAGGGCTGACTAACACAAAGCACAAGCAGAGGACCTGACTAACCTTTTCAGCAGACTGCAACAGTTCAAATACAGGAAGGCAGCAAAGGATACCAATACCTGCATTGCACTGCCTGGAAAGGACTGGTTAAATGAGCACTCTGCTTCCTAGGCCAACCAAGATATTTAAGAGAAATAGACTGAGAAATATCTGCCCTCAGCAACCACCTGTTCTTCCAGTGTGAGATCAATCCCATGGCTAGAATTAATGGCTAGTCTTGTGTGGACCTGATGAGGGCTCACCAAGTCTTGTATGTTACCATTCTCATTTTACGCTGTAAACCAGGAAGGTAAGCTTCTCACGCACAGTTTCTAACATTTCCAGGTGTTGCGAATAAACTGAAGCTGTATCCCAACCACTGAAATCCATATGAAGACAGTGGACTGAATCACGCCAATGAAGCTGGACCCCATACAAAGCAAAGTTCCCTATCCTTGTCACTGTTTACGGCTTTCTAGGTCTTACATCAAAATCCTGCAACCATCCCTAGCCTACACAGTGTCATGTAATCTATGATTATTGTCTTTTCCTGTGTATCACTTTTAAACGGAGCTGCTTTCTAATATTATTATTTATGTCTCTTTCGGCGCCAGTCCGAAGCCCCATGAACTACTCGACATAATAAAAAATTGTAGGAGTTCAAATGAAAACGAAGAGCGACATAAACAAGTTATTGGAGATAAACAGACACAGCTAAGCGCCTCTGCCTAGAAGGTTCTGGACCATTCTCACTCTTAAAACCGCGCGGAAATACCAAGAGCTGAAACTACGACACCACAACTCGTCTATCTCCGCCATCCTACTATCTTAATCTGTTTCCTCTTTTCATCATTCTGGATACTTCCCGACTGAGCTTACCCCAAACGCTGAAAACGGGCCCCAGGAACAAGGTAGAGAAGCCCAAGCTTATTAAAGATGATAAGCATGTGCAGAACCCACCTGAGTATCCATTTGGCTGGCAATCTGGAAATCGCAAGCATTAGGAATGCCAAGTTTGCATTATACTATTAGAACATGTCTTTCCTCCTACAGAGGAAAGTATAAACCTATGAAAAATAAGGCCCATTGGGAGGCAAGGAAGAAGCAGAACAATCCAGCCAGCCTGTCAGCCTGCACCAAACTCAATGTCAAAACCGTGGAAGTCACATTGATAGACTTCATAAGGATTGCATCAGGCATTGTCCAAATGAATTCCCTTTTCCCCACTACGTTACTGCAGGCAAATATAAAAAAGAATTCTACCAGAAAATAAACACAACAAAGCCCAGCATATACTGGAATAACCTTCCCATGAAAGGGTTGGAGGGATCCAGAGAGAAGAAAAATATGCTGTCAAGTTTTGTATATTTATAATAGCTATTCCGTTGGCAATAGATAAAAACGACAAAACAATGTTTGCATGGGAAACAAACTCAAAGTCTCTTACTTCAGGGCATAATAGTATGTGAAAGTTAGCCTGCATCTATCCTCCATACTAGGCACCAGCTACTGCTGCAAGTTAAATATTCGTACCAGGAAAGTCACTGTTTGGATCCAATACGACAATTAATACGCATTACTTATTGATCTGGAACATTTATATCCCACCTCTCCATTGAAAATGCTCAAAGCAGCTTGCCATGATATTAAAACACAAATATAATAATATGTTTTTTAAAAATGTAAAACACTTGTAAACACCAAGGTAAGAGTCTAATTTTAAAAGGCCTTTCTTAATTTTTTTTTAAAGTCCATTCCCAGGGAAGGAAGTTCCAAGGTCTAGGAGAAGGATCCACTAAAGAAGGATCCACTAAACACATTTAATTGTGGATTTCCACAGCAGTACCTCCTCAGACAATCTCAGAGTTTGGGAAAGTGTTTACAGGTGGAGGCAGTCTTTCTGATGCTAACATATTTAAGGATTTAACAGTCAAAAACAGCACTTGGTTCCCAGATTTTTTTTCTGGGCTCAATACAATTTAGTTGGTACACAACTGGTATTATATATTCATCATGGCAAATTCCACTAACATTTGGGCTGCTGCATTCTGAATCTGCTGAAGTTTCCATACCATGTTCCAAAACAGACCCATGTACACTACTTTACATTAGTCCAACGGGATACCACCAATACATATATGACTGTGGTCAGGTCCCCCTTCTCCAGGAAGAATTACAGCTGGACAATCAGCCTAAACTGGTAAAAAGTACTCCTAGCTACAATTGTCATGTGAGAATCAAGGGTCACTGAAGCATCTAGGACAATGGTTCTTAACCTGGGTTTGATCGAACCCTAGGGGTTCGGTGAGTCAGTCTCAGGGGTTCGGCGGGGCAACAGCAGAAGTCACACTGATTTGCAGGTATGTAATTTGTTGTGAGTTCATGCACTGTGTTGGTTTTGTTCTTTGAACAAGGTGATATTCATGTACGGTTCATTTTGTGCACCAGTAAAAAAAACATATACCTGTGTCTTGAGTTTGAAAAAAATCATATTTTATTTTTCAGTAAAGAAGGGTTCGGTGAATGCGCATATGAAACTGGTGGGGTTCGGTACCTCCAACAAGGTTAAGAACCACTGATCTAGGAGCACCCCCAAACTATGTACTGGCTTTTTCAAGGGGAAAACAACCTCCTCCAGATGTATTCCCAGATCTGTTTTATTCCCAGTCCACAACACCTTCATTTTGTTCGGATGAAGTTTCAGTTTGTCAACCTTAAAGCATTATTTCACTGCCTTTTGACCCCAAATAAGCACATCCACTGCCTCCTTAGAATAAGATGCAAAGAAGAGACATAGTTGCATGTTATCAGCATACTGATCACAACTTACTCCAAATAATCCCTTCCAGATGTTAAATAGTACATGACGGAGCTTCGTGGAATCCTGCAGGCCGTCAGGCTGAATCTTCTAGCACTACTTTTTGCAATCTACCCTCAAAAAGGACTGAAACTGCTCCAGCATAACACCAAGAACACCCCTTCACCAGGGAGTCCAGAAGGATACAATGGTTGCTACTAGTATCAAAAACTGTTAAGAGGTCCAGGAGAACCAAAATGGTCACATTCTCTATTAACAGTCTGGCCAAGGAGGCTTTGGAACCACAGTTCATTAAATCTGGCCAGTGAAGTCATAATTAAGCTGTGGTAAGTTAGAATCCGTGAAACCTTACTAAGGCAGCATTCATGTCAACTAATAAAGCAAGAAAAATATCAAGCTAGTATCAGAGCTTAAACATAAAACTTTTATGTCTGTCCAAGAATAGCTGCACTCAGTATGACTTTCTTGAACAAACTTGCTTTTTTGTGTTTTTAATACACATCTTTCCTAGCCAGTGGACAAAGACCTTTTAGCTTTTGTTGTGAGAAAAATGCTACTGTGAGGAAAGTGTTAAACACAAACCTTGTTCTCCAAAAAAAAGAAAGACTACAGTCAGTAATGCCCACTTGCTTGCCCTGTTCTTCTGCATACAAACTTCAAACATGAGGCAAACAAAAAGCACACATGTTCTGGAAAGCCCTGGAGGAAGGACACTTCCTGCCTCTGCCTCCTAACCACCATTACGTTATGAGTCTCAGCATCGACTCAGCTAGCCTCCAGCATTCAACACCATGCCTTGCAGGAACTACCCAAGCATTCCCCCATCCACAGAAGGAAACGAGTGAAACTGAAATACTGAATTGCCTAATATACTATCGCTGTGAAAAATCCATGCTAATTAAAATAGCCAACCAAACCCTTGGTTCTGGGTCTGTGGTTTTAATGCAAGTGATCCGACATGTAGCTTCTATAACTAGGGGCCTCAAAAACCAGAATTCCTGTGCCTCCTTTCATAAAGCACACAGTGCCCCAGGAATTTCTTCGAAATGTTCACCCCACCCCTAATTATAATTTTACATAAAACATGGGCTGGAGTAGAGGGGAGGACAAAGGATGCGATCTTACCTGGATTCTTCATCTGTACTCTGTAGAAGGGGGAGAAAGAAGAAAACATTGGTGGCAGCACTGTGAACACTGATTTTCATGCTCAGACTAGTGTGAATAAGTAATATATGAGAGGCACATTCAGGGCTTGCTGTCTAATGATGAAAGAGAGCTTATATTTGGCTAATGGAGGTCATCATCATTACATTTCAAGCTGAAGGCTGCACTTGACCAAGAGGGCACAAGGAACAGCACACTTATTATTATTATTATTACTGCCTCAAGCCCAGTCTCTCTCCACCAGCGATCATCTCAGTTCTTATCGGTTAAGTACACTTCAGCCCTTCACGCCCGGTTCTCAGGTCATTCTGGCCAAACCAGAATGGCTTTAAGATGCAATTTGTTGAAGATAATACCTCCCCATCCCCTACCACAATGACAGGTCAATCATACCTATCTAGTGACAGAGTGGCAGATGGTGTATAATTGCATCAGGCCCTAATAGTACCAAGCATTTCATATTATGGTTGTCTGTATGCTGCGGTACTTAAATGACAAATGCTTGCATTCCCGAACACATTGGGGTGGGTCTTCATTTCCTTCACAAGGCATGGGAGTTTATGAAGACACACAGGTGTTAAAATACAGTGATAAAGGAAGGCGCTACCCAAGCACTCATTAAAACTCCCCAAATTATTGCTGTGTAGAGCATTCAGGACGTTTTAGATCACATTGGGAGAAAGGAAAGGGCACTGCAATAATCAGTTCCATGTAAATACCACTGTGGAGCTATACAAGCAACATTTTCTCTTCCACATATAAAAGGGCAGCATTAAGCAAGCTTTGACATCTGCTTGCTTTGAAAGTCTGATAAGGAGAAGATATAATACTAACATTTAACAAGACCTATCCAACTAGACAACTCAGCATATCTATGACATTATTAAACAAATATGTGTTTTAACTTCAGCAATAGATGCTTTCTTAAATTATGCGCATTATGTAGATGGTTGGTGCTTCCAAAACAAGTTTTAACATTACATGGGCAGCCCCCGTTAAACAGGCAACACAAAGCCTATAGCTCAATGGCAGAGGACGTGCTTTAAATGCAGACGGTCCCAACCCAATCCCTGACCCCTCCAGCTAAAAAAGAATTTCAGAGAGGAGCTACCAGCCATGGCACATGATAAAGGATTAAATAAACCAAGGGTATGAATCTGGATAAGGCAGCTTTCTATGTTTGAAAGATCCTACTCTAAGCGAATGGGCTGGCATCTCTTCCCATTTAGTAGGTATGATGACCCTGTAGAAAGCATAGTACAGAACTGTCTCCTTGCCCTGAAAGTCTATTGTGCAGAACAAAAAGCACCGTAAGTGGCAGTTAACATGTATAAGCATGTTATATAAGCATACTGAGAAGTCTTTAAACATGGCACATCCTTATTAACTAAGAATTGTAAGTATTTATGGACTTAGAATTGCCTTTATGAATGTATTTGTTACCTCATTTCACACATATTAGTTTGCTCCTCTCTGGCTCTTTCCTGAGTTAGTGTTTTACTTACAAGCATTGTTCTATACTTTTTTAAAAAATTAGCATTGTTCTGTAGCAGAGCATCTGCCAGATTTTCCATTTCACGGTGGGTTTTTAGTATTACATGCTAAAAGTTCAGACCGAAGGAGGTACTGCTTCACCCAACACATAATTAACTTACGGAATTCCCAACATTAGACATGATCACCATTTGCTTAAATGGCTTTAAAAGGTGATTAGACAAATTAGTGGAGGATAGGCCTATCAATGGCTCTTAGCCAACAGAGCTAAATAGAACATAGACGGTATATGGCTTTGATCTACTGAGGGATTACCAAAAATGATGTGGAAGGTGATTTTCACTGATTCTTCCCTCCTGTTCTAACCTCCACCCTGCTGATCCTGGGAGTCCCCCTCTCCCCCAGGAGAAGAATATAAAAGCCGCAGCTGGACAGAGGAGGTAAGGAAGACATGCTCTGTGGACAAAAATCTCTTCTGTCAGTAGGAATTACAGGTGGATCCAAACCTCCATGTGAAACCAGGACGCCATCTTGATTTTCGTTGATGTTTGTTGTTTACCATCCCTGCGAGCACTTTAATTGCAAATTTTTATTGCAAATCTGTTACACTGTGTTGTTGTTGTTTTTGAATTGCTTTAAATGGTTTTCTCTTGACTTGGCACTGTGTGCCACATTGTAAGCCGCCCCGAGCCCGTTCGTGGGGAGGGCGGGGTAAAAGTGTGGAAAATAAATAAATAAATAAACCAGATGCTGGCGACAGTTCTCAGGGAAAAGACATCACTTCCATGACCTACTGGTAGGTGTCCAGAGGCATCTAAATGTAAAGAGAATGCTGGATGAGATGGACCTTGTTTGATATGGGAAAACCCTTATGCACTACTCGTTTCAAACTTTACATGCTGCCCAAGTACAATTAATTACATAGCACCCAATAATCCAGTCCCACAAACACTCATGGGGGCTCTCCAACTCTGAACATTCAAAGGCCAAAAACCATTTATAAAGTGTGCTAGCAGGTTAATAACAGGGGTTCAGAAATGTAACCATTTTTAATAATGCCACACCACATATCTGCACTTGATGTGTAGTACAAACCTCATCCCTTGGCAGGATGATGCAGACAGCGAGGCCATATGGATTCTAGGTTAGAACATACTAATGTGTGGGGGAGAGTGAAGCCTTGAAGAGCTAGCATCCATGGCAGATCTTCAGTAAGTTTTTAGAGTGTTCTGCACTGACAAATGGGGGTCAGAATTAAGAAAAACACAGCAGCGGTCAATTTGATTGATTTTTACTGCTTTTCCTTTCAAGATGCCAGACGGAAGGCTCATGACTGTAGCAACAGCTTCAGTACACCAGAACAAGGGGGGAAATGTGATTTTTCTGGCAATTATTTTCACTCATAATGATGCCTAGTGGACTGGCCTGCTGCCTTTTAAAACTACAGCACCTGTCTCTAATTAATTAATTATCATATGGCATTGTGTGTATAATAGCCAGGAGATCCTAAGATTGTCTGGCAGCCAGAAGTTCCAGCTCTTTAGTGTTATGCACCACTAGGTAGCACGCTACACTTGTTTTTAAGGCAAGAGACGTTTTAGAGGTGGTTTGCTATTGCCTACCTCTGTGTCATAACCCTGGTATGACTTGGAAGTCACCCTTCCAAATACTAGCGGAAGCTAACCCTGCTTAGCTTTTGAGGTCTCTAAGAAGCCTGTTTCCAGCCTTCTCTGTTCGCCCACAGTGGTTACATGTATGCAGATGGGAGGAGAAAGGGCAACAGCTAGTGTACATAAGGAAAGTTGGGGGAGGGGTGTTCTTTTGCAATGTGATGAAAAGAGAGGGAAATTCATTGTAAAGGATCTGGATGATTAATTAATTGGGTAGGGGAATTAATGGAAAGGATAAGATTTGGGAAAATAACATAGATGGGAAATTCCCTGGTTTGCATTTTGTTGTATTGGGCTGTTGTATGGCAATAGGAAACATGGATTTACAATAGTTTGGTGTATTAAGACTCAAACACCATCGGGCAGCTCTGCTGCCTTCATCTATACCCAGCCTCTGCTTCCAAAAATGGCCACCCAAATGCCTCTGAGAACTTTACAAGTAAGGCATGAGAACATCAGCATTTCCTTTTTGTTTCAAGGCAGGGGAGAGAAATGGAAGCTCTCTCTTTGGTTTTGTGTCATGTTCCAGTTTCTAAAATGGGTACAGTATTCCTGCTAAGTCATTCACAAGCTTAATTCCTTGGTCATTTAATACCAGTCATTTAATACTAATCGCATGTAGACTGGCTCACTACTTTGACCTCAGACTATACTACTGTTTCCTGATTGTGGCACAGTTATATTCTGGACTGTGTTGATCTGTAAGGATCTGATATCACTGTTTGGTATCAGGGGACTTTCAAGCACATGCAGTAGCTGCGCTTCTTTGGTGAACAGAACATTTGTGTGAGCTTTGGAGCTCCCTCACTTTAAAGAAGAACTTGCACTTTTAGAAAGTAAAGCAAAGGCTGCAGTCAAAGCAACTGGGAGAAGCAAATCACCAGGTGTAGATGGGATTGTCGTAGAATTAGAGCCTGGATTGAGCCTCAGTCCTCTGTTAAACCTTTGTTACTTTAATTTCTATAGTAATTAGACTCTTATGTTTGAATCTTTGGCTCTGTTTCCCAGGAAGTTTCAGGACTCTGCTAGTGCTGTGGCCTTCTGGTACTGATAACTCTGTACATGATTTTTTTTTTGCCTTAGAGGGTGTTTATACATTCTAGTAGTTAGTGGTGTCACTAGCGCAGGGGTGGGCAAACTGTGGCTCGGGAGCCGCATGCGGCTCTTTCACATATATTATGTGGCTCCTGGCAGGGCGGCTGGGGAAGCTAAATATCATTAGCAAACAAATATCATTGGACAAATTAATATCATTATCAATATCTGCTTTTACCCCTTTTGTTATTATTTTTGGCATCTCATTTCATGTTAATAAAAAGCAAATTTGCTTATTTTCCAAGAAAAGCAGGTAATATTTGTTCATGTCTTGTGGCTCTCAAAGATCTGATGTTTATTCTATGTGGCTCTTACGTTAAGCAAGTTTGCCCACCCCTGTTCTAGGTGGCTCTTACGCTGAGCAAGTTTGCCCACCCCTGCATTAGCAGAATCAAAATGGATAGGGAATCTGAAACTAGCTTCCTTGACTCCACTTGAGAGCTTCCTGACCCCAGAGAAAGAGAGAAAGGGGAGGGATTTGGGTAAGTACATTTGTTCAGTTCTAGGCAGTTCTAGTTTGGCCTGTGTCATATTCAAGATAGTTCTACATGACAGGTACATCAGCAGCTATAGGTCCAATTAAGATATATACCTCTGGGTTACTAATTGTAAGAGGCTGGCTATCAACAGTTCCATGTGAGACCTTGGTGACTAGTCCAGAATATTCTGAGTTTTATACACGTGCACTATTTTAAGTATTGGGTTGAAATATTCTATGCTGAATACTGAAATGCTATGTTGAATACTGAAACTGAAATACTACAAAGTGTTTTCTGTCTTAAGAGTATATAATAGAATAAATTGAACTTTGTTTAAGAATCATTCTCTCTCTCTCTCTCTCTCTCTCTCTCTCTACTAGACTCTGTACTCCCTTGCCAATCTCCACCCAACCAATGAAAGAACTCGGGGGAACTGGGGAGAGGGTCCCAGGAAAAGGACCTGGCCCCCAGAATCTCTCAACAGGGATATCAATCGAACTATTTCAAGCCATAGAAACAGAGCCATCAAAATCTTAACAGAATATGCCAACAAATACGGAAAACAAAAAAATGGCCCACAGCCTGGAAAGACTCGATCTACATTCCAAATTCCAAAAAAGGGGACATCAAAGACTGCAGTAATTATTGAACTACTGCATTAATTTCTCACATGAGTAAAATGATGCTCAAAATCTCACAACAAAGACTATTACCATATATGGAATGAGAAATGCCAGATGTTTAAGCTGGATTCAGAAAAAGAAGAGGCACCAGAGATCATATTCCAAATTTACATTGATTACTGGAGCTTTCAAGAGAATTTCAGAAGAAAATCAGCTTGTGTCTGATAGATCACAACAGCTTTTGACTACAAGGATCATGAAAACTATGGCTGGTTTTAAAAGAAATGAGTGTGCCACAACATTTGATTGTTTGGATGCTCAACCTATACTCTGGACAAGAGGCTACTGTTAGGACAGAATACAGAGAAACAGAACTGTTTTGAATTGGCAAAGGGATCAGACAAGGATTTATTTTATCTCCTTATCTCTTCAACCTACATGCAGAACATATCATAAGGACAGCTGGATTAGATTAGATGGAGTAAAAGGAACATTAACAATTTGAGATATGCAGATGACACCACATTACTGGCAGAAAACAGTGAAGACCTGAAATGGCTACTGATGAAGGTTAAAGCAGAAAGTCCCTAAGTAGGATTATAGTTGAACGTCAAGAAGATAAAAATAACGACTATTGAGGAACTGTACAAATTAAGGGCTGATGATGAAGAAATTGAAATTGTTAAAGATTTTCTATTCCTTGGCTCCACCATCAACCAAAAGGGAGACTGCACCCAGGAAATCAGACGGAGTCTGCAACTATGAAGAACAACCATGAAGAAGCTAGGAAAGATCTTTAACTGTAAGGATGTGTCACTGGCAACTAAGATCAAGGTAATTCATACTCTAGAATTCCCCATTACTATGTATGGGTGTGAAAGTTGGACAATGGGAAAAAAAACTGTCAAAGAAAATTGACATTTGAAATGTGGTGTTGAAGAAGTTTTACAGATACTGTGGACTGCCAAAAAAAAGACAAATAAGTGGGCTGTAGAGCAAATCAAGCCTGAACTTTCCCTAGAAGCTATAATGACTAAAATTTGATCACATTATGAGAAGACAAGGGTCACTGTAAGAGACAACAATGCTAGGAAAAGTTGAAGGCAGCAGGGAAAGAGGAAGACCCACCACGAGAAGGATTGTCTCAGTAAAGGCAGTACCTGAGCAACGCTGTTAACGATAGAATGCTCATGGCAGTACCTGAGCAACGCTGTTAACGATAGGATGCTTTGGAGGTCACGAATTCATAGGGTTGCCGTAAGTCAAAAGCCACTTGATGGCATTTAACATGAACACAGAGACACTTTTTGGAGATACAAGCTGTCACTTCTCAGCAACATGGTTCCAGCACTTTAGAACAGTGGATCTTATGGATTTTAGGATAACTGACTTCTGTATGATTATTTATGATGGATTTTAATTGTATTTTTATGTATTTCATGTAAGCCACTCTGAGCCTGCCTTGGTGGGGAAGGCAGGGTATAAACTGAATTAATTGATTAAATAAATAAATTCTCCCTAATATTGTGTCTGTTTACTGAGTATTACAGGCAGCACTGAACATCAGCTACTTTCAGAGCAGCCAGAGACAATATTCTAACCCCCTCCCTGGGGAAGAATGATATGGAATCATCACTGCACATCACTAACTAATTAGAGTCAGTGGGTAGTTTTGTGTTTAATATTTAAAGGTATTTGGGTAAGATTCAGCAACCATCTTCCCAAATATTTGGTATGGGGAGAACCCCCTTATCCAATGACCTACACAGAGAAAGAATTTTATTTCTCAGCAGTGATAGAACCTACAAAACAGAAAGTGAACAAAGGATCCCAAGATACTGACAGTGAAAAAGATTTCTATGATCTAAAGAGATCAATAACCTTTCCATCCATCTATCAAAGCCTCTACAGGTCTTTCTGCAAAGCAAGTGAATCAAACGGTGTTGTAGAGACTCAATCTGTACTCAGAGCAAAAAGAAAAAGTTACATTTTCAATGCATGTTCTTTCTCGGCCTAGTTTCTTTAAGTCATCACTGGTGCAACTTCCAGGAAGCAACTGAAGTTTCACCCAGGTTAAATTTAGATCTTTGCTCAGGAAGTTAGAAGAAAGGCTTGGAAGTAAAAGTGTACCTGCTTTTCCAAAGCCCATACAGTTAGCCCGCTGTTTGTTTTAGGAATAGTTATGCTGATTATTGTTCACTTTCAAGTGCCCATTTTTGTCCCATCCATTATTCTAGCTGGATTCCAAAATGGCTAAACATATTCATTTAGGATAATGACTGACTTATTCTTGATAGACTTAGCTTTCTGCTGGCTGGAAGCAACAAGGAATCAACGTAGCATTTATGACAAGGGTTGAAAACAGAATGCTAGATTAAATGAACCCTCTGCATGATCCCACAAGGCAATTTTGCTGTTCTTATTTTTGTATTGCTTATGCATGACAACAAATCTTCCCTTGACCAGAGTTCCTATAAGCATGAATGATTCTTTCCCTGTTCCCCAAACCTCTCAGCATATTGATTAGCCAACTGTTCCTTTTCTGTGGAGCCGAGTCAATTGTTTCTGTGGAAAAGCAGGTATCGTTCTTATATCAGCAACATGCTCAGTCATAGCCTTGCACAATTCTCCTACTTTGTTATTCAGAGGTTCTTGTTTCTGAATTAAAGGACTGTACCCCAATGGCAGAGCACCTGCTCTTGCATGCATAAGGTCATCCAGGCTGTGTCTATGACCTCTCCAATCTGAAGATCTCTCAGAGAGCAGAATTAGGGAAGGCATCTGTCTGATACTGTAAACAGCCACTGTCAACCGTGGTAGAGACAGCTGTTTGGTCTGACTGAGAAATGTATGGGACTCACCAACTTTTAGTGGAAAAAGTAAAATGGCTGCAATTAGAAGTATCTCCAAGGAAGGGCTAAGAGCTGGTCCCCATGCCAGACACTAATGATTCCAGTTATGGGGAAAGAAGATTTTCAATAACATCACTGATTGCAATTCCTATAGTCATGAGGGGTTATTGGTTATTTCTATCAGAGGAAGTAAGCACAGCCTCTCACACTGGTGGGTACTTTGCCATTTGCACAGAAACTGTTAAGCAGGGAATTAAAAAATCCGAAGCAAATTTGAAAAACTTTTAGTTTTTGCCCAAGGAAAAGCTGATGAATGTCAGGGGCACCAGCAGCAAACCCTCAAGCTGGCAATTGCACCAATGGTGGGGTGACACCACAACCTTTTCCACAGTTAGGGGGGAACAGGGCCATTTAAGGAGCCATTCATCTGTCCCACACTGAGAGGAAGGAGGAAAGGCTTAGGTCCATCCCCTGGGGCCCACCACAGCACTCAATCAGCCAATGGTGGGCAGTCCAAGGAGGTGGACATTTACATCTCTGCCTGCCTTACAGCTCATTGACAAGTGAGAGTGAGTGAGCCATGCCTAGCAGTTGACCCAGACTTCCTCAGACCGGCAGAGAAAAGGGCTTGGTGCCGGGAGACTCACGTAGTGCCTCGGAATATTACATCACCACTTGCCTTGCAGATGATTGGCTGTGTGAGGAGGAGAAGGAGTGGACAGCATGCTCAGCCTTCCTGAGACTCAGCCAGGAGGAGTACTTGGCAACAGGGTCCCGTGACTGGTGCGTGGAAACTGCCCTCCACCCATGGGAGGCCAGGAAGCCTTATGAGGTATGCACTGCCTGCGGGGCTGCATTTAAAAACTGGAGGGACAGGGCTGATGAGGAGATGCCACCTCTTCTTTCCTAACAATGAAACAGAAAAGCCAGGGAGAGAGTGCCTGCCTCACACATTCCCTTTTCACTTCCAAAGCCAAGCAGGCCAGTGGTCCACAGGTCGGTGGGAGGCTAGGGCTGTTTTGGCAAGAATTTGGTTTGGGCTAAAATGTTTCTCAGGATAATGATGCGTATGTCTGAGATCCTCAAAATGGTGACAGGGTAGAACTCTTAGGCTATACGCTCCTTTGTTGCCGGTTTTGTTCCTATATAAAGCACCACGCATGCTGACGTTACTGTATCAATAATAACGACTTAGCTACAAGCCTACAAGAATTAATCAGTGCAGTTTTAAAAGACGAGGGAAGTGAGAAATGCATACTAAAACTAAAATTAATTAGCACAATTCAAAAAGATGAGGGTATCATAGTGACAAATGCATACATTAAAACACAAACATTTGGAGAGGAATTCAGTGTATAGATGTATGCTAATGCCTTGAAGCCAAGATGGAGAAGTTTGTGGTGTTTGTATTAAAAAAGAATACAAATATAGAAAGCATACTAGAAGCTGTGTAATACAGTAAGATTAATAGGATATTGTTATCCAGAAAAATGAAGGGCCTATTGAGAGCTCATCACCCAGTTAACAAGAAAACTTAGAAGCCAGAATCCACATCATCAACACATATGGAAAAAGCAGGTCCAAAAAATAATGTAGTACTATGGGCGTACTATAGCATCCATGGCCCAAACTCTATTGATGATCTTCAGATTCATACAAGAATATATGTGTATTCGAGGAGTTTGGAGGGATGTGTTGTCATTATGTGCATGATACTCAGCTGTATTTCCTCCAATAACTGTGAGTCTGTGGAAGCCCTGAAAAAAATGCTAAGAAAAGGGATCTGGATAGATAAAGGCCACTAAATTGATAAACAGACAAGATAACAATGAAGTACTATAGGTGAATAATAAAGATACTTGGGGAATAAGGATTTAGCTTGTTCTGGTGGGGGCAGGACTGTACACCCTTCAAAAGAGCACTTCATAACTTGAGGGTGCTACTTTATCCTAGCCTATGGTTAGAGGTTCAGATCTCCTCCATGGCACATAGAGCCTTTTATCAGCTATGCGCCAGCTAAAGTCGTTCCTTGAGAGCCAGTCATAGTGATCCATGTTCCTTGTGAGCCAGTCATAGTGATCCATGTTCTGATCTCATCCAAATAACTGTTCAAAACGCAGCAGCCAGGTTGCTGTTGGAGAGCGGATACAGAGATTGTACCATCCCTGTACTAATAGATCTGCCCTCAGTATCCATGTTATTGGGCACAAATACTAGTACCCAGGGGTCATTTGGGGCCAGAGCTAGGTGGAGCAGAGCTCCGCCAGCTCAGGAGTAGGCACTAGGGCAGCCATGGGCTGAATCAGATTCTCTGATCTGATTCGGCCTGCCGCCGAATTGCCCGGCGGCGGCTTTAAAAGCAGCTGGAGGGGAGGGGGTTTGAGGGAGAAGCTTCAAACTTGCAGCATAGCTGCTGGAGCCTCTCCCCCAAATACCCACCAAGTTTCAAAAAGATTGAACCAGGGGGTCCAATTCTACAGGCCCCCAAACAGGTTGCCCCCATTCCCTCCATTGTTCTTTATGGTGGAAAAAGTAATGTTTTTCCCCCCATAGAGAACAATTGAGGGGATAGGGCAACCTGTTTGGGAGCCCGTAGAATTAGACCCCGTGATCCAACCTTCTTGAAACATGGTGGGTATTTCAAGGAGAGGCCCTAGCAGCTACCCTGCAAGTTCAATGGCCCATAGGGTATACTGGGGCTGAAACTGACATTCGGCCGGCCAGCTGGGGAAGGGGAGGGGAGGGGAGGCTTTTGAAGATGCCCCCCTTTTGCTTCTCTTTCTGAGACACTTCCGGTGATGTCAGGGAGTGTGGCATATGCTAATGAGTTATGCTAATAGGTATGCTAATGAGCTCCTGCACCACTTTTTCTACGAAATGACCCCTGCTAGTACCTATCTTAAAAGGCCCTAAATGACTTGTGGCCAGGATACTTGAAGGACTGTCTCCTTCCGCACTGTCCAGCCCACCCCAAGCTCTGCTCTCCATGTCTCCCACAGCAAAGGTGAAAGGGTTTCCCAGTGACGGCATCTTACCTATGGAATCTCCTTCCTCTTGGCACCTACTCTACTTTCGTTTAGGTGCCAACCCTAAAAGACTTTTTTTACCCAGGCTTTTAATTCAGGGCTTGATCTTTTTACAGTCCACTTCTAGTTTCAGAACTGTTTTATGTTTTTATGTTCTAGCTGGGTTTCAATGCTGGGTTTTTAATATTATTCTAACATTATTTTAGTCATTTCTACAACGTTTCGTCATGCTTATTAAGCTGATTCAAGCATGTTCTTTGGAAAGGTAGTAAAATCTTCTAAATAAATGACTTGGGACATGTCACCTCAATGATGACCTCTCCCATCCCCTCCAACCTGCCAATCAAGGCCATCATCTCCAAGACTAATCTCAGCACATCCGTACACAGAGGTGATAAGAAAATACATAAGAACATAAGAGAAGCCAATGTTGGATCAGGCCAATGGCCCATCCAGTCAAACTCTCTTTGTCACACAGTGGCCAAAAATACCAGGTGCCATCAGGAGGTCCAGCAGTGAGGCCAGGACACTAGAAGCCCTCCCACTGTTGCCCCTCCACCCTAGGACCAATAATACGGTGCACCACTTGCCCCAGACTGAGAGTTTCTGTCTATACCTTGTGGACCCCTACTCCATATCTATATCTATATATCTAATAGCCAAGTGGCAAATTTAGCCACTTCACTGCTTACTCCGAACTACAAATCATTAATAAACAAGTTAAAAAGCATCGGACCAAGTACTGATCCTTGTGGTACCCCACTGCTTACTTCCCTCCACTGAGAAAATTGCACATCTGTTTCCTTTTAATTAGCCAGTTTTTGACCCACAAAAGGACTTGTCCTTTTATCCCATGACTATTAAGCCTTTGATGAGGAACTTTATCAAAAGCTTTCTGGAAGTCAAGGTAAACAACATCTGTTGGGTCCCCCTTGTCCACATGTTTGTTCACTCCCTCAAAGAACACTAACAGGTTAGTGAGACGAGATCTTCCCTTACAGAACCCATGCTGACTCTTCTTCAAGAGATTTTGTTCATCAATCTGCCTACTAATTTTTTCCTTAATAACAGTTTCCACCAACTTACTCGGTATCGACGTCAGACTGACTGGCCTGTAATTTCCCGGATCTCCTCTGGAACCCTTTTTAAAGATGAGAGTGACATTCGCTACCTTCCAGTCCTCAGGAATGGAGGCAGATTTTAAGGAAAGACTACATATTTTTGTCAGGTGATCCACAAGTTCACATCTCGGTTCTTTCAGAACTCTCAGGTGTATGCCATCCGGGCCTGGTGATTTATTAGTTTTTAAGTTGTCTATCAGACGTAGGACCTCCTCTCTCGTCACCTCAATCTGACTCAGGTCTTTCAACACCCCCCCCCCCCCGAAATCAGCGGTTCTGGAGTGGGCAAGCACTTCTCATCTTCCACAGTGAAGACAGAGGCAAAAAATGCATTCAGCTCCTCAGCCATTTCCCTATCATCCTTCAGTAATCCTTTTACCCCTTGTTCATCCAAGGGCCCCACTGCCTCCCTGGCTGGTTTCCTACTTCTAATGTATTTGAAGAAAGTTTTATTGTTGGTCTTATGTTTCTTTGCTTTTTGCCTGCCTGATCACCGACTGCCTGATACAGGCAAAGGCCAGAGATGGAGCCTTTTTACGGTGGCGCCCTGTGGAATGCCCTCTCCCTTTTAAGCTCACCTACTGAACTGGCTTTTAAATGCTAGGCCAGTTTTATGCACCGAAGTTTTCAACTAAATTTCATCCCACTTGCCCTGTTTTCTCCCCACTTTCTCGCTGTCACATTAATAACTTGAAAAGGGAAGAGAGATCAAATGTAATTAAATCGCTTTGGGAGAGGAAGTTTTATACCGCACTCCCTCTGCCTTGAATAAAGTATCAAGAGGTGACAGGGAAGACTAAATTCTGCATGTGCGTCCTGCAGTACATCATCATACCTTGCCCCTGTAAAAGAACTACGGTTCCCTTTTAAAATGGATGGAGGCTGTTAGCTGCCTGCCCTTTCAAACCACCTAAGTCAATTGGGTATCAGGGTAACCACACACAACTCATAGTGGGTTATTACTGACAACACCGCATATCCATTTGGAAATTTAGTGGATTTGTGGCCATCTTTAAATGCTGACAAGCAATGAAGGAGACTACACTTCTGCATCCATCATAAAGCTTTACAGCCCTCCACCATTAACCGCTTCATGTGTTCTTTATTTACCTCCGGCTTCAGCAGGGCTAGCTCATTAAAGGTGTTCAGCTGTCTTGTGAGCTCTGCCATTTCTGTCATCAATTTTGCCATGCGGACATCAATTTCTGCCAGAACCTCTGTTGTGTGAGCAGTGGCCAAGGCTTCCTGAAGATCCACCAGGTGGAGAGCTTTCTCTTCCTCTTCACAAACCAGGCGACGGACCTTGTTAAATTCTTGCTGAATGCACAGCTTCATGTCACCCTGAGTCACCTGAGGTAAGAAAGAATGATGGCTTTTAGAGAATTCCTGACAATTCTACCAGAGAGCTACTATCTGGAAGAGGGGAAATCTGAAATGCTACTGAGGGACATAGCATGAAAAAGTACATTCTAAAAAAACTTTATATAAACATAATGCTTTAGAGTGTTCAAAGAGTTTTACACGTGTTATTTTATCAGTTGCTACAATGGTCCCCTGTAACACTGATCAGTAGGAGAAAGGGCTTTGCCTAAGACCAGCTAGTGACCTCACAAAAAAACAAAGATCTCCTAGTTTACACTTCAAGCTCTCAGCCACTAGATTACACAAAGAACAAAAAACCCCTAAGGATTAAATTAAGTTTGAGGTAAAGGTTTCCCTTGTTTGAAAACTAGTCATATCCGAATCTAGGGGGCAGGGCTCGTCTCTGTTTCCAAGCCAAAGAGCCAGCGCTGTCCGAAGACTTTTCCCGTGGTCATGTGGCCGGCGTGACTAAACACTGAGGTGCACGGAACGCTGTTACCTTCCCAGAGAAGTGGTACCTATTTATCTACTTGCAATTTCTTGCTTTCAGACTGCTAGGTTGGCAGGAGCTGGGACTAGAGACGGGAGCTCACTCCGTCACGCAACACTAGGGTTTCGAACTGCCAAACTACAGACCTTCCGGTCTGCAGTTCAGCATCTTAACCTCTGAGCCACCGCGGCCCTAAAATTAAGCTTAGGGGATATGGAAAAGTATAGTTCGCAACACTGAAGATCTGATGATAACGCCAAAGCAAAAACGCTTGGATCCTGCCTGAAATTTCTCAGTGTGGCAGGATTTAAGTCCTTGGAAGCACAATTTCTCCTCCTGCCGCTGAAACCCTAAATGCTTCTCCAAATGCTGCTCCAACCAGTGGTTGTTGGCAACGACCAAGAACGGCTGATCTAAACAGAGAGGGCTAAAACAAGACAGGAAACAATTGATCCCAATTTGAGCTCCACATATTCGGTGATCAAATACCAGCATGAATCTCATCTAAAATCAAGTTTTAGAGTAAACCAGACTGTGACTCACTGTTACTGTGTAAAGGATCTTATGCATCACTGGAATCATGTAAATAAAGAAAGAATATTACTGAAAGAGACATATTGCATAGACCGAACGAGTCTCAAACCAGAGAGCAGCAGCAAAACATTCGTTATGCTGACAGCCAATGCTAGCACTTCTGTTGTAGTGGGTTCTGCTAATCCCAGAGAACATCCAACTTGTTCTAAACAACAGCCGCTAACTTGATGCATAAATTCACGCTGCTTAAATTGGGTGCCTTATTTAGAGCTTGCAGAGTAAGATTCAGCTTGTCCAATTTAGCTTTGCTAAACGCTCAAGCTTTTTTGCCTTCCAGAAGACATATAGAAGTAAAATCCATACTGCCAAACGCTAAACTAAATGGTTCAGATTATCATTACATTAGAGCTAGAATATCCTGGTGGTGGCGGCAGCAGCAGGAGGAGTAGGGAGGAGTGGTAACAATAAAAACAAACATGGTATGTCAACAGTCCACCTCCTCAGTTAGTATTTCTAAGGGTGATCACAGCTGTGGTAGTCTCTGCCTTGGGCCAAGGCTGGATAACTGTTGACACAGGCTCCTCTAATACCAACTCTGCCCTCTTTTTTGAGGAATGAAATGCTTCACAGCTCCTCTGGACATCTTTAGAGCCAATAAAAACGTATTGAAATTCCCATGCATAAACTTTAGCAAAACAAATAATGAATGTCAGTTGCTGCAGGGAAGAAAACCCTGCTTTTAAAAAACAAAAAAAAGAGAGTACATTTCAGTTTTTAATTAGCTAAATATCTAACAATGAACCTTTGCAAATGGTTAGGGTATTGCTACAGTGAGCAGGGACAGCCTTGCTTGGAAACTGCTATTTTAATAAAACAAACGAACCAAGGGTATCTGAGCCCTCCCATGCTTAGATGATACAGTGGTGAGTGCTCAGCTGCTAGAGAAATAAATTAATAACAATAAAACTGATCTTCTACAAAACTGAGGAGGAAGAAAATCACCTGGGCAATGGGACTCAGGCAGTTTACATGATAGAGTCTCATCATTATGCACTCATAATCTCAACAGTTAATGGAGTTTAAAGAAAGATGGAACTCAACAAGTGACGTGTGCTTTAAAGCCTGACAAATGCAACATCCCCATAACCGGGAAGGTGAATGAGGTTGGCTTTACATTCAGCAGGATGAGGTGGGAAAGCCCAGGCCCAGGAGCTCATGCTATCATCTCCTGAAAACAACTCAAGACCTGGCAAAGTCCCGATGAGGGACATCTTCCCTCCCCTTCCCAGATCTCCTGAAAGAAAGGAGGAGATCAAGTCAAGGATCTCCTGTCACCTGCTTATGAAAGCCTGAAGGGATTTCTGGTGTTCTACTGTTTTTGCCTTTTGATATTTTAAACAGCAAACCACCTTCAATGCCTTGGCAGCAGGCGGTATATAAACAGAGTGATAAATAAATTCCTAAATGAAGCAATAGAACGATCATGCTATTTCAGACCACAATGAGTGGCGGGTAACATTTTTAAACGCTGCTCTACAAACACTCTGCAAACAGAAACCTTGTAACAGCTCAACCAAAACCTCCATCTGAGCTATGCTGGTTTTCTTCAGGCAGGGAACTGTGTTTGCTTATTTTGTAACGTGAGAGAGCATTTCAAACAATATCCCCACCACCACCACCCACAGTCTGAAATGGAATGCATTTCTCCTCTTCAGGACCATCATATTCTGCTGCATGTATAGACAAAGACTGTACGAATAACTGCACAATTCTGGCACTGTGCACCGATTGTCTAGAAAGGCCCTCTCTTCTAGTGCTCAGAACTCAGGAAGTATTTATAACAATCATTTCACAGAGGGAACCCATTGAGTCTTCATTTGTCCAGGAAGGCTGAAACGCCCTCCAAAGGATGCTGCTCGCCAAGGGCTGTGACAAGGAAATTAAATATCCATTCCCTCAATACCAGGCACGCCTGTCAGAGAACGCATGTGTTAGAAATAAAAGTTTTCTCACCACATTTGCCAAAAAGCCTCTCCAGTTCTGTCTCTGTGGCAGTGTTATTTCTGCAGCACAGCATGTGAATACAAACTGGCAAGAATTTCCTGGTATGAGTAATGCGGCAGATCACAGGTGGGCATAATTCTGAATGCTTAAAAAATACACCACCACCGGCAAAGCAGGGCAACCTGGCAAATTCTTTACATACCTCCCTTTGAATTGAAAGTGACAGAAGAGAAAATCTGAGACTGCAAGTAACCAGCCGGAATCATCTTCTTTTTTTAATTGCCATAGCGAGTGCCAGATTTTTCTGGCAAGGCTGCTGTCAACATGGGAACACGATCAGCCACATTTTCTCTTCAATTAGCACTGCTCGAGGATGACAAAAAGTAAAAATAAAATCTTGAGCTGGATTTCTGTGGGAAATCGCTCATAAGGCGTTCGGGGAACAATAGTAAGACCTTGCACAGGTCAAGGGTAGGAAGCAGCAAAAACAGAATGCTGAAACGGCTCACTTGGTTCAGAAGCATTCATCCCACTAGCCTGCCAAGTACAAAGCCAGTCAGCATTTCACCTTGTAAGGTACTGAATCGGTAGGGCAATGCCAAGGAGAAATCTAATCGTAATACAAAATCAAAGCCAAAGCACTTAAGCAGGCGTGTGAGTGGCTATAATAGTTCTGCAAATGATAAGTGTTTACCAACACATGTACGTCTGCCCCCTGCCCCTGTTGCATGCCCTTCCCCAGAGACCCATGTCTTTCGGTGCCCCGACATCCTTTGTCCTAAAGAAGTCAGAGGTGCAGATGAAATCAATCCATTTCGATACTAAAGGCAGCAATGCCTCTGCAGACTCAAATTCTGCACCAAATTTGGCAAATAGCGGCAATCCCCCATTAGCACCGGAAGATCGGTAGTTCGGCAGTTTGAGATCTGAGTGCCACCTGATGGAGTGAGCTCCCATCTCTGGTCCTAGCTCCTGGCAATCTAGCAGTTCGAAAGCAAGAAATTGCAAGTAGATAAATAGGTACCGCTTTGGTGGGAAGGTAACAGCATTTCATGTGCCTTGGCATCTAGTCATGCTGGCCACATGACTACAGAAACGTCTTTGGACAGCGCTGGCTCTTTGGCGTGGAAACAGAGGTGAACACCACATCCCTGGAGTCAGATTTGACTGGCTTTCAAGCAAGGGAAACCTTTACCTTAAATCTAGCTGCTGGGAGGGAAGGCAGTACAGCCCGATCTAGTCAGATCTTGGAAGCTAAGCAGGGTTGGTATTCGGAAGGGAGACCACCAAGGAAGGCTCAGAAGAGGAAGGCAATGGCAAACCACCCTGCTTCTCAGTGGCCTTGAAAGCCACTTGCTGGGGTTGCCCTACATCGGATGCGACCTGATGGCACTTTGCACAATTAATCTAACTGCATAAGAAGGACCCTTTATTTTTTAAGCTGGCTTTGCTTCCAAACCTTCTTCTGAAGCTAAAATCACAGGGCCACCCTCCCCTATATTTCTCACAGTTGGTTCCCCTCCAGAACTTTCTTCCAGCACCAGAAGCGCCTAACTGTCTTCCATCTTTCCCTCAGCAAGGATTTATCATGACAAACTAGGATCCATGTATACAACAGACAACAAAAAAGTTTCCGTTTTGCCCTGTATTCTAGTTTGTCATGCACAGGCTTGTGACAGGCCTGACATTAGAACTGATTTGGGAAACATCTCTTACCCACAACTCTCATCCAGTTCCCAAGATAAAATTTGCCAAGGAAAAGCAAAGGGCTCATTTCGTAGCAGGAGCTCCTTTGCATATTAGGCCACACACCCCTAATGTAGCCAATCCTCCAAGAGCTTACAGAGCTCTTCTTACAGGGGCTACTGTAAGCTCTTGGAGGATTGGCTACATCAGGGGTGTGTGGCCTAATATGCAGAGGAGCTCCTGCTACGAAATGAGCCCTGAGCAAATCATTCAAATTTTGCAAAGTCTGAAGTACTACCAACCTCTACATGAAGCCTGCTTGCCCCGAAAGCGTGAATCATAATGATATAAGAATATGAAGGCCATCCATTTCAGGCATGCAATTTGCCACCTATCTGAACAGGAACCTGTATATTTGTTTGCCATCCAGCCTGTTTAAAACTGGAACTTGAAATGTTACTCTCCCTGCTTCCCCTCCCCCAAGTTTCTAAATCAGGGAAAACAACTTTGAGAGTTCCTTTTGTTCTAAATGTCAGTATTTGAAACTCACAGTCTTCATGCACAATGAGCTGTCAGATCATAAGGATCTAGAATGACAGTTAACAGGAGTCATGTGACTGGGTCAAGTGGTACTGGACAGGAACATGTACGGGCTTGTTCTCTATCTGCAACAGTAAATAATGTACTCATCATGACTCAGCAACTCACTGATTGGCTGATGTGTAACTACCATACTGTATATATTTGAGAGTGTACAGAGCATTCTTTTTCTTCTCATGATTCAGTTGTCTGGCGAAGCACTTTGTCAGTGGATGTCAGAATATTTTATAGCACTGTAAATAAACTGTCAATACACTCCGCTGATGTGGTGCAGTTTGGTGTGCTGTGATCTTGTGGACTCAGGTCTCATACAGTGGTGCTGTGCAGTCAGGCACATCACGCACACACCGACATTAAAGACCCACTGACTCTTTTAAAACCAAGAAAGGGAAGAGTCCCCATAAAGTTGTGACACATTTCCAGTTTCCAAACGGCTCCAGTTGGTGACTCATGTTTGAGGCTGGCAACAGAGAGGACATATTTATTGTGGAGCACAGCAGGTGCCTGCTAGTGAGTGGGAGAGTGGACGGGAGATGTGCTTTGTGTGAGGGGAAAGTGACCACTCTGAATAAATTATTTGTAAGGCTGATTTGCAGTTCTTGTTTTGAGGACAGAATGTGGATTTCTTTAGTGGAAGACACACAGCTATGAATACATGCCATTGTCCCTCACTGGACCAACGTTCATTCAACTTTCTGTGCGAAATACAGAGACAAACAGCAAGGGGACAAACCCCTAAACCAATCTCTTAAAATACAGTCAGCCCCCTGCTCCAATTAAAACTAGATTCTCTACTCATGTATGAAGCCAATTCAAAGAATTTCCGATTAGTCATTCTCCAGCCTCCTAGCCTGTCTGTTTATAAAGCAATTTTGTTCCATTACGAGTGATGCTTCTGACAACTGCTCAGCAGCTCATTAGTGCGCTATGCTTTTGCCGTTTGATGGTACTCATCAGCGGTGTCAGGTTAAGTTGCCAAGATATAGATGTGGTTAACGTACAACAACAGATTCATCAAAAGGATAAAAATAAGAGGTGCCATATCTGGGTAGTCAGTCAACATCTCAAGAATGTGTCCATTTGTTATGAAGGGTAAAACTGCTGTACTTCGAATAACTACGCCCCCAAAGTCTCAACGAGATAATTTGCTTCAATGAATATGCCCCTGCCATGCATGAGAAGGGTCTCCAGGTAACACTTAAGCTATGCTAGGACTGCCTGTTGCTGAAGGAAAGCCTCCAAAGACATGAACTATGCTGCCCCATCAATAGCATATTTTGGCACATCTTCTGCAAACATGTCCCATAAGTCAGTCAGAGAGCAGCATTTTCACTGCAGGAAGAATCACAGAGGCCGTGGGTGTTTGAGAGTGACATAAAGAGTTGAAAGGGCCTTTTGCAGTAGATGTTATTTTTGTATGCTGATGTACAGCAGGCTGCTATGCTTGAAAGGAAATTTCTCTCTTTCCCCATACCCCTCCAAAACTACACCCACATATTTCAGATGGAAAAACTTGGCTTCCACTCTCAACTTTCTTTTTAAAAATAAATACATGTAAGACAGGTTTTCGGCCCCTCTCAAAAAAAAATAATGAAAGAATCAAACTACACAAAGAAGCTGCTGCATCCACATCATTATTTTCTTTTAATATTTTTTTCAGCTATACATGTTCACTATACATGTATACAGGATGGCAGGTGGAACGCTCAAGGTCAATAAACCCCATTTCAGTCTCCACGCTATTTAGCCTATCTGGATTACTCACAGGGAACCATCCCTTCAGGGACTTCTGCATAAGCTCACTAAAATGAAAGGAACTCTACGAGAGCACAGTAGAAATACTATTCCCATTTACTACTGCAAAGGTTTATACGGAAGGTTTTTCCAGCAGATGGTACCCAGAATCACTATCTATTACATTTTTATACCATACTCACTCCAGGGATGTCAGGCTAGTATACATGTTTCACCCCTCTTCCATTTTATTCTCACAATGCTCTTGTGAGGTAGATTAAGCTGAAAGACAGTAGGCCTCAGGTCACCCTTGCCTGAGTGGGGGGATCTCTTTGCTTGTTGGGATCTGAACTTTGGTCTCCCAGTCCTAACCTGACATTGTAGCAAGTACCCTTCGCTGGCTTTATAGTACCAATGCTAATAGCAGATATCATACTTATACATTCAAGCTTTGTGTCTATTTAAATGTTTAAATTAATCACCTGTTAGCAGCACAATCCTAAAGAGTCACACCCTTCTAGGCCCACGGCTTTAGAATTCCATTTAGGATTGCCTGATCAGGCAGCTGGTTCCCAGCTCACCTCTCAGGACTTATCTACAGTGGTCCACATAATGGTCACTTCCAGGCTGGATTGAGAGCCAGTTTGGTGTAGTGGTTAAGTGCGCGGACTCTAATCTGGGAGAACCGGGTTTGATTCCCCACTCCTCCACTTTCACCTGGCTGGATGACCTTGGGCAAGCCATAGCTCTGTACCAGCTGTTCTCTCAAGGACAGTTGTCTCAGAGCTCTCTCAGCCCCACCTACTTCACAGGGTGCCTGTTGTGGGGAGGGGAAGGGAAAGGAGTTTGTAAGCCGCTCTGAGACTCCCTTGGGGAGTGGAGGGCGGGGTATAAATCCAATCTCTTCTTCTTCTTACTGTAACTCGTTCTATGTGGAGCTATCCTTTAACCTGATCTGGAAACTGCCGCTAGTGCAGAATGCAGCGGAACACCTGCTGACGGCCTCACCTCTGTGACCTCGCATCCAGCTGGCACTTCGACTGCACTGGCTTCCAATTGGATACCGAATCCAATTCAAGGTTACGCAACTGACCTTTAAAGCCCTACATGGCCTGGGACCAGCATATCTGTGGGACTGCCTTTCCCCATATGTGCTCCGGATAGCCTTGAACTCCATAGATCAACACCTCCTGGTAATCCCCAGCCCAAGAGATGTCCACTTAGCCTCAACTGAGGCCAGGGCTCCAACTCGAGATCAGGGCCCTGTGAAAGCTATTACAGTTCCACGGGGCCCATAAAACAGAGCTGTTCCATCAGGCCTTTGGGTGAGGTGGCGGATGTGAAACCATCTCGGTCTCCCCTGCCTTTTTGTACCTGCCCAGTGTCTCCTGGACACTAGGTTTATCATCTATGGGGCACTATATTTTAGGTACCTCCCACCATCTGATCAAAAACTTATATATCAGGACACCTACCATCGCCTGTTGGATTACTTGTGTTTAATGCCATCATGTTTTAATCATTTAATTGTTTTAACTGTTTTTATATCTTGGTTTTATTGTTTTTATTGTGTTGCGAGCCACCCTGGGACCATTCATGAGGTAGAGTGGGATACAAGTTAAATATGGTTGCGATCACATGCACAGTTTGCCCCGACACAGGCACAAATGCCTGGCAGTCGATCAGACACCAACGTCTGGGAAGCACCCTGCAGCCATCGGCAACCCATTCTGCTCCGCCGCACAAGCAGAGTAAAAATATACCTCAGAAAGTCCTGTAGCAAATGGGTTGCTACGGGCCACAGACAGACTTTCCTGTGTCTGATTGCTCCAGCGCACTCCCACGGAATCGGGAGAGTCTGATCAGGCTATCTGAACTCCATGCCATTGTTCCCCCTGTCGCATTATGCACATCAGCACATCCCCCCCGCATATTCCATAGGGAGACCTCAGTGCGGAGGTGCGATTCATCGATTCCTCAGGTAAGCGCATCAGGAAAAATGGTTTTTTAAAAAACCCAACTCACCCATGGTTGCGTCTGATCACGCAGTGGCAGGCTGCGCCGCATCTACAAAAGTCTGTATAACTGCGCAACTGGGGGTCAACTTACGCCAGAGGAAATAGCCTCGCTTCCCCCACACACTTTATTTTGCGCATGTGACTGCCACCAAAGTTAAGTAAAAAAAAATTGCACTGCAAATGGATTCTGTGAAATTTTTACATACCCAGTACAATGCAATCATATGAACAAAATAATGCCCTACTTAACCTCTGTCATTAAATAATCCCTTTTTTCATATAGTGTTTATTTAGCCTTGGAGGCTGGCTCTTAATGGGCAAAAACCATGTGTGACACAGCTGCTGAGCAAATGCCACTGTTATAAGGCAAATGGGGACGTATCCTCCTGTCTGCATATAGAATCTGTCATGCACAGATGTGTGTGGGAACAGTATCAAGAAATGTGGGGTCTATGGGCCTGTGTGGAACCTCTGCCAATATGGCTGTGCCTTTTCCCAGCACTTTAGGGAGAATTAAGGAGCCAGGTAAATGAATACTTGTTCAAAGTACAGACTTCTTCTGTTTCTCAATTTTCATAAATGCTACACTGATGTCTAGACAACATTTCCAGTTGTCTCCATAATATCAAAACCGAGATGCTACCTCTCAACAGATAGAAGGTAAACTTGGGGGGGGGGGGTCAAATTTATCTTGGAATTCTGAAGATTTGTGGAGAATCTACCTCTGCAGTCACAGGAGAGATCCCATGCCAATACTGGTTGCAGCTCTTTTCTGTGTCAGCTCCACTATGGATCAAACAAGCATGTGTGCACATGGTGTGCGTCCCCAGGGTGGTGCTGGGGGAACAGATGTCCTGGAGGCACCCACTGGTTTGCAGAGTGCCGCAAGGGATGGTGTTATCTCCAACGCTGTTTAACATCTATCTGTGCCCCCTCGCCCAGATTGCCAGAAGACACAGGCTGGGTTGTCACCAGTACGCTGATGACACCCAGCTGTATCTGTTGTTGGGCAGCCGGTCTGGAGCCATCCCAGATGACTTAGGTCGGGTGCTTCAGGATGTAGTGGGCTGGCTCAGGCTGAGTCGACTGAAACTGAATCCAACGAAGACGGAGGTCCTGGGCCTGAGTCAGAGTGGACTGGGGGTAGGGATCCCATTGCCAGCCTTCGGGGGGCACCGTTGGGGCCAGTGCTGAGGGTCCGGAGTCTGGGAGTGCTCCTGGATACCTCCTTAACCATGGAGGCCCAGGTAGCCGCCACTGCCAAGGCAGCCTTTTACCATCTATGGCTGATTGGGCAGTTGGTTCCCTTCCTCAATTGCAATGACCTGGAGACAGTGATCCATGCTATGGTCACCTTGAGGCTGGACTACTGTAATGCTCTTTACCTTGTCTCAACTCCAGAGGCTGCAGCTAGTGCAGAATGTCGCGGCTCGGCTGTTGATGGGTCTCTCGGTCCGAGACCACACCCAGCTGGTGCTGAGGTTGCTGCACTGGCTGCCTATGGCGTACCAGATCCGGTTCAAGGTGCTGGTATTAACCTTTAAAGCCCTATATAGTCAGGGGCCAGCCTACCTAAGGGACCGCCTTTCCCCATATATACTCCAGAGAGCACTGCGGTCAGGCACCCAACATCGCCTGACCCTCCCTGGCCCTAGGGAGGCCAGGTTGGCATCTACCAGGACCTGGGCCTTCTCAGTGGTGACTCCGTCCTGGTGGAATGAGCTCCCATAGAACATCAGGGCCCTGTGGGACCTTTTACAGTTCCGCAGGGCCTGCAAAACGGAGCTCTTCCACCAGGCTTACACATAGGAGCCGCCACTGGGGGGAAAGGGGCCACTGGTGCCGCCAGTCGGATGGTCTTGGCCAGGAAATCAATCATGGAAATGCCACCTGCCTGGGGACACAGGGACTGCTCCTGTTGTGCAGGCTCTGCATCACCGCTATCTGTTGAATTCTTGTATCTGTATGTTTTTATGACTTGTGTTTTATGTAGACAAAGTTAAACAAATTTTAACTATTTTGTGATTGTTGATTTTATCAATTGTTAGCTGCCTAGAGCTGGCCTTGCTGGCTAGGCAGGGTATAAATCCAAATAAATAAATAAATGGAGAACAACAGTAAAGGAAACATTATAATTGAACTCAATGACTTGCTAGGTTTTAGCCAAATTGCCTTGATTTCTCAATAATATAGGGGAATTATAGCTTATTAATAATATGGCAATTGGCAAAAGGGGTCACCACCAATATATACAGAGGTCCCACCTCTTCCAGAAGCACCAGAAATAAACAGAGAGGCTGGCTTCAGTAATAAAATGGTTTCTTTACTGAAAGGTTCTTACTCAGGCAAAGAATACAGATTCACACACACACTTATACAGATCCTAAGAAATAAAGATAGAACAAAGACGTTTGTATTAGCAGGAATATCGTTGGTATCCGTCAAGGGCAATAATTACCTGTCCGGAGAGATGATGCTGAGTTCCCACTGGAAAAACAAGGGGAGGCTGTGAGGGGATTAGGGATCATGTCCTGAACCCGCAGCAACATGTGGAGACTCTGGCTGCGCAACCAAGAGCCGTGGAGGTAGGGTAGGGTAAGAGGTAGTAGAAGCTAGAGAGGGAACACATTGCTGGATGTCCTCTTTTATTAGGGGGCTCTGGGGGAGGGCTTGACTGGACACCTCCCTTGAGACCACCCCTTGATGATCTGCCCCAAAAGTCCTGTCCACTGGAGGAAAAGGGCTTAAGGGGTTGGGCAATGTTACACTCTACCTGGATTGTCTCAGAGATGCCTGGAGGGTTGGAATGGCTCATTGGCCAGCTCTATTGTGGTGTTGATGAGCCTACTCCTCTCAGAGCTGTAGAACTGGTTTCTGGCTAGCCAAGTCCATTGTCTACGGAAGGCGGGAAAGAGTCTTTTGTCCCCTTGTAGCAAAGAAGGTTGCGAGGGAGGGGAGGTTTGCCTGCATGATGAAGAAGAGCTTCGCTAATGGCATCCGGAAGCACATGTTCAAACCGCAATGGCGAGTGGCTGTTTCTGTGTGAGTATTTGTGTTAAGGGATGTCTCTGGGGCCTGGTGACCTCGGGAACCACTGGCACATCGTCTCAGGCATCGGCTGGCATGTGTATACAGCTGGCATCACGATCTGGTCACATTGCATCTCAGTCCCTCATACACATTCAGCTACACAGTCTCTATTAACTCTTATGGGTTCTAAGGTCCATAAGAGTGCATAAGCGCCTTGCCGGGCAACATAGGCCCTTTGCGGCAGAGATCTACAATCTCTATGACTTTTTCTTTCATTGAATACACTCAAGTGCTCGCTCTCACACTGACACAGTGGCAGGCGGATCAGTGAATTATTTCAAAGTAAAAATAATGAGTTTCTCTATTAGACCACTCCAAGTATTCCCCCCACCACCTTAATTCAAGGCATTTTCAATGCCAAGACACTTTCTCCAAAGCAAACAGGGCACTTCAGCATGAAGAAGTGTGCATGGCAGAGAGGAAAACTGGAAGAAAAAGGTTCTGTCATAAGCAGCTCTCAGTTACTTTATCTCTATTATCATAGTAAAGTCCTACAAGAAGGTACCAAGGGCTTTTAAAATTAAATGTCAAATACAATCCAGCAGTGGAAACCCAAAGGAGTGTTGCTTAAGGGTGAAAGAGCCCGACAGCCTTGCTCTGCTTGTCAAAAGTGGCATTTGCCTCCTAATTATCTGTTTGCACAAATGAATCACTGTTTGGCAGACTATGTTACCAAGGACTTGAAATAGCATGTAGGATAAGAAAAGGAAAAATCTTCACCAATTTTTTAATTTTAAAGCTCATTGCCTTTGGTAAGAATAACGATAAAAATGCCTGAACGGTTTCTTCCTTAAACATTGTAATTCTGCAAGGTGACCTGACTGTTACTTCACCATGTTGGTTAAAACATGACAAACAGCCTAGATCAGGGGTGGGCAATTGTTTTGGCTCGGGGGCCACTTTGTGGGAGTGGAGGTTAGCGGAGGGCCGCACCTTTTAAAATGATTGCATTCATTAGTTAACCTTGCATTTCAGAAAAGGTATAAATTGTATCATAAAAATCAATAAATATAAATTAAATAAAATAGTGGGAGTTTTATTCAATTTATTTATTGTGCTAATTTCATATCATCTACAGCTGCAAGCACATTTAATTTTAGAATCAGTTTAATGAGACAAATGTCCCCTATCACACTTTTCTACAATTTTTTTGAAATCAGGAGTGAGATTGCTTGTTGAGATTCTCATCACAGCCTGCAAGTTAATGTCTGTCAAAGAGCATCTATATTTACTCTTGTTGATCTTCATGCAACAAAAACTTTGCTCACAAATATATGTAGACCCAAATATAGAGAACATTTTCCCGTGGCCGACTGTCTTGGCGGGCCGCAAAAAACTCTATGGCGGGCCGCATGTAGCCCCCGGGCCGCAATTTGCCCACCCCTGGCCTAGATGAAGGTGACAAGAGCTGACCCACCTAACTTTCAAGTAAACTCTAGACCAACTAGCTAGTTTTATCTGCTTTAATAGAAGGAACAATAATTTTACATACACATTCATGTGTTTCTAAGTGTGCACCTATGCATGAATTTTTAAAAAAACCAAAGCGACATATCTAGCTCCTGAGAAGGGACAGAAGGCATTTATAAGCTGGCTCCTCCATTTCATGCAACTCATGCTAGAAACATCTGTTACATCCATGAAGTGATTATTACCAAACTGAGCACTTCTGCTTCCGCAGCATATTTAGTAACATAGATCATATTCCATGAATCCTAAGTAGAAGTTATATGTACACTTCAATTTGTGTGCAATAAGCATTCATTTTAATTTTGAATGCAGTTTGGTTAGTTGTCATGTTCAGTGGTACATAAATTTGTTATGGTAACCTCATGTTGACTGCAACAGCTATTAACGTCCCCTCACACTTGGGTTTGCTTTTTGTTAAGGCAATGTTTTATCATATGCAGTCACCTCCCAGCGGCTCAAATAGCCTGGCTTAGCCCAAGTTCTTCAAAGTTTGGAAGGTAAGCTGGGTTGGCTGTGGTCAGTACTTGAGAGACCTCCAAGAAAGACCGGGGATGCTCTACAGAGGAAGGCAATGGCAAAATACATCTGCACCTCTCTTGCCTGGAGCACCCTAGGGATGGTCATCATGAGTCAGTTGCAACTCCACAGCACAGCACATTCGTCTTTTGATACAAGGAAACACCAGCTTATTCACTCACAGAGAAGAACCATGTGCCCACTGGAGACATCGGAGTGTGACATATGTTATTTGTTGTACCCAGGGCTTTTTTTGTAGAAAAAGCCCAGCAGGAACTCATTAGCATAATAGGCCACACCTAACAGCAGAAACATATTAGCATATTAGGCCACACCCCTGACAGCGCAGTTCCCTCCCAGGATCAGCTTCCTCGGGTGCCCCACGGCTTGTGGGGCACCTGGGGAACCCGAGAGAAGGAAGGCAGTTTCTGGGACGGCTTCCCCAGGTCTGAGGAACCCAAGGAGGGGAAGCAGTTTAAACTGCCTTCCAGCCCTGGAGCAGCTTGGCTTCCCCAGGTGCCCAACGGCTTGCGAGGCACCTGGGGAACTTGGGGGGGGGGGCTGTAGGCATGGCCAATTCAGAAGCCAGCCGGAACTCCGTTCCTGTGCGTTCCTGCCCAAAAATAGCCCTGGTTGTACCTATTCTGAAGCTGCCACATAATGGTACCTAAATCAAAGAAAATGTGTTTAAATTTTAGTCTCAAACTATATAAAAAGGTATTGGGCTTTTTGTTTCACTTAATGAAAATCAAGTTAAAGACTTTCCTGATTAAAGACTTAAATGCTTTGGCTTTCCTGAGCAGCAGTAGATATTTTATAATACCGATGACAAATAACTGTGAGGAAACAGCAAGATATGAGTCCAGCAGCACCTTGGAGACTAGCAAGATTCCTGAGGTATAAGCTTTTGAGAGTCAAAGCTCCCTGCTTGGTCATCTGACAAAGGGAGCGTTGACTCTTGAAAGCTTAAGCCCTGGAAATCTTGTTGGTCTCCAAGGTACTGCTGGATTTGTATCTAGCTCCCCAGAGTCCAGCAGGAAGAACCCTGTGTAACCTCCGGCCAGGAACTTCCGTAGAGCCCCACAGCGCAGGAAATTTTTAGCACTGAAGCAGTATCAAGGAAAAGCACCAGCAGCTGGCTAGAGAACACTGACCACTCCACAGTATCATCTTTATTGCCTGGTTGACCATTTGACGCAGACATTCTGTTGAACATGCTACGATGCACATAGTCAATGTGTATACAGTCAATAAGTATAGAATAAGCTTCTCATCACAGGAATGACTTCGTCCAAGCTCTAATCTAGGTGTCCATTTTATGCAATGAGCACATAGACAGAAATTCTTGCATTAGGAAGAACTCACAGTAACGAACATAATGTTTTAACGTACTGGGTTGGATCCAGACTAAATTTTCGTTAGGGGGTACAGTAACTTCTGCCAACTCCCTCTTCCCATTGCAGACTCGCGATATGCCTTGTGTTGTTCCTGAAGGTCCCCCGTTTCCCAATAGCAGCATTCCAGGAAGATCAGTGGGCTGTTCTGCTGGCAGAAGTACCTTGCCTGGAAGGAAAATGTAGTTGGGATCCAACCCATTGTTGCTGAACTACGAATTTCTATGTCCCTATTCTCCTTCATCAGCTACCAGTAGAAAGAGAGGGAAACTCATAACACTGACATCATGCCAAATGTTTTTAGTGACCTGCAGTGCAATCCTAAACTAAATTATACCCTTCTATGCCCGTTTAAATCAATGGATTTAGAAGGGTGTAACTCGGTTTAGGATTACATGATTAATATTACTAGGAAGTTAGAACAGCAGCAGTACAGGTTCCCTACTGCAGTGTGGCCACACAGGAGGTAAAATATGCAGGGGTCCTTTCGTAGAAAAAGAGCTGCAGGGGCTCATTAGCATAACTCATTAGCATATGCCACATCCCTTGACATCACTGGAAGTGTGTCAGAAAGGGAATGTCAGTTTCAGCCCCATTATACCCTATGGGCCATTGAAATCAATGGCAAAAACTCATAGGGTATATGAGGGGCTGGAGGAAAGGGAATTTGAGGGAAAGGCTCCAAACTTGCACGGTAGCTGCTGGGGCCTCTCCTTGAAATACCCACCAAGTTTCAAGAAGATTGGACCAGGGGGTCCAATTCTATGGGCCCCCAAACAGATTGTCCCATCCCCTCCATTGTTCTCTATGGTGGGAAAAAAATGTTACCTTTTTTTCTACCATAGAGAACAATGGAGGGAATGGGGGCAACCTATTTGGGGGCCCGTAGAATTGGACCCCTTGGTCCAATCTTCTTGAAACTTGGTGGGTATTTGGGGGGAGATGTCCCAGCAGCTACCCTGCAAGTTTGGAGCCTCTCCCTCAAACCCCCTCCCCTCCAGTTGTTTTTAAAGTTGCCGCCGAATTTCGGCGTCAATTCGGCAGCAAGCTGAATCAGATCAGAGAATCTGATTCGGCCCATGGCTGCCCTAGTGGCCACTCCTGAGCTGCTCTCCGGCCCCAACGGACCCCTGAAAATATGTAATTCTATGGATGGGACTTCTACATCCATCCAGGCAGATTTTTTTGTTGTTGTTGAGAAACAACAGTTTTAACTCCTCAGCCTCCCAGTTCTTAATATAATACATGAAACTAATAGAGAGAGAGACACACATACACAGCCAGAGCAAGAGAGTCTAGCTATCTCATTTAGTTCCCAGGCCTCATGAGAAATGCAGCATGTTTCTACAAGCACTTCTTTGAATAGAGCTCACTGCAGTACTTGAGCCTTAGAGGTAAAGGAGATATTGGAGGACTGAGCACCGGAACACAAAGCAATGGGGAAGGTTCTGCATTCCTCACCTTCACATCCCTTTTGCTCACTGGATCTCCAGCCCCATTGTACTCAGTAACTAAGGCTGATCCAGTTTAAACAAACAGATCTGATACAGCTGGTCAATCTAAGAGTCCAAAATATAACTATGTTTTTAAAAATGTACTTTTTAATGATGTTATAGTACAGAAATATAATTTTGTTTTAAGCAGAGGAATTCTTGGGGAGAAAATGGATTTTAAATTTAGGCAGGAAAAGAATAAAACAGTCAATATCCCTACTTGTCATTTTTCCATCCAATATTAATATAGCGACAACATGTAATATATTGGTTAGAGCTGTGGAATAGGATATGGGAGCCAGGAAATTTTGAAGCTTGAGGGGAGAAGTTGGGAGGAGGGACAAAATTTTGGGCAAAATTGAAATATATACAATATTTACAATGAGATTTTAAGCAGAGTTACACTTTTTGGAAGTCAAGGGGCTTTGAAAGGTATTACTCTGTTTAGAATTGCGCTGATAGTTACCTTTTCCAGTTGTATGATTTCTGGAAACTATGAAGCCATGAAAAGGGTTTGGTGGAAGGGCTAAGTACATCCGTAACCTGTTTCACATTGTCCCATTATGATGCTGCTTTTTCAGGGAGGGGAGGAGTCATCTGGGGTGAGCTACATTTGTTTCAGGACCAAGTTCAACATTCCAGCACCTACCAAATAATAACATAAGCAGGGCTCTTTTTTGGTTGGAATGCACCGGAATGATGTTCCAGCTGGCGTCTGAGCCTGCCCCTCCCCTCCCCATTGGCGGGAAAGGGCCCCACACTTCAGATCTCCATGCAGAGATCAAGCATGGGGCCTGGGCTCTCTGCACTCAAAGGGAGCTTTTCCTTTAAGTGCAGAGAGCCAGCAGGAAAAAAGCCCCGTGCTCCGGATCTCTGCACGGAGATCGAGCACGGGGCCTGGGCTCTCTGCACTCAAAAGGAGTTTTCCCTTTAAGTGCAGAGAGCCAGTGGGAAAAAGCCCCGCACTCCGGATCTCTGTGCAGAGATCGAGCACAGGGCCTGGGCTCTTTGCACTCAAAGGGAGCTTTCCCTTTAAGTGCAGAGAGCCGGCGGGAAAAAGCCCTGCACTCCGGATCTCCGTATGGAGATTGAGCATGGGGCCTGGGCTCTCTTCATGTGGCTTGCCACCATCGCATCACTGTGCCTATGCTCTCCCTGCTCCCGGTAAGTGACTCCCCCCATCTCTTTCCCCTCTCTCTTTCTCTTTCTTTCTCCCCATGTCTGTCTGTCTTTCTTTCTTTCCCCCCTCTCCCTCCCTTTCTCTCTTTTTTCCCTTCCTTCCTTCCTTTCTCTTTTCTCTCTCTCCCCCACCTTTCTCTCTCTCTCTACCCCACCTACCTACCTCCCTTCCTTTCTCTATCTCTCTTTTCCCTCCCTCCCTCCCCTTCCTTCCTCTCTTTCTTCCTTCTTTCCTCTCACTCTCTCCCTCCCTCACCCATCTTTCTTTCTTTCTTTCTTTCTTTCTTTCTTTCTTTCTTTCTTTCTTTCTTTCTTTCTTTCTGTACCTTACTTCCAAGTAAGTGTGTTTTGGGCTGCTAAACACGTTAACCTCCCCCATGTAATATTCAAATATCTTACTAGCACTGGAACATCAGTTTGAGGTGTGATTATATCCTCTCAGGATGAGTAGCTCCCATCTTGGCTGACCATGGATTGCAATGTGTAAGACCTAGGGCAGGGGTTAAAGCATCAGGCAAACCACCATAAAAGTTCACATGACCATTCTGTCTAATATAGACATAAAGAAGAGCCCATTGACTATTCCACTAATGAGGGAAAAAATCACGTTGCAATGTTTTCTACTCATGGATTGAACCACTGCAATTTCCTTCGCACCAGATTTTTTAAAAATCTAAAAAGAAATGGGAAAGGTTTAGGAATATTATACTTTTGCCAATTCTGAGAAAAACAGAGATTTCTAGAATACTGTTTTTAACAATTTATGTAATAGCTTTCCGTCAGCTAATCCTGGGCACTGTAGTTACATGAGGTGCTGAGAGTTCTGTGTTAGAGGTTGTTAGGCCTCCTCACAGAATGACAGTCTCCAGAACTTTCTGGGTGGCAGAAATTATAATGGCTTAGATCCTGGACCATCTCCTCTGGAATTGTCCAGCCAGCTAGTTAAGATCTGCCAAGCCTTAACTCTCTCAGCTTTCTGAGAAGTGGCAGGTAGTAACCAAAGATAGGGCATTTTCAGTGGTGGCACTTTGTCTTTGGAATGCTCTCCACCTGATGAATACCATACTGTCTTTTAGAGCCCAGCCCAAAACATTTATTTTTATCCAGACTTTTAACTAAGAGGGTCTTTCTTTCTTTCTTGTTTCATTTTGTTCTTTGTGTTTTGGTAAAAAAAATTGTTGGAAAAGGGGAGGGATGTAAAAAAGCAGAGCGCCCAGGAAATGCTGGTTTTGACAATATCTTTAATTTTTGAGAATCTCTTTAGTTTTCTCATAGCATCTTCTGTTTAAGAAAAGTAAGTTTGAAGCCTGAGTGTAAGTAGTTCATTGGTGTGACTTGTTGGGAATGGCCTGCAAATATATGTGTGTGTAAAGTCTGTATTAAAGTGGTTTGCTGCTAACTGCCATGCAAGAGAAAACATCTGAAAAAGTAGCTTCATTGTTGTGTGTGTTAGCAGAACACTTGACTGTTGCTTAGGGGACTTTCGGGAACCTCTGCAGAGAAACAGAGTTGTAACAAAATGAGCATGGTCAGCAGCACTTTGGAGATTGCCTGTTTTGTGAAATTTTAAAAGTGGGCAAAGTTTCTGAAGAAGATGATTGTCCCTCTTCTCCTGCCACTGGGCTGACATTTGCCTTTAATGGGCCAGCAAAGTTAATGTTCTTAAACCACCTAATAAGAGAGATTTCTGCTTCTGAGGAGTTGACTTCCAACGATCTTGTGATGGTAGTGATACTTTGATCATTTTACCTGTGAGACATACTCTCCATGGTAACCACTCCACTGGTACATAATTGCTTGTAAAAAATATTATAGTGTAATAATTCAGGCGGGTAGCCATGTTGGTCTGAAGCAGCAGAACAAAATTGGAGTCCAAAGTTTCATCCAAGGTATAAGCTTTTGTGTGCATGCACACTTCTTCCATCTGTAGAAGTGTGATTCCATCTGAAGAAGTGTGGGTGGCACATGAAATCTTATACCTTGAATAAAATTTTGTACCTTGAATAAAATAGTCCACAAACTACTCCCGCCCAGTGCATCCACAAACCTAGGGTTGTTCCATCAGTGAACTAGGGTTGCCAACTCCAGGTTGAGGAAATCCCTGGAGATTTGGGAGTGGAGCCTGAGGAGGGTGGGGTTTGGGGGAAGGAGGGACCTAAGCAAGGCATAATGCCATAGACTCCACTTTCCAAAGCAGCCATTGACCTGCTCTCTGTAGTTTGGACCTCAGTTGTAATTCCAGGAGATCTCCAGACCCCACCTGTAGGTTGGCAACCCTAAAAATTCATATTCAGCATATAAGTTCTGCAGGAAGGCAAGCTGATTTCCATGGGAACCTAACCTTTAGGAATTGATTCCAATCCAGTGTGGGAATAATTGTTGGACATAAGATATTGGTTCAGGCAAGGTTTTGTATAGATGGGACAGAAAATAATGTTTTTATTGGTTTTGTCAAAACCGCTTTGACAACGAACAAGATAAACAGAATAAGAAGCAAAAGGTGGCTGTGGCTGGATGACCACACTTCTGGTAATGTGGGGTGTGGCCTAATATGCTAATGAGCTGTGCTGTCTGGGGTGTGGCCAAATGTGCTAATGAGTTCCTGCTGGGCTTTTTCTACAAAAAGAGCCCTGAACATAAGTAAACAACATTTATACTGTACTACTTTTCACTCAAGCATCCCAGAACTTTAATTTAAAGAATTAAAAGTCTATTTCAGAGATGTCAGCTATCAAGGAGAAGGAATTTCAGACATAGCAGCTGCTGGAATGCATCCAAGTCCCATATTGAGAAAGGCAGCTAGATTTTTACTAGACAAAACCATAAATCTTTACCCACCCTTCATGGAACCATAATGCTAAAAATAACTATAGTGCCTGTGGGACTTCAGCATTTGGATTAATCAAGTCTTGTGGTGCTAGAAGGAAAATTGCTACAGGAACAAAGCACTGGAGGATTTTCAGGGCCAGACCATTCAAGTCAAGGATACAGCAGCATTCAGAGAACGAAACAGCCTGCTTCTGGCTTAAGCAGCCGTTCTGGGATGACTCAAATCAGCACAAAGGGGCACAATTTCATCAAATATTAATTACAAGAACCACTCAAATGTATAACAGAATAAAACAGATGTTGACAATTTAGCCAGATCTAAACATTTTTGAGTTCTTGTGGTTAAAATCTCACGTCATACAAACTAGGCTGAATGTTAACAATATCTGGATATTGAGTTCTGAGCAAACCACAGCTATTTATGTTGCAGAGGGCTTCTTTAAGCGTGGCTGGATACAGGAATACAGAAGGTCTGGTGCAAGCCTCAGCTTGCTCCAGGACTGTTTTAACATCTCAGTTCGTTCCTGCTTGGTAGGACCAAATGACAAGACCAGTCCAGGAAGGAGCTTTTATAATAGGATTGAGCTGTTATAAGGGAGGACTCGAGTGTTTATAAGTGAGTTTGCCAAGTAACTTATGTAAAGGTTTTATTCCTATTGAGCGACTAGCCCGGAGAGGTCCCGGAACCCACTTTACTCCTTCAAGGGGACCCAAAGTGACTCATTACATTGTTCTCTCCATCTCCACATTATCCTCACAAAAAAAAAAACCAATTTGCATAGTAGGTTAGGCTGAAACTGTGATGGACACAAGCTCACCCAGAAAGTTTCCATGGAGAGAGGATTGACCTGGATTCTTTCCAAGGTCCCAGTCACTAACCATTATTTCATGCTGGTGCTCAGCTCTGTTCCTCAGCTTTCCAACTGCAACCATGAATGCCATCCTTCTTAGTGGTTATCTTGTCTTTAACTGTGCCTTATACTTCATCACGCCACTCACTCCTGAGAGGAGTGTTCTATTCTGATCCATTATGTCTGGGAGAGATTTACTGGTTTTATTCCATTTTGATGGTGATGAGACACCTCAACAACCTTGTGTTACAAGGCAACATAAAGGCAGGGGTAAAGGTTTCCCTTGCTCGAAAGCCAGTCGAGTTCGACTCTAGGGGCGGTGCTCACCTCCGTTTTCAAGCTGAAGAGACAGCACTGTCCGAAGATGTTTCTGTGGTCATGTGGCTGGCATGACTAGACCCCAAGGTGCACGGAACGCTGTTACCCTCCTATCTACTTGCACTTTCTTGCTTTTGAACTGCTAGGTGGGCAGGAGCTGGGACCAGAGACAGGAGCTCACTCCATCATGCGGCACTCGGGTCTCGAACAGCCGAACTACCGATCTTCCGGTCTGCAGCTCAGCATCTTAACCACTAAGCCCATAGAAAGGTATTAAATAAACAAAACCTATTATGTATGAATGACAGTAGCCAGATCTTTTTCTTCCAGCAGTAGGAACAGCTGGTACTATCCCTCAAAGCTGGTAAAAACCACTTCAGGGCATACCCAAGGGCAGGGTGGGTCCATGAATATTCCACCCATTAGAAATGATGGGCTAGATCCCTACTGATCCCCTTCATCTTTCACCAGCAGTCCCTTATCACCTCCAAAATGGCACCACTATTGCAGGTCTGCCGGCAGAAGGGTAGCAATTTTGCCCAATTCCCTGTGCTGTGTGGCATTTCTTCTAAAAGGTTCTCTTAGCTTCCCATATTGCATTTTTATTTGTCACCAAGGAGCTGCTAGAAGAAGGGAAACATTGGCCTCCGTGAGATGTTCATAGGGTGCAATCTAGTATGATCACCTGAAATGGGATTTTCTTTGGTGTAGTGGTTAAGTGCGCGGACTCTAATCTGGGGAAACCGGGTTTGATTCCCCACTCCTCCACTTGCAGCTGCTGGATGACCTTGGGCAAGCCACAGTTCTGGCACAGCTGCTCTAGATAAAGAGCAGTCTCTGTCAGAGCTCTCTCAGCCCCACCTACCTCACAGGATCTGTTGTGGGGAGGGGAAGGGAAAGGAGATTGTAAACCACTCTGAGACTCCCTTGGGTAGTGGGCAGGGTATAAATGCAATCTCTTCTTCGGGAAACTTTTGACAGTATTAACACATTTTTGTGCATTGGATTTCATTACTTTGTTGAAATACTTTAACCCAGGGGTCCTCAAACTTTTAAAACAGGGGGCCAGTTCACTGTCCCTCAGACCGTTGGAGGGCCGGACTATAGTTTTAAAAAAAACCTATGAACAAATTCCTATGCACACGGCACATATCTTATTTTGAAGTAAAAAAACAAAATGGGAATGAATACAATATTTAAAATGAAGAACAAGTAAAGTTAAATCAACAAACTTACCAGTATTTCAATGGGAACTATGGGCCTGATTTTGGCTAATGAGATGGTCAATGTCCGGTTCCATATTTGTCACTGCTAGTCGTAACAAGTGATGCAAGTGTGCATCAGTTAGTCTAGATCTGGTTGGAGATTTCAGATGTTATTTTGCGGGTAGGGAAGGCGCACGGGGGGGGGGGGGGGGTGCGCGTGCAAGCAAGGCACCCTTGACGGGGCTGTTTTCTTTCCCTCTCCGAAGAAACAAAGAACTCGGCATCCTCACAAACTTTTTAAGGCAGCAAGCCCCCAGCTGCTTCTCCCTGAAACTCCACTACTGCAGGCATCATGATGGGAAAGAGAAACCTCTCTCTCTCTCTCTCTCCCCCTCCGATTCCCAGCAGAACAAAAAGCCTCGAAAAAGACCCCCGCCCGGCTCTTGGGACTGGCGCAGGTCTCCTAGCCAGCCGAGAGGCTTCTCAGCCGGCTAGGAGACTTGGGGCCAGCTGGAGCGCCTGCCACCCCACTCTTACCCTCTTCCAGTCTTCCTTTTGCCTCCTCCTTGCTGACTGGAAGCAGGGGGGCGGGGCTTTGTCATGTGGCCCGGGACGAGTCGGCTGCAATTTTTCCGCTGCTTTGTATGCTGCTGGGAATTGAAGGACAGGCAGCGGCACACCCGGCGGGCCAGAAAAATGCCCTCGGCGGGCCGCATGTGGCCCCCGGGCCGTAGTTTGAGGACCCCTGCTTTAACCAGACTAATACTAAATAATGAATGAGAATGTACCATTGCAAAGAGGAACTCAATAACAATGTCCCTTGAACTATTTGCATAAACCACTGAATCTCTAGAAACGTGTCTTAAGGAAAGATAAAAACATAAAGAAATAAATCTAAAGGAAGGGCAATAAAATCAAGTGCAAAAAGACTTACAAGTTAATATAACAAGCGGAGACCTACAAGGATTTACAGGACATGGGGAAATCCCAGCCAGCCTCGCTTGAGCTGTTCCCCTCTGCAGCTGTCTCCATTTCTCCTGCCTTCTCCCTCACTTTCACCCCCCCGGCATCTGATCATGCTGCTGGTAGCTGGCACCACTGCCTCAATAATGGGCGCCTTATTTGGTTTCTACAGCAACTGAAAATGCTGCCAAGTCCATTCCCATCCCTACTCCCTGTGTCTGTGCATTCACAAGCAGTGATGTTAATGTGTCCCCCTCCCCCCACACTTTAACAAGCTGGCTTTTGTACAAACCTTGGGCTTCCCCTGGATTTGAAGACCCCTAAAGTGGCAGTCGTGGCGGGTCCATAGTTGCAAGACTTTTTGATCCGCACAGGTACCAGCCCATAGTTATTAGATACAGGATGCTGATGACACAGAAAAGTCACTGAATGAACAAGTTACATCTCTAATGCAGTAAAGTACAAGGGAATAATTCAAACTCACACCATGGACATTGTGCGACATCCCTGCCCCCTCCAGGAACACCCTCCAAATCACCCCACTGGTGACAAGGTAGGATCTGGCAACCCTATCACTTCCTATTTTGGCACCCACAATAGGCCAATTTTGAACAGACAGCAAGTGTTTAAGAACACAAAACAGTAGGTGGCTTGAAAACACACTTTGGGACCCAAGGCAACACAAAACATTTGCTTAAATTGTTCACCAGTTGATGCAGAAAAGGGATGCACAGATTTAGCTCTGCCAACAAAAGAGATTGTGTGTATCGTGTTTAATTTTTTTTAATTACATTTCTAAAAACTACAAAATACTATCCCTAAAAAAAACGACAAATCTATCCCTACTCAAAGCAGAGGATATAAAATTGCTTTTCAAATACATATAAATGAGATTCCCCTTAAACAAATTTCAACTTCTTGAAATGTGATATTAAGATCACAATCATGTTGGCTATGCTCATGCATATTCAAGCATGTGAAACATTATAAAACTAAGACTTTAAACTTATATCCCAAACTATTTCCCCCTCCTCCCCCTTCTTCTTGGTTTAGCCGGTTCTCTTTGGGCTGCCAGTTGCTTGTGGGCTGCTGCCCCTTTTGCTGAATCAGAGTCCTCTGAAGAGCTACTCGATGAAGTTTGTGAACTTTCCAAGTCATATATAATGCCTTCTTCCTCTGCTGCCTGCTTTTAAAGCAAATCCAAGAAAGTCTCTGCACTTTTGAGATAAGTGATCTTTTCTTTTTCCTCTTTATAATTGAAAGCCAAACCTTCTTGAAAAATCCACCTATAAGGGATGGAGTTCTTTTACAAAAAATTTATCAATTTTTTATATTGCTTCCTCCTTTTTCTTATCTCAAATGGAATGTCTTTTAACACTTTAATTTCCACATCTTTGATTTTTAGGATTGTCCCATTAGTGGCCTTGAGCACTACATCTCTTGCTGTTCTCTTAGAGAATTTCACCACAATTTCTCCAGACAGGTTATTCTTCTTCACAAAATCAGGATAAATCCTATAGATAAAATCCATTTCGCTTTGTAAGTAATCCGCTTTCAAACCTGTAATTAGATCCAAAGCTTCACTTAAAGTTCTTTTTAAATCCTCCATTTTTTGTTCTGGAACACCCTGAAATCTTAGAATATAAGAAGCTCTTTCCATTTGTAATCTCAAAACTTGATCCTTGTCAGATGCTCTTTCTTTCTCCACCACTTGTAGTCTTTGGTTTAATATTTTTGTTTTGGTTTCTGCTGATTTAGCTGATTTAGCCACCTCTTCTATCTTCGCATTGCATTCTTTGATCTCTTTCTGAAGTGCATCAATACTTTGATTCATTGTAGTCATCTGGTCCAGCAGAGGGCACAATGCTACTGACAACATGCTTGGAAAGTCTATAGGAGTTTCCTGTTTAGGAACAGGAAGAGAAGGAGTTGTAGCCTTCGGAGAGGATTTCCCTCTGGACGCCATTTTTTCTCCCCTGCCAGCCATTGTTTGCTTCTTAGGGGAGTTGGAATATCATAAAAAGTTCTTAAAGGATTGCTTTAAAGGTGATTTCACAACACTTGTGCTGCATGTGCAGCACCAACTGTCCCAGCCTTCCACTTTTAAAAGTTTGTAAAGATCGGGGGGGGGGGGGGCAAACACTCTCCCTCCCCCTCCTCCACTTAGTTTCAGGACTACAGGTCACCTGGATGTCCAAGTGAGTGGATGCGCCAACTCATATTTCGCCGAGTCTTCACCACAGGCAGGGGTGTTTCATTGCATCCCATTCCCTGCTCGCTATGCAGGTGCCACTTTGTGTGCCACTTTGTGTGCCCGCAGCGACGGGACTGTACAGAGCAAAAAGGCGCCTCAATCCCTTGGCCGATGCCTCAGCAGAGGTGCCTCTCGTGCCCCAGGCTAGGAGCCCCCTACAAGGGCTCTGGGGGGGACCGAAATCCAGCCAGATCCCCTCCCGTTCGCCAAGTCTGCGGGCCACTCCATACAGAGCTCTGCTGGAGCGCGCCCGCCATCAAGCTGCCATAAACCAGAAGTTTTTCAAAAGAGACTGTATCAAGTATTGGGGCTTACTGGATCAAGCCTGCAGCACACAGAGGAGGGAGATTCTAAGTCCAAAGAGGCAAACATGTGACTCCCCAGGACCATTTCATGTTGGGGAAGCAGTAAGAAGACTTCAACCTTCTTCCCTATGGTCCCAGTAAGAATCAGACCCCAATTGCCTGCAAATTAAAATTTAAATAATTGCTGGGAGCGCTAAACAGAGAAGTTCTAGTGCATGTTGGGTTTGGCCCTGAGAACTAGGCTTCAGTTGAGGCTTTCTCTCTCTCAAATCAGTTTCCTGATCACTAAAACAAAGCTCTTCCAATGTCCACGATGCCAGAGTAGAGATGGAAGGCACAGGCGGACTGATAACAGACAAGACTTCAGAAAATTGCTTCCTTTCTGGCAAGCAGAATAACGTATCCCTGCTTTCTCAGCCAGGGTATTTTCTGCTTGCAAAAATGATTGAAAGTCATTTCCACAGGAGCGGCAACAAGCACAATTGGACACAAGTGCAGATGGTTTTACTCTCATACCCAGACCTGTTCTCCAGGGCCAGAGAGACAAACTGTCAGCATGCCACCACTTTTTCCTATGATCAGCTGTGAACAGAATAACCTGAGAGTCTTTGGCCCCATGTTATTTCATATAGTCACCAATCATCTAATAAAAAGACTGAACAACAGGGTGGTAAAATTTGCAAGCAGGAAGTACTCATTAGGCTAGACCAGGGTCCCCAGTGTGGGATTGCCATGGCATACACTAAGACCTTTCCTATTGTCTTCCGAGTGTTTTTAGAAAGTGGGCAAGGACAGATGTGCCTTTTGCTGGGCTTCCAGTTGGCTAATGGAGATCTGACTGGCTGTGCAGACCTTAAAAATCATTGTTTTGGCAGCCGCTGCCACCGCAGCACAAGAATCTTTACTGTGTAACTGAAGGTAAGCTGTAAGCAAGAAAATATTTTTAAACAAAAATTCTATTTTTAAAGACAGCTCTATGATCTACCTAGAGAAACTACGAGACAGGCATTTATAAAAAAAACAACGCTATTCATCTACTTGATTTTAAAACCAAACATTACTTTTGAAGTACTTTTTTGTTCGTTTGTTTGGTCAACGGCTAAAGGAGGTGAAATGAAGATTTGGGCGTGGGGGGGGGGAAGAGCCACACAAAATTGCCAGGGTTTCAGAATCTCTACATCTAGGTCCACTGACTGAACAGAATCTGTAGAATTCTATTTGTGTTGATACAGAAGAAGAAGAAGAGAAGAGATTGGATTTATACCCCGCCCTTCACCCACTTGGAGTCTCAGAGCGGCTTACAAACTCCTTTCCCTTCCCCTCCCCACAACAGACACCCTGGGAGGTAGATGGGGCTGAGAGAGCTCTTTCCCAAGCTGTCCTTGAGGGAACAGCTGGTACAGAGCTATGGCTTGCCCAAGGTCATCCAGCCAGGTGCAAGTGAAGGCGTGGGGAATCAAACCCGGTTCTCCCAGATTAGAGTCCGCACACTTAACCACTACACCAAACTGGCACCAAACTGGTAAATGCTGTTTTATTGTAGCATGCTTTAATTATAGAATCTAATTCGTAGATCTCTGATTTCTTGTTTATTCTGATTTGATCTTTTTTAGTAAATTAACAATTAAAACATTATCTGTTAATAATTCTATTTTTTGTTTCTTCGATTTGTAAACCGCTTTAGTGACCTTGCACTGAAAGTTTTTTTTTAAAAAAAAAATAGCCATGTAAATGCAAATACTTACAAAAAAGGCCCGCCTGTAACATTTAACCATTCTACCCACTGCCTTCATGCCTCTGTCAATGGGTCACAACTCATGAACACAAGGCAATTTTCAACCTGTCCTTTGCCCAGGACAAGTAACTATGAGGAAGACCATTCTAGTATTTTCCTTAGCCCACTACCTGGCAAGCAAAATGTTTATAAAAAAACAAAAAGCAAACAAACAAGCAAACATCTCCATTACAATTCTGATGTAAACACTACCACTATCACCCTAAGAACCAGTCCTATGTGGACCTATTTACCAAATGAGGTCATGATTAGAGATCCTGCTCAGTCACCAGATCCCAAACTGGATAGGTAAGCACCAGAGATGAGACCTGGTGGTGGCCAGGCATAAGAAATCCCTCAAGTTCGAGTAGTGCCAAATCTGAATTGTTTTAGGTATCAGGCAGAAACATTTTATCTTCTCAAGTGTTTTAGATGTCCTAAAGTTGATTTTAGTCCTGGGTTTTAGTCTGTGGTTTTACAAATATTTCAATGCTGTTTTAAAGATATTTAAAAGCTTGTACTTGGGTTTGCTTGATTTGTCATGTTTACAGAGAGAATGGGGAATTAGCTGCCAGAGGATGTAGTGATGGCCACAGGAATAAACAGCTTTAAAAGGGGATTAGATAGATTCATGGAGGATAGGTCTATCAGTGGCTACTAGTCACAGTGACTGAGGGAAACCTCCACATTCAGAGGCACTAAACCTCTGAATCCCAGAGCCAGGAGGCAACGTCAGGGGAAGGCCCCAGACTCTATGCCCTGTTGTTGGCCCTCCAGAGGAACTGGTTGGCCACTATGTGAGACAGGATGCAGGACTAGATGGACCATTGGTCTGATCCAGCAGGCCTTTCCTTACTGTTTTCTATTTTTGATTTTATGTATTACTGGTTTTATTGTAGATCAAGATGGGTAGCCATGTTAGTCTGTCTGTAGTAGTAGAAAAGAGCAAGAGTCCAGTAGCACCTTGGAGACAATCAAAATATGTGGCAGGGTATGAACTTTCGTGAGTCACTGCTCACTTCTGTATGCGCCCTCTAAACTGTGGAGTCTTGTGAGCAATAATTCTACTTTGTGAGCTACTGACATTATAGTTGTGAGCAAGCAATTCGGCTCCTGCATAAATTAGTTTGCTCTGGAGCCATCCTTCCTGAGCTAAGACAAAAATCTGTGAGCCGGAGGCTAAAAACTGTGAGCTAGCTCACACTAACTCAGCTAGAGGGAACACTGACTCACAAAAGCTCATACCCTGCCACAAATTTTGTTGGTCTTTAAGGTGCTACAGGACAACTGCTCTTTTCTACTGGTTTTATTGTACTATTTCAGATAAACCAATACAAATATATTTAGTGCGAACGAGGTAAGATATACAGATTTTAGAGAAATAAGTATAACTGCTATGGAATTGGTTGTTGAGTGAAACCGTCTCAGAGTGTAGGCAGATCCTTGAAGAAATGAAAGCAGTGTGGGGTAAAGTGTTGAACACACGGACTGGGGAAAACTGGGTTCAAATCCCCACTCAGCCAGAAAGCTCAAGACTTCACCTTGGGCCAGTCATGATTTCTTAGGTTAACCCACTGCACAGAAGTGCTGCAAGAAAAGGGTTGTTTTGTATAGATGGGACAGAAAATAATGTTTTTATTGGTTTTGTCAAAACCGTTTTGACAACGAACAAGGTAAATAGAATAAGAAACAAAAGGTGGGTGTGGCTGGATGACCACACTTCTGGTAACATGGGGTGTGGCCTAATATGCTAATGAGCTGTGCTGTCAGGGGTGTGGCCAAATGTGCTAATGAGTTCCTGCTGGGCTTTTTCTACAAAAAGAGCCCTGAACATAAGCAAACAACATTTATACTGTACTACTTTTCACTCAAGCATCCTAGAACTTTAATTTAAAGAATTAAAAGTCTATTTCAGAGATGTCAGCCTCCAGGTGGGGCCAGGAGATCTTCTAGAATTACAAGTGATCTCCAGACTACAGAGATCGGTTCCCCTCAAGAAAATGGCTGCTTTAGAGGGTGAATCCCAGGGCTTTTTTTGTAGAAAAAGCCCAGCAGGAACTAATTAGCATATTAGGCCACACCACTGACAGCACAGCTTATTAGCATATTAGGCCACACCCCCATGTTACCAGAAGAGTGGTCATCCAGCTGCACCCACCTTTTGCTTCTTATTCTATTTACTTTGTTTGTTGTCAAAACCCAGGGCTTTTTTTGTAGCAGGAATTAATTCGCATGTTAGGCCACACACCCCTAATCTAGCCAATCCTAATGAGTTTCTGCTGTTGGGTGTGGCCTATTATGTTAATGAGTTCCTGCTGGGTGTGGCCTACTCAGGAGCCAGCTGGAACTCCATTTCTGTGCGTTCCTGCCCAAAACTAGCCCTGGTGAATCCTATGGTATTATATCCTGCTGAGGGCCCCTCCCCAAACTCTGTTTTCCATAGGCTCCACCCCCCACAATTGCCAGGAATTTCCCAACCCAGAGTTGGCAACCCTATACAAGTATATAGTAGGTGAGCCTCACATATGCCAACCTGAGCTCCTTGGAGGAAAGGGAGGATACAGATCTGATAAATAAATGATCTAGAAAAGAGGGAAAACAACACTAGTATGCTATTCAGGGAAACAATTACCGATTATATATATTCCAAGCCCTAAAATGTGCCAAGGGAAAGCGGCGGGAGGAAGAGACTACTTACCGCTAGCCACATATGAAGACAGTATTTATATTTTGACTGACAGACTTAATTAGATCTTAACGTAACATGCGGATAGTCATTAGCAATACAGTGCACTTCTCTCAAGGAGAATGAAGGGCATACAGACAGTGAGCCTTTTAATTTTATTAACTTACTTTGGGATCTGCACACTTGAACTTCAATCTTTCCACCATCTCTAGCATGGCCACCTTCAGGTCAATGCGATCTCTATTCTGAAAGACAAGAAGGGCAAAGGTCACTCGAGAGCATGCTTTTGAACTCGCCTGAATTCAATAAGGAGTTCCACAAGATGACTGGGGAGAGGTGGAAGAGAAGCAGCAACCTTTCAGTGCTTTCTATTAGCCAAATTGCTATGAGTCCTTGAATATATTCGCTCATTCTTCTGGGACTGAGGTTAAGCAAGCAAAAGGCTTAAGGAAGGAGATAAGATGTATCTGCCAGGAGCGCTGGGAAAAACTACCGGGAGGAAAATTAAATGCATTTGCACAGGCAACCTCATTCACTGCTTTGTCACACGGCTCAACTGCAAGCTGGGACAAATCCTGCTAGACGGTGAGCATCCCAGGGAAACCAATAACTCAGCTGCTTTCCTAAGGGGTGCCAAGTACTCTTCAGCATCAAGCCGTTGTCAATGTGAGCTGGGCAACACTGACCGAACTCCATGTTTCATTTATTTTCTGTAATTGGTACTGGCTGCCCGATAATTTAATCCTGCACTTTTGTGCTTCCATTTGTAAAGATGGAGCAGAAGGAAAGAACTAATTAAGGAAGCAATCAAGAGTTCACACTCCAAGAAAGACGCAAAGCACTAGGCACTTGTGGAATCTCTGGAAAATTTGTTTCTTTTGCTTTGGCCATCTTCTCTCCCAAATACAATCACAGGTCGTATTGGGGGAGGGGGTCTCAATAGCAAAATTTCTTTGAGGCATTTCTTTTCTTTTTTCTGTCCTTGTGACTTCTGTGTTTTGACCAGTTATGGGTGACCGAGAAGGAGTATTCTAGCCTTCATCCACAGCAGACGTCATAGAGAACAATATTTAAGAGCTAATAGGGTTGCCAAGTCCGGGTTGGAAAATACCTGGGGACTTTGGGGGTGGAGCCAGGAGAAGGTGGGGTTTGGGGAGGGGAGGGGCCTCAGCATGGTACAATGCCAAGCAATCCACCCTTCAAAGCAGCCATTTTCTCCAGGGGAGCTGATCTCTGTCAGCTGGAGATCAGTTGTAAAAGCGGGAGATCCCCAGGCCCCACCTGGAGGCTGGCAACCATAAGAGCTAATGATACCTATTTAAAGATAATTTGGACTACACAGGCATAAAGAGCACTGAACATCCTATTTTGTGGCTGCCACAACCATGACTTTGAACTTAGGTCATATCTCAGTCCCAGTTTTACTACTCCATATTAACCACTCTGAGTTGGACAGTCACCAAAATCCTGTGACCAAATTCATACATATCCAGAAAGGACTGGGCTGCTTTCAATAACCTTTCATCTCCAATAGCAGGATCCAACACAGATGTACTTCATATTTCTGCAATAATTAGTCAGGTGATGCCTCCTATATCCATACTCCCAGGATAACCTCAGCCGGCTTTGAAAAATCAGGTCTGAAACCCATTTTAAAAAGGATTAAACAAGAGCTAATCTAGTGTACTGAAAAGCCCCTTGTTCACATCACACCTCAGTCTTGAAACCAGCAGGTGGCCTTAAGCAAGCCACTATTCTCAGTCTCCTCACTGCAGTATGAGGGCCACGATATAGGCCAACACAATAGGACTGTTTTAAAAATTTCCAAAATAAGCTATTTGAATTCTGCCTCCTTTCACAGCAATGGATAACCATAAACCAGGAAGAAAAGGTGAGTGTGTTGAATCATCATGCTACTTAGATACACACTAGGAGTAAGGCTTGTTGTGGGAAGAAATACAATGGGCTCTAGAAGGAAGCTCTAGGTGAGTGTCCCGGCTGTGGCTGGTGGGGCAGCAGAGGGAAGGGGAAAATAGAGGGAGGTGAGCCATGTTTATTTTCTTCTGCTTAGCTATAAGGCAGGGCTATCTCAAGTCATTTTGCTGCCCCAAGTGGGTAGTATGGGAGGACAGCCTCACGGTAACAGGTATGGTTCCCTCCACCCCTGACTTATGTTGATTTGGGGCTATGCAGTGGCAGCTAAGGTAGAAAAACACCTCCTCCTATGCCATGTCTTCTAGGTTCCAAGGGTCTGGAAAGCGGTTCCATAGCCAGTTACAGGGTTGCCAATTCTGGGTTGGGAAATACCTGTAGATTTGAGGGTAAGAGCCTGGGGAGGGCCGGGTTTGGTGTGCGGAGGGACTTCAGCAGAGTATAATGCCATAGAGTCCACTGCCCAAAGCAGCCATTGTCTCCAGGAGAATTGATCTTGGTCATCTGGAGATCAGTTGTAATAGCTGAGAAATTTTCTGTAGGGGAAATGATGGGCTGTGGCTGCAGAACATGGTGACTGGCAACTCCAGTGACTATTGAAGGGAAGATTGGGAGATGTACTTTACCTCAGAGCATATTCAATGTCTCCCAGCAGCAACAGCAAACTGTTTAGAATGTTAGAGGCAAAGGCCGATCAGGCCGCTAATATAAACAACCTCTGCGTTCCAACTGGCTTTGGGGGTGGGGGAGAGGAACAGCAAACTGTTTAGAATGTTGGAGGTGGTACTCAGGCAATGCAGCCAGTGGATAGGGACACCTTGAGTGTCACATCATGGAGCCAACTGATTTAGGAGCATGTGAAATGTTCAGGAGAGTCCACGACCAAAACACAATTATTATATAGAGAGATAGGGTCTGCTTTTACAATCAGAAATCCTGTCAAAGTCTGGAATCTGTATGTGTATATAGAACATTACTATGTTGTTGGCCCTCCAGTGTTACTAGTTAAGCACTGTGTGACACAGCGTGCTGGACTCGATGGACCACTAGTCTGATTTAGCAAGCCTCTTATGTTGTTAACCTGTATGTGTACATTTTGCACACGTGTGGGATCTTTCATTTTTTATTTCAAATACATATAACAGACATGGAAGAGGCTAAGAGATGTGATCATGCTCCCCCCCCGGTACAAAATGATCAAAGTCTTCTTCAGACAACATTATATAGGTTGAAATAACGCAGGAAAGAGTGTGGCATCTCTGTCCCACCCACCTATCACCAAGTCATGAGAACTGCATGTGCGTAAAGTATATTTGTATACCCTGTGTTCCCAGCCCTGTGATTGAAAACGCTGCTTTTTCAAACAGTCCCAATCAAAGGGATGGAGCCTCTGTGCATACATTTTATGCACACATACACACTTGACCCAGCAGCTACGCACATACAAGCAGAGGGGCTCCCCCATATCCCCAACATCCAACATGTATAAGATCATTTAAAGAGAGCTCTAATGCCGCCAGAACGTATACACAGTCCTTAAGAAAACTGCTAGAAAATTCTGGATTCACAGAACATGGAAACAAAGAATACCACAACTGGCATTTATATACCACTTTTAATGTTTGAAGCATTTCACATACATTATATTGTTGCAATCCTTTAAAAAGACATTAAGGATACACCAGCATCTTTACCCACAAACTGAAAATTAAGGGTTGAGTGACCTGAGTAAAGCAGCATAGAGAATGTAAACACAGCACCTGAAGCAGAGACCTTCCAAAGTACAATCTTGCAGTGATGTCCTATGCAGCTTAAACCCATTGAAATTGATGAGCCTAGACCAGGGGTGGGCAATTGTTTTGGCTCGGGGGCCACTTTGTGGGAGCGGAGGTTAGCGGAGGGCCGCACCTTTTAAAATGATTGCATTCATTACTTAACTTTGCATTTCAGAAAAGGTATAAATTGTATCATAAAAATCAATAAATATAAATTAAATAAAATAGTGGTAGTTTTATTCAATTTATTTATTGTACTAATTTCATATCATCTATAGCTGCAAGCACATTTAATTTTAGAATCAGTTTAATGAGACAAATGTACCTCATCACACTTTTCTACAATTTTTTTGAACTCAGGAGTGAGATTGCTTGTTGAGATTCTCATCACAGCCTGCAAGTTAATGTCTGTCAAAGAGCATCTATATTTACTCTTGTTGATCTTCATGTCTTGGCGGGCCGCAAAAAACTCTGTGGCGGGCCGCATGTGGCCCGCGGGCCGCCATTTGCCCACCCCTGGCCTAGACCAAAATAGGCCTGCACAGGACTGTACTGTTAGTTTTTACTCTAACATACAAAATCCTTACTCAAATCAGAAACATTCAGAAACTGTCATTGCCAACGAATTATTACTGCAACAAATTGCTACTTACAACATTAAAAGAGGAATGTTCAGTAGCATTACACATCACACATTCCCAACAAAAAAAAAGCCACGCTCTCCTTTATAAATCCAGCAAACTGCTGAGAGGTAGTTCAGATGTTACCTTTCCACTACTCAGGTCTTCAACATGCTCATTAAGAAAAGGAGATGAAACAGTCAAAGATAAAGGCGTATGTTAAAGTGATCAGATAGATTCCGATACACCAAAATGGCAAAGCGTCTTAAAGAATGTTCCCCAGTTTCACGCGGTATGCAAGCAGCAGTACTGAATTCAAACATCTATAGTCTGTGCAGTCGGCTAAAGGCACATGAAACTGTTCATGAACTCACCAAGATTCACATTTCCAGATACCGTTTTTCCCCCCTTACTTGAATCTTGAATGCATGAGAAAGGGAAAACATAATCTGAAATAGCCTTGGCAGGTCAGCAGAAAGCAAAAGTATAATTGGGAAAAATACAAAATTGCATTATTCCGATGGCATAGTAAAGAGGCTAGAAATTGATACAAGTCCCCCTCCCAATAATCATATCCACCTAATTAAAATACACAGAGAGAGAGAGAGAGAGCAGAAGAGTTTGCTCCTTACTAGGAGCTGCTTGCCTTTGAAATCTCCCCTACCCTGGCTTATTTTGGTAGCTGGACACATTAATGTCATAGCTGGAACAACTTTTACGGTTCCTAACGCAGCTATGTTTGGAGGATCGCCCCCAAACAAGCCACCAGCAATGGCCTAAAATTGGATTTATCAGCTGTGCTTTTGCTATAGTGTATAGAACTATATACTGTACACAGGAATATACTTTAAACAGCAAACTATTGCAATAATGAGCTTTCTTTTCCTGTACTGAACACAAGAAAAGACAGACATATCGAGACGGATGGAGTGGAAGTGGAAAGCAGCCCAAGAAAGCTTGGTATCAGTGGACTACTTTAATCCAGATAAAATCCTACTGGATGTGTTTCAGTAAATCAGAAATCAGGGATGCAGGGATGCACTCCAGCCAAAAACATTCCCTGTAAGGTAGTGGTTCTCAAACCTACCCTGGGGTCACAACTCTATCATAGGACCATCCTTTTTTTTTTAATATTTTTTTATTTAGTTTTAACAGTTTAACAGTTTAACCCGGTAACATTTGATTAACATAGAAATATACATTGAGTACCCTACGTTCCCAACCACAAATACAATTTGGACCATGCAGGAGTTGGATCTTCCTTATTTTCCATATTCACTAAGTAACTCAATTTATCCATTTCTGCCCATTCTAACAAATGACTAACTAGTTCTAATTTTCCCGGTAGTACAGAGCTTTTCCAACGTTCGGCCCTTAAAATGCGTGCTGCAGTCAATATACATGCCAACAACTTAAGATCCGGTTTCGACATCTCCTCCGGTAACATATTTAGTAAAAATATTTCTGGTTCCAACGCTATTTCGTACCTCAAAATTTCCAAAATCAAATCATTTACCATTTCCCAATATTTTTTCAGCTTAATAAATGCTTTAAAAATGTGTCTGATGCTTGCTGGTTGTGTGAATCAAAAATAGGATCTTTGTATCATATGTGGTGGACATGTAGGAAGATGAAAAAAATATCATAGGACTGAGGCCATCCTGAGGCCAGAAGAAAGGGGAAGAAAAGCAATCTGGTCTCAGTCTTGAAGCCGAGACGAGAAGCTAAGCCTGGGCCTCCCTAGCTGAGGGGATATGGAGAGGGAAGAGCTGTCATATTCACTCTAGTTCCCCTTGAAAAGAAAGTGGCTCAGCCTGTCAGATAACTGACCACAGAAAACCCTTCTGACGTCACATAAACCTGCACTGGCAGCAGCCAAATGGGCTCTAGCCTGTGGTGCTCCCAGCAATGCCCAATTTACTCTGAGGCACAAGCAATATGGCAGGCAACAAGACCCAAGCCACCACCAACCCAGTCTAAACCAAGGCCCAGCCTGTGCTGACACAGTGGTGAATCCCAAACGACTGAGGACCTGTAGCTGTGGGTCCTGCTTAAAACAGAGAGAGCAAGGACACTGGTTGAATTTATCTCTCCCCCCCCCCCCCCGGCCCCCAACCTGCTGATGTTTCACTTTTAAGGAAAGGTTGCCACGACTGTGTGCTTCATGTCAATGAACTGCTCTTTCATATGCATCCTTGAAAGAGGGGAAGAACTTCCCTACTGGAAAAGAGTAGAAGGGCAGTGTGAAGCGTTTCTAGTGTCACTAAACATGGCCAGAGTTGCCTTCCCTTCTAGTACCGGAAGACTGATGATTTGCTGTACATACGTTCCAAAGGGACATGAGTAATCATTGGGAAATCTAGGCCTGTATTAATACACACAAGTTTTTCCCCAAAAACACAACTACAGCAGAGTTTTTCCATCTTAAGAAGAGAGAAAAGAGATCTAATTCAAATTGATATCCTGTCTTCTCCGTTTTCCTCATGTCTTCTCCGTTTTCCTCATGCTTTCACCACAGCTAAGAGGAAGAGGAGAAGGAAGAGATTGGATTTATACCCCACCCTTCACTTGGAGTCTCAGAGCAGCTTACAAACTCCTTTCCCCTCCCCTCCCCACAACAGATGCCCTGTGAGGTAGATGGGGCTGAGAGAGCTTTTTCAATAACTGCTCTTTCAAGAGCAGCTGTGCCAGAACTACAGCTTGCCCAAGGTCATCCAGCAGCTGCAAGTGGAGGAGCGGGGAATCAAATACAGTGCTTCTAGATTAGAGTCCGCGCACTTAATCACTACACTAAACTGGCTCTAGTTACCACATCAGCTTGCAGCAGCCTGTACAACTGGCAAGTCTGATTATTAAGGAGTTGGAACTTTTTCCCTAATAGGTGGGGACTCGCAGTTTAGAAAAAGATATCTAGAGGACTAATCGAACTTTATAAAATTATGTATGGTATGGACAAATTGAACAGAGAGAATTACTCTTTCCTATTCATATAGAAGTAGAATCTGGAGCCCCAAAACAGAACTGGTTGACCATAGACTCAAGACAGAAAAAAACAGTATTTAATACAGCAGAATTAACTACTATAGCTAGATATGAGTCCAGTAGCACCTCAGAGACCAAGAAGGGGTGTAAGCGTTCGAGAGTCAAAGCTCCCTTAGCCAGATACTTTGACGTGCAAACCAAAAATACTGGTGCTCTAAGGTGCTACTGAACTCAAATCTAGGTCTTCTACTGCCAGCCAACGCTGCTGTACTCTTAACTATTATAGGATGTGAAGATGGATACTGGCTTAGATAGCTTTAAGGAATTACGCATACTCATGGAGGACAGATCTATGCATACCTATTACCCCGGACAGCTAAATGGAAACTCCAGGTTCAGAGGCAGTATGCCCTGGAGAAAACAGTGAGGGAGAGCCAATATATTTCTTGCCATGACTGTGGGAAACTCCACAAAGCACCTCACTGGCTGCTATGGAGAAAGGGATACTGGAGTAGATGGAACTTCGGTTTGATTCAGAAGGGCTGCTACTACTAATACACACCCCTTTATATCACGGTACAGAGTAGAAAGTAAATAACCTAGCAATATATTTATCTGTCAGTCACAAAATAAGAATCAAAACCAGGGATTGTACTGAGAGAAAAAAAAAAATTCAGCCAGCTAATACATCTTTTTTGCCAACTGATGTGCTGTCTATTGTTTTATGGTGGTTCTCTCAGCAGCACAACAGGCAGAAATCCAACATGACCTAGAACTACTTTCCTGGCATGCAGACTCAATAATGGGAAAGGGTGTTCCAGATGCACTTTTGCCTCTCACAGAGCTCTGAAATGCAGAGTCTCTGTTAGGAGGAGGAACAGATAAGCTGAGCTATATAAGGAGTTCACTTGGCTCTGTCATAGGCCTCTCCTTTACAAAGAGAGGTTCTCAAACACCACACTAAAAGAAAGCTGTCCAAACCAGGGGCGTAGAGTTTTGTAAATTCCGGGGGGGAGGCTCTTTCGATGTCCCCCCCCGCCGGGAAACCTCCGCGCCTCCCCGGGCCCTTCCGAGGCCCGCCAGCTGCTGCTGCTGGGGCCTCTCTCCCCCCCCCCCAATCCTTCCCTCTCCCTTTGCCGGGAAAAGAGGGAGGAAGAGGGAAGGATGGAAGAGTGGTCAGGTGAGGGGGGGGGAGAGGCATGGGCAGCAGTAGCTGCCGGCCTCGGAAGGGCCCTGGGAGGCACGGCGGCAGGCACTACGTTTTCCCGGGGGGGCTCAGTACCCCCCGGGAAATTTAGGGGGAGGCTCGAGCCCTCGAGCCCCCCCGTAGTCTATGCCTATGCTCCGAACAGCAAATTCGTGTTCCATCATAGCTGGCCCCCTCCTCTTTTCTTCTTTTTCTTTTTCCATCCTGCACACTTCGGCCTCCTCCTTAACCTGCCCATGAGGTGGAAGAACAGTCCAGAGCAGGTTTCAGGTCAAATTATAAATGCCATCGGAAGACTGAAATTTCGGGACGAGCTGACTGCTGATTTTAAACTGCATTTTTGTATATTAATTTATTGTTTTATTAATTTATTTACAGGCCTCTGGCCCACGTAAGCCGCCCTGAGCCCGCTTGTGGGGAGGGCGGGATATAAATGCGAAAAATAAATAAATAAATAAATAAATTGTAAATCGCCCAGCGCCCCGTGTACTCAGGGATGGGGCGATTCAGAACTTCAAAGACCGCAGCCCTGACCTACATTATTTTCACTATGACTTCCAGCCCCCTTTATGACGACCTTGTTGATCATAAAGCAAGCAAATCTTAACACTTGGGATAGATTGAAATCCACAGACTTAATTTCCTCCATTCTCGGTGAAGTGCATCCCTCTGACTTTAATATCACGGAAAGTGTGCATGGAAATATTTTATAGCTTCCCAGGCTCCAGGTAAATACAACTGGTGTGGTTACATAGTGTGTCTGAAAGCACCCGAGACTCAATCAGCCAGGGCCCATTGATCTAGAGAACCCAGTACCCCATTTCTTAAGAAATGGCTTGTGTGCAACCTGAGTTATTTTTCCAGACAGATCACAAAACGTTTGTTTCTTCTGTGCTCCCTTTCCACTGCTGCTCCTTGTTTCTCAGTTGCTGGGACAGCAGATCCTCTGGAGTAGCAGGTGCATAGAACCAATGAATGGCCCAGAACAGAGGTGGGCAAACTTGCGCAGCGTAAGAGCCACCTAGAACAGGGGTGGCCAGACTTGCTTAAAGTAAGAGCCGCATAGAGTAAAGATCAGATGTTTGAGAGCCACAAGACATGAACAAATATTACCTGCTTTTATTGGAAAATAAGCAAATTTGCTTTTTATTAACATTAAATAAGACTGCCAAAAATAATAACAAAAGGGGTAAAAGCAGATATTGATCATGATATTAATTTGTCCAATAATATTTGTTTGCTAGTGATATTTAGCTTCCCCAGCTGCCCTGCTGGGAGCCACGTAATATATGTGAAAGAGCCGCACGCGGCTCCCGAGCCACAGTTTGCCCACCCCTGGCCCAGAAGAACAAGCCACGAAGCAAGGCTGGCCAATGCTAACATTCAGGAAGAGCATGCAACATACTACCTGTTTTTAAAATGCTTTTCTTCTTCCCGGGACATAAATGTTCTATGACCAAAAATTACGGCATCGGGGACACATTCGGGCAATCCATCTCCCACGCATTGACCCAGAGAAAATACCAGCCCAGAGTAACAGACCCTGTTTCTGAGCGCTTAAACTGGCTTTTTAAGAGCATCTTCCAGCTGCCAAAGGCCTGCTCTGAAACATGAGGGGGGCAGTCTGTATTTATCAGGTGCTTTCCAGGAACCACGAAAACAGCGCACTCAAGACACTGACACCGCCGGGCCACGCTGCATGTCTGAAGTCACCCAAAGCCTACTTACCTTCATGGCGTCATAGGCATCATTCAGCGTGATGATATCGTGCTTCTTGTGAGCGCCAGACACTGCACACAGCACACAGATGATTTTCTCATGCTCTCTACAGTACAAGCTCAGGTCTTCCCCGTGCTCCTCACACCTCTTCCGCTCCAGCTTGTGGGCCCCTTCTTTTGTGGGGTCTTCCCTTGGCGCGGCTTGGCCGGCTGCCTGTCCCTGCCCCCCGGGAGTGACAAACCCAGTCATCCGGTGGGCCCTGAACTTCTGGCTGTGCTCCTGGGCGTGCAGCTGGCAAAAGGAAAAGCCACAGTCCTGGCAGACCTGCAGGGCTGCCTGGGCTTCATCCGGCTCACAGGCATCGCAGGTGCTGTCCTGGGGCAGCTCTTCCCCATCGCCTGCAGAAGCCATTCCCCGCCTGAGCCTGGCAAAAGGCCTCCTCTGCTGGGCCACTCGCTGCTCCCTGCTGCAGCGTCTCCCTTTCAAGCCACTGCGGGCTTTCTCGGTTATTTGCTGGGCAGCCCGTTTCCCCCTCGGAGGGCTGTTTCCCAAGCTTCAAGGTCCAGCATCCACCCTTCTCTTCCCCCACTGCACCGGCCTGGTTCGGTTCCCTGAGTCCAGCTCCCTTAATCTGCCCTTCCCCGTGCTCCCACTGCCGGCCTGGGCTGACACCCAAATAATTTAAAGGACCCCTTTTACTTAGCCCTTCCCTCCCGGTTATGGGTGTTCACGAGTTACCCCCGTTGGGGGGTGTTTTTTGAAAAAAAGACAAGTACTCCTCCTCGCAGTTCCAGATTTGCAACACACAGGCCAGGCTGGCTTTCCTACTTCCTGAGTCACTTAAAGCGGCGATGCCTTTCTCTGCACCCCGCCCCCTTTCGCCGCTGCAGAGCGTGGAAGCCGCCGCCCCATGGCGTTTGGAAGAGGGATTTCCTCATCTGGGATTCATTAAGGTCACCCGGGGGCGGCGGGGGACTCTTGCGGCGAGGAAAAACGTCCGTGTGTTTCTGTTCCCCGTTTAAAAGGCAGGCTGGCCCAGTCCATTGTGAATGGGGCTCTTCTGAGCCTAATCGCTGGCCTGGCGGTCGTTCAGAAAAACCCGCCTTTGAAGTCGGTAGAATGTTTTCTTTTCGCCCTGTATTGCACGAAGGGGAGAGAAAAGTGGGAAGCCCATTCTTTTTCCTGGCTTCGGAGTTCATTGGAAACCAGCTGTCGTTCCAAGAAGGAAGCAGTTGTTGTTTTTTTTAAATGCAGCTTTATTTTAGCTCCAGGCTCTGCCAGTCCTGTCCACGCTTGCTCAGGAGCAATGCTCCCTCTAAGCTGTGGAGTCCTGTGAGCAAGAATTCTACTTTGTGAGCTAGTGGCATTAAAATTGTGAGCGAGCGATGTGGCAGCCGCATAAATGAGTTTGCTCTGGAGCCATCCTTCCCGAGCGAAGACAAAAATGTGTGAGCTGGAGGCTAAAATACTGTGAGCTAGCTCACACCAACTCAGCTTAGAGGGAACACTGCTCAGGAGTAAGGGCTGAGCAACTAGAGGCGTGTGGCAACTGCAAGATGGCTTTCGTTTTCCCAGGAGGGAAAAAGAAGAAGAGAAGAGCACTTAGTCCTGGAAAGTACTGGAGTCCCAGACCAGTAGCAGTGAAATCAGCAAGCATGGTTTATTTCAGAGCAAGGGGGGGGGGGTGCTTATATTCACAGGTAAGCCGCACCCCCAACCTCGCCCAAACAGTACAATAGGCTTAGCTTCCCGCTAGTGACTCACATAGGCCCATTTGAATATTCAGAGCCTTTCTTTGCTGGAAACTTAGGATCCTGGCTGGCTATTGTTCACTGGATCGAAGCTCATGCCTTTCCTGGCCATGTGCTCATCGGTGGCCATGCGGCTGTCGCCATTACATGCATTACACCTGTTCTTAGCCATCACGTCTCCACTGCGAGTCACTGTCCCATCCGACACTTTTTCCATGGGTGCTTTTTAAAAATACAATTATTAGGTGCCCGATTTGGAGCAGAACAGAGGTGTAAAGGGAGGGGTCTTTCAGCATTCATCCCAAGCAGACGCCGATTCATTAAGTACTGTATATTTCTCACTTTTGAAGTGATATTTGCTAACACAGATGGACCTTCTACTTAGCTGTGGTATTTTTACCCAAGGGGGTTAGGGCATGTGAAAATATATAAAAAGACAATAGGCAAGGGTCATTTCATAGAAAAAGAGGTGCAGGAGCTCATTAGCATAATTCATTTGCATAACTCATTTGCATATGCCACACCCCCTAACATACCAGAAGTGTGTCAGAAGGCAACACCCACCCCTCAGGCTCCACTCCACAGGTGAGTGAAACTGACCTGCTCTTCCTCCATTCCCTTCCCCATCCAATACTTTGTGCAATAAAAATAAGCGTCAAGAACACACCCTCATTCTCTTCCTGCTCCCTTGAAACCACCAGGTTTCAAGTAGACTTGAGATACCCAGGACATGTGCACCACCCATCCCTTCCCCTTCCCCTCCCCACAACAAGACACCCTGGGAGGTAGGTGGGGCTGAGAGAGGTCTTTTGAGAACTGCTCATGAGAGAACAGCTCTGAGAGAACTTGTGAATGGCCCAAGGTCACACCAGCAGCTGCATGTGGGGGAGTGGGGAATCAAACCCGGTTCTCCCAGATTAGAGTCCAACTCCTGACCACTACACCAAACTGGTAAGGTGGAAGCTGCTGAAGGGTTGGTGAAATTTCTCCAGTACTTATGTGCCATGTGCCCAGATAAAAAATGGTATACTTAGAAAATGTATATGCCACCTTGAGCAAGTCTCTGGAAAAGCAGCACACAGTCATAAAAGGAACAATGATAAAATTATCAATATTAAAACAAAACATTAAAAACAATAAAGACCCTAGCAGGGCTTTCCCTGGGGTGCTGCGCCTCTGCACTGCTCGGGGAAGCCACGGAGGGGGCGGGGCTTGGTCATGTGCCTGCCCCCTGGGCTCCTCACCTCCGGAGCTGTGCTCCTGTGCGCTCCCACTCCAACGGACCCCTGACAATAGGAATTTCGGTCTGTGAAAGATAGAGGACTAAGGATTATGCTGTGGAGAAATATATCTACAGAAACTGTTTCAGAGGAAGGGTTGTGACTCAGTGACAGAATTGACTACAGGTCTCAGGTTCAGTCCCCGAACATCTCCAATTAAAAGGACCCTGGAGAGCCATTGCCTGCTGAGTAGACAATACTGCCCAATTGTCTTCTGCAATGTTCGTGATGTCCAAGAAGGAGACAGTGTCCCAAGCTACTGTTGGCAAAAGGCTGTTTGTCTAAAGCAGTGGTTCTCAACCTGTGGGTCGGGACCCCTTTTGGGGTCGAACGACCATTTCACAGGGGTCGCTGGCTGGCGTCCGAGCCCACCCTGCCCCTCCCCGCCAGCAGGAAAGGGCCCCGCGCTTGATCGAGTGCGAGGTCTGGCCTCCCGGCTCTTTGCCCTCAAAGGGAGCTTTCCCTTTAAGGGCAAAGAGCAGGGGTTGGTTGGGGCCGGAGCCCCGGCCCCTGCTTCCAGCAGCTCTTCCAGCAGGGGCCACAAGGAGGAAGAAGCCAGCAGTTAAGTCAATGGCTGCTTCCCCCTCCCCACCGCTGCCTTTAGGACGCTCTGCCATCGCCTTCCCTGGGCTCCACGCCGAAGTACAGAGCCCAGGAAAGGTGGCAAAAGCCCCCCCCCGCCTTCCCTAGGCTCCGTGCTGAGGCGCAGAGCCCAGGAAAAGTGGCAAAAGCCCCCCCACCTACCTTACTTCCCCCTTCTCCCCACCACCTTTCTCTCTCTCTCTCTCTCTCTCTTCTCCCTTTCTTTCTCTCTTCCCCTTTCTCTCTCTCTCTCTCTCCCCCTACCTTTCTCTCTCTCTCTCTCTCTCTCTCCCCCCCTTTCTCTCTCTCTTCCCCTTTCTCTCTCTTTCTCTCCCTCTCCCCCTACCTTTCTCTCTCTCTCTCTCTCTCCCCCCCTTTCTCTCTCTCTTCCCCTTTCTCTCTCTTTCTCTCTCTCTCCCCCTACCTTTCTCTCTCTCTCTCTCTCTCTCCCCCCTACCTGCAACAGCCTTTCCCTCCCCCACCTACCTTTGTTTTCTCATGGCATCTTCTGTTGAAGAAAAGTAAGTCTGAAGCCTGAGTGTTTGTTGTGTCTTGTTGGGACTAGCTTGCAAATATATGTGTCTAAAGTCTGTATTAAAGTTGTTTGGTGCTAACTGCCGTACAAGAGAAAACATTTGAAAAAGTAGCTTCATCGTTGTGTGTGTTGGCAGAATTTTATGGTTGGGGGTCACCACAACATGAGGAACTGTATTAAAGGGTCACGGCATTAGAAAGGTTGAGAACCACTGGCCTAAAGCAAATGTCTAAATGAGCGCAAACCTGTGTTGTGCTTGCTTAGCACAGTGGAGAAGCTTGATAAACATGTCTCGTAATGGTGAGAGGCACATTGCTAGTAAAATAAAAGAAGCCATAAATCTAAAGCACTTACCCCTATTGCCAGCTTTATCTAGGGCTCAGAACACTATATCCCACAGAACTTGACCCTCAGGCACTGTGGGATGGATCCTTCAAGCAGGTTTACAAGGCTCTCCCCATCTGCCGTGTTGGTGCAGGCCTCTGCCATTCCAGAGGAGCCCCTGTTTGACCTCTGAGGCTGACAGATGTTTTTGTGGTATGTAAATGCAAAAAAAAGTGTTGTCTGTTTTGCAGGAAATAACATGTTTTGAAGTGAACAAAGGAGGAGAACAGATTTCTTGAGGTATGGTTGCCAGATTTTGGTGGGGGGGGGGGGGATTACATATAATTCTACTGTAACCCAGCCGAATCTACGAGAGCATGTGCTCAATAGAGCTGCAGTGTTCTAAAAGGCTTGTTATGTTCAACTAGGGCTATGGTGTCACAACCCTTATAAAAACATCTTATAAAATAAAAGCTATGCTTTGCAAGTGTTGATATGAAGTGAACAGTTTAAGATCTTTGTACTGCAGCTGCCTTTACGTTTGGGCTTAGGCTTGGTTTGACAATGCAGCTGCTTGTTTGACAGCACAGCCAGGAATAATCCAACAGAACAAAGTTTTTAGTCCAGTGGCACCTTTAAGACCAGAGGTCCGTTGGAGCGGGAGCACACAGGAGCGCAGCTCCGGGAGTGAGGAGCCCAGGGGGCGGGCACATGACCAAGCCCCGCCCCCTCCTCGGCTTCCCCGAGCAGTGCAGAGGCGCAGCGCCCCGGGGAAAGCCCTGCTAGGGTCTTTATTGTTTTTAATGTTTTGTTTTAATATTGATAATTTTATCATTGTTCCTTTTATGACTGTGTGCTGCTTTTCCAGAGACTTGCTCAAGGTGGCATATACATTTTCTAAGTATACCATTTTTTATCTGGGCACATGGCACATAAGTACTGGAGAAATTTCACCAACCCTTCAGCAGCTTCCACCCCATCAGTTTGGTGTAGTGGTCAGGAGTTGGACTCTGATCTGGGAGAACCGGGTTTGATTCCCCACTCCTCCACATGCAGCTGCTGGTGTGACCTTGGGCCAGTCACAAGTTCTCTCAGAGCTGTTCTCTCATGAGCAGTTCTCAAAAGACCTCTCTCAGCCCCACCTACCTCCCAGGGTGTCTTGTTGTGGGGAGGGGGAGGGAAAGGGATGGGTGGTGCACATGTCCTGGGTATCTCAAGTCTGTAGCAGAGTTGTAGCAGAGTTCTGCCCCATGGACCACAGAGTGAAGTCCCTGGCAGGCTGCAATGGACATGGCTGTTCCCAGCAAGGCACTCCTGGCCACTTGTCACTGCAAGTCTCTCTGTTTTACTTGCCTCCAAGTAAGGATTCAACAGAGAGACCTCTGGGTGTGGCCAGTGCCTTTCCCTCCACATTCTGCTCAGTCTGCTGTCCCGGTATATCTCCTGGAGTGAACACTGCACCCGGCCAGCCATTCCAAATTTCACCTGCAATTCCACCCCATTTAAATGCATGCCGTGCCAAGGAAGGTTCAGTCCACATCCCCGTGGCCCCACGGACGTGCAACTTGTGTCATTAGACCCCACCATGATTTGCAGTTTAATAAAAGTCTAGCTTGCCCCACAACTGTGTCTCTCTCTGTTTGGTTCCACGTGCATGAGAGGAGCTCCACACGCCTCCCTGTCCCACTCCCTCCCCACCCCACTGGTGACTCCCCCCGAGTCTGACCCTGATGACACGACCCAGAGGGAGGGCTCTTGGGTGGTTGTGCAGGTGTCACTGGTTCCCCATCATGGTCATCTGACAAACATAGCAGAAGCCCAACTGCACCTGCAAGGCTGAACTTACACCTGGCTCTCTCCCCCCCCACACACTCACCTTGCTGGCTGCTGTGGGAAGGGAGGGTGGGCCAGTGGGTGGTCTGGGTGAATGAGCCACTGTGGTGTGGTGGTTAGAGTGACAGACTAGGACCTGGGATCCTCAGGTTGAAATCCACCCCTTGTGCCATGGAAGCTAGCTGGGCGGCCTTGGGTCAGCCACACTTTCTCAGCCTCACCTACCTGACAGGCTTAAAAGGATAAAAGGGAAGGGAGGAGAACAATGTAAGCCACTTTGGTTCCCCATTGCGGAGAAAGGTGGGATATGAAGACAGCACATGAATGAAGTAAATAAATATGTGCCTGTTCTAGGAAGAGGGGGCTCTGTCACCTGGGGAAAGGCAGCTGGGGAGGTATCACTGAGGGGGGCAAGGGATTGTGGGGTGCCCAGAGTCAATGGCTGGGGGGCAGGCAATGCAGCAGACAGACTTGCTGTCTTGGGGGGGCTCAGGTAGGGGAGGCGGCAGCTGACCCAGGTCCTGGATGCTGCAGCAGTGGACTCAGAGCCCTTGCTGGGAACCTGGGGTGGCAAGCAAGTGGGAGTGACTGGAGACCTGCCATGGGGGGGGGGGGAGGATGCTTTCTCTCAGGCATGGAGGGGTTCGCAGCATCTGTGGCAGCAGCTGCTAGGGGATGCTGGATGTCACAAGGAACATCAGGAAAGTCAAACGTGCCTACAGGCCCTTGATTGGTTCTGCCCCCCCCCCCATCTGTCACAGCCCAGCCATCACAACACAACACCTGGCTGGGACACCGTGGCGGAGTTGCTGGGGATGCCGAGCCAGTATTGAAAACCCAGCGACAGCCTTTTCCCTGCCAGCCGCTGCCTAACCAAACTCTTCGGGAGCAGGCAGCCCTTAGTATATCACTGCTCATTAATAATATTATCGACAAGCCAAAGACACAGTCCTCTGCCTGCACATATATAAACACACAAAATCAGGTTGCCAACAAGCCAGGAGAAAATCACCAGTTACTTAATGGGATGTTATTGTTAGACATAAAACTTTCCAGAGCTGAGCAGTCGCGAGACAGAAATTAATGTATCTGAGATTAATTTTTTTTTAAATCCCAGATTTATTGATGATTATTAATTAATAAGATTTTTTTCCTGCTGTTCAATATGCATTTAATGAATTACCTAATTATCCAAACTGGAGATACTGTGGACTGTAAAGGGGCTGATTTGGGGGCTGATTTTGTGATGTGGGAAACTAATATGCACAAAGTACATTGTGACAGTGGAAAGAGACTTTGTATTGGTCCCCTAGATCTCACTGAAATCAATGGGAATGTTAGTCACTAGATAACTGGTTACATTAATTTCCATGAGATTTAAGTATAACTACCTTTCTTTGGATCAAAGTTGTCAAATGGAGAGGGGTTCCCAGACCCCTGGTTCAGGTGGGGATTCCCCCAATTTTCAGGACTTCAGCCTGCTGCCGGCCAGCTGGCCGGTGGGGGAAGCCCCACCCTCAAACTGATGCAGTGACGTCACATGGAAGTGATGTCATCATGCCAGGAATGTCACACAGTGACAAATGCTAGAGCGTCACCATGCGACATCCCTGGAGTGATGATATCACTTCTTTGTTACAGCATCACATTGGCAACGCTGCATGCGGTGACATTGCGCCACCCACCCCACTCCTGGAAATCTGCCTCCAACCCCCCACCGGCAGGGTAAGCTGACCTGGTAACCGATCTGTCTAAACAACTTTGTATGGAAGGCTTCAGAAGACAGGCACTGCGCCTTTGATCTCCACCCCTTTCTTCTGTGGGAACAATTTGCAGGTAGAGGTCATAGAGATGTACATTTTCTGGAAATGTTAAAGCTCAGGAAAAACCAGGATTTTTCCCCATTTTTTGGGGGGTAAAAACAGAAATTTTCAGAAAAATTTCCAGATTGAAAGTCATTCTGTTACTTTAGGAACATAAAATATGACTATGGACAATTTTACTTGGCATGAAATTATCACAACTAGCTTATGAAAAATATAGTGTATCCAAACAATTATTACAAACTGAATTTACTTTTTAAATAATATTTATTTGTAATTGTAACAAATGGAGCAACAATCTCCTGAACTGTTTACTAGTTTATGTGAAACAGACAAAAAAATCCTCCACAAAACAATTTTTTTTAAATCCAGAAGTAACAATTATTTATATTTCCCTCCATAGTATTAAATAAAAATAAAAAAACCCATTCTCATAAAAAGAATTGAAGAGGGGGGGAAGTGTATAGAAGGGAGTGTGGGACTAAGTTTCAATGAATGGGCATGAAATTTAATCAGAATCATTTTCTGAGCTGTAATTATCAGTATCAGTTTCAGTCTCTGCTTCTGCAGCTACTCTGTTGTGTCTGTCATTATCACCATTATTATGGACCTCTAAAAACTATATTTTCAGGTCCTTTTTGTTGCTCTGTATTTTCTTCCAATGTTTTGAGGCCTGAGTGCCAGTATACTCACCCACATGCAAAAGCAAAACTGAAACCTTTGTCTTTTCTTGTGATAACAGCACCTCCTAAAGGAAGAAATGCATCTTGTTCTTGCATTGGAGAGTTCAGTTTGTAACCTAGGACTTGCTTGTCCTCAGTGCCCAGAAATCAGATGAATCTGATACCGTACATATATTTTAGAAATGATTTGGAAAATATTTGAACGCCTTGTCTTAAAATATTTTATTCATCATGTTAAAATAAAACATTCCATCATCAAAAAAATTTCTATTCTTTTCTTTTTTCAATTTTTTGGGGGAAAAGATTGTTCTCAGTTCTACGGCAATTATGTGTAGTGTCTAAAAGTCCCTTAATTAGCTATATTGTGGACAGGAATCAATTTTGTTTTACTTTGTACTGTAGCTGCTGGTTAGGACCTTCTGCATATTTTTTCCCTGGAACAATAAATTTAACAAGTTTGACCAGAGGCATCCCTAAGCCATTCACAATGCTGTCCTAAGCATAGTTACACCCTTCTAAGTCCATTGAAACCAGTTTGCTCAGGATTGCACAGCAGTTTGCTTCTGCTGAATAGATTTTACTTAACCTGCCCCCCTCAAGAATCTTTTAATAAGGCAATTGAGCTATTCTTTTCCTTTTAAAACGACTATAATTTCTAGTTCGCAAGATTATTCATGAAGCCATTTTCTTTTCCTGCTATAGTAATGAAAAGAGTAAATTCCAAAAGGGGAGTGGAGATCTTGTTTTTAATATACCGACGATAATGCAGATAACTTTTCATGCAGTACGTGCAGGCGAGACTTTATGACCAGTTTCATTTTAGCAGGCAGGCCCCTGAGATCACCTAATCCGATTTCCTGCTGTTCCCATATTAACTGATATCTTATCTTATTAGAGCACACTGCAGCAAAATGTAATGTCCCCTTGTTGAATAAATCCATTTCCAAAATGTTATGAATGAAAGAATCACAGCTGTTGCTAATGTTCCATGTCCATGGAAGAACATAACCTGCCAGAGTTGTCAGAAAAAGGGTTTGATTTAACTCCTAAACGTTCTATCCCGCTACCTGACAATCATCTCAATAGGTTATTTTGCAAGCTCTGTTGAATTATTCACAGAGCCTTTCATGCATGGGCACAAACAGACATAGAATACCACAAGTAAAGATCCACTTTGTAGCTCCACAAGTGTGATTATTTGGGATGAAACTATTTCTTCATCATCATTTTGATTAATTATTGCTACAAATTGCTTTGTTGCAAACAGCAGTATCTAATGGGAACACTGCAAGTTAACCATCCATATTTATAAACCCTTAGTATTTATCCAAACTAATTTCTTACAAATGGATGATTGTTATATATTCTCATCACATGTCCTCAAACAATTTTGCTCCTCGAGCATGGCAAGCTATTGTGTGGATAAAAAATGCACCGGCAAAGGTATTCATCAATTTTACAAGTGGTTTCTTCAGGAAACACAAGGGTTTTAGGGTGATATCTTGGCCATACATCCAGCTAATATGGGACCTTGGTCAAGCCTGTTGGCTTTCACTGTTGCCCTGTGTGCAATTGAGTATATGGCTTATGAAGCACCCAACCTTCTTTTGCCACTCACATTGTGGGTCAGTTCTGGTCTGGCCTGGAAGGGGAGGGGGAACTATCAGAGAAACTTGTTCCCATTAAGGAATCCTTAATAAGCTCAAAGGAGTGCTAGGATTCCAACAACACAGTTACACTTTTTATACTTACAGGAAAGGTTATTTCTGTTCCCTGCACCTACTAAAAACCATGTTGTTGTTGTTCAGTTGCATAAGGGAGTTCAACTCTTTGGGCGTTTTCTCACTAGCTTTCCCCCGCGGTTTACACCGAAGCTAGCACCGGAGCTTCTGGTCAGTTTCCCACCATTTGCTCCGTGCTCACAATTTCCTCCAGAGTATCACTGCACTGCTCCGGAGCTTCCCTGGAGCAAGAAAATCCTGTTCCAGCAGGATCCTGTTCCAGCAGGATTTTCTTGCTCCAGGGAAGCTCCGGAGCAGTGCAGTGATACTCTGGAGGAAATTGTGAGCAGGGAGCAAATGGTGAAAAACTGACCAGAAGCTCCGGTGCTAGCTTCGGTGTAAACCGCGGGGGAAAGCTAGTGAGAAAAGGCCCAGTGTGACCCCATGGACCACATCTGCCATTCTCCAGAGCCTGCTCAACTTCATGCTTGTGTGATTCAGTGGGGCTGTGGGCTATGCCATGTAGGGCCACCCAGGACAGACAGGCCACAGCGGAGAACTCAGAAAAACACAATCCACTGGAGAAGGAAGTGGCAACCCACTCCAGTGTCTTTGCCAAGAAAACCCCATGGACAATAACAAAAGACCGAAAAACATATTTCCATACAACTACTAGAGATATGGGAGCACTTGCCCACCTTTGTACCTGGATACTCTGACCAGTTTGGTATAGTGGTTAAGTGCGCGGACTCTAATCTGGGAGAACCGGGTTTGATTCCCCACTCCTCCACTTGCACCTGCTGGATGACCTTGGGCAAGCCATAGCTCTGTCCCAGCTGTTCCCTCAAGGACAGCTTGGGAAAGAGCTCTCTCAGCCCCACCTACCTCACAGGGTGCCTGTTGTGGGGGGGGGAGGAAAAGAAGTTTGTAAGCCGCTCTGAGATTCCAGGTGAGTGAAGGGTGGGATATAAATCCAATCTCTTCTTCTCTTCTTCTTCATTTCTACACTGCCCTGGGTTTGATGCTGTTGAGAAAGCTTTTTTTTCCCCCTTTCCATTTCCCCACAGCATCATGGTGTATTCATGCTCCTCCTGGGGTTTCTCAGGATTTCCTCTGATAATTCTCAAAGCTGCTTTGCTGTGGTTTTTTGGGGAAAGATCACAGTAAAGCCTGGATGGTTTTCACATGGGTGGTAAAGTTCAGAGTTTCCCACCCACATGGCAGACATTTCCCCTGACCCTGTCCATATGACAGCAATTCCTCCCGTCCCCCACATTGGGTGCTTCCTTTTTTAAAAATTGACAATTGAATATCATCATATCAATATACCATCACAGCAATGTGTGCAACAAGCTCTGTATACCCTCAGCCTTTTTTTTAAAGTTAGTCTCTAGCGTCTGCCGTTGCAGCAGTATGTCTCTGCAACAGAGGGGACTGGTGTCTGTTAATGCTGCCATTTCCCGGGAGGGAGGTGGTTTCCTCCGCCTGACTCCCACCTTTGGAATGTGCTCACTGTTCTCCGACTCCCTGGTTAGCCTCGCTGCTCACTTATCATTTCCTACGCTTCCCTGACCTTGGAAGCCAAGCTCCCAGCCGTGTCTTCCCCTCAGATGCAGACTGTAACTTCTTCCCGCTTTTAGCATGGGAACGAAAAGCCGGTAAATTTTTGGCGCTGCTTTTATCTCTCCAGGATTGGTGGGGCATTGCTGAACTGTCTCTTTGAATACTGTATATCAATCCTGATTGTTTGCTAACCAGACATTACTGACACAAGAAGTGCAAGTGACTATCAGGAGCTGTGTTAGCAATAAAGGACTTTCTGTTTAAGAACACCTGTTGCCGACTACATCCTTGGGGTACACTCTCACAGAGTGTTAGTAACCTTCTACTAACCAGGGACCTCGACCTTGTACCCCACCATGGAAGACGGTGGCGAGACTCCCCCTGCATCCTCCAGGTCGGAGGTGTCGGCTTCTACCAGCGAGGAGCCGATTCGGATCCCAACCACGAGTTGGGTCAACCCGAGACGTACTCGCCGTGATGGCTTGTTCTCTTGGGCCCAATTTGGCACCCAGACACTTGAAACCTGGTCGCCCCAAAGGGAACTGGGGATGACTCCGGCAGTTGGAGCCAGCACGGTCGTGCGCCTAAGGGACTCTAACCAGTATGCTGAGCTGTGGGCCCAGATGGATCGACAGTTCGATACCATGCATCAGATGCTACAGCACGGGGTGATGGAGATCATCACAGATCTGCCTGCTGTTATTGCCCAAGTCCTCCATAATGTCCAAGGGCAAGATGGGGGTGACAGGGGAGCTGGAGCAGAGCCGGAGGTGGTGCCCCGGTGCAGCAACCTCAGCAACCGCTGGCCTGTCCACCCGCCGCTCCAGGAGCTGGTCCTCTTGTACCAGTGGGACCCAGACCAGTACTGGAGCGTTGCCTGGTACCCCAGGAGCTGATGGAGGCCACTTTTGATGGGAACTTAGCTAAACTGCAGTTCTTTGCCATTGAAGCAGGACGTTGCCTGCAGAACTGGGGCCACTTGTTTGCCATGGAGCGAGATCAAGTGGGATATATTGGATCTGGGCTACGGGAGGAGGTGGTGGACTGGTATGTAAGCCTCCATAACCCACCTGGGCCTGAACTTGACGCCGTTGAGGAATTTATGTGGGCTCTATGACGGCAGTTCGAAGACCCGATGAGTGAGGAGAAGGCGCGCAACAAGATTTGTACCTTGACGCAAGACAAAGCTTTGGTGTGAGAATACACAACCACCTTCAAGAGGTTTGAGGCTAGAATCCCTGGGTGGCCGGAGTCTGTCTTTGTTGAGCCAGGGGTTGAAAATGGACTTGTACAAGAGTATTTTGCGAAATGTTAACCCCACTACACTGGCAGGGTGGATTAGAGCAGCTGAGGAAGTGGAGGGTCATTTCAATCTCATTCAAATGCGGTCCCCAGCGGCAAGCTCGAAAGTGGCTACCCACCCTAGCACCCCCTACAAACCTAAACTAAAACCACCCTTGAAGGATATTCGTGATCTCCAGATGAAGCAAGGTTTGTGCATGAGGTGTGGGGAATCAGGGCACTATGCATCTTCGTGCCTCACTTCTGCCCCCAAGGCTCTACCATCAACCTCCACTCATACCCCGTGCCCCGTGAAGGGTCCTCACACTCTCAAACCACAAGCTTTGCAGCTGGAAGCCCTCCCAGAACCAGATAAAGTAGCCAGGGTGGAACCTTCCCAACCAGCGGGAAATGACCAGGAACTGCTCTAAGAGGCGCAACGCAGCAGGTCCCTTCTACACCAGCACCAAAAGTGGTGAGCTCACCCGCCCCCCTTCTTTATATGATTTTGACCGTGATGAATCCCAAGTTAGGCACCCAGGTACGAGTACGTGCCTTGATTGACTCAGGGTGCGCAAGGGATTTAATCAGCCCCATAGTAGCGGATGGGCTGGGGGTGGGCGTTAATTCTCTAGAGGAACCCTTGCGGTTCACTCAGATGGATGAATCCAAAATGAAGGAACTCTGTGCTTTCAAGACTGATCATTGGCACAGGAGACCATTGGGAGGAGAGGGCGTTTGTGATTACCCCTCGTGTCCAATTCCCCATGGTGTTGGGAAGTCCATGGCTTGGATCCCACAATCCTTACATCAAATGGAGCGAGGGCAGGATTAAGTGGATCTCCCCGCAGTGTAAGGATCATCAGTGGCAGCCCGTATGGGGCCCATCACTGGGTCAAGAACAGGCTTGCCTTGCCTGTGAGGAAATATTATCAATTATTATCAATAAACAGGATTTAGCGGAGGTGTTTAGCGAGATTGAGGCAGATGAGCTCCCCCATCAGAATACTGACTGTGCCATTGAACTGTTGCCGGGGCATAAGTTACCTAAAGGGAAATTGTACTCCATGAGCCCAGCAGAATATGATGAGCTGTGCAAGTTTATTAACAATAACTTCGAGCGAGGCTTCAACAGACCGGCAACTTCCCCATTTGCAGCCCCTGTTCTCTTCTGTAAAAAGAAAGACGGGGGACTTAGACTATGTACTGGTGTATATAGTGAATAAATTTATATAACAATATTCAGTTGCTGATTTTTGGGGTATTTTTCATGTGTGTGTGTGCGTGTGAGTGTGTGCGTGCCAAGAAGTCATGGTGACCTATGGTGACTGACTGTGTGTGTACCTGGAAGTCATAGTGACCTCTGGTGATTGACTCCTACTGGGGGCCTGGAGAATATTCAGAAAGGTGGCTGAATAAAGCCTGCCCCCACCTCTCGACTGCTGGTATTCCAAGGAGGTCTCCCATCCAAGTACTTGCCGGAGTTGACCCTGCTTAGCTTCTGAGATTTGACAAGATCGGGCTTGCCTGGGCTATCCAGGTCAGGGCAATTGCTGGATGTTTTAAATGGGAAAAGCCCCAGCGGCTCAGGTGAAGGGGTGATGCTGAGGGACTGGGGCAGGGAAACTACAGGGGAAACCTGCCACGTAGAAGCCCCTTTGCTCCTGTGCTGTGGCATCATCACTGCCAATGAGGAAACCACACAAGACTGTCTCTGTGTGCAAATCACCAATGTCATCAGCATTGTATAGGGGGGAAATCGTGTGAGTGGCAAGTGGGTCATAAGACAATAGAAAGTTATCTCCCGTGCCACAACTTAGTGCATTGTAATTATAACCTTACAACTGATTGACTGTTGAAGTTAATATCTATGAACTTACATATCAAATGGTGCATACAAACAGAACCCTCTCATGGGTGAAAAAAGCCCTGTAAAGTAACATTTGAAGGGACCCTTTTTATATTAGAGACATTCAGCCTCACATCCAGTGCTCGATTTTATCTTTCTGATTACTTTTTAAAGGAAAAAATAAATTATGAACTAACAGTTTAAACCAATGTTGGAGAGGTCCCTTAGGTCCTAATCCTAAAACTGTTTTCACCTCAGCAATGAAGGGGTCGTTCTTTTAGAATAAGCAGCTAATTTGTTCACTCTCATTCTGTGTCCCTTTGGAGTTGAGTCAAGAATTCCTTCCACCCAACGCTGCAAACTATTGATTGAATTTCTTTGATTTTTAAAAAATGCTCTAAGGTAAGATTTTCACTTTCCCATAATAATTCAAAACAACTCCTGAATGGAACTAAAGTTTCTGTTTCCGACACCAGTGCTCAAGCCAAGCAGTAATCATAACCTCTCCACATTGTTCTCCTGTCTGTGTTGAGCCTGGCAGTTCTCATGCATGCATGCAAGGAGGATGGGAAGGTGGCAGAAAAAGACAAGGTACTTGAAGAGTACCGGACTCAGGAGACCAGGAACGGTGAAATCATGAAGCCTTTATTGAGTGATTCAGCATGCCCAGTAGATGGTTAGAAAAAGCATGCTTCCAGGGCTCCAGGGCCCTCACTATATGCTGGTCGGAGCCACACCTCCAGCCGCACCCAAAAGACCTGATAGGGGCTTAACATATGCGCATTTTTGTCATAGGTTCCCCGGATGAGCCTTTGATAGCATTGGCTCCCCAGGGAGAACCTAGGTCCCACATTGGTGGAGGCTTTCAATCCAGATGTCTATTGTTCCTCCAGATTCAAGCTCCCCTCTCTGCCTGATGATGTGCTCTGGCCATGCGGCGGGTGCCATTACCTGGGAGCACATGGCAGGCTGGTTGCTACACAGAGCATACTACATTACACCCCTCCCCCCATAGTCCGGACTGTCCCTTGGCAAACATAGTCTCTGAGGTGTGCGGGACGTTTCCGTTCTCTGGTCGAGCGGTGCGGGGTTGCCGGAGCCGCCGGTGTAGGGAGTGGAGATTTGGGGATATCTGCCTTGGGCTGAGCCAGGTCTGGTACCAGTGCAGGGATGGCGACTGGAGTGATGTCCGGGTGGCCGGCTTCTGTGGGGTCCTCCTGCAGAGTCTCGGCCGGTCGTGGGGCGGGCGGATCGTCTGTCTCGGGTACCTCGGGTTCCGGTATAGCAATGGGTTGCTGGTCAAACAAAATCACAAGGCAGTCTCAGAGCTGCCTTCTGGCCACCAGTTAGCCACCCCTGGCTTATAGAGTTAAATTACTGAAGGGTTCTTGCTTGGCATGGCTGACAATGACTTGGATCCAGCCAGCCTTTCAGGTGGTTCAAAATGAAGGAGGTTGCCACTGGGAAAAAACTATGCTGAGAATCATGGCACCTGTGTTTACAAAAACCATGTGGCTAGAGGCTGTAGCATGGAGGGGGGCTAGGTGAGACTGAAAGCTGTGTGGATCCGACCCAATCTGAACTGAATATTGAACAGGCTATGCTATCAGGGAAGCTTCCCAGACATACAGAGCTTTCCTGTCCTGACTGAGTTTCTTCCAGGTTAGAAACTACTGGCAGTGGGGCATTGACTGTGTCCCTAGATGGATACTACGTAAAACAGAAGAGATGCATGAGGGAAGTAAGCAGTTTTTGCTTGAGATTTCTGAAGAATATTTCTGTCTACTGGAAGCTCATATTAGTAACCTGTCTTAATCTACTGAAGATACAAGGAACCCTCTGTGTTGTGCTTATCCAGGTTTCCAGTCAGGACTGTGTTACATCTACAGTCAGAGAAGAAGACCAGAAGGTTGATACACTACTGTCTGTACCAGAACTATTCCAGAAGAAGGAAGTATGCCTGCCACACCTTCAGAGATGGCCATGCTACAAGTGAAGAGCTTGTTGTGACAACTAACAGATCTTTTGTTATATGATGTAAAACATTATTTTCCTCATTAAGCCTTGCAAGTGCTAACTGGTTGTCTTATTGTGCTAGCATCTCAAGCCCTCAGCTAAACCTATCCTGCCTCGGAGTCCCAATGATCAACAGCTATATCTTTGGCAGGCAAGCACATAGAATCTTCGTAAACAACTGCACATGGGCAACCCACTTTTATGTGCATAAGGATCTATGGATGAAGGCACTAACCAGCATTGGCATTTAGGGGTGGTCTTAGCCAATGGGTAATAGGGGCAGCTGCCCCAGGCCTCATGCTTGAGGCATCCCTGACTGCCAACTGCGCTGCCCCTTCAAAGATGGGGATGAGAGAATAGCAGACTTCTGCTTCTGCTTGCACTTTCCCCATCTGAGGCTCAGGCAGCTGGCTTCTGGCAGTGGCTCCTGCCCACTTCGCATAGGATGAAGGGTAATCCTTGCTTGGTCCTTGGGGGGGGGGGGGGTGGCAGTAATTCTGGGGGGCCCTCCCAGACTTTTTCCCAGAATCCCAGAACCACTAAAACCGTGGAATTATAAAAGACTGAGACCAGATTAACCTGGGAGGAAAAACAGTGAGAAGAGGAGGAGTTACTGAGGCCAGCAATTCTCAAGTTTTTCCTGTTTCTCATCAGATTCCATGCTTATAGATGTTGGGAGGCTGTGAAACTAAACTTCAGCTATTAGTGGGAAAGTGTCTCTGGCTCTACCCTGTGTAGCACCATTTCCACAACTGGAATTTTGCAATTTATCTAAATATCTCCGGTGGGGCCTGCCCCACTTTCTGAAGGCCACTGAGATAATCTCAAGAATCAGAAATCACGAGTGACTTGCAAAATATTTATTTACTTACTTCATTTATACCCTGCCTTCCTCCACACTGGAGAACCAAAGCCGCTTACATCATTTTCATCCCCTCCATTTTATCCTGACAACTGCCATGAGATATGCTAGCCAATGCTCCCTGTAAGCTGTGGAGTCTTGTGAGCAAAAATTCTACTTTGTGAGCTACTGGTATTAAAGTTGTGAGTGAGGGATTTGGCTACTGCATAAGTTAGTTTGCTCTGGAGCCATCCTTCCTGAGCTAAGACAAAAATCTGTGAGCTGGAGGCTGAAAAACAGTGAGCTAGCTCACACTAACGCAGCTTAGAGGGGACACTGCTGCTAGCCTGAGAGTGTATGACTGGTCCAAGGTATCCCAGCAAGCTTCAGCGGCAGAGTCTCCCAGACCCTAGTCTGACGCTCTAACAATTGCACCTCACACCAAACACACAAGTTAGAGTTTAAAAGTAACACGATTCCTCTAAATGTATGTGAATAAAAGCCAGAGAATCACAACGCATAATTCCATGCCTCTTAAATATAAGAACATGCTACAGTCTGCTAGATCAGAGCATTGGTCCATCTAGTTCAGCAGACTATTTCCCACAGTGGCCCACCACATAAGAACATAAGAGAAGCCAATGCTGGATCAGGCCAGCAGCCCATCCAGTCCAACACGCTGTCACACAGTGGCCAAAAACACCAGGTGCCCTCAGGAGGTCCACCAGTGGGGCCAGGGCACCGGAAGCCCTCCCAGAGACCTACACGGGGCACAAATGGCAAAGCCCTTTCCTGTTGTTGCAACCCAGCACTGGTATTCAGAGCATGGCTGCCTGGAGGTTCCATCAATGGACTTCTCTTCTGTGAATCTATCTAATCCCCCTTTAAAGCTATCTATGCTTGTGGCTATCACTCCATCAGGTGGGAGTGAACTCCACCGTTTAATTACTTGATCAGTAAAGAAGTATTTCTTTTGGCTGTGCTGAACCTATTTTCCAACAATTTCACTGAGTATGCCGCAAGTTCTAGTATTATGGGAGAGGGGGGGAAAAGCTCCCTTTATCCATTTTCTCCACCCTATGCAGAATTTTACGAACCTCTATCAAACAGTCTCCCTAATGAAGGGAAACTTCCCTCTGTGAACTCTTCTACTAGACCCAACCCCTGGTGAAAAATGGAATCAACTATTTTTCCAAGTTCCCTGTATTTGTCAGAAATATGTTCCTCAAAAAACATGACCATGTAAGCCCCAATGGTCTCTGTTCACAGAGGCTGTCAAGTGAAGTGGTCCAACTTTCATTATAGATTTAGAATAGTATCTAAGATCCAAAATCTGTAAATTATTTTTGACCATTATTTGTCAAAAAAAAAACAAACCCTAGGAATGCCTTAATTATAATAGGACTTGCGGGGATACATCTCTTCCTCCCTCCCCTACAATTTCCTGAAAGCCCCCATAGCCTCTCCAGATTGTACTCTGAAGCTCTAATTGTTACACTACTCTGTGTTGCAAAGGGTGACTGCTGTTGAACAATAGCAAACAGCTAGGCCTAGGTAAGTAATGCAAATAGGGTGGTATCAAGTCTCCCATGGTAGCTGCCAGGCCTGACCCTGATGAGTCCTCCCTTGAAGGCCAAAACAACACTGGAAACGGCCCTCCCCCTCCCCCCTGCCTTTTACTGATAGAAACCAAGCCTAGAATTATGTGGTTGCCTAGCAGCAGCCTCTGAGGGCTTCCTTTCCCTAGAACTACAGGCGTTCCTCTTATAATTTGGGTTTTAAAAAAACAATGCATTTTTTTTTTAGATTTTGAATTTTTCTGCAAACCTGGGGCATTTTTCAAGTTTGTAGAAAGATCTGTCTTGTCCGTTCATAGCTTCATTCACTAGATTTAAATATCCTCAGATCTGACCAACTTGTGGTGACCTGCAATACTTGTGGGGGAAATCCCTCTCCCTGTCTTGACTTACCATCATTGCCTATGGACTCAGCATGGCTCCTGGCCTGTGCTGGTGGGCTCACTGCAACTTCTAGCCCCATCGCCTCTGTCACCCTGAAGGCCATCACACTTCCCACCCACCCCCATTGTAACAACTCCAGCAGGCCCACTGGAGCTTCTCCCCCCTCGCCATCACCACTATCAATGCTGTGGCTGCTGTGGGTCCCTTCTCTCCATTGCCACAACCCTCACTAGGTCCTGCATGCCTCCCAGTCTTCACTGCTGGGCCCACTGTCATCCCCAGGGCCACCACATCTCCTGCCCCCCCATCACCAATAAATCTGGTGAGCCCAACACAGCTGCCAGCTTTGCCCCACTGCAGCTTTTCCCCCATCATCACTGGGGCTGCCATGGCTCCCCCCCACCATTGCCATAACTCTGGCCAGGCCCAGTGTGTCTCCTGGCCTGTGCTGCCAGGATCCCCACACTTCCCTCCAAATGCCACCATTTTTGCTGGGGCCACTGCAGCTACTGGGCACCCCCTATGTATGTATGCATGTGTGTGTGTGTGTGTGTATATATATTCAGATTTTTCTACAAATTGGGGCGTGTGTGGATTTAGATATCCACAGATGGGGGCTACACTTGAAAAACATACATAGATTATTATGATTATACATTTTTTACATTCTTTCCACAAGGGGGGAACACAGTTTGAAGCTCTACAACAGGCATTAAAATTTCCAGGGATGTCACTGTCCTCTTGCAGTGCTCGCAAGCCAATGTGCCCTTGCTGCTTCAAAGCTTCCAATCATTTACTTCTGATATATTCAAAGGCCTGAGGAGAATTTTTCAAAAGCCAGACTTTAGAGGGACAGGCCAGGGATCAAATGCCTGTCAAAGTGACACCAATCCTTCATATGGATAGTGGCATGTTGTTACAGGAATTGGATACAATGGGTGTAATGTGATAAATTTACCTGCAGAAGGGATCTTTGAGAAAGATCAAACTATCCAGTTTCAAGCGTTGTTCTTTGAAGTACTGGATGTAACAATAGCAACACAGCTGAAGCAGAAGAAAGGACATTTGTTGCTTTCAAATTCCACCCCAGTATACTTTCTATACTATAAGGGCACCTTAATCCTGGTATCATTTATGCATTAGAAAATATAACACATTCACCACAATTAAATCCAACAGCTAAGACTTCTTCACCATGATTTAAGACAGGGTGTATGGGAGAGTTGCTTTCTGTTGAGTTAGATCATTGCTCTGCCAAGGTAAATATTGCCTACTCTAGCTAGCAACAGCTCTCCAGATTTTGAGGCAGAGGTCTTTCACATTGCCTGTTACATGATACTTTAAGTGGAGATACTGGGCATTGAAGAGGTAGCCACACTAGTCCAAAGCAAACTCTAAAAACAAAGACCATGTAATTCCTTTCATTAGGAACAAACAAAATGACATAAACTGTTTGTGAAAATTTGAGTTCACCAGAGCGCTTCATCAGGCTGGATGTTTTCAAACAGGGGAAGGAGGGATTTCAAATCATGATCTTAAGGGCTTCTCCTGCTGGCATTCTTGTGTGAAATGCTGACTAGAGATATTGAAGAGTACTGGAGCCTGGAGGCCGGTGGAGTGAGTTTCAGCATGATCAAGTTTATTGGAGGTCAGGAACAAGCATACCTGAGGTGGCCCAGGGGTCAGCTTATATGCACAGGAAAGCCTCGCCCCCGTCCACACCCACACCCCGAGATACGTTAAACTTCCTGCCAGAGATTTACATTGGTTCCTTTGAATATGCTAAGCCCCTGATAGGTGGATCTTTAGGAGCCTGGGTGCTATTGTTCTTTTACCTCAAGCTTGCACCTTTTCCAGGCCATGCGGTCAGACCGCATGGCCGGCGCCATTACATGTTTGGTCACATCAATGAATCATACAAGTGTACACGTAGAGAATCGCAGCCTGGTTGTCCGTGGAATTGCGTCCAGGACATAACAGATATAGAAATCAAATTATCCTGGTGTTGAAATGTACCCTTGGCCTTCTGGTATGAAGAAGCAAAATACTGAAACCTCCCACTGAAAAGTATAGTTTACATGTGTACAGGTACATCCCTGTAAATTGCAAACGGTATGCATATAAATTAAGGACCTAAATGATTGTTTAATGAAAATGGGTAGCCTTTTCCTTATTTTGTTTAAAAATCAGTGTTTTTGCCAAATTTGGCATGTATTTCCTTTAGACAGAGGATACAGCTTATTGTCAGAACAGAATTATTTTCTAGATCCTAACATGTATTGCTCTGCAAATTTAGGGTAAAAAATATGTCTCATTTATTACAAAAATCAAATCTTCCAGGGGGGGGCTATTTTGGGGCAGGAACGCACAGGAACAGAGTTTCGGCTGGCTTCCGAATTAACCACGCGTACAGCCTCCCCCCCCTCAGGTTCCCCAGGCGCCCCATGGCTGCGGGGCGCCTGGGGAAGCTGATCCAGAAACTGCCTTTCTTCCTTCAGGTTCCCCATGCGCCCCGTAAGCCGAAGGGCACCTGGGGAAGCTGATCCTGGGAGGGACCTGTGCTGTCAGGGGTGTGGCCTAATAGGCTAATGAGTTTCTGCTGTTGGGTATGGCCTATTATGCTAATGAGTTCCTGCTGGGCTTTTTCTACAAAAAAAGCAATAGCTAGATAGCGAGATAGCTAGACAGATAGATGTTGCTTTTCTTTTTCTTCATCTACCTCTGCCAGTAAATCAGTACAAAAGAAAAGAACGGCAGTTCATAATGCTAAATGTATCCACTAGTAGGGAATCTAATCTTTTTTTTGTGCAGAAAGCAAATGCTATATTCCTTTAAATCTGCTGTCCAGTTTTGAGCAGAGTTAGTGTCATCTTTAAAGCCATTTCCCATTAGCCATGACCAATTTGTTCTTTAATGCCATCTGCATTTAATGCAATTTGTTCTTTAATGCCATGTAACCCACAAGATTGTCGGGTTGAAATCTAACTATACAAGGGATCGATACATTCTCTATGTGGAAGGCTGGAAGAGCTGCATCCATGGTAACACTTGCTTTACCTGCCATTTTACTCAGAACAACGGCAAATTAAATACCTAATCTGAAATTACTTTAGATTTCAAGAGTTGCAGAGCAGGTGATGGAGAGAAGACAGAAAGCTGTCATACAGAATTCTTAATAGGAGGCACTCAGGGAGTGTTAGAGCAAACTGCGTGTTCTGTGAGAAGCATTTGAATGACGATAGCTACCAATGCTTCTGTTTTGAGATAAGTTAATGATCGTTTTAAATCACAAGGTGATATCTTTACATATGGTTTGTATTTGAATTTAGCCAAAAGATGTTTTATGCTTGACTAACGCTGTGCTTGTTTGTATACTTGTTTTTTTTTTTTTCTGGAACGTTAAAATAAAATAAAACTTGTGAAAAAAACCCCAATGCTTCTGTTATTGGCAGCTTAATCCCTATTGTTGCACACACACATAAATAAGTAAATAATAAAAAAAAAGAGTTTCAGGGCCCTGACCTAGATAGCCCAGGCAAGCCCGATCTTGTCAGATCTTGGAAGCTAAGCAGGGCCGACCCTGGCAAGTACTTGGATGGGAGACCTCCAGAGAATACCAGGGCTGGGAGGCCAGAGGCAGGCTATCAAGCCACTTCTCTGAACGACCTCCGTGCCCCAGTAGGAGTTGCCAGAGGTCACCATGACTTCCGGGCACACACACACAAAACGCAACCCCTCCCCCCAAAAAAAGAGTTTTAGGAGAGAGAGACACCTAATTTTAGGATGAAACTTGAAGGTTACAAGCTGCAGACATCTCAAGGACTGCAAACTATCTGAGGTAGCTTACTGGTAGAATAAGCATGTAGCAGACGTTTCAGAAGGAAAGAACAAGAAGCGGCGAGTGCAGAATACAAGACCTGGCAAGCAGAGGTGCAGTCTTCTACTACGTAAGTTTCTAGGTGGAAATGCAGTTTGTGGTGTACTCAGTTTGTGAACCACAAACTGTCGTGAACTTTTAAGAGCTAAACAAACTTGTTCCGTTAGTGATGTTTGTGATGTGGTAGAATAGCCACCCAGCATGCTTAGAGACACCAAATTCACAGGGATCTCTGGCTAACTCTCCTCTAGCTGCCTTTTGAGTTTGGTATGGGGTTTGAGTTACGCCCCCCAAAGAAGGTGCCCCATCCACTGTTTCCAATGGAGGAGGGGGAAAGCAAAAACGCAAGAGCAATAGAAACTCAACAGAACAGAATCAAAGTCCCAGAGAATCTTTGTAGTAAAAACTGAAGATGGGGGGGCATTTTTGCAAGTCCAGCAGAACCAGTGCAATGTGCCCAGCAGAACCAGTGCCACTGTGGCAGTGCAAACCCAAAAGGACTAAAGTCAAACCAGAGAATCTCTGGAGTAGAAATGAAGGGGGGCATTTTTGCAAGCCCAGCAGAACCAGTGCAATATACTAGTGCCCAGTAGAACCCTGTGGCAATGGCAGCTCAATCACAATCTAAGCAAGGGGGGTTGCAAGCCCAGCAGAACCAGTGAAATGTATTAGTGTCCAACAGAACCCAGTGCCAAGCAGGGGGCATTTTTGCAAGCCCAGCAGAACCAGTGCAATGGAGAGCATGCCCGCTCCTCAACGCCACTTGTTTGCGCTGGCGCGATCATACCAGGAAAGGTCAGTTCTGGGCCGTCACAAACCATTTGAGACTGCCTTTTCACTGGTAGCTAAATAAGGCGATTCCCCACCGGCTCAAAGCGGTTTGTGACACTTTGGCACTGGCTGCAGGACGCTTCCCAGATGTGCTTGTGTGATCGCGCCACTTTGAGCCGGCAGGGAATCGTCCTTCTTGTGTCACAAATGGGTGCATATGATCACGCCCATACTTAAGCTAATAACCAAGTAGTAGGGTCAGTGTTATAAAGCTGGAGAGATCAGGTGAGAAGCCTTACTGTTTCCAGTGCAGCGGTATCACTAGTAGTCAAATAATGATACCTTCAGTTAAATATCCCTGCTGCTTGATGACCCATTTAGGCCTCACTTTCGCGTAATTACACGATTTCCTTAAAATTTATACCTCAATAAAAGATCTGGTTTTAAAAACTGCCATTTGAAGTTTTATATATCGCCACCAGTAAATTAGAGAACAGCATAAATGCATGTTGTATGAATAATACCAGGCAATTTCTTCCTGCGTTGTGCTTTTAGTAGCAATGTGCACCTTTATGAAGTGTCAAGCATTCTCGTTGGCTAGAATTTTATAACCTTCTTGCACTGGGGCAAATGATTGCCTGAAGATACAACTGATGAAAATCTGATCTGTGAGTTCAGCATCAGGGCCAGCAAAGTTGAGCATCTGCTGAGACCCACAGCCCACCATCAAATAAAAGTCCCTTTCCAACATAGTGCTTGGCATAACTGAAAGAAGCAGCGCACAAGAGAACTGCAGAGTTGAAGCCCACTGATTATACTGGCTGTAAATTATTTATTTATTTATCAATCAATCAATCAATCAATCAATCAAATTTCTACCCTGCCCTCCCAACCAGAGCCGGCTCAGGGCAGCTTATATAAAACAGATAAGTTACATTAAAACATAAATTACAATTAAAACAATTCAAAACTATTTAACATAATAAAGTGCGAGTAGCCGTTGCTAATTTGATGGTGGCAATGCTTTCAGCTCACAGTCTTCCTTTCCGATCGTCCTTGGGAAGTTGTTGTCCTCTGTAACATTGTTTCAGTGAGATATGAAGCCTGATTATACAGATTTTTTTAAAAAAAGTTTTACTTAACTCAGTGGGACTTACACTCAGCTAGATGTGTATACAAATTGAACCTACTTTAATGCTCTAACCACAATAGGGCTGCCAAGTCAGCCCGGGGGGCAGGGGATCCCCCGCTATAGGGGTTCCCGATCCGCCGGCCGGCATTCGGCCGGCGGGGGGAACCCCGCCCCAGAAGTCGTCCGGTGAGGACGACTTCTCCCGTGTAATGACGTCACCCGGAGGTGACATCATCACATTGGGGGTGTTGCCAGGGCAACGCTCTGGCAACGCCCCCAACATGATGATGTCACCTCCGGGTGACGTCATTACGTCGCCGGCGCGTGCACAAAAGCGCATGCGCCAGAAGAGCTCCCAGGGGGAGAACAACTCCCCCCCGCCGGTAAGTCGCCGGCACTTGGCAGCCCTGAACCACAATACCACAGCCACGTATGAGTCTAATCCAGGGGTGGCCAAATTTGCTTAACATAAGAGCCACACAGAATAAATGTCAGATGTCTGAGAGCCGCAAGACATGAACAAATATAACCCACATGGTTTTTATTGGGAAATATGCAAATTTGCTTTCTATTAACATGAAATGAGACTGCCAAAAATAAAAACAAAAGAGGTAAAAACAGATATTGATAATTATATTTATTTATTTATCCAATTATATTTGTAGGATGGGGGGGCGGGTTGAGATTGCATTTATAGTTAAAGTTGCTTTCTTTCTCTGCTCCCCCCCTATAAGCCTATCCAGGGAGGGGAACACTGGCTGGGAGCCGCACAATATGTGTGAAAGAGCCACATGTGGCTCCCGAGCCACAGTTTGGCCACCCCCGGTCTAATCTCTCTAACCAAGGGGCAGTGCTCACAACTGCTCTCCTTGAAGCACTGTTCTTCATCCGACTGTAACTGCTTTCTCTATACATGACCTCTTCAGTTTGCAGTGAGACTGTAGCACAAATTCATGGCCACAGGCAAAAGTTTTGATTCATCCACTGCAAATGCTGCTGGTCCAGTGTTTGTGATTCCATGTACTCAACTAAATCTGAGCCAATGTCTTTCTCTGCCAATGGATTCCCATGACTGACATCAGTGTTCCCTCTAAGCTGTGGAGTCCTGTGAGCAAAAATTCTACTTTCTGAGCTACTGGCATTAAAGTTGGGAGCAAGCGATTTGGCTACTGCATAAATTAGTTGCTAAAACAAAAATCTGTGAGCCGGAGGCTAAATAACTGTGAGCTAGCTCACACTAATTCAGCTTAGAGGGAACACTGACTGAGACACTATGAGCAGGCATACTTGAGAATCAGAACAGGCAACATTTTTCCTGTGACCAGCAATTATCAGTTAAGCAGCTAGAGCAACATGCAATTTGCTACACCACCACAAATTTCCACACTCTGGATTAAGATAAATGACTCAGACCACCTATTTGCCACAAACTCCCCCATTTTCATGAGTTCTTCTGACAAATTTTTGTTTGGCTTCTTCAAAGCACTTGAAGAGCCATAGCTAAAAGAGGTGTCATGAGCTAAGTGAAATTATTATTTTTTATTATTACTTCACTATTGAAATCCAACATGCTGTGTTGATAAATACTACCTTGAGGTGTTCCACTATGAATTAAAGTACAGCAGTATTTAAAATAGTATACAAAATAAGTTATTAAGAATGTTAACAACAGACTATTTCCACATCCTGTTACAAGAATGATATACTACTGCTCATTTCAGGGGCGTAGACTTTTGGAAATCCCGGGGGGGGGGCTCCTTAGCGTGCGTGCAAAGCGCGCTCGCTCGCTGGAGCAATGTTCTCCCCCCCCGGGAAACTGCCCCACCTCCCCCGGCCCTTCTGAGGCCCGTCAGCCACTGCTGCCGATGTCTCTCTCCCCCCCCCACCCGCCACCCCTTCCCTCTCCCTCTCCAGCAGCGGCAGCCAGGCCTCGGAAGGACCCGGGGAGGCGCGGCGGCAGACGCTCCATCTTCCCAGGGGTGGCTCAAGCCCTCGAGCCCCCCCGTACTCTATGCCTATGGCTCATTTATTCCCTTTTTTCTGTAATAAATCCAACATAATTTGTGAACTCAGAAAGCATTTTGAAATGATAGATATTTTCACAGCTGAAAGAGTATGGTGAAACATTTGGAAATGTGTACTCTAGTATAATCTTAAATCAAACAATTAATGCTGAGGAACTTTCTGATCTATCTGGTTCCCTTATTCAAAGAGCAAATTCCCCCCCACACACACACACACAAATTCTCCAGATGATAAGGAACATACTGATACTTGTTGTTAACTTATGATCACAATTAAAATGCCATCACACAAAAGAATAATAGTGAAGTAAACACTTATTTGCATTTGTATCATAAAATTGTCTCTTTCTCTCTCTCAGTATATCATCATAATTGGTGTTCAAGAAGACTTCTGGAGTACCAAGTATACTGGAGAAAGTGCCCTCAAAGCCACAAAGGAAACACTGGAGAGAAATGCTCTAGTGATTGATTGATTGATTACTGAGCAGGACTTTATTTATTTTTATTTATTTATTCAATTTATTCAATTTATAGCCCGCCCTCCCCACCTTTCGGCAGGCTCAGGGCAGCTACCAACATACAATAAATATACAGTATCGTTAAAACATTTAAAACACAGAACCAAACAAATCGCATACCCCACTACAAGATGGTGTTTCTCCTTTATCGGGGTAGCGTCTTAGTTGTTAAACAACATAGACGGTGGGGCTGGCGGATTCTCAGTCAGACCAGGGCCAAAGATGTACTATTGGGCGGCCCCAAAAGCCTGGCGGAAGAGCTCCGTCTTGCAGGCCCTGTGGAACTGTAATAAGTCCCGCAGGGCCCTGATGTTATCCGGGAGCTCATTCCACTAGTATGGGGCCGCCACCAAGAAAGCCCTGGCCCTTGTAGCTGCCAACTGGGCCTCCTTCGGCCCTGGGAGGACCAAGCGATTCTGGGATCCCGATGGAAGCACTCGCTGGGGAACATATGGGGAGAGGCAGTCCCTTAGGTAGATAGGTCCCAGGCCATATAGGGCTTTATAGGTAAGCACCAGCACCTTGAACCTTATGCGTTATGCTATAGGCAGCCAGTGCAGTGCTTTTAAGGTGGGCTGGATGTGCTCCCGTACCGGGAGGCCCAACAACAGCTGTGCCGCCGCATTCTGCACCAGCTGCAGCTTCCGGATTTGGGACTTCTCAATCTATCCTGCTAAGGACCTAACCAAATATTACATACCGGTGAAGAAGGGAAGGGTACTTAACCCTTTCCTCACCCAGCATTTTCCCACTGTGACTCCTACCCCTCAGCCATCTCTTTCCTGAGGGATTCCAGAGACGTTTGCAAACATAATCAGGAGTTTGGAGCTCCATAGGAAAATGAAGAGCTTGAAAGCATTTGAAGCAGAGAAACAGGGAAAGGGCTAAGCAAGTATCTTTCCTGCCTGCTTCTCTATTCTAATTTGTTTCTTCCTGAACACACACACACACACACTCTCTCTCTCTCCCTCTCTGGCAATTAAAATTTCTCTAGCAATCACCATTTCCCAAAAATTATTTATGTCTCTCACCATGTATTCTTGGGTGGGAGGCTAAGGTGGTGGGAACATAGGGCTGCCAAGTCAGCCCGGGGGGCGGGGGATCCCCCGCTATAGGGGTTCCCAATCCACCTGCTGGCATTCGGCCAGCGGGGGGAACCCCGCCCCAGAAGTCGTCCGGTGAGGACGACTTCCCCCGTGTAATGACGTCACCCAGTTTGGTGTGAGAGCCATTTTGGTGTGAGAGCCAGTTTGGTGTAGGAGAGCCAGTTTGGTGTAGTGGTTAAGTGCGCGGACTCTAATCTGGGAGAACCGGGTTTGATTCCCCACTCCTCCACTTGCACCTGCTGGATGATCCTGGGCAAGCCATAGCTCTGTACCAGCTGTTCTCTCAAGGACAGCTTGGGAAAGAGCTCTCTCAGCCCCACCTACCTCACTGGGTGTCTGTTGTGGGGAGGGGAAGGGAAAAGGAGTTTGTAAGCCGCTCTGAGACTCCAAGTTAGTGAAGGGCGGGATATAAATCCAATCTCTTCTTCTTCTTCTCTTCACCCGGAGGTGATGTCATTACGTTGGGGGCATTGCCAGGGTGACACTCTGGCAATCGCCCCAAAACTCTATGATATTTTGGGGGCGATTGCCAGAGCGTTGCCCTGGCAACGACCCCAACGTGATGACGTCACCTCTGGGTGACGTCATCACGTCGCCGTGGCGCACGCGCAAAGCGCACGTGCCAGAAGAGTTCCTGCGGGGAGAACAACTCCCCCCCGCCAGTAAGTCGACCCTGCTTGGCAACCTATGGGAACATGAGGGGCAGTTGTCAGCACACCATTCTAGAATATATGATCAGAGGGAGATGGTGGGAAAGAGCTGCTAATAATGCACATAATCCCCCCCAAATTAAATAAGTCCCATTACAACTGTTCTGTTATGTAACCATGGGGAGGGGCCAAGTTCCAGTTCCAGTGCTCATGCATTCAAAGCCAAAGGTCACATGCTCAATTCCAGGAATATCTAGTCAAAAAGTTCTCAGGTGACAGAGCTGGAAAAGACTTTAGTCTGAAACACTGGCTGTCAGAGGAGCGAATATTAGCCTGAGTGGACCAGTGGTCTAATTCAACATTCTAATTCATTCATGTGAAATGTTTTGCTGGGCTTTCATTTACTTAGACCATTGGTCCATACAGTCCAGTATTTACTGTTCTATATTATGGTGCGCGTATACCATCATACCAGATTCAGCTCTTAAAACAATTTTCTCTCTCCAGCTCCAGTTCTTTACAGCAGTACCATACTTCAAGCGGCCATCATAGAAACAATTTATTTATTTAAATATATCTAAAACTTTCCCCCGCGGCTTTTCTTTTGCATGCAGGGTTCATTGTAGTTTAAAGCACCAATAAACGCACAAATAGTCAACAAAACCCTTTGCCACCGCAATCACCTGTATCAACCAGCCAGTCAAATGAGTCGGAGAATAAACGTGGTCATGTACTCTTTTATATAATTCAGCATTCTATCAGTTCCCAAACAGCTGGATGAAGTGTTTTCCTCACCACCACCATACTGATGCTGGTAAACTATTTCATAACGCGGCGATGGCCACATTAAAGTCCTTGGCCTAAGCTGTATTGTGCTTATTTATTTATGAAAACATTTTAACCCATTTTTCCTCATTGTCCAAAGCAGCTTAGAACAAGTTTGGCCATGGATATACTAGTTCTCACAGCAAAGAGGCATAAAGCATGAATGGCAGGTGTGCCTCCTATAGCGGTTCTTATCGTGTGGCAGGAGGTTACCTGCAGCAGTTACTAAAATGATGAAAGGGGTGTCCTGAGACTAGGGGCAGCCCATCACTCTACAGGTGATGATCCAAGGCAGCACTGTTCAAAGGGTCAAGCTAACTTAAAGATAAATATGATCCAAAAAAAAAATTTATTGATATATATAATTTATATAATTCAGCATTCTATCAGTTCCCAAACAGCTGGATGAAGTGTTTTCCTCACCACCACCATACTGATGCTGGTAAACTATTTCATAACGCGGCGATGGCCACATTAAAGTCCTTGGCCTAAGCTGTATTGTGCTTATTTATTTATGAAAACATTTTAACCCATTTTTCCTCATTGTCCAAAGCAGCTTAGAACAAGTTTGGCCATGGATATACTAGTTCTCACAGCAAAGAGGCATAAAGCATGAATGGCAGGTGTGCCTCCTATAGCGGTTCTTATCGTGTGGCAGGAGGTTACCTGCAGCAGTTACTAAAATGATGAAAGGGGTGTCCTGAGACTAGGGGCAGCCCATCACTCTACAGGTGATGATCCAAGGCAGCACTGTTCAAAGGGTCAAGCTAACTTAAAGATAAATATGATCCAAAAAAAAAATTTATTGACACTCTGCATCACAAATCTGCTGAGCTCTCTTCCTGTGATACAAGATACACGCTTAAAATTTGGCATGATCTCTGGCCTTAAACTTAACTCTTCAAAATCAAAGCTATACCCAATTTTGCTAAGTCCACAGGTACGAACCAACCTACAACAAGCCTTCCCCTTTTGTCGGACTAAGTACTCTTGGAGGCATCTGGGAGTGCAGATCCCTCCAGACCTGAATAACTTGATGCCCTGCAACTTCGATCGTCTTCATTGTGATATCCAGCTACGGCTGAAAGAGTGGAATGCCCTGCAACTCACGTTATCGGACCGACTACACCTAACAAAAAGCTTTATTTTCCCACAGTTTCTTTTTCTATTTAGAGCTCTACCAATTTTCATACTAGATACAACTTTTCACAAATGGCCACAAACACCAACTTTTTCGAGTGTTAAGAAGACCTTCATCTGTGGGAGGACTGGATCTACCACTTCTGCATATCTATTACCAAGCAGCGATGATAGCTAATGCCATGTGGATACTGGATGCTAATACCTTAACGGGCTGGATGCAAAAAGAACAATCATTCATCTCTCCTTTTAGACTGCTAGAAATATTCTGAATACCTCCATCTCATCGTCCAAACCACTTGCAGTCTAACCAGTTTTTAAATGCCACTCTAAAACTCTGGGATCTTAGGACAGCACAGCTGGCCCCGGAGATCTCACAACTTTCAGCTTTCACAAACCAGGCTTGGTTCCCTCCTGGTAAAGAACCAGGAACCTTTCGGAATTGGATTACTGCTGGCCTAACACGTCACATCCCAAATCAATAAAATTACATCACAATAGTTTCTGGTTACACAGGAGCTATTACTTCTGAATCTATGGGACGCTTCCTCTTTTGATGAATTGCGGAAGAACCTTACCTCCACCCTCCTTGCTGCAGCTAGACTCACAATTATGACAGCCTGGAAATCCTCTTCACCTCCAAGCTTGACAACCTGGTATGACAAGATCTGGGATCAATTTGTGATGAATAAGATCTCTAACTCTTTGGATAGAGCAATGTAAGATCTATGACAAATTTGGGCTTACCTGAACCCGGTGCTCCTTTTTATGGTGGAACAAGATTTGCTTCCCTCCAAGCTGAGTTACCACAACTGGCTTCACTTCTGATCACACCCTTTGTTCGGTCTTTCTGTCGGGACCAGGGCTATTTTTTGGGCGGAACGCGCCGGAACAGAGTTCTGGCTGGCTTCCTAGGCCACCCCGCCCCTTCCCACCCCTCCCTGCCGTCGCCACCCAGCTCCTACCTCTTCCTTCACTGCTGCTTTTCCCAGGGCTGGCTGAGCCTGGGGGAGATGGGGGCTATGTTTGCTGCCTCTTCCTCTCCCCTCTGGCAGCCAGAAAGGTAAAGGGGGGGGGCAGTCCACACAGTGTTAGTTGGCTTTGTTTTTTGGGGGGTCTGAGCATGCTCAGATCTACTGTGACCTCCTCAAGCCAGCTGCCCAACTTGGAGAGGCTGCAGGTGATCAAGCCACTCCATGGAGGGTGGCAAGGGTTTGTTTTGTGTGTATATGGGAGGGTCTGAACATGTCAGGGGAGGCAGGAGGGGGTATTTGTGTGCATGCAAGCTGGGGTGGGGGAGGCCATTCCTGCCCTCCTTCCCCCCTCGGCGACATGTTCCAGAAGCCCTCGTGGGTCGGCTGCAGCCAGTGTCATTGGGGCAGGCAGGAAGGTGTGTGTGTGTTTGTGTGCACGCGTGTAAGCTGGGGTGGGAGGGAGGCCATTCGCACCCTCCTTCCACCCTCGGCAACACGTTCCAGCAGCCCTCGGGGCAGTTGGGACAGGCAGGAGGGTGTGTGTGTGTGTTTGTGTGTGCAAGCTGGGATGAGAGGGAGGCCATTCACACCTTCCTTCCCCTCTCAGCGACGCATTCCAGCAGCCCTTGTGGGTCTGCTATGGCCAGCACCATCGGGGGAGGTGGGAGGGTGTGTGTGTGTGTTTGTGTGCGTGTATGCAAGCTGGGGTGGGAGGGAGGTCATTCATGCCCTCCTTCCTCCCTCTGCAATGTGTTCCAGCAGCCCTCATGGGTCTGCCATGGCCAGCGCCTTCAGGGCAGGCAGGGGAGTGCAGGCGCATAATCTGTTCAAACTACAAACCACAAGACCCTGCTTTTCATGGCATGGCAAATTAATGAAGATAATACATAGGGCAGATTGTGTGTGTGTGTGTGTGTGAGAGAGAGAGAGAGAGAGAGAGAGAGAGAGAGAGAGAGATTCATGCAACATTTCCCCTCTTCCTGGAGTTGGCAGGCTGCAGACCTTGACCCTGTGCTGGTCCCCAGTGTGGCTGACAGAAACAATGATGGGGCCATTTTGGCTATGCAATCTGCACGGTCAACATTTCATGGTAAAAAGCCATCCAGGATACTTCTGGTGCTTGCAGGGTTATGCTGATGTGCCCAACTGAGAGGACCAGTGTGACAAAATGGAACTTAACGGGGCAGAGTAGAATGCCTGGAAAGTCACATGACTTGAACAGGTGGGGGCCCAAGGGCTCGGAACCCACTGTTGATAGACAGATAACTGTCGGAGTGGTCAGTTAGGAACGGACAGTCAGAGAACCAAGAGTTGGAGAGGGAGTCCAGCCTGGGACGTCAGAGAGAGCAGAAGGGCAGTCGGTGTCCCTCGGTGCTCTGGTGGGAGCGAACAGCATGTGAAAGCTCAGTGAGAAGAGCTAAGGTGTCTGACTTGCCAGAGTGGGAGCAGACAAGTGAACTTAAGGGTCATTTTACACCTCCCCTCTAAGGTAGTTTGACTGCTGTCTTTTCCTGTGCTGATTTCACAGTGGTGTGAAATTTCACTCCAGGGGGTCTAAGTGCACTAATCAACAGCAATTGTTTAAAGCAGAATCAAGCCGGTTGAACACTAGCTTGACCACAGGAGGGCAATTAGTAGATGTGGACATTTCAGTAGCAGCACGGTTTCACACCACACAGAGGTGTGGGCAGGTTTTTTTGGAACTAGAATGATTCCAGCGGGAAAGTCAGATGTAAAAACAGCCTAAGAATACACACAAACGCTATTCAGTACTGTCAACCCAAGGATCCTGACTGAAAGGGAGATTAGTGAGGCTGAGGGGCAGGACGGTCAAGAGCCCACGGGGGCTAGTGTGAGACCGGGGTGCCAAGCCCAGAAACTGTACATCCCCACGCAGCAGGACAGGAGGGTGAAGTCTGAGTGTTTAGCGAGTGGGTGCAAAGTGTATCAAAACATCCCATCTGCAACAAAGTAACCACGAGTCTGTAAAACAGTAAAGCTTAATGTGACTTCAGAAACAGTAACATCGTGACAATATAAGAAATCTCTGCAAATTCCCTCCACTTATACTCAATTGTACCAATAAAGGTGTATTCAGTAAAAGAAAAGCTGTGGTGCCTTTTGAAAAGGGATTTCCGACCAAAGTACACAGGGTCCCAAATATTTACCTCAGATACGAAATGCAGAGACCAAATATCAACAAACCCCGAAGAGACTATATTGTAAAACTGTAGCTACTTTAATTGGAGGAAACTGTCAGCGGGTTTATTATTAGATAGAGAGAGGCTGATCCAGGTTACCTCAGGGACCCCGTCACCCGAAGTAAGACAGGAGATCCGCTCGGTCGCTGTCGGTCAGAGTTAGGGGACTGGTTGGTGAATAGGTGAGGGGTCGACTTCGTTATAACCAGCAACTCTTTGGCATGTCTGCATGTTGAAAGCAGGCTGAGTTGTATACTATCCCCCTCAACTGAACTCAGGAGTAAGCCCAATTGAACTCAGTGGGATTTACTTATGAATAAACTCACAGAAGATTGTGACAGTTTTAAAAATGAAACTATTTACATATTCTTTTAAGCATTTTGTGTGGTGTGCTTACTAAGATGTATAATTTCTGAGCAAGTGAGAAAGTCAAGTACATATATGGAGGGGGGGGGGGACAATGGGGCCTGCATGTACATACTAAAAACATAAAATGTAAAGGAGCTCCAAGACTCTCCAGACAGATATTAGGTATACTAATAAACTGTAAGGGATTGAGGCAACTGTGCCTTGCTGTTTCTTATTTGCTAACCAGATCTCCTTTTTCATGCATCAATATCCTAGGAAAGCGTGGGTCACAGAGACACACAGAGAATGTGGAATTAAAACAGATTAATAGTGCAGATGGTGCATTTAGTGGAAAGGCTTTGACTCTGTCCTTGCCTAGGCATCTCAATACAGCACAAAAGAAGGTGGCTCATTTCCATGTCTTTTTTCATTTCAGTCGCAAGAATCATAATTTTTTAATGTGTCTGTCTTGCTATCTTCCTCTTTTGTGTCCTGCTGTGGGGAAGAAATGCATTAATAAACTATAATGCAAATACCACTCGTGCAATATTTTTCTTCTACTTATGATTTCTTCTACTTTGAATCTTTCAGCTGTGCTTGTTGTATATTGTTCAGCTATTTCCCCTTTTATGCTTATGTCACCTTCAGGCTTCAGAAAAATGTCTTTCCTTTAAATACTTTTGTGTTGCTAATATTGTATAAAAAGTTGCAAGTCTGGCAAATATTTAGTATTGATGTGAAGGAAGTAGTGTTCCTTCTGAAACAAACTCATATGCATTATACATTATAGATGTATTTGAAGGGGAAGATATTGATATATTCATCCTACAAACCTGATTTTCATTTCACAACATAAATAGAAGATGTAGATTTCTTTGCCTAAACACTATTGAGAAGTATTGGAGTCCGGAGTCCATGGAACAGTGAAACAGCTAGATCTTTATTGCTGGTCCGGATGAAGCATACAACCCAGGGCTCCGAGCCCTCTTTTTATGCTGATCAGGGTGTTGTGTACTAGTCACGAAATGGCGACCGCCATGCGGTCAGAGCACATGGCCCAATTCTACCTGAGCTTCAGCCAGGTAGAACAATAGACAGTCGGATCCAAAACGACCACCAATAGCCAGCCTAGGTCTTCCGTGGGGGACCTATGAACTACAACTTAAGACCTAAGGCCCTATCAGAACTATGCGCATATGCTAAGCCCCTATCAGGTATTTTGGGTGCGGCCAGAGGTGTGGCTCTGGCCGGCATATAAGCAGGGCCCTGGAGCCCTGGCTGCATGCTTGATCTGACCATCTCCTGAACATGCTGATTCACTATTAAAGTCTTTGCTATGATCATCATACAACTTGCCTCCCGGCTCCAGTACTTTCCAAGGGATAATCCCCTGACCTCGCCCAACTGGCCTGATAGGCTATTATTAGTCTATTTACATCTCATAGGTTCCCTGGGAGAAACCTAGGTACATGATTGGTGGCCGGTTTGAATCCACCTGGCCTTTGTTCTACCTGGCTGAAGCTCAGGTAGTTTCTTGGCCATGTGCTCTGGCCACATGGCGGTCGCCATTACTGGAGCACATGGCGACCGCATGGTCAATACATAACAACTGTACACCACAAAAACTCAGGTTTAGCATTCATAACCAATTGTTTGGGAAATGCATTGATGTATATTTCCAGAATAATAGCTATTTTAGTCTGTTTCAGCAAAAATAGGCATCTTATTGCCCCTTAAAGACTAACAATATTTTATTCCAGTATAAGCTTTAATGAACTATAGTCAACTTCTTTAGATGGAATGAGTGATCTATCTATCTATACATCTGTCTGTTTCAGTATAATTTTATCCTCTAGGCTTGGGAAGGGATACACAGTTCTCCTTTCCCCTTTTTACACTCACATTCCCTTCCTTACGCTGTCATTTTATGTAGGAGATATAAAAATAAACAGCAGGATTAAGGGCCCATTAAATGTAGGAGGTACAGAGGTAAATGTAAATGATGGCTTCATCCATGGGGGCCCTCACTCTGGAAGCAGCAGCAAACAAACAAGGGAACGGCATCCACACCCCCTGTTGCTGGGTCATGTGCATCTACCCTGCCACCACTCTTGCCCCCCTTTTCTCTGCAGCCCAGAAACCCCTTTTCCCTTCATTTTCCCTACTGAGCTGTGTAGTAAAACTAAAATGTGCCTTGGAAGGGAAAGGGATGAAAGCCCTATAGAGGGCTAAGGGGTTGAGGATGCAGAATATAGCCACACTCCCTCCAATCCAGATGGATGTTTCGCCTACAGCCAATCCATAGTTTCCCCTGTGCTTAGAAGGAAAAATGAGGTTAATATTTCCTCCAAAGTAAAGGAAATGACAAAACAGTGGCAGATGAGTCATCTATAGATTGGGCATAGCCTCCTGTGGATACTACCCTTTATTACAGGGCTGCCAACTGTCAATGAAGAGAAAAATCCCCGTGTGGATTGGAAGCAACCTATGCAAAATTCAAATCTGATCAAAATGCAGAGACTTAAAAAATAAGGATCAAGAAGACGTGGGGGGAATCGGGCGGAGACGAGTGTCAAAACGTGGCTGTGCAGCAAATAATGGGAAATTGAGCAGTACAACTGGGGGAAACGGGACTGTGGGCGGAACAACTGCTTTTGCGGAATCAGTCCTAGAGAATGGAAAAACATTGTGTGGTTTCCATAATGGGAGCTCATAAAGATCTTTGTATTTCTGAGCAAATGTGCTTTCATTGTTATTTCCCACTCTTTATGGTCACATTTATACTATCAATTATGGTCGTAAATTTCAAAAGGTAAACTCCTCTCTACTTATAGTCTGTGCCCCAACTGACAGTCATTTCACACAACCAACTTGTCATTCAGTGGAAGTTATTGTATAATAATATACAATAAAAATATTGTATAAGTTTGTGTGAGCCAGTCTCTCCACCAAGCATCTCAAGAGGAATCCGCTGGATTCTGTTGGTAACAACGGGTGTGCTTACACCATCATGATGATTTTGGACATGCACATACACTCCTACTTTGCTGGCAACAAAGAAATGTTTGACAGCTAAGCTCTCATTAAGGCTGAGCACATGACTTCCCAAGGCAGCCTCAGCTGGGCCACTTCGGCCTACAACTCCTCAAGCTTTCCCCTCTCAGACAGGCTTAGAGATCTGAAGTTACCCACTTTATCGTTCCCTTTTGTCTTGTGTCGAATAATTGATCATAAACAGGGACCTATCTCCATGTATGCCTGCCTGTGTCTTCTGCCCCTGTATCTCCTTTTGCAGTTGCTTGTGCAGTCCTATGTAGAGTTACTCCTGTTTAAGCCCATCAGTTTCAGTTGACTGGACTGAAGTAACTCTGCATAGGATTGCACTGCGCTTCTACCGCAAGGGACTGCTGCAATCAGAAGAATCCACAAGATGGCAGCTACAGAAAGAGAGCGGGGCAAAGGGTGACAGGAACAGACAGCGATGCATTGCAATAGGTTCCTGTTGTCTGCATTTATCTTAGGGGTTTCCCAGACCTGATGTCAATCATCTGAATGATAATGCAGCTGTTAGCTCTAGTTGCTGTTCCAGGTCAGATAAATGCCTATGATTCATCAGTTTGGTAATGAATAGAAAATTTAGCTTACATTTTTACTAGTCATAAAAATAACAAAACGTATTTTCTGTTGCCTTTATCCAAGCTTTTATTTCTCATTGAATGAGGATTTGAAAACTGATCGCGGCTAATATTTAATATACATTATATGGTTTGCTTATGTGACCTGAAACAGTGATGGCAAGGGAACAAAATAGCTGTGTTCTTTGTGTACTGGCAGCCATGTGACATAATTGTGTGTGCATTATGAACAACTGTATCAGGGGTTGTTTTATTTTTAGAGTGTACAAAAAAAGAGTAGTAATCATCCACAGGCTCATAAAAAGCAATTACTTTTGATGAAATCAATCAAAACTACTAGCAATGAAACAAAAGTTCTAAATTGGAAAATCCAGCTGTATTGCTTAGAACAGGTTACTAGAGAGTTCTTTATGTAGGAGAAGGACAAAAATTGTGGCCAGAATATTGACTTCTACAAGGAAAGATGTTGCCCCCTGGGCTAGAGAGCTCAAAAGAAATGTAATAAGTAAAGAATTCAGGAGCCACTAAAATCCCATACAGAAAAGGGATATTGCTCCATCTTGTTTCTATCATAACACACCCTCTGTGCGGGGGGCGGGGGGGGGGCTTTATTAGTGATCTAGTAGTGGTAAATCATTTCTTCTTTGGGTACTATGACTGTTTTTGAGACAATACCTACCCCTAATAAGCTACTACAGTCTTACACGGAGAACTTTTAGTCGATTAATCATTGGTCTTTTAACAGCTTAACAGATGAAATGTAAACGTATTTGGATATGAGCTTGAATATACACACTTTTCGAGATAGTAAAAATGCAAGATTACATGCAATCTGAAAAAGAAAAGCTACCATGTAGTTAGAAGAAAAGGCAAAGGACCTTTTGTATACTAACCTGTACTTGTCTTCATAACTAAGATTCCGGCGTTCTGGGCATATGGTTGGGGAACAGCAGGGAGTATCTCATGTGCCATCTAAATCTTTTGCCGTCAGGGGAATCTGAAAGGTGAGCTTTTCCTTGTGAAGGCCTTATTTTCCACATTTCCCATTTCTTATTGCATTGCTCTTCACCACTGAAGTATCAGCCAATCCATGGTATTGCTTTCTGTCCCATGACTTTTCAGTTGTAGAGAGAATTCTCCTTGTCCATGTTGGACCACAATCCATGCCCCTTGCAAACTCTACACACAAAAAATGTATTACAAATGTGCAGGACAGTGCTAGAACAGTTGTTGTCCAGTATAGTGGGTTTGAATGGCCCTTGATCACTTTTGGATGAATGCAGTGTTGATCAGAACAAGAAAAAGTTGCAGTCTTAGCAATAAATGTCCATGTTATTGAATCACAACTTTCTCCTTAAAAATTCCTTCTCTGTAGAGAGTAGACATTTCTAAAACAGAAGTGAGATCCTGTGAGACAGATGGCATGCATAATTATGATTTTTTCAAACAAAGCATAGTTGATATTACGTTATTTTTCTTTGGCCTGCCTAACTGTGTTCAAATGGAGATGAAAGTTCTGATTTGAACATTATTAAGAGGCATTAACAACTCAGCATTTATCCAAAAGCAGTCTGGAAAAATGTGTTCATAGAGAAATGAGAATCTGTACATTGTTTTCTGTGAAATTATGGCTAATCATCAGAGCCTTCAGTGAATGGAATGGTTTCAGGTCTGAAAACCTGACAAGCGTACACAAAAGGCTTTTATAAAGGCTTCTGAGAGATACATTATTGAGTGAGGAGTGCAATCCATCACGAGCAATCTTACAAAGCCCATGAGACATTGGGAAGACACTTTTATTTCTAGAATCTTCTCAATGTAAATTCATCATAGGACAATTCCAAAGTGTAAGATTTTCTGTAATTTTCTGCACAACTATAGAGTCAATTGACTTTCTCATTCTGTAATTTTATCATAATTTAGCTGTATTGACACATTACCTAGTCCAAGGGTTGCCAGCCTCCAAGTAGATCTCCCAGAATTACAACTGAGATCATTCCCCTGGGATCATTCATGAGACAGAGATCATTCCCCTGGGAAAAAATGGCTGCTTTGGAGGGTGGACTGTATGGCATTATACACTGCTGAGGTCCCTTCTTTCTCCAAACCCATCGCTCCCCAGGCTTCACCCCCAGAATCTCCAGGTACTTCCCAACTCACAGCTGGCAACCCTACCTATTCTGTAATGTTTAGGTAACACCATCACTTTTTTAATCTGGAAGATATTACTGAGCAGTATGTTTTTATTATTTCTTTTGGTGTAGTGGTTAAGTGCCAGTTTGGTGTAGTGGTTAAGTGCGTGGACACTAATCTGAGAGAACCGGGTTTGATTCCCACTCCTCCACTTGCACCTGCTGGATAACCTTGGGCAAGCCATAGCTCTGTCAGAGCTGTTCTCTCAAGGACAGTTGCCTCAAAACTCTCTCAGACCCACCTACCTCCCAGGGTGTCTGTTGTGGGGAGGGGATAGGGTTGCCAAGTCTCTTCACCTTACCGGCGGGGGGGGGGGGAGTCCTCTGCTGGCTGGGAGCTTCCCCGGCGCTTGCGCTTTGTGTGCGCGCTGGGCGACGTCACCGGAAGTGACGTCAGCACGTTGGGGGCGTTGCCAGGGCGACGCTCTGGCAATCGCCCCAAAGCTCTATGGTATCATAGAGTTTTGGGGCGATTGCCAGAGAGTCACCCTGGCAATGCCCCCGACGTGATGGCGTCACTTCCGGTGACGTCGCCCGGTGCGGGGGAAGTCATCCAGGCTGGACGACGTCGGGGGTGGGGTTTCCCCCGCCGGCCGAATGCTGGCCGGCGGATCGGGAACCCCTGTAGCGGGGGATTCCCCGCCCCCCAGGCTGACTTGGCAGCCCTAGGAGGGGAAGGGAAAGGAGTTTGTAAACTGCTCTAAGACTCCTTCAGGTAGTGAATGGTGGGGTATAAATCCAATCTCTTCTTCCTCTTCTTCTTTTTATTGCCGGTTGTCCTATGATCATTTTCTGTAATTTTCAAAATTTTATACAATGCAGCTGCTTGAAATGCCAGCATAAGGGGAGTAAGATATGCTCCCCCTGTTCCATTCCTCCACTGAAAGCAGCTACTCCTAAGCTGCTTTTAACCCTGCTGGCACAAATTTACAAGAGCAGCTTGGTGTGACAAAATTTTTTGGTGGAAAATGGAGCACATTTAAGGTAGGAAGGAGTTGCTTCCTTCTACTCCAGTCTGCCTCTTTAAATTGCACTTCTAGAAGCTGCATTGTATAAAAACAAGTCAGTTTTAAAAATCATGGGACTACACATAACGCATCACTCAGCCTAGGGGTGCCAATTTGGGGCTGGCAAATTTATGGAGATTTTGGGGGGTGGATCTTGCGGAGGCAGGGTTTGGAGGGGGGAGGGACCTTAGAGAGGTATAATGCCATAGAGTCCCTTAGCAAAACAGCGATTTTCTCCTGAAGAACTGATCTCTGTCCTTTGAAAATCAGTCATAATTCTGGGATCTCAGGCTGTCTCAGAGGTTAGCATCCCTAGCTCAGCTTGAAGAGAGGCTTTGGAATGTATTTACAGTTAAAATGCTCATGCTATTAAAACAAGATGGCATACTGTATAATACAACAACTCAGTGGTCTCTCAGTATCTCAGAATAATATGGCTCCACCTCAATTTCGGCCAGCCCTCCGCCACCCGATGTTAATAGTGGCCGTTGATGGTAGTGGTGGGCGGCTCCTAGTTGAAAGCCTGGTGAAAGAGCTCTGTCTTGCAGGCCCTGCGGAACTGCACAAGATCCCACAGGGTCTGATCTTCTCCGGGAGCTCATTCCACCAGTAAAGAACTACCACTGAAAAGGCTCTGGCCCTGGTGGCAGCGAGCCTGGCATCCCTGGGGCCTGGAATGATAAGTCAGTGTTGTGACCCTGACTGTAGTGCTCTCTGGGGTATGTATGGGGAAAGGTGGTCCCTCAGGTTTATTGGACCCTGGTTTTAAAGGTAAGCACTAGCACCTTGAAGTGAATCTGGTATGCTACTGGCAGCTAGTGCAGTGCCTTCAGCACAGGCTGGATGTGCTCCCGCCTAGGGAGACACATCAACAGCCTAGCTGCGGGATTCTGTGCTAGCTGCAGCCTCTGGATTTGCAACAGGGGCAGCCCCATGTAGAGAACATTACAGTAGTCCAGTCTCGAGGTGACCATTGCATGGATCACTGTAGCCAGGTCATCACAGACAAGAAAAGGAGCCAACTGCCGAACCAGCCGAAGATGGTAAAAGGCTGACTTAACAGTGGCTGCTACCTGGGCCTCCATTGCCAAGGAGGGATCCAGGAGCACCTCCAAGCTCCTAACCATTGGCACAGCCACCAATGGTGCCCCGTCGAAGGCCGGGAGTGGGAGCCCCAACCCTGATCCGCCCCGACTCAGGCACAGGTCCTCCATCTTTGCCAGATTGAGCTTCATCTGACTCAATCTGAGCCAATCTGAGCCAACCAGCCACAGTGTGCAATGCCCGGTCCAGATGACGCCCAACATCAGATAGAGCTGGGTGTCATCCGCATATTGGTGACACCCCAGTCCATATTTCTGGGCAATCTGGGCAAAGGGGCGCATGTAGATGTTAAAAAGCATTGGGGAAAGCACCGCCACCTGAGGAACTCCACACTCAAGCGGGTGCCTCCAGGACTGCTGTTCCCCTAGCACCACCCTTTGTCCCCGACCATGGAGAAAGGAAGCAAGCCATTGCAAGGCAGGCCCCTGTATCCCCACATTGGCGAGGCAGTGGGTCAGTAGCTGGTGGGCAACCGTGTCAAACACGGCTGACAGGTCTAACAGCAACAGCATTGCCGAACCACCTCGATCCAGATGCCTCCGGAGGTCATCAGTAAGGGCGACCAGCACAGCTTCCATCCCGTGTCCCAGGCGGAAGCCAGACTGGAAGGGATCTAATATGGAAGTGTCATCCAGAAAGCTCTGCAACTGTATCGCCACTGCCCTCTCAATTAATTTGCCCAGATAGGGCAAATTGGAAGCTGGCCAATAGTTGGCCAATTCGGCCAGATCCAGAGAGGCTTCTTCAGGAGAGGGCAGACCATCGCTTCCTTGAGTGCCCCCGGGAACTGTCCCTCCCCCAGGGACTTGTTAATAATTTCCCTTAGGGCACCTCGGAACCCCTTGTGACCAGTTTTAATCAGCCAGGAGGGACACGGGTCAAGGTTGAATGTGGTTGGGTGTACAGTCATGAGCAGTCTGTCAACTTCCTCTAGACTGAGTGGGCTAAAGGAGTCCAAACCCAGAATCAAAGACATGCAAGGGGCCTCAAGTTCACTTATTGTATCAACTGTGGTGGGGAGGTCGCAGCAGAGTGCCAAGACTTTATCTGCAAAATAGCTTGCAAATGCCTCACAGCCAATGTCCAATTCCCTAGCATTTGGTCTGCCCTGTGGCAGAACTGTTATGGCCCGAATTGTTCTAAATAATTGAGCTGGGCGTGAGCTAGTGGATGTAATCGTAATCCATTGGAATGCCATTGGAACTGCATGGTTAGACAGAGAGGTCTTTAATTTTGTCTCCACAAGTATTATGATTCTATATACTAATTCCCAGAGTTTTTTTTTCTGTTTGGATACTTATATCTGCCAAAAGAGAGTTCACTCTCTCCCAGCAGCTCTTCCTGTTGGGGCCTTCCTTGGTCTGCAGAAAAATCCAAAAAGTTAAAAAAAAACCTTCAGGGACCATTGAAGTCCCCCCCCCCCCAATACCTTTTGAAATGGCATCACCTCCAGGCATCAACTGTGAGGAGATTAGAATGTTCGGGAAGGGGGAGGCTTCTAACTGTTTCTCTCAGTAAAAGGCAGGGTTTTTACTGGCAGCAGTCCAGGGTTGCCAAGTACCCCCCCCCGGCCACCGGCAGCAGATCCAGATCCAGGTTGGGAAAGTCCTGGAGATTTGGGGGTGGAGCCTGGGGAGGACAGGGACCTCAGTGAGGTACAATGCCATAAACTCCACCCTCCAAAGCATCCATTTTATCCATGGAAAGTTATCTCTGTAGTCTGGAGATGAACAGTAATTCCAGGGGATCCCCAGGTCCCACCTGGAGGCTGGCATCCCTAGGCAGCACCCTCTGAGTGACTTGATACCACCTGATTTGCATGACTTAATTAGGCCCAGCTGTTTTGCTACTGTTCATCAGCAGCCACCCTATGAAAGCCATTGTGATGTAACAGAGCTTCAGATTGGGATCTGCGAGACCCAGGTTCAGTCAGTGGAAGCCGACTGGGAGATTTTGGACCAGCCACATATTTTCAGCCTAACCAACCTCACAGGGTTGTTGTGCAGACAACAAGGAGGAAATAATAATGTAAACTGCTTTAGTCCCCACTGTGGAGAAAGACTGTAATTTTCCTAGGTAGAGGCAGCGGGGGAGGGGGGTGGAGATGGAAAGCTGAAGACAGAGAAAGGTAGGTTGGCTGTTGGGTGGGAAGGAAATAGGGTTGCCAACTCCAGGTTGGAAAATTCCTGGACATTTGAAAGGTGGAGCCTGGGGAGGGTGGGATTTGAGGAGGGACTACAGACTGGTATAATGCCATAGACTCCACCCTCCAAACCAGCCATTTCCTTCACTTCAACTACCATTGCCAGCCTCCAGACAAGGGCTGGAGAGCACCCAGAATTACAACTGTTGTCCAGGTGACAGAGATCAGTTCTCCTGGATAAAATGTCTGCTTTGGAGAGTTGCTGAGGCTGCTTGCCTCCCCAAGCCTCACTGTCCCAAGGCTCCACCCCCAAATATCCAGGAATTTCCCAACCTGGAGCTGGCAGCCCTAAGGTGAATTGATCTCTGCAGCTGGGAGATCCATTGTGATTCCTCGAGCACTGCCACAGCTGCTGTGGGGGGAGAGGAAGCAGGCAGGAGGCTGAGAGAATGATGGGGGCAGAAAGAGAGAGTGATGGAGTGGGGGGGCAGAAAGAGAGAGAAAGAGTGATGAGGTGGGGAGGCAAAAAAACAAAGAGAATGATGACGGGTCAGAAAGAGAGAGGAAATCACATACATGGAGGAGAGAGAGAGAGAGTAAGAAAGGGGGGGCAGAAGGGAGAAAGAGGGTGAGAGAGGTAGGGGGAGAAGGGAGGAAGCAAAGGTGAGAGGAATGGGATAACAATCCCACAAGTTTCTTGCTGGTCTCCACTTGTATATTCTAATATCTCTCTCCTAAATTCACTTGATTTGAAGTAAGCCTTCTTAATTTCCAATAAGCCTACTTCTATCATGATGTACTTAGCCTGACATCCTTGGCCTGGTCTTTAAAGGCCCTGTTTCAGCATTGAAATACTAATGGAAAACATGTGTCTCGTCAAATAGGTCTTGGAAACAGGCAGAAAAATGCTCACATATGCTCACTAATTATGCTATTGATTATCTATCCTGCAAGGCATTCATAATATTATGATACAAAAAATGCCTGTGATGTTGATATGGATCTAACAGTTGGCTGCAGAAAGAGTGAGATATTGCTGTGCTTTCAAGCCAGGGACACCTGGAACATTTTTATCACACTGCTTGAGCACCGTATAGAGGGTGCCCTTGAAAACTCTATTTACCACTGAAAGTCTTTCATCAGACCTCTATTACCTTAGCGATCATTCTAATATAGATTGGAATGGAGCTTCTGCCTGTGTAATCCATGCTGAAAAGAGCTCACGGGCACACTGATCCCGCCTCATCAGGTTAAAACAAGAGTTTATTTGTCTTCATGAAAACTCACTATAAATATCCTTGATTCTTTCAAAGAGATTTCATTCAGAAAGATAATGTGTACATAGCGTGGTTAACCTTTGGAAGGAGACTGGCCACTGACATGATTCTTCATTCTTCATTGCCTTAAGGTCTGCCTGTCTCCTAGCACTATTCAACATGACTATTAAGACTGGACCCTTTGTACCGTAATAAGTTTGGCCAGGACTATGAAGAAGAGTAGGTTTTTATACCTTGCTTTCCTCTATTTTAAGAAGTCTCAAAGTGGTTTTAAATCATATTCCCTTCCTCTCCTTGCAACAGGCACCTTTTTGAGGTAGGTGGGGCTGAGAGAGTTCTGAGAGAACTGTGGCTGGCCCACAGGCTTCATGTGGAGGAGGAGTGGGGAATCAAACCTAGTTCTCCAGATTAGAGTCCGCACTAGCTCTCAATATATCAGGATTTCTCACAGCAAAGGCACATTAAGCACGAATTTCAGATGTGCGTCTTTAAACTGACAGACGCCTATGTCAGGGAATCCCTAGCCCAATCAAGGCTCCTAACGTTATTGGCAATCATGCCACAGGCAGGGCTGACCCAAGGATTTTTAGTGCCCTAGAAACCAAAGCTGCTGTGGACCCTTTTGTGGATGCCAGGCAGTGGGAAGCTAGCCTGCTGCTTGCAGCCTCCTCATCCCCACACTTCAGGGAGGCCAGCAGGAGATGTGTACCACCCATCTTCTTGCCCCCACACTTCAAGGAGAAAGCCTAGTTGGCCAGTCTCACTTTGGAGAGGCAGGAGGCAAATTTGCTCCCAGCTCTCTTCATCTCCAAGTCCTTGGGTGGCAGGAAGCGAACCAGCTGCCTACTCTCCTTGCCATTGCCTGCCATCCGTCTCCCTACCACACATCCTGTTAACGGAGGGAGGGAGGGAGGGAAGAAGCAGATTTGGGTTGGGTGGCCTGGTGAGGCTAAAGGCTAGTTGATGCCCATCTACCTCTGGTGCACTGGACTGTAGTTCTTGGTTGATATCACACACATCCAGGCACTTGGGAAATTTCATACCAGATTATTATACCATTGAAGGTTTTGTTGTGCATGTGCAGTCACCATGAGAAGTTATCCAAGGCCTATTCCAAAAATTTACAGTAGCCGCTCAGCATATGAGAAAGCAACACCTGGCTTTATTTTAAATATATTTGCTTTTGGATGTGTGTGTGTGTGTGTTTTAACATAGTGTTATTGACCACTGAGGAAGGCCCTAATGCATATTGTCCTATTGGCCAAAATGCTTATGGTCCTATTGGTCACTTGGTATATGCAACAGCTTTGTATGTGAAATCATCAACTCTGTTTGTTAAAACAACTAAAGCTTATTTCAAGCTTATGTTGACGTTCTATGAAGTCTGACCTTCCGACGGCTTGTTTTTAATCTTTTAATTTTGGCTATTATGGACACTATATGGGGATCATTTCAAGTAGGAGCTCGGGAGAGCTCAGCTCCGGGAGTTGGTGCCAGTCGGGGGAATGCCCGCTTGTGTCATGGCTGCAGCAAAATGACCCCCTTCCCTGGAAAGGTCCTTGTTCCCCCGACCAGCCTTCTGAAGGCTTCAGCCACCACTGAAGCTATCCTCCCAGAATAGTGGTATTTCTGAGGCTTGGATTAGTATCTCTCCCCTCTCTGCCAGCTCTTCCTTCCTTCCTTCCTTTCTTGCCTTCTGACATAATTCCAGTGATGTCAGGTGGTGCAGCATATGCAAATAAGTTATGCTAATGAGTTATGCTAATGAGCTCCTGCACCTCTTTTTCTATATATAGGGCTTTTTTTGTAGAAAAAGCCCAGCAGGAACTCATTAGCATAATAGGCCACACCCAATGCCAGAAACACGTTGGCATATTAGGCCACACCCCTGACAGCCCAGCTCATTAGCATATTAGGTGGGGGGCTGGGAAAGCACAGGACAGGCATGGAAGCTTGCCTCTTCCCCACCCCCACCACTGAGCTTCTTCGCCCCACTTCAGCATCGCTTTTCTAGTCTACCCCCCCCTCCAAACCTGCCTCCCTTGACACATTCAGACCCACCCACACACACACAAAACAAACCCTCGCCATCCTCTGTGGAGTGGCTTGATCGCCTGCAGTCTCTCCAAGCTGGGCAGCTGGCTTGAGGCGGTCACAGTGGATCCGAGCGTGCTCAGACCCCCCCAAAAACAAAGCCAACTAACACCAAGTGGACTGTCCCCCCCCCACCTTACCTTTCCAGCTGGCAGAGGGGAGAGGAAAAGGCAGCAAACATAGCCCCCGCCTCCCCCAGCCTCAGTTGGTCCCGGGAAAAGCAGCAGTGAAGGAGGAGGCAGGAGCTGGGTGGCGGCGGCAGGGATGGGTGTGGAGTGGTGGGGCGGTCTCGGAAGCCAGCCAGAACTCTGTTCCGGCCGAAAAATAGCCCTGGTTTGATTTCAAAAGAAACCTGATATTCTCAGGAAGGTGAACTTTGGACCTTAGTGAACTGAATTGTACCCCTTTTCTGCACTTGTGTTGAATTGCTGAATACATACAGTCTCGGTCATGCTTGTTCTTCTTTCTGTATATCATCTTATTATCATAGTATACCAATTATTCCCGACCTGGGGATCATCTACAAGTGCTTTTGAAGGAGAACAGAACCTTTAACATTTCTTTTTGGCTGGAACAAACACTCATAGGATGATGACTAGCTTTCATTGATGGAAATAGCCATAGTTGACCATGAGGGACGATTAGCTGGTTATGATGGCTCGTTGTATATACAGTGTTTGAGAGAAGTCAATACCAGTATAAGACCAGCAGTGGTTCTTTCTGACTGCTGTGCAGCATTACGTTTTTTTTTAACTGACTCAAAAGATTTGGAAGGTTGGGTAAGAAGAAAAAAATGTAACATACTGCCTCTAACTGTTTTGCCTGTCTGTGCTCTAGGATTGGAGCCATACATCTACCCTCCTGCCTGGCCTCTAATGGCTATAAAACTAGATCACATCCCCAGTACAGACAAAACCATCGTTGTTAATGCCTTGGGCGCATGACCTCAAGGAATAAAGGTTTTTATAGGGTCATTATCAATCTCTGCGTCATTCTTGGCCTCAGCAGGAGCTGCTGATTACGCAGTTTACCCCCATTGTTGCTGGAGAGGCTCACAGAGCATTCGGCTCCTAGGCCTTGTTAATTTTTTATCGTGTGATTCCACGGGAAGAGTAATACACTGAATGGAATTAAGTCGTAATGTGATCTCACAGTTGAACAGGGACCCTGGACCACCAGGCACATGAATGGCAGGGTTTGGAATATTGTTGTGATGAAGGAGACAAACCCCAAAGGAAAGCAAATCATGAAACTTCTATGCAAGTGACTTACTATCAACCTGCTGACGCCTAATGGAACTGTTCTCTTTATCCCTCTCTGCTGGATCTGCAGATGTTTCAGAATCTTTCAGCCAGTGAGTGATCAGGCTGTACTGTTAACAAAGGGAAATTTACTTGTGCTAACTTTGAATTTGGCCCCATCTGCGCTGCAGTAGCTTGCCTGCCAAAGTTATAGCACGCTGGGGGATTCTGCTACTGGAAAAAAGATTTTGAAAATGAGGTGTGATACGTTTCCCTGAGGAAAGATCCCAAACAATAAAATAAACTTCCTATATGCGTGCTGTAAGCATATGCACCGTTGAACTGTCTTAGCAGCAGAAGCGTGTGCAGGCAGTCACATCATAGCATTTATCTGGTCATTGCAGTTATCACACAGTAACCACCATTACCAAATACCATGAAATGAAAAGAAGTATCTGAAAATGCTGTAGAACTTACTGCCTGTGATAATGACAGCATGGATCGATTCTGTGACTATTACATCAATAAGCTGGTGTATTACATTTAATGATATTCCAATATCCATTATACCACTGGTTCTCAGTTGTTGGGTTAAAAACTACCTGTGAACCATGAGAGCCAAATGGGTAATTTAGCATCAGCAGATGCCAATGAAACCGCGTCTGAAGAGCTTAAAGGGTGCATTTTCTGGGCTTTTGGCATTTCAAAGAAAGAAACAGCAATTGCATTATGATGGACTTCATATTGGTTCACGCTGCACAGCAAGCACACCATTGATTTCACGCAAACATAAGTGAAATCAGGAAGGAATTTTCCTCCAGGCCAGATTGTTCCAGGGATCCTGGTTTGTTTGTTTGTTTTTTGCCTACCTCTAGGCTTAGAGCAGGGGTCACAGGAGGAGTGTGTGTGGGGGGGAGAGATAGCTATGAATTTCATGCATTGTGCAGGGGGTTAGATTAACTCTTGGTGCTCCATCCAGCCAGGGGTCATTTTGTAGAAAAAGAGGTGCAGAAGCTCATTAGCATAACTCATTTGCATAACTCATTTGCATATGCTACACCCCCTAACATACCGGAAGTGTGTCAGAAGGCAACACCCACCCCTCAGGCACCACTCCACAGGTGAGTGAAACTGACCTGCTCTTCCTCCATTCCCTTCCCCATCCAATACTTTGTGCAATAAAAAGAAGCGTCAAGAACACACCCTCATTCTCTTCCTGCTCCCCTGAAACCACCAGGTTTCAAGTAGACTTGAGATACCCAGGACATGTGCACCACCCATCCCTTCCCCTTCCCCTCCCCACAACAAGACACCCTGTGAGGTAGGTGGGGCTGAGAGAGGTCTTTTGAGAACTGCTCATGAGAGAACAGCTCTGAGAGAACTTGTGACTGGCCCAAGGTCACACCAGCAGCTGCATGTGGAGGAGTGGGGAATCAAACCCGGTTCTCCCAGATTAGAGTCCAACTCCTGACCACTACACCAAACTGATAAGGTGGAAGCTGCTGAAGGGCTGGTGAAATTTCTCCAGTACTTATGTGCCATGTGCCCAGATAAAAAAATGGTATACTTAGAAAATTTATATGCCACCTTGAGCAAGTCTCTGGAAAAGCAGCACACAGTCATAAAAGGAACAATGATAAAATTATCAATATTAAAACAAAACATTAAAAACAATAAAGACCCTAGCAGGCCTTTCCCCGGGGCACTGCGCCTCTGCACTGCTCAGGGAAGCCGAGGAGGGGGCGGGGCTTGGTCATGTGCCCGCCCCCTGGGCTCTTCACTCCCGGAGCTGCGCTCCTGTGCGCTCCCGCTCCAACAGACCCCTGCATCCAGCTATCCTTTTCTATTTTTCTATGAATGAGTGAGACAACTGAAGGGAAGGAGGTAAAGACACCATTGATGAGCCTACTCCTGCATCTATAGATAACTTCTAATACACCACAGTGATTTTTTTATTAAAACATTTATATCCCACCTCTCCTCTTGGTTCAAGGAGTCTTACAATAATAGCTAAAACATCCCCAACTAAAACCAAAGACAAAATAGCCATAGAATATCAGCCTTCCTAACCAGCATTGCCTGTCTTGTCTGGATTCAGATGGTTCTGCCGAGCCGTCTGACCACAGCCTCAAAGCATTGGCTCAGAACCAAGACAAATGCACCTGGAGGCTTTGATAGTGAGATACAGAGCTAAGTATCATCGGCGTACTGATGACACCCAGCCCCAAAGCTCTGGTCAATCTCATTCAGCAGCCTCATTCATATCCATCTATCTACACACACACACACATAGCAAAGGTGAGAGAATAGAACCTTGTGTCACCCCACAAGATAAATCCCACTCATCTGATTCTGCACCTCTGGTGCAGGGCCGGCTCTGTCGCTAGGCCAGCTAAGCGGCCGCCTAGGGGCACAGCTGGCAGAGATACTGAGAGAGACTCAAACCAGGAGATAGTGTGCTTTATTCAAACCATGATTTACCATTATGTCTGAATGCAGCTTTCCATTCAGGCTAAGAACGACACTTAGCCTTGGGCCCATGCAGATAGACTTGGAGGTGCTGCAGCCAGCCAGTGCAGGTGGCTGCCGGTGGGGCTGGAGAGCTCGTGAGCCCGGGCAGACAGGCAGGTGCTGGGGCCGGTGTCCCTTGTGGGAGGGTCTCTGGCGGTGGAGAGGGCAGCTCTGCGGTGGGGGGGGGCGCTACAATGCAGCCTCGCCTGGGGGGGCGCCACAAGGTAACCTCACCTAGTGCGGAAAAACCCTGGGGCCGGCCCTGCTCTGGTGGAAACTCTTTGTGCCTGGCCAGAAACAAAAGAGTAAAACCACCAAAAGACTATTCCCTTCATACCAACTCCATATTAAAGCCTATGGATAAGAATGGAGTGGTCAACTGTAGCAAAGGCTACATTATCAATAGGACAGACTGTCCAGTAATCCAACTCTAAACAAAGGTTGTCCATCAGTGAAACTAAAGCTGTCTCAGGCCCTGTCCACACGAGCAAGATAAGCCGGACGGGAAGTGACACAAATTTGTGCCGGCACAATTTGCGCCACTTTTGCAGGATCACACAGGTCCATTGACCTGTGAGGGCGAACCGCCGCTGTGTGATCACACACAGCTGCGGGCGAGTTGGGTTTTTCCCCCCAGCCATTTTCAGTGCGCTTATCTGCTTCTACAAGGGATCGATGACTTGCCTCTCCACCCTCGGGGTCATCCGATGATGCGCATACCGGGATGGGAGGGGGAAAAAAAACCAAAAAGCCCGCTCCCCAATGCCACTTGTTTGCGCTGGCGTGATCACACCAGAAAAGGTCAGTTCTCGGCCGTTGCAAACCATTTGAGACTGCCTTTTCACTGGTAGCTAAATAAGCCGATTCCCCACCGGCTCAAAGTGGTTTGCGACACTTTGACACCGGCTGCAGGACGCTTCCCAGATGTGCTTGTGTGATCACGCCACTTTGAGCCGGCGGAGAATCGTCCTTCTTGTGTCGCAAATGGGTGCGTATGATCACACCCTCCGTACCAAGCCCATTGTGTCATTCAGGAAAACCTGGAGCCGCTCTGCCACCACGTGCTCTTTCACCTTTCTAAAAAATGTAAATTGGAGCCTGGCCTGTGATTGGCCACTTCATTCCTAGCCAAAGATAGTTTTTTTAAAACAACAAAACACCAACACAGATCTAATAACTGCCTCCTTCAAAGGCCTAGGGAAAACGCCCTCAATCAGGGAGGAGTTGATGATTTTCCCAGCATGGTTTTAAAAGCCATGATGGCCATAGGTCCAGAACTTGTGGTAGCCCTCACACTCCCAAGGACTGTCATTATCTATAGGCAGGATCAGTCTGAAGCTATCCATAATAAAAGGACAAGCAGGCGCTCCTGATACCTCAGGTGGGGGGGCAGGGACTGAGTACAGTGGTGATCAGCCCACCATTATTTATTTACTTTATTATTTATTGATTGATACATTATTTGTCATTTGCCAATTTTCTACTTGAGACTCAAGGTGGATTACATGGGATAGAACAGGGGTGTCGAACTCATTTGTTATGAGGGCCGGATCTGACATAAATGAGACCTCGATGGGCCGGACCATGTGGGTCATAAAATGTAATGCCAGGTAGCGCAGATATAAACTTTACAAAGAACACAAACACAAAAGTTTTTTTAAAACTTAAAATAAAAACATGTTTAAAACATTAGCACTCTTGCAATATTTTGTTTATTTAACAGTATCTGATAACTGACACCTCTTGCTCTGAATTATTGCATCAAAATGTCTGTGCTGTTGCAATCTTGAGTATGCTGTTCAGGTGTGTATCTGTAAGCTGCAAGCCTACTTTTGATTTATTGACATTCACCCCAGAAATCTCATGCTCAGAGTTCTGAGTCTGGGACCCAGGGGAAAACATGAAATGGCTGAGAGATTGAGAGAGTCTGTCAAAGCAAGCTATAATGCAGCAGCAGCAACAGATCTGGAAGCAGGAGAGGGCCAGTTCCAGCATGGGCCTGATAGAAGCCCTCCAGGGGCCTGATCTGGCCCCCGGGCCGCATGTTTGACACCCCGGTATAGAACATGGTAATCAAACAGCATGAGAGATCTAATAAACAATGCAGAAGGACTAGGCTTACAAAAAATGTAAAAATAGTATCAAACATGTTGTCAAGCAATGCAGAAACCGGAATTACAAAAAATGAAGACTATGTTGTAACAGCATTTTAGAGCATACAACAAATCAATAGTATATAGTGTACATTACGGCATAGACTGCTGTCCTGTTCTGTATAAGCTTTATAAAATGATCTCCCAAGCAACTTTTACATAGTTTGCTGAATTAAAGAAGTGGGAGAGCAGCCTTCTTCCAGTTACTGAAACCTGAAACTGTCCATTCAACCTTCCTTTCTCCATAGATCGTTAACTCAAGGCTTCTAACAAATGGGAAAGATCAGCAACTGCCCATACACACGTATTTTCTGTTGCGGCTCCCATTGGTGGAATGGCCTTCCTGCATTGTTTGACGTACCATGTGTAATTACGTTTGCTGGTTCAAATTGCTATAATCCTAGACTTATTGCATTGTTTATTAGGTGTCTCATGCGAATTATTGCACTGACTTACACTCTGGAATTCGTTTTGAGTCTCAGTGAGAAAGGCAGACTATATATAAATAAAATAAATAAATAAAAAACACAGGATCAGGCTGTGAGTAGGACTCTTTTCTAAGCGAACAAACACAGGTTCAAGCAACAGTGGCACGATCCCTGAGGAGCCCACAGGTGGGATCCTCTCCCAGCAACTTCCCATCTTCAGAGCAAACTCCACAACCCTCCCCTGTGAACGATATTCCTGTGGGTTAGCGTGTATTAACAAAAGATTTGTATTCACTCACCTCTGGACTGAAGTTCCTTATTATTCGTCTCCTGCTCTGTCAAAAATAATTTCCCCAGAATTAAGAGTACTATAGGACTATTGCGAAACACTGTCCTGTTCTGTCTTTTTTTTTGTTTACTTCCTTCTGAGTCGGCAACAACACCTTTTTGTGGCCTCTCATCCCTTAATCTCTCGCTCTGCTTTACTCCAACACGATTTCACTCTCCCCCACCCCGGCAGGCTTTTAAAATCAGGACTCCTCAGCCCTGCTAACGGCTAATTCTGCTCTAGCCATTTGCATAAAGAATGCACCCTTGGGAAATTTATGATGGGATTCACACTTTTAACCTCAACTCCTTCCTTTTTTACATAGAAAATCTACACCTGAAAGACGTGTGACACATTTCACACCAACCCCTAATGCTGATTGGAGGGACATGACGGAAGTGATGGGGCACCGCCCCCCCCTTTTTGCAAAGTGTCTATGGGTCTGGTCCAGCACCTATGTCCTTTCATACATATGCTTTCAGGAAACCCAATCAGGGCAAGATGGCATTCATCTCCCCCTGCTGTTGCCTTCCAGAGAATTAGAGAAATGACACCAGATTGTAAAAGTCCCCTGGGCTGTGTGCCCCACAGAGTCAATCCTGATTCTAGGGCTGGTGAACAGCTGTATTAATGACTATCTTTATTAATGACTTTCATGAAAGAGTAAGTGCCACAGTCACTCCTCCGGCTGGTTGCATTAAGAGTCTGAACAGAACTGATGCATTGTGCACAAGTCCTATTCCTACAGTCTTCATCTACAGTCAGCCACTTTTCCTGATATTAGCTGATTCTCTCGCCTTCTTCTATACCATCAGAGTCCTTCACTAGGACTGGTGAGGGCCACCATGGGCCCCAGTCAAAGATCTCCTCTGAGGCTACTCCAGGGTTGGTTCCAGTTTTTTTGGGGGGGGAGGCAGCCCAGGCAGAAAGTGCCCAGGGCCTCCTTATCAACCACGATGCCCCTACCTACCTAGGAATCCTTCCCCTGCCCATCTGTAAGCTTTCCCATTGCTTTCAAATAGCCACTCATTCTGTCCACATGCCCTTTCATTAATGGTCCTGGGTGTGGGTGGAATCACTGCGAGTGTTAACACTGACATACCCTTCCCTGGCAATGCTGGGCATCACATGCCAACTGGAGCATGAGTGGTGGAACCTTTGCAACCAGGTGGGGGGAGGTCAGTGCACGTGAGCAACAGGGAGATGAGTGGGTTGTGCACCCCATCAGAAGCACTGGGTCCTGGCGGATGTCCCACCTCAGGGTGTGCTGATGTCGGCCCTGGGATACCCACATGCCACCCAGACCCAACCAAAATATTGTCTTATGACAAGGCTGATGACATTCCTGGCTCTGTGCCCTCCTGTTGATTCCCCCACCCGATCTTCTTGGTAGCCCTCTCACCTGAAACTCTTCCCTCCCTAATTCTGAGGAACCAAATCTTGCATTAAGAATTGCGCACGTTAAATAAATTTAAACAGCTGTATCTGAATGGCTAAACGTTTGTCTTTTCTTGTAATACACCAGTGAATGTTTGCTCCTCTAAATGGATCTGCATCACCATTTGTTCTCACAAGACATTGCCCAAGTAACTTCAAAGGAGTCGCTGCTATAATACTGCTGGTGAGCCCACAATAATTGCAAGTTAGAAAGCTGATCATTTCTTTGTCGGGGTTAAAAACAGTCAGATCCCAGACAGAGTATAAAGCAGGAGTTGGAATGCAAGGAATGTAGCAGGCCATGAATTTATAAAAGAGCGTTCTGTTTTAAGGAAACAGGCAAGGGAGTGTTCTTTAACTTGGTAGTAATTCACAGCTTTATCTCCCAGAGACACAGGATCCCTGCCGCTAGCAACAATAATATGCAGAGAATTTCTCGGTATTTTCCCTATGATTGCAAAGTAAGATTGTTAAATGTTGTAACACAATCTAAGTAGTATTGCTCCCACATTATGAGATATTTAGGATATGCACGCTTACTGTAAGACTAACCAAGCTACTTTGTTTCTCTACAGGGTTGCAATAAATAACTAAGCTATTTTGTTTCTGTGCAGGGTTGCCATAAATAACATTAGGCTTCCCTTTTCTCCTTATCTAAAACAGACTCCTTATCCTCTAAAAGCAGGGGACAATTAAAAAGATTAACAGGATTTGTCCCCATCAACTTCTGTACCAGCTGACTGAACCAACTGGCCCTTTCATACTCTCTGCACTGGATTCCTACTGCTAGTTCCTTCTCGGAAACTAGGCAGGGACCAACAACTATCTAGCATCTAGCAATCCAGGAGCAGACAAAGTGAACCCAGTGGTTATTCAAGTGTGAACATATACTTTATCTGAAGTCGAGACACTCTATTTCTAAATATCGTAATCTAACTAAACTCAACACTTAACAGAGAATACACAATAATACATCTTATTGGACCAGCTACACTAACACACAGTTTGAAAAAAATATGACTGATCCTACTCTTCTTGCTGGTCCGTATGTCCTTCGAAGGATGCTGAAGCCGTTCCACTGAGTTGCAGACCCAACATGCAACTCAAAGGCCAACTGTGTTAGGCTTAATGTTCTGGGTTGCTCTGTGAGCTCAGAATTCAGGATCCCGTCTTCCTCCCTTTTCTCTTAAACCATGATTAGATGGCCACATGACATCAGAGCAGTTGAGACTGTAACATCAGAGAAGTTAAGCTAGTCGTAGGCAGTTAACTCAGGCCTAATTTTTATGGAGGTCCAGGCAGGGGCTCACCTGATGGAACCCCCTCTCATGAAGACATAGAAAACCAGTGTATCAAGCAGAAGGTTAAAACAGACAGTCTTGGGGAAGGGATATTCTATCACATGGGCCTTTGCCTGCAGTCTGAAATGATGCAGCCCAGACACAGGTTTACCGCTTCCATGAGAACAAGGTCTCTGTTGCAAGAGTAAGACAGGCTCATTAGAAACACTGCATCAGCCAGTGACCTGAAGACAGGTATGGACAAGAACAGAATGGCTACAGGCAGAGGAGGAAACAGCGAATGAAAGAAGGGGGGTGGGAAGTAGAAGACCCTCAGCAAAGAGGTTCAGGGAAGCTCACTGTACTCAAAATCTATTCATATATCCTGCATCTCTCATAATCCAATCAAAGCTCATTCTCCACCTCTCCCATGAAGCAATTTTTCCACTCGCTTGCAGCTCCCCCCCCCACCTTAAGCATCATCTGCTAAAACTATACTCTCATTTTTGCCTACCTATAATTTGAAACAGTCACCAATCATCAAAGAGGAAGCCCATGCTTCTTTTTGAAAGGTGCAATTATCTAGGGCTTAGCTCTGGCACTGCTTGCAGCGAAGATATATCACCCATTAAGCAGTCGAAACCGCAATTGTGTTGATACTTCCAGAAATGCTTAAGCAAAAGGGGGAAACCTTCCGCGTTTGCAGCGCAGCCATTTGCTCTTACGGGTGGTTTAAAATTTATGTCAGTGCTATATTATTTAAATGTATTTTCATTAGGCGAACACATTTGAAATGCTGCATCTGAGCGAGTCACAAAACTCATGCTGACAAACAGCGCTAAAAAGAATTACACAGTTAAATTGTATATTATCATGTAAATGGCAACGGAATGCCACATGGGACTCTGCGCATTGTGCTGAGTGATAAAAAGCTGGGAGCTATAAATAAGAGTTAAATAAAGAGCCTTGTCAGTTGAGGCAGTGGAGTGAAAGAGCCTTCTAGGGCAGTTATAAGGGTGGAGAACAATACTTAGTTAACAGCCTTGTGCATTCTAAGAAGCCAGTTCCTAATGTTTGTTAAGAAACCTATTGTGCTCTTGGTCGCAGAAGTAATTACAATCAAGATGATTCAAACCAGGGCACAATCTGTTGGCAGTGGGGGCTCACCACAGGCTCAGGGCATTCTCATGCTCGGAGCAACATCGGCTGGGTTTATCTGGGATCTGCAGAGCACACTCTTGTCTCCAGTCTACAAAAGAATACATTCCCCAGATGTGACAAAGGTTACATTCCTATCTGATAAACACATACAGTTTAGGGGATTAAGCTGTTTTATTTCATGCCTCCACTTTCTCTGTTTATGAAAAAAGGTCCTGGGTGTGTTTAACACTGACCTTTTACAGAGAGGCAAGGCCCTTGAGAAATAGCTCGGAAGCAACAAAACATTTGGGCCCCAATCCAGCTCTGGTGGCACTGCATGGGGATGTATGTCTTCGTGGGCACTGAAAGACGCATGCAGCCAGCTCACGGTGGCTTGGAAGAGCATTATGATGACAATGCCCAGCCACGGATGTGTTTTGGCTTTGCCTGTAGAAAGCTGTTTTTTGTGCATTTTACTTCCTTGCTGGATTTGGCTACTGAACATCAATGAAAATTACTATATGTATTTGCTTTTGTAGCCATTCCCACGAGAATTACAACAGAAACAACATAAAACGAAGCTCTAAATGACCTTCAGTGCATTCCAAGGCAGAGTTTCTCTAGTCTAAGTCATAACTGATTTCAATGGGCTTAGACTGGAGTAACTCTGCATAGGGTTGCTCTGTGAAGCATGAAGAATAATTAAGGCTTTCCCGTTTGCGATACAGTATTCCCATAAACCAAAACGGAAAGCGTTAATAGCTGCTAAGCACAGTATATGCTCTTCTGAGATGCTCTAGGCATTGCTGCCAATGGAACCAGTTTTTCCTCAGGGTGAGGAACAGCCAGAAGGGCTGGCCTGTGTTGAAACTTCAACCAAGCCAACTGGGACCCTCACCAGGAGTAACAGTTTTGTGTGCTACTTGATGCACATGTGGTTTGCGATAAGCTACAGCAACAAGAGACAAAAATCAACTTTGAAGACCAGACTTTTCTCTCTCTCGTCCGCGTATGAATCCCTCTATTCAGTTCAAAGTAATTAGGAATAATCAACATTCATTCATGCAAAAGGAAGGATATGTGTCAAAGTAAACATTATGGTGAACACCAGAACTTTAAGCACAAAAGGCAAAACATTAACACAATTTTACTGAAATATCAATTTCTTTAGTATGTTACAGAACAGCTTAAGAACTTACATCAAGTACCTAAAATGCAGGTTTTTTTAAAAAACGAAAGGCCATTTTATAAAAAAATAAGAACAGTCAAAGTAAAGTGCATGAAACTGATTCTTCCCTCCTCCCGTGTGATTTAACGCTTCAAAAATTCACTACACTGACAAATACTATAAACCTGGGAATCGTTTCTCCTCAGTCACCCCATTAGTCAATTATTTTACTGTACAGCAGGTTACATATAAAACAGACATGGTGAGGAATGAAGGGATTTTGACAAATGCCTCTCACAGCAAAGGTTAAGAGCTACCGAAACAGTGGCATTTCCTACACACTTATTAACTTTGCTATTATGTACATCCATTTGCTCTGGAGAGACCCACATGGAAAAAACGGCTATGGGTGGGGCATCTCCCCTAATCCAAAGTCTGAATAAGTGTGGCATCAGTTATTGGATTATAAATACTATTCAGGTTTTAAAGTTATTTAAATTTTTTTAAAAAATAAAGGAGAAAAGCAAGGCAGGGAATACACATTCCCTACTGGAATACACGGATTCCCACTGGGAGGGAAAACATAGATGGTCCCTTTCCAAATATGGTCAATACAGTTTATAAAGAGTCTTTTACCAAAGTGAATTTTTAAGGAGGTTTCAGTAGAAAAAACACCCATTCTGGAAAGTGAAGCCTGTGTAGAACCGAAACAGTGAGATCTGTATATTTTAAACAAATATTAGACCTTGCTTGAAAATAAGGGCTCCTGCTGGTTTCCCATTAAAGGAGCTGATCAGGTTTATATTATTTTGATCAGCAATGCTCCAACATCAAGTATTTCCTGACCATTCATTGGGTCCCTCAAAACACTGTTAAACATTGAGAAATTGGGGGGTTTTTTTTGGGGGGGGGACTGTGTAGAGGAAATGTTATTAGTTGTACAACAGACAATAGTGCAGAACAGGGTTCTCAAGGGGCCAACATCACATCTCATGCCTCAAAAAAGAAGCACAATCCGTATTTCAGTGCATCCTTCCTAAATATATAAACCTACTCAGCTCTCATTTGTGGATCAACTAGGAAGCTGGCAGCAGCGGTATTGAAGACAATGCAGTGTGAGGTTTCACTGGAAGTCCAGGGACCGGATCACAACAGGTTGAAGTAGCAAAGAAGAAGCACCCATCCTGCTGATGGATCCCTGTAGCCAAATGTCAAGGAAGCCTGCACAGTACCGGCCCCCTTCTCTCTCTCCCCCCAAAGCTTCTGTTTGTCATGAACTCCATTCTTAGTTGGCCTGGCCACATATCCCTGCTCGAAATTTCAGGAATACTCTGGCTTCAGAGGCGCCTGGCCGCCACCTCCCATCCAGGCTGCAGCCCAAGTCCCTTCCAGGACAGGCGCTCTTGCAGGAGAGCTCTCGCAGGGGCGAAAGGCCGACACCTCCTTGGGTCCCCTGGGGAGGACACTCTTCCGGGTCGCGACCGGCCGAGCCAATCACAGCGAGGCGGCCTTGGCTTTGCAGTGCGCAATGTGCCTGTGGACCAAGTCCACGCGGTCCTGCAGGAGCTGCGCTTGCTGGTCGGAGAGGAAGCCCAGCGTTTCGGCCAGCGGCTCCCGCGTCCGGTAGAGGCGGCGGAGCTCGGCGGCGGCGTTGCGCAGGCGGTGGAGCTCCCGCACCCGCTGGGCGGTGGCCTCGCGGAAGAGGCAGACGGAGCGCAGCAAGGGCTCGTTGTACTTGTCCCACATGGCCAGGAGCCGGTAGCCGTGGCCCAGGCCGGCCTCGTTGTCCAGGAAGACCAGGCCGCCGTTGGGGGCGCGGAGGAGGTTGCTGGTGGCGCGGTGCATGACGCGGGGGTCCCACTGCAGGCTGAAGAGGTTGCTGACCAGGCGGTCGAAGTTGGCCGTCAGGTAGTCGAAGAGGATCAGGTCGCTCCACTGCACCAGCTCCACCAGCTGCGCCGGCGCCAGGCCCCGCAGCTCGCCCGCCGCCAGGGGCTGCAGGCGCCGGCCGGCCTCGGCGCGCCAGGGGGCGGGGGCCACCACGTCGGTCAGGTTGTCCACCCACCGCGCCAGGCTCACCACGGCGCCCTCGGCCCAATGGGAGCCGCGCAGCTCCTCGCGCACCTGCGCCCACTGCCCGCCGCGCGCCTCCACCCGCGAGAGGGCCAGCGGCGGCAGGCGCTCCTGGATGCCCAGCAGCTCGGCCAGGTGGTAGGAGAGCGCCTCGCCCTGGATCTGCTCCGGGTTGATGCCGTAGCGCACGCAGGCGCGGCTCCCGTCCGACAGCCGGGCCAGCCGGTTGGAGCTGCGCCCGCAGCCGCCCCGCTCCAGGGCCACGACGCGCGCCGCCCGGGCCGCCCGCAGCCACGAGGCCGTCTCGGCCGCCGAGAAGCCCGGCGGCACCTGGGCCTCCAGCGCCCGGCTCCAGAAGATCCCCCCGCGCACCGGCGAGGCGGGAAGCCGCTCCAGGCCGCCCATCGCGGCGGCTCCTGCTGCTGCCGCCGGCCTCTCCCGCGGAGGAAGAGCCGGGGGCGGCTCCTGCCCGCTCTCGCTTGCTCCGTCCGGGGGCTGTCCCGGCAGCGTGAGCAGCGCTCGGAAAGTTTTCTGGGCGGCTTGACTGGCCGGCCCGAGGCGCCGCCCGGACTCCTCAGCCGCCCTCCTGGCGTCCCCAAGCCTCGAGCCGCCTTGCTCCCGCGGGGAGCCCGGCGCCGCCAGCCGCTCGCTCCACAGCCCCAGCAGGGCAGCCAAAGCCAGCAGCCACAGCACGGCCACGGAGCCCAGCCCGGCCAGACCCGCGCGTCGCATTCTCCCGCCGCTGCCGCTGCGGGGCTCGGGCGGCCGCTGTCTCGCTCCGCTACTCCGGGACCGGCGGCTCGGCGGCCCCGCGGCTCTCCCGAGCAGGGCTGCCGGCGCTCATGGTGGCTGCGGCCGGCCCCGCGAGCACGCTGCCCCAACGGGAAGGATCCGGCGCTCCGGAGAGCCGTGCTCTGGACGGACGCCCTGCTCTCCGCGGCGGGACCGGCGTCTGCACCGAGACCCTCCAGCGATCGAGAGTCACAGGCACCGAGACCACGTGGGGGAGAAGGGGGGCGGCGCGGGGACCCAGCCCACCGCCCAACATGGGCTGCGGCTTAAAGCGGCGATGGCCAGGCGGAGGGGGAGGCCGCGGCCGCGGGTCCTGCAGGGGGCGGGGGCGCCTCCAGTCCCCCCAGCGCCGGCGCTGCCTTCTCTTAGGGCGCCCCCTCGTCCCTAGCGGCGATCGGCGGCGTCTCTGGACCGGGCAGTCGGCTGCCTCTGACTGCGCCTCCCTCCGCCCGCTCGGTTTGGGGAGCACAAAGGATTCGGCGCGTTTAGCAGGGAAGGGGGGCGCGAGAAGCGTCGTGGAGATTTCCGAGAGAGGTCCGTTTGAATGAGGTCAGAGGGAAGACTGGCATTGTGGTGTTGGGGAGGCCTCTGAGTGACAAAACCGACACAAGGCTTTGCTTCGGGGCTTTCACGCCGTAGTCGGTGGGAAGAGGAGTTGGGTGCGACTCCGCGATTGCGACCCGCGTGATAAGTCTCCGTACCTGGAAGAGAACACGCTTTGCACGCCTACTTTTTGAACCCTATTTGGCTGCCATCAGCGGGGCAGTGGCGTTACTGGGAAGGCAACTTCACTCAAGAACAACAGTTGATTTCTCTCTCTTTTTCCTCTGCCTAGGGTTGCCAATTCTTATGGACTCACCGGCGGGGGGGGGGGGGGAGGGAGAGTCCTCCTGTGGCTGGGAGTGTCTTCTGGAGCGTACACAAAGCGCGCGCACCCAGCAGCGTCACCGGAAGTGATGTCAGCACATTGGGGGCGTTGCCAGGGTGACGCTCTGGCAACCACCCCAAAACTCTATGGTAACAGAGTTTTGGGGCGATTGCCAGAGCGTCGCCCTGGCAACGGCCCCAACGTGCCGACGTCACTTCCGGTGACGTCATTACGTCATCCTCGCCGGACGACTTTGGGGGTGGGGTTCCCCCCGCCAGCCGAATGCTGGCTGGCGGATCGGTAACCCCTTTAGCGGAGGATCCCCCGCCCCCCGGGCTGACTTGGCAGTCCTACCTCTGCCCCGCCCATGACTTAATCTTGGGCGTGATCATACACACCCATTAGCCATGGAAGAGGGGCGATTTACCTGCGGTTCAAAGCGGTGTGATCACACCACCACGTCTGGGAAGCATCCCGCAACCATCAGCAAACCGTCACAAGCCATTTTGCTCCACCAGGAAAGTGGAGTCAAAAACCACTAGTTAAACCCCAGTATCAAACGGTTTGCTGCGAGCCACAGTCGGACTTTCCCCGTGTGATCACGCCAGCGCAAACTTGTGGCGTCGGGGAATAGTCTGATCACAGGCTATCCTGACGCCATGCTGTTGTTTCCCCCACCCCTTCTCAGTGTGCGCGTCATCAAAAGCCCTTAGGGTGGAGGAGCGATCCATCAGTCCCCCATTTAAGGGAATGGGGAACCAATCACAAAAAAACCAAATTAACTCGCCTGCGGTTGCGTCTGATCACGCAGCGGTGAGTCGCGCCAGCAAGTCCACAGCCCTGTGTGATCGTGCAACTGTGGGGCAAATAGCTCCAGGGCAAAATAGCCTCGCCTTTCCTCCGGATTATCTCGCTCGGGTGGCCGCGGCCCTTATGTATCATTTGCATTCCATTGTTTTCTAGTTTAATAGGGCAAAAATATGCCTGACTTTAAGTAAGGATGTGATTATGAAGTAAAGACAACTTGAAAATTTGTCAGTGACAGCTTAAAGAAGGGTTAAGCTAGAATATCACCCAAATATACCCCCCTTCTAAACTGGAACTGTGAACAAATGTCTGGATTAATGCCAAGATGTAGATCACGGCAGGTGACCCTTTTCCTCTAAATCCTCTAAATTAATTTCCTCTAAATTAAGACCCTCAACAAGTCTGGTAAATTCAATGAGATCTACTTCCCAGTCTTGCTCTGGTTGACATGGAAGCAAGCCCCACTGCCTCCCCCCCCCCCCCCATCAAGTCACAGCCAACCGCACAGGGCTTTCAAGGGAAGAGATGTTCAGAGGTGGTTTCCGTTGCCTTCCTCTGTGCGGGAACCCTGGATTTCCATGGTGGTCTCCCACCCAAGTGCTAATCAGGGCCAACCTTCATCTGCCAAGATCAGGCTAGCCTGGGCTACCGAGATAAGTGCCCATTGCCTTCAGGCTCCTCTTATTTCCAAATAAGCATACCCTGGATGAGGCTTAGTGGAGAGGCTGGAGCTCATAGGGATCCAGAGAGGTAGGTGTAGATTGCACTTGTGCTTTGGGTTCAAGCTGTGCTTCGGCTTATTCTGGCATCCTTAGTTCTTGGATCTTTGGGATGAATGGGACAGATTATATGTGAGAGTGCCTCATGGGAAACCAGCCAGTTTGGTGTAGTGGTTAAGAGCAGCGGACTCTGATCTGGAGAACTGGGTTTGATTCCCCACTCCTCCACATACAGCCAAGTGGGTGACCTTGGGTCAGTCTCAGTTCTCCCAGAGCTGTTCTCTCAAGAGCGGTTCTCTCAGCTCCACTGACCTCACAAGGTATTCTGTTGTGGGGAGAGGAATGGAAGAAGACTTAAGCTGCTCTGAGACTCCCAAGTAAAGGGCGGGGTATAAATCCAACTCTCCTCCACCACCTCCTCTTCTTTCCCACACACTGGAAGAATTGGCGAGCGCCTAGATTGGAGTGACTTGGAAAGGGTGAAGAAACATGGAAGTAGGCAGGAATAAGGCAAGGGACCTCTCTTAGGTCACTTGATGTACATAAGAACCTTGGTGGGTTTTGAACATGCTTCTGCTTCAAGTTCTCCATTCTTATAGGCCTTCACTTTAAGAGAGAGTGCCCTCCAACTGTTGAAAGCGTCTCGGAAAGAAACACTGCATTATGGTGAAGTTTCATTCTTGTTTCCCCATGAAAGAGATTCTGCATTCCCCCTAGATGGTGAATGGTTTCTCCGTGCCCTCTTTAGTCTGTCCCTGTATTGCTGCCACTCTAAAGCACTCTGATTCTTGTGCAAGTTCAGAGGGTTTAACTCCAGATCAGTGTGCTTAGTAGTGCAACCTTGCTGTTGCATCAGCATCTCTTTTGACCACAGCCTGTGTGGAGTGCACAGCTGCAAAATAGTTTTGCAAATAGCACATTCAGAAATGGAGTTTGCTTCATTCATAGTGCCCGTTTCCCATTAGAGGCAAGCACACATATATAATCACTTTGCTGTCACGTTCACCATTTAAAATGGGCAGCGTTTTCAGGATATGAGTTGGCTTTACATCATTGTGGCTGATGGCATTTGGCTTTACACTGGGGAGCTGCCTCCTAATTGGAAAGGGGTAGCCATGTTAGTCTAGTGCAGCAAAATAAACTAACAACATTTATTTCTGCATGAGCTTTCATGAGTCACGCTCACTTCTTCAGATATATTAGTCTTAATGGGAGCAACTAGATTTTTTAAATTTCAGTCTGGTAGCCAGTGTTGGCACATGTCCAGAACTTCATGGATCACTGGCAGAGTCACCTATGCCCAAGGGCCATGGTCAGGTCTGTTTGAAGATGAGCGACATCTGGAGTACTGCTGTTTTTTGTCCAGCCCTGACCTGGATAGCCCAGGCTAGCCCAGTCTCGTCAGATCTCGGAAGGTAAGCAAGATCAGCCTTGGTTAGTACTTGGATGGGAGACCATAGGCATCAACTATTGGGGGGGGGCTCGAGGGCTTGAGCCACCCCCGAAATTTCCCGGGGGGGACTGAGCCCCCCCGGGAAAACAGAGCGCCCTCCGCCGCGCCTACCTAGGGTCGCCGCCTCTCTCTCTCCCCCCCCCCGCCTGGCCACTCTGTCCTCCCTCCGTCCATCCAGGGGCCACCCTGGTGGACGGAGGGAGGGACGGAAGCAGGAATGGTCAGGCGGGGGGGAGGTGGCGGCGGGGACATGGTCCCGGCACACGCGCACAGAAGAGCCCCCCCCCCCCCGGATTTTCCAAACTCAACGCCCCTGTGGGAGACTACCAAGGAAGTCCAGACTCGCTATGCAGAGGCAGGCTGTGGCAAACCACCTTTGAATGTCTCTTGCCTTGAAAACCCTATGGTTGGCTGCAACTTCACCAGGGAGGGTTGGCTGCAACTTCACCAGGGAGGGGAAATTGTTGCATTCAACATGGCAGAGATGCCTAGGTAATCCAATGTCTTCTCTCGTGCATGAACTTAAGACATCATCTTTAGAGTTCCCATGCAACACTGTGAGAATGTACATCTGCAGATACACTAGGACTGCACTCAGATTTCCCCTGCCTGCCTTGGCAGGAGAGGGACCAAGAAGGTGAAATGGACAAACCAGCCCAAAAGGCTAAAGAGCCAAGTCACGCACCTTCCCTATCTCCCCCCGACAGGATGAAGACTTAGGCTGGCAAAATGGGCAGACTAAATAGCCACCACAGAAAATGCAAAACGCTGGTTTTGTGAATACGTTTTTGGAAGGGTGATGCGTGAGGGAAGCAACCCTGTCCACGCACACAACCCTTCCCAAGCAGCAGTTCAAAAAGGTCCATGAACGTAATAATGGCAATGAACATAGATTCAGATATTTGATTTAAAAATAGGCCTGACCCTGAAACTCCTGGGCCCTTTTTTTTTTTGGCTAACAGAATCAGTACATCTTCAGATTTCTGGTAGAAAGTTGCATCAGAGTTTATGAATATTCAGGAAGAATGTTGAAAATATCTACAGTTTAATTTTCTTCACAACTGATTAGATATGCATAGTAACTTTGCCTACCATACCTTAAAATGCATTAATCCACTAACCCCAATTCATTATTTACCCATCTAATAAAGTATTTGATGTTTTAATATGAGAGGACGAGTTTTCAAAGTAATTGGAGATTGATATTATCTTGGGAAAAGACTCAGTTGTAACTGAGGGTTCCACCTTGTGGAGTAACATGGAATTTTGCAAGGATTGATGCCTCTCTTCAGTGCTTCAGCCGACACAAAAGAAAAGGCTGGTGGCTGACAAATCCAGGCTTCACAGTAATGTGAATTCTCAGCAGGAGTTTTATATGCAGAGAGAAGCAAAAAAGAAAAGAGCAAAAGGCGTGGTTGGTGGTATTTCTATGCAAAAGTGCAAATTACAGATACCACAGTGATCGTTTTCATTGCCTGTAACCAGGGGTCCTTTCGTAGAAAAAGAGGTACAGGAGCTCATTAGCATAACTCATTAGCAGTACTTATTTGCATATGCTACACCACTTTGACATCACCAGAAGTATGTCAGAAGGCAAGAAAGGAGAGAGAGAGAGAGAGAGAAAGAAAGAAAGAAAGAGCTGGCAGAGAGGGGACAGCTACTAATCGAAGCCTCAGAAATACCACTATTCTGGGAGGATAGCTTCAGTGGTGGCTGAAGCCTTCAGAAGGCTGGTCGGAGGAACAAGGACCTTTCCAGGGGATGGGGTCATTTTGCTGCAGCCATGACACAAGCAGGCATTCCCCCACCGGGGGGGGGGGGGTGGCACCAACTCCCAGAGTTGCGCTCCCCCAAGCTCCCACTCGAAAGGACCCCTGCCTGTAACAATAACACAGAGTAGTTATGTTAAGTAATGGGGTGTCTGTAGAGAGTGAGACAATTGTCAGACTTGTTGAACCCCTGGCCAGTGCGGTCAATCTTGCTGATAAATTCCAATACAGCAGTCTCGTTTGGAAGTTACTTTGCTGAAGAATCCTGATTTTCATGTCGTATTGTCTGACCTACAGGAGGACATTGTGGACTGAATCTCATTAGTGGATGAATAAATCCCTAATGATGTTACTAGGTATTGTAATAATGTCGTCCCAGTGGATGTGGGCAAAGACTTTGTATCTGAGCTTGCTGCAAGGTCTGGTCCACAATGTGCTACATTATTGTTGGAGAACAACTGAGGTTAGGGTGGTGCTTAGAAGCAAGGAAAAGCTGCTATCCCAACGCTATGAGAGAAATATAATGCATAGAATGGGTTGTAAATCATTGGTGATATGCCGCAATGATTTCAGTTGGGACCTATAGGTGTCAAGAGGTGGACACCATTGTTTGGTGTATATCCTTTAGTAGCCTATCCCTGGCTATTAGTCTGGCCTTGATAATATGTTTTTACTTCATTTGGATGGATATTGGAGTTTTAAGGATATCTGCTGTAAATCCTTCAGGTGTAAGTCAAAGGCATAGTCTTTGGCTATAAACAGTGGATCCTGTGGTGTTCTGAACAGTTGGGAGCTATGGTGTAGCAGTCAGTTTGGTTTTTGATATAAGGCAGTGTTTATATGTTCATCATGTAATATATAAAAAACGAACCTGCTTTGTGAACTGGTCAAGGATCAGGTTGACAGGAGGGTGGAGGCTGTTAAGTCTAGAGAAAATGGGTCAGCTGTTTCCTCCCTATGACTCCAGATAATAAAAATACCATAAAGTCTTATCCTAAGTCAACCATGAATATGTTGGCAGATTGCAGGAGCCACGCATGTATCCACAGCAATGCCATTAATGAAGCTATTCCAAAACTTGAAGTAATGTAAGTACAAAGTGGGCCAGGTGTGAAGTATTTTTGCCTAGGGCAATGTTCCTGATGATTTAAATTCATCTTCGTTGTTTTACAGAGCCTGCACAGTATTATCCAGAAGACTGCCCATACATTGTAGTTTCCACAACAAGCCAGTAGTGTTCCATATATATTTGTGACTACTGAGGAATTTGTGGCATAGGATCTGACTCCATCTACTGTGTTAATATCTCCAGGGCTCATTTCGTAGCAGGAGCTCCTTTGCATATTAGGCCACACACCCCTAATGTAGCCAATCCTTACAGAGCTATTCTTACAGGGGCAACTGCAGGGCTATATTTGGGCAGGAACGCACAGGAATGGAGTTCCAGCTGGCTCCTGAGTTGGCCACACCCAGGAGGAACTCATTAGCATAATAGGCCACACCCAACAGCAGAAACTCATTAGGATTGGCTATATTAGGGGCATGTGGCCTAACGTGCAAATTAATTCCTGCTACAAAAAAAGGCCTGGGTTTTGACAACAGACAAGGTAAACAGAATAAGAAGCAAAAGCCGGGTGTGGCTGGATGACCATTCTTCTGGTAACATGGGGGTGTGGCCTAATATGCTAATGAGCTTTGCTGTCAGTGGTGTGGCCTAATATGCTAATGAGTTTCTGCTGTTGGGTGTGGCCTATTATGCTAATGAGTTCCTGCTGGGCTTTTTCTACCAAAAAAAGCCCTGGGCAACTGTATACTCTTGGACGATTGGCTACATCAAGGGTGTGTGGCCTAATATGCAGAGGAGCTCCTGCTACGAAATGAGCCCTGAATATCTCTGTTTTCAACAAGACATCCAGGGTTGCCTCATTTGTACATTTTAAGGAAAAGATAGAAGGTTCCTGCTGAGCATTTATGGTATACATCCATAAAGATTTATTCCTGTACATACATGGGGGACTCCTTTGTTAGTTGTTTTAATTTCTTCTGGTACTCTCCAATAGGGCTTGAGGATAGTTGCCTGTAGAAAGTATCTCTTACCCTCCTGTGTGAAGTTTTAACTGGAATCAGTGGTTTTGTGTCTACAAAGTACCAATATTATTATAGCAGTTAATGACCTAAAGGAAGGTAATTATCATGATCATCCCCATTGCAGATAAGAGGCTGAAAAATTAGTGGCTGGCCAAAAGAAGCAGAAGTGAGATTTAAACTAGGGGTATCCTTCTTCACTATTAAGCTACTGTGTTAAACTAGTATGGCATCTATAGTATCATTTTACAGTGTGTAGGGCATTGTAAGAAGTGGGTGGTAAAATTGCATTTGTTTTGGACTAGATGTATTTTAAAATGGCAGAATTTCAGTCTAGAGTTGAAATGAAGAGTAAAATTTCTCGACCTTATTTGAAGTGATGCAAAACTCACAAAGAAGATCATCTTAGCAAAATATGCACCCTGTAGCCCTTTTAACTTGCAAAATCCATGCTGTGATCTCATCATAATACCTCTCCATTTTACAGATAAAGAACTAATGCTGAGAGACAATGTCTTGTCACACTGAGTCTATGAACCCTGCTTCTCGGGTAAATATCTGTAGCTGCAAAGATAATGCTGGCTTTGTTATTGAAGTCAAAGTAAAGTATGATAAAGATAACTTTAATGATACACGTACTGTATCAAAATGTATTGTCAAGTTAAAAGAATTTGGAGTCTTATGGGCGACGTATAAAATATTGTTTCCTATTTTAATAAATTTGTTGATGTAAGGCATGTCATTGGCTCCAGAGTAACAGATTTTGCGTTACCAGATCTATAAGGGAAAAAAACTGTTTTCTTTGTTCTGTCTGTCATTAAAGATGTTTGTACTTCAGCTACTGTAGAAAATGTTGTCGCTCCTACAATGTTGTACTTACTCCCTCTACAGGCCTCAAGAAATTCTGCTATTATTCCTTCTTTTCGACGGAAATAAAAGTATGTCTTGAATCATACGTTGTGCATTTCAAAACAATTGCCCCTGATCTATTATCAGTCTTTGCAATCCAACACTGACATGGGAAAGAAACATAAGCACTGTGAAGAATACTCCAAACCTAGCATTATTCTTCACTCCCGGTCTTCATTTTGTTTTTTGAAAAATGAAAAATGGAGCTCACCACCACTGAAGCAGAGTGTTTTTCTCAGAAATGAGGAGCGCCTCACCAGCCCCATAAGATCACCCGCTAGGTTAACCTTCTAGCTTTGGTCCCTTTACCGTCTCTCTGCTTGAGAGTGGGGCTTGGGGTGGGGGACACCGAGAAACCTGGCTGGCCCCCAAGATGGTAGGTCTCAACTTATCCAGACCTTTGTATTCTCTTGTCCTGTGTGCTCCACTTGTCTTAAATGATGAACACTTTTATTTTCCTGCTTTCCTTAAAAAACAAAACAAAACAAACAAGAAGTTCAGTGGCACCCTTAGTGGCCAACCAAGTTTATTCTAGCACGAGCTTTTGTTGGTCGGACCTTACTACATCAGATGCACGTCTGGTAAAGTGAGGTCTGACTTTAAAAAGCTTATATTGGAGTCGGTCTTTAATGTGCCACTGAACTGCTGTTCTAGTTTGCTGCAATAGACTAACCATGGCTACCTTTCCGGAATTATTATCATGGAAAGCACCTCCCCCTACCCCTCCCGAGAGAATGTCTGTTTTGGTAAAGTTCAGCTTTCTCCTTGCCGTGTCAATAGGTGGCATCCTTAGCTATTCTCCTGCCAACTTTTGTCCAGATACGGTTGAGTTCAAACTTGAAACCTTCTGAGACAAACGGGTAAACTCTAGCCAGCTGAACTGATGACAGCTTATTCCTGCTATCTTTTCTTAGCCAACTAAAAAGATTGCTCTGTCGTAGTTCATGCCATGCCAGTAGGGTTGCCACCTTTTGTTTCCTAGCAGGGCTCTTTTAACCACTATATGCTTTCCCAAGCGCTCCATCTCTGTGCTGAGAAAAACTGGATGTGTAGAATTTCTGCTTGACACATATCTGTTAAAGGCAATGTTGGAAAGAAAGATTATTTGCCACCCACGCCTTTGCGGCCATGAGATCCTGCCTCGTTAGTTGTCCTTTTGCCTTTGCCGCTGTTGTGATCTCTTATGTATACTTTAGCTGTACTGCACCCTGTATACGAAACATATGTTTGGATCGGGACTGATACAGCACCTATTAACTCAGACCCAATTCATACATTCAGAGCAACGAAATGGTGGACACCTGAGGTGGTAAAATAGACTGGACCATTTCAGATTTAGGGTAAGTACAAATCCCAGTATTTTGAGAGCCAGTGTGGTACAGTGGTTAGAGTGCTGGACAAAGATCTGTGAGACCCGGGTTTGAATCCCCACTCTGCCATGGAAGCTCACTGGGTCAACCTTGGCTAGTCAGAGACTGTCAGCCTAACCTACCTTACAGGGTTGTTGTGCGTATAAAATGGACATAAGAATTATGTAAGCTATGTTGGTTCCCCATTGGGGAGAAAGGTGAGGTATAAATGAAGTAAATAAATCTCACGTTGGAACATTCTCATGTTCAAAATCTTCCTGTAAATAGAAAACAGCACAGGAGACAGAGTACAATGTTTCTGTCTGGGTGTGTCCCGGTCAGGAATGACTGGGCCTTCTCCCCCCCCCCCCCGCCGAAGCGGCCCCACACTCACCCGGCCCAGCCTGAGACGCCCAGGAAGCTGGAGCCCCACAAGAACTGCCCCAGGAAGACCCATGGCTGCAACGGGCAGCCAACTCCACCGCCGTGCCTCCTGGCCCGTATCGGGCCCGGGAATGCCTATGGGCACTGCGCAGTGGCACCACCGCAGCCGAAAACGGAGCAAGCAAGGTGCCCAGGAACGCCACAGCCGAGCCTCACAGGCCCTCAGCCCTCACCAGCACCAGGAAGGCTGGTGACCAAGGAAAGTCGGCAGAGGCAGCGGAGCCTCCTCCATGGGACTCCGGCGCGACGCCCAGAAGACCTGGAAGTGGGGTGGAGCCCAGCCCAAAAGCCGGGACGGCGTCTCTGCTTCTAAAGGGGGGCGGGGCTCAAGAGGGAGGAGTTGGCTGGGACACCCGGGTGTCTCTGGGGGAGTGGGGAGGGGAATAAAAGGAGGCCGGGAAGGAAGGGCCGGGGAGGATGAGCTGGGAGGTGTTTATGGCAACAAGAGAGAGAGAGAGAGAGATGCCAAGAACTGAACACCGATGGAGGCAGAGAAGTGAAGAGGGTGCTGTAAACTCCACCCCCTGCCGATCTGAGGCCCTTCCTCGCTGCTCAGAGCCACCCGCTGCCGGTGGATGTCACGGCCACGGGAGGGGACCCACCCCGGAGGGAAGAAGGCGGAGCGCGACAGGGTGTTAGGTTTTTATTTGCATGGAGATATTTATTGAAAGGAGCTTTCACAGCTCAAACCTCTCACCTCTAATCTAAAAAGGTATTGTCCATTCAACCACCTCAGCATTCTCCCACCTCTCGGCCGCTTTGTTGTCATGCATGCGCCCCCCAGGCCTCAGAAGTCAGCCCTACTAAATTCACCAAGACTTGCACCCAAATCAGGATTGCATCCCAAGTAAAAAGTGCTTAACTGTGTGCAGGATTACACCCGCCTTGACTTCCAATGATGCTACCTTAATTTGTGGAACTGTTATTTGGCAGTTTTACTCAAACGTAGCTGGTGAATCTGTTCTTCCCACTGTAATATTGATTTTGGCTGAAAATATGGAATTAGCACATTGAGTTAAAAGGCCATGTTTTGTTGTGACTGTGGGCAGAACGGTATGTTACAAGAAACCCAGGGCTGCTGCCAGAAATATCCCCCATGTTATGTGCTGCCCCTCTAACATGCAGTCAGAGTTACTCCAGGTCGTGAAGACATTTAGCTTATGTGTTTTCCCACCCTACAGCACTAGCTGTTGCTAGCAGGGGTGGGAAAACATACAACCTGGTGCAGGGATGTAGCCCAGCTTTTGTCATAATTTCTTTCCGGTTTGGATCCATGAGCAATTTCCATGTTCTGAAGGGATTTCCATCCACAGACCACGGTTTTCCTGCATTCCCCTCCAGTCCAAAATGCTTACTCATGCCATTTCTGGAGGACAGGGTACCCCAAGAACAGCATGAGTGGGTAGTTGGAAATCACATATTCTTTAATTCTTTCTATTTTCTAGAATTTTCAAGGCCTCAGAAAGGCTTAACTCTTTCCAGGATTACACTGTTAGTTGCTTTCGTGGTGAGTTAGAATACCTCAAGAAACTTATGAGTCGGTATCTTCCTGTGGGCAGCTATCCGTATTCGTTGAAGCGATAAAGATTAATATTCACTTTCGTCAAAGAGCCTCTGGAACCTGGATAAGTCGCTGCTTACTAGCAGTTCCCCTTTCTTCTCATCTGATAATCTTCTTTGATGGTATATTTATTGAGTGCCGGCAATATTCTAAGTACTGGTAGGGCTGAATCATGGAGTCATTCTTCTGTAGCCCCAGGCCTTTTTATCATGTGACGACAGGCTGAAATCTGGCTTTCTGTCTCTTGAACCTGCACATTCTTCACCACAAGCATCAGATGTGCTATTGACAGTTGCTGATTGCTACAATTCACATTTCTTGATAAGCACAAAGTTTCTGTACTGAATAGTTGCTTCACATTCAGTAGGAAATCGGGGGCTTTTAAAAAAAAAAAAATCAGGACCACAGGATGGTCTTTGAGAAAAAGCAGTACATGCCGGAAAAGAGTCAAGGGCACAGATGTAAATTTCGAGACAGTGGTTTTATATTTTAAAGGAAGTCTCTTTCTCTCTCAGGTTAAATTATGCTTATAACGAGCCAACCTTTAGGCTGGGAAATCCTCTTGGAAAAGAATTCTTGCCATTGTTAAGTACAGCAAAACGAAATGTAAAGATATATTATGTCGCATTTCTCGCCGTCTTAGCAAATAGGCCAGTGGCTTGAAAAATTGGTCATTTCCCCTTAGACAAAAGCTAAGAAAAACATCCTACTTTTACGAGGGAAATGGCATCGTTATGGCTGGCAGTGGGTACCAGGAGGATCTTGACCAGCACAGTGTGAGACTTCTGAATCGAATCAATAAGCCAGACCTTTGATGAAGCAAAGAGTTCTTTTATTCTTAAGGATGGTTCAGGTACTTCATGTTTGTTAGAGATGCTTGGTCACAGACAGCATGGATTAATATACCCCCCCACCTTCAGATACAAGCAGGCAGAGGGCCAGTCAGAACGAATACAAAAAAGAAGCACGAAAACCTCTAAGCCGTTTGTTCTCACAGAAAAGGCGCAAAACACTAAAAATTCCCGTCGTGACCTCTAATTGCAGTTCACAGGCCAGGCACCTGGCTAGAACAACAGTTCCCCAGTTCCCCAAGGTTACACAAGCAGATAAAACATTCGAGTCTCCGGAGAAAGAAAAGGGAGGTGACGAGACGAGATAGCCAGACTGTTTATATGACGCGATGGAATGCAGCAAGCCATCCTCACGGGGGAAAAAGACACATTAAGCAGGACAAGCAATAAAACCCAAGGCAACTCGTAAATTACTGATAGGCACCCCAGATTAATGGAAGACTGAAACAGACTCTGACACACTGTCACCCGATGGAAGACATTTTACAACTTAATCCTTTCATGCTTGTTACACTTCCCTGTGTTATTGATGCAATGGACATGAAGTTGAGCAAACTCTGGAGGACAGGAGGTCCTGGCAACCATGGGGTTGCAAAGAGTCAGACTCGACTGTGTGACTGAACAGCAACAACAATAACACACATCCCTCCCTCAGAGGCAGATTTTTCCTCCAGAGTTTTGTTCCCTTCTGTGACGGAGCCACCCCAAGTAACGTGGTTTTCTGCTTTGTCTTTCAGAGACTGTCTGTCCCACCCTGTCACAGAGATATAATTTGGCTTTTAGCCCAGCCCTGGAACCTGAGGGAAGAATAAGGAGCCCTCTTGGGTTGAACCCTTCAAATGGCACTTTTTAAAAGTCAAACAGAACTAAAGATTTTATTTAAAAGATTTGGAGGTCAGGTGTAATCAGGAGTTGTTAACTTCAAGGTAAAAATCAGTAGTTGTACAGACTGTAATTCTTTAGACAGGCAAATGAGAGTTATTGAAGATTATTTTTTTAGTTATTGAGATCTTAACATCGAGAGGCTTTTTCTGTGTTTTCCAAACACTGCAATGCTTCTTAACAGAGTTTCCTATTTCTCCTCTTATTTTCTTGAGGCTGGGACCTTTTTCCAGTATCTAACTCCCTTCCTTTGAATCTCTAATTTCTGCCTAGCTCTTGAGGTGTCTCAGGCAGTTTCATTTCACGCCGACGAGGATCTCCTCCTCCCAGAGAGAATTCTCCCTGATTAACTGGGCAGGGATTCTTCTTATTTCCCTAGAAGATATAACCCCTTTCCTTTGGCTTGAATGGGAGTCTCATCTCTCTACCCAACAACCTTGTCAAATCTCATTCCCAGTTCTTGTGTCTGTGTAAAACTGCTTTCAGCATAGGCTGAGTGACTCTTTCAGTTCTTCGAGTGAATTCTTCCTCAGAGCAGATTTTCAGCAGTTAAGGTACAGAATCAGCTCTCTTCTCTCAAATCGGGAATCTGTCAGAATGCCCATTCCCCCACAACATGCAGCTAATACAATTTCTGTCCTTAGCTGGAGCTGGGCAATCAGAGTGCTTGGGGTAGCCTGTCACTCAAAGCTCTCCATTCTTGAGGAGATTTAACTCTTCACCTCTCAGTACTCGGATAATGCAGCATTTTGAAGCTTATTTTACGGGCTGTCCATCACACATGTATATTCTGAAGTAAGCCCTGCAGAGTACTGCAAACTTAATCAAATAATTATTACATCTGCATACAACTAGAGATGATATAAAGACTTTTGTTATTTTGTAGGGGGTTCACACACACCATCAGGACTTCTTTTGTAGAAAAAGCCCAGCAGGAACTCATTAGCATAATAGGCCACACCCAACAGTAGAGACTCATTAGCATATTAAGCCACATCCCTGAGAGAACAGCTCCCTCCCAGGATCGGCTTCCCCAGGTGCCCCGCGGCTTGTGGGGCGCATGGGGAACCCGAGGGAAGGAAGGCAGTTTCATGATCGGCTTCCCCAGGTGCCCCACAGCTGTGGGGCACCTGGGGAACCCGAGGAGGGGAGGCAGTTTAAACTGCCTTCCCTCCCTGTATTGGCTTGGCTTCCCCGGGTGCCCTGCAGCTTGCGAGGCACTAGGGGAACCCAAGTGGGGGGGGGGGAGGCTGTAGGCATGGCCAACTCAGAAGCCAGCTGGAACTCCGTTCCTGTGCATTCCTGCCCAAAAATAGCCCTGCACATCACAGTCCAACATTTTAGATGAAGTATACCCTCCTGCATGATTAATGCTCCATTACCATGCATGCGAAGGGTGGGAAAGGGGGAAGCATCCTTTCCCCACTTGGTTGGATCACAGAGAAATATTAAACCCCACCCCCCTTCTTTTCATAACATTAACAAATGTTTGCTACTGTACTACTTCAAGCAGGATAGGGTCGAGAAGGTCTTGAAACCAAGAAATGAAAATAAAAGAGGGGTGGGAGACATGGAAAAAATAGGTGGAGGGAGAGAGAAACTGAATGAAAAAGAGAGAAATGAAGGAAAACAGAGGAAAAGGTTGTTTTTATCTTGCTTCAACACACTACCGTTTTGCAAGATCTGGCTGTGCTGGGTGCAAGGAAAGGACAAGAGAAAGGCTAGGCTGTTAGCAGGTCCCAGTTTGCCGATGCTTGCAGCCATCAGCGTGCTGTCTCATCTTGCACCAGTGGTGGTTTAGTTGATGATCATGTTAGCAAGATCTGTTAGGTAAGTTGCTTCAGTCTTGGAAGAAAGGCAAGAATAGTCAATAATAGAGTGCCTTTTACTGTGCTCAGACTTCTCTGTGTGCCTAGTGGCTGCAGCCAGAACTGCATTTAAAAATAAATAGATGTTTGGCTGGATGCCTTGTGAGGCTGGCTTCAAGGGCCTTCCAGCTGACTTGGCCCCCCCAAGCTTTATCCCCCATGTCCCCCTCTGTCGGCAGCCCTCCAGGAAAACTTTGTAATCTGCAGCTGGAGCATGATGTGTGGGTTAAATTTGAGTTCTTAGATGTGTTGTATGTGTGCAGGGGATCCCCTGGTTTCCAGCGCTTCCCCCTGGCACCGGCCAGCTGGCTGGTGGGGGAGAGTTATGCCGCAAATGCGATGTGCCTCTGTCACCTGGAAGTGACATAGGCACGTCAGTGACGTTGGGGGGCAATGCTCTGGGTTTGGGGCAAAACTCTGGTAGAATTAGCCCCCGATGGTTTGGTGAGCTAGTTTTAACGTTCTTGTTGTTTGTTGTTTGTTGATATTTTGTCTTTGAACACTTTTACTGAAATAGTGTTGAACTGAATTATATCTTGTCTGTTGTTTCTGTAGCTTCATGTAAGTATCATTAATGCTAATAATCTAACTGTATGTTGCTTATTGTTTATTTTATATTGAAAAACAATAAAAAATATTAATTGCAAAAAAAGGGAAAAAAAGAATTAGCCCCCAATGTCCCCGACATGCCTACGTCACCCAGAGGTGATGTAGGCATGGTGTACTTCTTCCTTACCCTCTCGCGGAGTATCCCCGTAAGTCCCCCGCCAGCTTGTCATTCAGACCTGGCAACCCTAGTTGTACACTGCAGCCTGTTTACCTCAGAACTCAGTGAGAACTATTAAGAGATGGACCTGCTCCAGTCTGAATATCTTCACTGTAGCTTTACTTTGGATTCTATTTCTTGAAAATGTAGGCTGGGTCTTCTTAATGAGTCACTTATTTGTTTTACCCAAGTACAAGGTGACGTATATTAAACAATGAAATTTTAATTGCAGGCTAATTCCTACACATTTGATGGGTCTAGTGTAGCATTTATGTGGGCCCAAAACCTTGTGTCCAAGAGTGTGATTTTTGCAGCTTCCCTTTTCAGAGGCAGCCCAAAATACCCTGTCCTAATCCTGCTGGGGGGGGGGGGTGCCCAGTCCCCAGCAACAGGATTTCGGGGGACATTTTGGGTTGCCCTGGAGTGGAGGAGCCATGAAATTCATACTCTGTGGGCAGCTGTCTTTGTTCCCTCAGAAAGGCTGCATCAGCTGTTTCAGCATGCCAGGATGTGTTCTTCTAGTATTAGTAATAGCAGAAAGAATGTTGTACGTAGTCAAAGTTCTGAACTTTGATTTGGAAGTTTCTTATCCCCCGAGCCATTGCATGCTGTTTCTAGCACTTAACATTCACTGCCTGATGCCATTTATTAAAACATTTATACTCACCTTTCCTCTTGGCTCAAGATGGCTCACAGGTTATAATTTAAAAAGTTACAGATGAGAACCGTAACCCAAATTTCTCCCTCTCTCCAAAGATACCTGCTGTTTACACCCAATCAAAAGTCCTGGCAAACAAACAAGACTTGAAGCGCCTCCTGAAGATCTCCCCTTGCCTCTTCAAGAAGCCCATTCCACAGAGAGGGACCATGATAGAAAAGGCCCACACTGGTCAATGCCAGGTTGGCCACCCTAAGTAGGGGAACAGCCAGCAGGAGGAACATAAGGAAGGAGATGGTCTTACCCAGTTTACCTAAGTAGGGCTGCAATAGTAATCCAACCACCTTGCCAGCATCTTTAAAGGCTCTCAAGCAATGACAAAGGATTGGAGTGCATCACACACCATTCCTCCGTTAGTCTTCCTCCTTTGCAAAACAATTCCTGTTTGCTGTCATAAATAATCCTTGGGTGCTTTGTCCACAGTGCCTCAAGTATTTTAAATGTACAGATTATTTATTTATTTTATTTATTTATTGGATTTATATCCCACCCTCCCCGCCTCTCGGCAGGCTCAGGGTGGCTGACAACATGTGCTATAGACAATTAAAACCATAAAATACAATTTAAAAACATATCCCATACTAAGCATTATACAGTGTCCTTCCTACTAGATGGCGCCACTTCACCCCAGATCAAGTGTTCAGGGTACAATCTGGCATCTTTAGCCAGTCCATGGTAGAGCTTCATTTGGGAAATATACTGAAGTAGAACAGTTCCTCACCATTCTCAGAATACAGGATATGTCAAGTGTTTTAAGATACCTTCAATTTCTTTCCCACAACTCCTGCATTTACTGTCATTCCCAAATGGAACGGAGAATCTCTAGAGTGCTGAGTCTTACAGTTACAAATATATCTGTGAATTCTGAGGACTTTGGGAAAGTATATAAGGTACAGCCAACATGCAGTGGATGGAACATTAAAATCAATCTATTAATGTCAAGGATAAGCTGTTGTGGCAGACATTGTTTCAGACCACTGGCATTAATTTCGCCTGAAGAAAGAGAAAATAAAGATTCTGCATTTAGGCCAGATGGTACATAATCCAGCTCTTACCAAAAGAAAATAGATCATTTAAGGGAGATTCCTCCTGTTTTATTTGTGTTTGGAGCAAGAAACACAACAGGATAACATGTTCGGTGAGGCGCAACTATAGGTTGTCACAAGTTAGACTCTGCCAGTCATCTGGTTCAAAGTACACATCAGGATCCCTTTTACTCCACTTCCATGTCAAGCGAGAACAACTGTGATCCTTTTGAAGATCAAGACCTCTGCTGCTCTCAGCATTCTGGAATTCTGAGGACAGTTGCACAGGCTCCCTGTGTTCGACTGACTGAAAATGGAAAGACAGCTGTAGTTTGTCAGCAGGGACCAAGTTTTGCTTGTGCTGCAGGAGTGTCTCAGTTAAACTCCAGTTCTTGAGATAGCAGTTTAAGTGGGGTTGCCAGGTCCCAGTCTTGATGTGGTTCTTAGCTACCCTGTTGCAACTCTGGTGTTTCTAGTTGAAAGCATGTGGGGGAGGGGAAAGAGAAGGTGTGTATCTCTCCTTATTATATAAAGCTGTTTTCAAGTGGCAAGATTCCATGGGGCGTCAAAATCAGTTGGCTGTAAGGACTGCCACTCAAAAGGGGTCCCTGGCCACTGGCTGCATTCTCTCGCTGCTTTGCCTCAGTCCCGCCCACAGAGCCACCAGCCAGTGTCTCGGCCTCAGTCTGGAGGGAGCCAGCGAAGGGGAAGGACTGGGTGCTGGGTCCACTCTTCTCCTCCGCCCACTGCCAATTGTCCCCTCAGTGGCCTGCTTCTGTCAGAAAAAAGACAATGGACTTTCAGCATAACCCCCTCCCCTGCCCACTGCCAGCTTGTCCAATTTCCTGTTAGAATAAACTGTGAAAAGGCTCTCTCTCCTCCTTAGCTCCACCATGGCTGGCTGGCTAATGAGGTGGGCCAGCGACCATCAAACCATTCTCTTCAACCCCTAGGGTTGCCAATCTCCGGGTGGGACCTGGAGATCTCCCGCTGTTACAATTGATCTCCAGATGACAGAGATCAGTTCCCCTGGAGAAAATGGCTACTTTGGAGAGTAGACATTATGGCATTATACCCTGCTGAGTCCTTCCATCCCCCCCCCCCCAAATGCTGTCCTCCACAGGATCCACCCTCCAAATCATCAGGTATTTAGGGTCTTGCAACTTTCTCCTCAGTGCCTGTTGCTAGGCAACCAAGCTTGCTTCTCTGAAAGCCCCTTTCCACACCTATGTTGGCCTCTGGGAGAAAACTCATTGGGGCCAGCTGAACAGAATGCCATAGAGGCCACCCTCCAAAGTAGTCATTTTCTCTGGGGTGGGGGGAGATCTGTTGTCTGGAGTTCAGTTGTAATACCTGGCGATCTTCAGGCTCCACCTGGAGGTTGGGTACCCTAGGCATAGCAGTCAGCGCTTCAGAGAAGGATCTGCTAGACCCAGGTTCTTGCTGAGTGGGTGATTTTGGGCCAGTCACAGACTTTAAGCCTAACCTACCTCACAGGGTTGTTGTGCAAGTCAAAACGGAGAGAGGACAATGATGTCAGCTGCTTTGGTCCCCATTGCAGAGAAAGATGACTTTTCCTCCAGGGGAAATATGGTTGCCAATCTCCAGGCAAGGGCTGGAGATCACTCAGAATTACAAGTTCTCTCCAGATGGCAGAGATCAGTTCCCCTGGAGAAAATGGTGGGCTCTGTGTCATTATACCCTGCTGAGGTCGCCACAGCAAATTGACGCTGAGTGCCCAAGGCCTTGGCACTCTCCCAGAGCCTCTTTCTAGAGCCCATTGTATTTATTTCCACAACGGGCCTTATTCCTAGTCCCTAAATAAACAGGGAAAGAAGTTGTAGCTCTCTGCCATGTGTCTGGTCCTGTCTTTGAAGAATATCTGATGCTGATTTTCATTTTAGTCTCCTTTTAGTAGAGTGTGACCCTTTAGGTTCTGTACCAGGGTACCTTTATGCTATTTCTAGAAATGTGCTTGATGTTTCTTTCCCATATTGGCCACAGAAAGGGTCAGACATTAAGACAGGATGAGCAAGTCTGTGTTGTGAATTTCATGAATTAAATGGTTAAAAATGGATGGAGAAAAAAATCTTACAGTTAAAATATCAGCACCTTTTCTCAAAAGGCAGTTCTAGCAGATGTCCTGTCATGAAAATCAGTGCAGACTTCAAACCTGCTTAGAATTTTGTATTTGAATAGAATATCCATTTGACTCTTTTAAAAAAAACATCATAATGATTTTTTTTACAAAATGAAAGAGGGGATTGGCCTTTGAAACTTTGTTCTCTTGTGCCTTTTTTTGTGTGTGCTGAAAACCATCACTTCCAAGCATCTTGGCAGGGGTGATTTTCAGCATAAAACAGCACGAGGAGAAAGGATTATAAAGCTCTTCTCTCTCCTGTTTAAAGCTCAAGTGCAATAGCTATTTTTTATGTGTCCCCAAAAGAACCCATTCCCTTTTGGTTCCCACCACCCACTACTTCTAACTAGAGAGGCTAACTTAGAAGGTTGTTCTGACTTGCTGGGTCAAGAAGGAAACTGCAGGGTTTTCACTTTCAAATGCACCTGCAATGTGACACAAAAGACTGTCATTGAAAAGCAGAAGGAAAATAATTCTAGTTGGCGTGCCTACAAGAGCTTCTGAAGGGGCGGTCTTAGGTTGTGACCACAATCCTTGAAGGCTTTTGGGGTAACATGAGCTTTAATGCGTAATACAAAGCAGGGTTGATCATCTCTCTCTCCATCTTAGATGAGTATCACTGATGGAGGTCAGCATCCCTTGGGTTCTTGGAGTCACGCTTCTGAATTGTTTCTCAGTTCCCTTCTTTCCCTGATATGTCAGGTGTTCATACTTTCCAGGGCAATTTTTGCCAGCTTCACTTAGTGAGAAGTTTGGTTCTTTTGTATCTGACAGTTCATGCTTTTGTCACCCTGAACTTCTGCAATGCTTTTTAAAAAAAATATTTTTATTTGCTAGATTAGATACACAGTAACATCATTTCATTATTGCGTTTTAAGTATTTTAACATTTTCTCCCCAATCCCTCCCCCTTCAGTCTAATCTTCGTCTTTCAGCCAGGAACACAGAGCTTGTAGCTTCCACTGAGCGTCTTCTTTCTGTTCCTCTTTTATCCAGTTCAGGTAGGTAGACCATTTCTCCTTGATCTGTGATGTTCTATCCTCCCATGGCAGGTCCTTATTGATTGTAGCCATTATATCTGACTGAATAAATTCGAAGAGATACTTATGCCAGGTTCTTTCTGTCCATTTACTTTTATCTTTCCACCCCACTGCTATCACTGCTTTACTAGCTAATATCATTGCTTTCAATAAATCTTGATTCTTTTTCTCTGTGGTCCCCATTACCTAGGCTACTCATCGTCATCAGTTCAAAATCTATATTCAACTCTACCTGGAACAACTCATTTATTACTTTTAATATATTTTTCCAAAATTCTTTAACTTCCAGGCATTCCCACCACATGTGGGAATACCATCCTTTCACACTTCTACAATGCCAGCAGTTTGGGCTTAGTCCTGAGAACATATTAGCTAAGGTGGCTGGAGTTCTATACCATTTAGTAAAAAATTTTAATTCCATTTCCCTAAACTTATGTATTTTTATTCCCTTAATTCCATCCATTAATTTTTTTACTTTTTGTTCTGTTAATTTAGTTTCTGCACCCCACTTCCCTTGAAGATGACCTGTTAATCCTTCTTTATCTGAGGTCATTTTTTTATATATTATTCCTGCTATTCCTCTTTTAGTTTTGTTCATTACTCTATATTGCAATGCTTTATCCATGCAGCTGCCCCTGAGAATCCTTGCGACACTGCAACTGTTGAGGAACACCAAATTATTGAAAACATATTAATTCCAGGAGACTTGTTGCACAGTCCGCATAATTATTCTGAATTTTTTGAGTTCTCTGTGTCTAAGAAAATATTCCTAGTATGTCCAGGACCACTCCAGGTAGCACATTAACATGATAGCAGAATGCCAACTTGCTGCATCTGTGCTGGAAAATATCATATCACTCCAGAATGATTCATTCACATCTCCCTCAAGAAAGATATTTACTGAATTTATTGCTGTTATTGTAACAGATCAATGTACATAAAGCTTTACAAAAAAAAACTTCAGCTAAAAAAGAAGACATATCCCAAGAAATATAAACTATTTCTAGAAGTTATATTTTTTACTGAGACCAGCTCAAGGTGACTCACAAAACAACAAAACCAAGGCAGTAAAAATAAAACCTATTCCAAAAGCCAATAAAAGAAGTCAAGACAGTAAAACAACAGAGGGCATAAAAACTAGGGCACATAAAACAGCCAACTAAAATGATAAAATAGTTATCAGGCTAGGACCAGATTATAAAACAGCTAAAAATATGAAATCCCTTAGTTAAAAACCAAGCTTCACAAACTTCAAGGGAGAGGATATTTTAAAGGCAAGGTACCGCCACCAAAGTTGCCCTGTTTTGGTTGCTACTCACTTCACCTCTGTAGTTGGGTGTAAAGAGTGGAAGGACTTGTGAGGAGAATCTTAACTGTTGGGCTGGACAATATGGCAAGAGGTGTTTCTTCAAGCAACCTGGCCAAAAGCAGGTGTTATGGGTAAGAGTCAGAGCTTAGAATTGTGCCCATAAACAGAAGGGATCTTTCAGTGCAGTCCTAAACAGAGTTATTCCTTTCCATGCCCCTTGACCTCAGTGGATTTAGAAGAGTGTACCTACTTGGGATTGCAGTGTTTGTTTCTTGATGCCATTACCTCAGTGTGTGGCTTACAGCTGAAGAGTGATTCATGGCTACTCTGTCTGTCTGAATCTCCCATTTAAGTTCTGCATCCTAAAGAAAGTAAGTATGGATCCAGTTAGGCTGCCCATGATGTAAATGAGTTAGTATAAGTTTCTGGTATGATGGTGACGCTGAGATCCTCTAGAGGTCCCCCTAGGATTTTTCCAATGTTCTTTTAGAAATTTGGCTCAGCTAGGAACCCAGAATGCTGTCTGCCTCATGGAATGTTTGAAAATATATACATATATAAAAACAAATGTCTTTTTGACATTAACCAAGAGATCTAAGCTCCAGATGCAGGGCACCAAAGCTTAGTGATTTATGTACAAGACAGTTTCATGTTACATAACACTTCATAGGTAACCGTGGCCAGCAGCCATCTCTCACATCAAACCAATTCGCATGAGTTTTGATGCCTGACTTTTGGCAAGCTTTAGTATCCATCAGCTGGTTTGATGATACACAGTTATTTGAGAGGGATATGTTCATTCTTCTTCAAAGATGATCCACAAAGGTAAAGAATATTTATATTTAGTCTAGAAAGAAGCGCCAAAGGCTGTACCATGCTTGAGTTATTTGGCACAAAAATTATACTGTGGTAATTCAGTTGCACGAAAAATACAGTCTGGAATCCCAGTCCGAAATTGGTTTGGAAATAAACCCTACTGATTTCGATGGAGCTTAATTCCATTTAAGGATCTTAGCTTAAAGGCTCAAGAGCAAAGGCAGGAATGTGTTGGTTGGATCCCTGAAGATTTTATCACATGATGATCTGATTTTGCAGTTGTTTCATACACACCCAGCTTGCAGTGACCTACAAGTGAAAAACTATTAACGTGAATTGAGTTTTGATGTAGTTAACTGAGGGGAGGGCAAGATGATGGGCTGTATGACCACCATGGCTGTTTACTCATGGGGAATTGGGATGGGAGGTTCCAGAAGGCACAGTTTGTGGTGCTGCCAGGGGTCCCCCTTCAAACCAGATCAAAGGAAAACCTCCATGGCTGCAGGCAGAGGATCCATGTGAAAGCTTACTTTCAAAATGGTGGCACTAAGCTAGGGTTGCCAGGTCCCCTAACTGCTCCAGCGGGGGGGGGGGGATTGGGGGGTATTCCAGGATGGGTGGGGACATCCCAAGCCCCGCCCCCAAGAGCAATCACCCATGGGCGACCCTCTCCCTCCCCTCCTGCCATTTTTAAAGGGCTTCAGCTGATCAATGTGGAGCATGTGGCCTGCAATTAGCTGGAGAGCCCTTTAAAATCTTTCAGGAAGGAGGGAGAAGGGGTGTCAACAGCCTCATGCTCTGCACTCAAAAAGACCATTTAAGGGGTCTTTTTGTGAGCAGGGTGGGGGCAGCAGTATGCAGGGCTGATTTCCCAGTGGTGATTCGCCATTTGGGATTCAGGTGTGTGCACCGTCGCACCGCTCACTGCAAGCACCGCTTGTAGCCAGCCTTGTGTGCCCTAGTCACCTAAATCCTATGCAGCAAATCGCTGCTGGAAAATCAGCCCCGTGTGCCACCGTCCCCACACTGCTTGCAGAAAGACCCTTTAAAAAGTCCTTTTGGGAATGGATTGTGTGGCCAGCTACAGCCCCTCTCCATCCCTCCTGAAAGGGTTAAACATGTGCTCCCCGGCGATCAGCTGAAGCTGTTTAAATCTTGCGGGAGGGGAGGGGTGGCTGCTCTTGGGAGTGGGGGTTGGGGGCAGGGCTCCCCCCCCAGCCAGGTGGCCGGGGAGCTCCCAAAAGCGGGGGAACTCCCACCCAGACCTGGGAGCTGGCAACCCTACACTAAGCTCCATTTTCCTCCTCTTTCACTTCTTTAATGGGCCTTTTTTTCTTTAACTGCTGAGGGGTGGCTTTTGGCTGTTGGGGGCAAGTGGGATCACCAGGTAAGATTCCTGTTGTGTGCTTTTACACAGATGTGGCAAGGGGGAAGGGGTTGGGGAGGGGGCAGTGCCAGTACGGAGCGGCATGAGGACACTGGCATGTGAATGCTGTTCCTGACCGCCCTTGACCCATTTGCTTCCTCTGTGGGGGTCACAATTTCACTCCCTTGTGTGAAACAAGCCTTGGTGGGAAATTTTGCATAGCATTTTGTATGCTAGTATGGATTGCGAGCTGTCTCTAAGCCTCTGAATTGGTTCAGATAATTGATGTTTCAGTTAACTGAAGGATTTTTGTGCTGTTAGAAATACAGGCATATGTACATTTATTGTCTAATAGTGCCAGTATATTAAATCTAAGGGCTTTTACGCTAACTGGTGCAGTATGCAGACACCACTGGCTAATCACACTATGGCCATTTTATATGAATGGATGATATTACTATTCTTATCGACAGGAATCTGCACATGTCTTTCTGGCCTAAACTCTCCCAGGCATCCCACTATACCTCCTGTCCTTGGAACCAACCCCTGCTGTCCCTGTATTTTTAACTTTCCCTTATGACATTTCTTTTAGTTGATAGCATTGATGCGTATTTCTGGACTTTCTGATCCAATTTTGCTTCAGCAAGCTAAATAGAAAATATTGACTTTGTTTTAAAGGATCTGAAAAGGCTGACATCCACTTCCGTAAAAAACCAACAACTCCTTCCCTTAATAACTTTTTGTACAAATAGGCCCCGTCCACACGAGCAAGGTAAGCCGGACGGGAAGTGACACAAATTTGTGCCGGCGCAATTTGCGCCGCTTTTGCAGGATCACACAGGTTCAGGGGCATAGAGTTTAAAAACTCCTGGGGGGGCGGGGGCTCTTCCGTGCGTGCATGCGAAGCGTGCGTGCGCGCTGGGACCATGTCCCTGCCACCGCCGCCTCCCCCTGCCTAACCGCTCCTGCTTCCATCCCTCCCTCCGTCCGTCCAGGGGCAAGCTGGGCATTTGCTTAGTTGGCCCCTGGACGGACGGAGGGAGGGTCGGAGTGGCCAGGCTGGGGGAAGGGAGAGAGAGATGGCGGCAGTGGCGGCCCTAGGAAGGGCCGAGGGAGGCACGGCGGAGGGCACACCATTTCCCCCCCGGGAAATTTTGGGGGTGGCTCGAGCCCTCGAGCCCCCCTGTAGTTGATGCCTATGCACAGGTCCATGGACCTGTGAGGGCGAACTGCCGCTGCGTGATCACACGCAGCCACGGGCGAGTTGGTTTTTCCCCCCCGGCCATTTTCAGTGTGCTTATCTGCTTCTACAAGGGATCGATGACTTGCCTCTCCACCCTCGGGTCATCCGATGATGCACATACCGGGATGGGAGGGGGAAAAAACCCAAAAAGCCCACTCCCCAACGCCACTTGTTTGCGCTGGCGCGATCACACCAGGAAAGGTCAGTTCTGGGCCGTCGCAAACCATTTGAGACTACCTTTTCACTGGTAGCTAAATAAGCCAATTCCCCACCGGCTCAAAGTGGTTTGCGACACTTTGACACTGGCTGCAGGACGCTTCCCAGATGTGCTTGTGTGATCACGCCACTTTGAGCTGGCGGAGAATCGTCCTTCTTGTGTCGCAAATGGGTGCGTATGATCACGCCCATAGTGTGTTTTTTTGTAGTAAGTCAGAGTAGACCATTTTCATTCCTACACTGTAGATAGAGAGGAGCAAAACCTGGATATAGTAACTTGCTTCAGGCCACCCTGTATGTTCTTGGCCAAGATGGGGTTTACAACCTGGACTTCTTGTTCATTTCTGAGCCTCTCTTTATCAGTGTGCTACACGAGGTCTTCACTTTTTTCTCACTTTTTCATGGTGGTTAATACAATACTACAAAACAGAAGAGGCCAGATGAAAATACTACACCTTAGATTAAAATTAATGTACCACTAGCTGAAAGATTTGGCATCAGAACCACAGTTTGATGCAGAATTACTTGTACATACAACCGACTGATTTCTGACACTGTGCAGAAGCCTTGCTTGTTATGATTTTTCAGGTCAAAAGAACTGAGGGAGCAGAAATATTTTCCCCAAGTGCCTTAAATATGTGGATGTTCACCTTTGGTGAACTAATTTGCACCCGTCTTCTATCCACTACTGTTTCAGTTCAGTATTTTGTTTTGCCCACGGTCTAAGGTGTATTCGATCCTGTCCAGTTGTGAGTTGATTTGTAAATATATTGCTGTTATAATGCTGCATAGCCAATCAGCTTGGGCTACAAACTGGGAGGGGCATTTTAGACCAGGGAAATAGGATGGGGAAATAGCTCCCAGCAGACTACTGCCCCAGTCTCACAATGGGTGCATTTTTGCAGCTCAGCTGCTATGTGAGGATCTGAGCATGATTGGTGGTTTGATCTTCCTTTGCACGTGTTGCTTGTCTTCAACTCTCCCTCTCCCTCTTTGCAAAATGTAGGCATCCAGGGCAGAAAAATCAGTGCTTGGGGTGGAGGGATCTTCCTCTCTGTGTTCCTTTCCCACTTATAAGCATTTGTCCCCAGTGCCATTTTTTGTATGGCTGTGGGCTAATGTATGCGAAATACTTTGAGCGCTCAGAGGCTCTATATAAATGGGAAGCATTGTTATGCAAATAGTTTTCACATTTTTCTGTATGCATCAGGCTAGAAACAGCCCTCAGTCAATAAGATCAAAGGCTTTCTTTAAAAGCACACACAAGTGTGCAGTTCTGTGCCATTACTGAATACGAAATGCCAGAGCTGTCTTATTGGACGCAAAACTGTTTTAACTCTTAAAAGAACTGTGTCACTTCATCTGAGAAGCATTTCACATTTCAGTTCTTTGGCTGCGACTGGCCCTCAGCAAGTCTCATTTGTTTGGCCTGTAGAGACGGTTCCTGACTGAGAAGCAGCCCACCCTTTTTAAAGGCAGTAATGATCATTCTAGTGCTCAAAGCACGAAAGAGGAACAAGGAAAACCATTCCCAGTTCACAAAGCAAACCTTTGTGCCGGGGCGGGCTGGCCATACGGTGAAAATTCCAGTACTATCCTGAAGGCCACGGGCAGCCTAGAGCCCCTACAGAGGTTGCTGGACTTGGACCCAGGCTGTGGCAGTGATGATTATGGGTGCAGGCTTGCCCATAGCCTGGTTCTAAGCTGCCCAATGCTTCCAACATTGCCACTTAGCTTACTCCAGGGTTGTTTTAACAACTGCCCACCCACCAACCCTTACACTGGACAAAGGTGCTGTCAGCACTGATGCTAGTGATAGCGTCTGGCATGGTCTGTATCGTAACGTGAGATCAGGCAGCTCTTTCTTATACTTTAGTTTGGAACTGGCTAAACCACACCCCTAGAACAGTAAGGTCCAATCATAAGTGAGCACTTAGGACCAATAGGGTTTGTTCCCATGGAAAGTCATAGTCTTCCCCAGGGGTCCGTTGAGGCCGGAGCGAGGTGGAGCAAAGCTCCGCCAGCTCAGGAGTGGCCACTAGGGCAGCCACGGGCTGAATCAGATTCTCTAATCTGATTCAGCTCGCTGCCGAATTGCTGCCGAAATTCGGCGGCAACTTTAAAAGCCACTGGAGGGGAGGGGGTTTGAGGGAGAGGCTCCAAACTTGCAGGGTAGCTGATGGGGCCTCTCCTCGAAATGCCCACCAAGGTTCAAGAAGATTGGACCAGGGGGTCCAATTCTACGGGCCCCCAAACCGGTTGCCCCCATTCCCTCCATTGTTCTCTATGGGAGGAAAAAAGTTAACATTTTTTCCCTCCATAGAGAACAATGGAGGGGATGGGACAATCTGTTTAGGGGCCCATAGAATTGGACCCCCTGGTCCAATCTTCTTGAAACGTAGTGGGTATTTTGAGGAGAGGCCCCAGCAGCTACCCTGCAAGTTTGGAGCCTCTCCCTCAAACCTCCTTTCCTCCAGCCCCTCATATACCCTATGAGTTTTTGCCATTGATTTCAATGGCCCATAGGATATAATGGGGCTGAAACTGACATTCCCTTTCTGACACACTTCTGGTGACGTCAGGGGACATGGCATATGCTAATGAGTTATGCTAATGAGTTATGCTAATGAGCTCCTGCACCTCTTTTTCTACGAAAGGACCCCTGGTCTTCCCTGATTGGTCCATTGTACAGCAGCAGCCAATCAGGCTGTTGATTTTAGGATACTGAGAGTCTACGGAGCTCGTGACTGAAGCTCAAGCTCATTCTACAATTCAGGCTATCCATATAACACAATACATAACAGTCTGAGTTCAGAACTGTGACTCTGTGCTCTTTAATGTGTTTCCCTGTGTCATATTTAGCCTGCCTTTCTCCAGGGGATTCTTTCGTGGGCTAACCTTGAACAAAGAAGTAGCAGCAAATATGCAAACATTATCAACTGATGTTCCAGAGCAATTCAGTGGCAATGTAGTGGAGTGGGCTTAGAAAAGAAGTGTCCAGATCTTGCAGAGAGGAGGAGGAAAGGTTCTTCCATGGTCGGCATATTTACACGTTGTGCAGGGCAGAGCAAGAGTGTCAAACTTCTGTTAAGGACCCATGGGCTGAAACTCCACTCATATCATGCAGCTCATGGGGCTTTGGAGGAGTCACTATGGGCTTTTTCCCACTCACATTGTGCCGGCATTCTGCCTCCGTTTGTCCCGGCGCTGGGTGTCAATTTCACACCCTTTGCTGTGGCGCATGTGTTAATACGGGGCTTCACGCCATTTTCTCCGCACCTTCGGTAAACCTAAAAAAAAAGGTTTACCGAAAGCGCGGAGAAAATGGCGCGATGCCCCGTATTAACACGCGCGCCACAGCAAAGGGTGTGAAATTGACACCCAGCGCCAGGACAAACGGAGGCAGAACGCTGGCACAATGTGAGTGGGAAAAAGCCCTATGTCTCAGCACATTTGGCCATGGGGTGATTTTTTTACTGGATTTTGGGAGGCTGAGAGCCACATCAGTAATACCATGTGGGAGGTGAGTTGTTGAGTTTTCTAACAGATGTAATCCTTCCACTTCTTTTGGGAAGGATCATAGATATTAGACAACACATTTGTATTTATATTCAGTCACCCACCTAACAAATGACATCATTTAAATTGTAAGTGCATTTTTCAATTCTGTTAGCTTTGGAAGAGTCTTTTTAGGTTGAGGAAGAGGAGTAATGTTAAATAAATAAAACCGTTGGATGTCAAGGCTGACCTTCGCTGACACAAGGTTATTGTGAGGATAAGGCTGGGTGGGAAAACCATGGATGTCACCCTGCACTCCTTGGAGGAAGGGTGGGATAGAATGTAATAAATGTGATCTATAATAGTTTCATAAGACATTTGCTCAAAAAAGGAATAAAAACTCACATGTGGGAGTGTTGTGATCATCCCCATGTGAGCCACATGCAAGCATGAGGCACTGCTCATTTATATGCTTGCCAGAACTAGGGTTGCCATCCTCCAGGTGGGGCCTGGGGATCTCCCGCTTTTACAATGATCTCCAGCTGACAGAGATCAGCTCCCCTGGAGAAAATGGCTGCTTTGAAGGGTGGACTCTATGGCATTGTACCATGCTGAGGCCCCTCCCCAAACCCCACCTTCTCCCGGCTCCACCCCCAAAGTCCCCAGGTATTTTCCAACCTGGACTTGGCAACCCTAGCCAGAACCTCTCTGCAGGCAGTGTTAGATTGTCCAACCAGACTACTTTTCAAATTTGGTCCTATCCCTAGTTTTCATAACTAGTTCTGGCTAGCTGAGGCCAAATTTCAGAAGCTGTCTGGTTCAACTTACATGTCCCTATTTTGATTACATCTCCCCCCCCCCCCATTTGTAATATGTTACAAAGATTGCACAAAATTCACAACACTAATCTGTACACTGGAAATTATTTCTTTGCATCCTTCAGTAATTTGTTAATTTAGTTAATAAAGCTATATCCCAAACATTATTAAAGCAGTCTTTTTTAGGGCGGGGTGGGGGGAGGTCTGTTTTCTTCCAGCATGCTGCAATAACCATCTTACCAGCTCCAGGCAATGTTGCAACTAAGTGAGGATCTGAAGAAATGACAAATCCTTTTAAATATCCTAACAATGTTATCTATCTCAATCTTAATATTATCTTAGATTTCAGTGGTATAAGAATGTAATAAGAGCCCTGCTGTATCAGACCAGTAGTCCATCTAGTCCCGCATCCTATCTCACACAGTGGCCAACCAGTTCCTCTGGACTGCCAGCAACAGAACATATAGGCCAAGGCCATCTCCTGATGTTGCCTCTTGGCTCTGGGATTCAAAGGTTTAGTGGAGCTTCCCCTCAGTCAACATGGCTAAGTAGCCACTGATAGATTTATCCTCCATGAATCTATCTAATCCCCTTGTAAAGCTGTTTATTCCTGTGGCTACATCCTCTGGCAGTAAATTTCACATTGTAATCACTCTCTGAGTAAAATGGCATTTCCTTTTGTCCACCCTGAACCTACTGCCCATCAGCTTCATTGGGTGCCCTTGAGTTCTAGTATTTTGGGAGAGGGAGAAAAATTTCTCTTTGTCAGTTCTCTCCACTCCATGCATAAGTATGTAAACCTCTATCATGTCCTCGTTTCACCGTCTAGAACACAGATTCTTCAGTCTTTCCTCATAAAGAAGGTGTTCCAACCCTCTAATCATCTTGGTTGCCCTCCTCTGTACTTTTTCCAGCTCTTCAATGTCCTTTTTGAGATACGGTGACTAGAACTGTACACAGTGTTCCAAATGAGGCTGCATCATCTCTCTTATATATAATTCTCTGCTGGTGGTGGTATTCTCCTGAACATTCCACACGCCACCCCAGCCTTTGGTCCCCTGGCCTGTCAATCAAAAGCTGTCTGTATCCACTGGCTGTGAGTACTCGCATGCCATTGGCTGGGTGCTGGGCCTGCTCCTCTTCCCCACCCATTCCTTCAGCCCCTGTGCCCTGTCAGACAGAACTCTTACTGAGGTCTGGAGGAGGCAGCCATTGACCATGTGCTAGCCTGGAAAGCTACAGAAAGGTCAAGGTAGTGAAAACTCTGTAGAGATCTGTAACTTCCTAAGTTAAGGAGAGTCCTATATTTTAACACCTGATAGAGGGGCAGAGGAATTGCATTTTACCCATTTCTTTTTTAACCCCTTGCTCCATCTAGTACTGTGCTAAAAGTATACTTATGAACATTTTCTTTTTAATAAATACTATATGGCTTTGGCTGCTGGTGATGGTTCTCTGTACCACATAGACATCCACCGTCTTGGGTATGGTATTTTAAAAGGAGCATCAGGAGGAAGGCAGGCAGTTGGGAAGTGGCTATTCCTCCTGGGATACACAAGGCAGTAAACTGTCCCCATGGTGACCAAGCATTGGGCAGCTGGAGACAAGGAGGCAAGGCCTCAGAACTTGGAAGGGAAGCTGCAAGTCCTGACCCTCCCAGTGGGCAATTCCTACAAAAGTCAGGTGGTGGCATCAGGTTACCAGAAAGAGAGGGAGAAAAAAGCCTATCAAGGTATTAGGAAAACCTTGGAGGTTAGGGAGGAACAGGGCCTGCATGCCTGAGCAGGCCCATTCCACCACAGGCTGACTGCCCTGTAATTTCCTAGTTTCCCTCTGGATCTCTTTTTAAAAATTATTGTAACATTTGCTATTCTCCAGTCTTCTGGTACAGCAGCTAAATTTAGTGATAGGTTACATATATGGGTTAGTAGGTCAACAATCTCACACTGAGTTCCTGAAGAACCCTCAGGTGTATGCCATCAGGACCTAGAGACTTATCGGTTTTTAATTTCCCCAGTAGGTCTAGAACTTCATCTCTGGTCACCTCAATTTGGCTCAGTTCTTCAGACTCTCTTCATGAAAATATGGGCCGTGGCATGTGTATGTGCCCCACACTTTCCACAGTGAACACAGAAGCAACATATTCAATGAGCTTCTCTGCCATCCCTCCATCTTCCTTTTGCAATCTCATTATTCCTTTGTCAACCAAAGCCCCCACTACTTCTCTGGCTGGTTTCCTGCTCCAGATACATTTAAATAAATGTTTACTGTTTGTCCCGATGCTTTTAGCAACCCACTCTTCAAAATCTCTTTTTGCATGCCTAATAATTACATTTCGCCTATGGTCCCTTCTGTTCATTTCATTGGGGCAGACCTCCCACTTTTTAAAAGAAGCCTCTTTAGTTTTTATAGCTTCCCTGACTTGCATTGTTAACTATACAGACCTTCTTTTAAACTTGGCAATATATTACTGCATAACTTATAATTAATAAACTGAACTACATTTTGCCAAAACAAATTGATTTTTGGAAGTGCCCAAAGCACATGTATCAGGTCTGCATAGGTATAGGAATACCAAATTCAAAGACAGTGCAAGCAACAATGGCTGTGACCACACTGGCAGCTTGGTGCGATGTGGTGCCATTTCTAATTTAACCGGGTGAAAGTATTGCGGGGCATATCAGCCACACAGCACACCCTGCTGCAGGCTACCTATGGACACATCCCATGGTAAAGCATCCACATTATTGTAGCGCATCAGCCACAGAGTGCATCGCCAAAAATCCCCAAAAATCATACGCACACATAGTGTGCATGCGTGCACATGCGCACAGAGGCATTTTTTTTTGAAAACACATCTCCAGTGGCAGAACGGATCTGCAGGTTCAGACTGCCAAATCCGTTCTGCGCGCGCTCCCTCGTGTTCACACATCCGGCCATGTGCGATGAATACATAGGGAAACAAAAACACCACTTCGGAGGTGGTGGCGTTTTAACCCGGCTCCAAGTCATCCTCTGATGGGGTGAGTATGCCTGACAGATGTGGCTGTGTGAACAGGCCCATTTAATCCATTTGTGAAATGTGCCTATATCGGATTAAACTGCCAGTCTGAACACAACCAGTGAGTACAGCAAACTGCCTGATAAAGCAAAGGTGTTGTGGGGTAAAAACAGTGTAAAAGAATTGGTGGCACCAAGAGGAATAAAATAAACCAAAGGCCCCAACCGTGGCAACATATGTGTTTGTTCTGTACTGGGATGAACAAAAGTAACACATGAAATCAAAAAGAAACAAGAAGGGTCATATTGGCTCATTCTTAATGATAACATGATTCTACCTATTCTTAATTATAACATTATGAAGTGTTGTGATGTGTTATTAAGAAGAATATTTTGAAATATCTGGAAAGGGGATGGGCGTGGGCCTTCTTCATTTCTTTGTAACTCTGGTCTCTCCGACAGCTCCTTTTCCCAGTCTACAGTGAGACCAATATCAACCCCCTCCCCTCCAGCCGAGACTTCAGGACATGTCTTTCTTATGACTTCATTGTGTTTGGTATGTCAAAATATGTCATCAATGAGGCAGGCAGATACACAGACAACATAAATACCACCCTCTCTGGGAAACTGATCAACCATTTTGTTTTGATTTTCTGGATATGACTTTTCTTCTGTAAATGACTTTGGCTGAGTCTCTGAACTTTGTGTAAACACTTTGCTGAGAGCCATAATATAAATCCTTACAGAAGGAGGAGGAGAAAAAAAAATCACCCCACATCAGAGTGCTGTGAGTAATGTGAAGTATGGGAACAGCTTTTTGATCGCCCTCGCTGAAGCTGACTATCCTCTGAGTCATAAAAGAAGACAAACTGGGGAGATAAAACAACGCTGCAAAAACCAAGCAAGGCATCACTAAGAAAATGGAGATGTTTATTTTTCATGAGTTTAAGGAGGCATCATCACATATGTGACATGTCACCATGGCACCTTTGGGCATAAATGGAACAGTATTAGCAAACAAGAACAATTTCCTCAGTGCAAAACATTCCCGTTTTGGAGCATCTTCTGTTTCCAGCGAGGCAAGTTAGTGCCAGAGCAGAAGCTTGGGGGGTTATCCTTGGAAAATAAGGACTTGGAGCCAAACTATATTTTACATGTGATCACAGCAGGGACTGGCAGACGTATGGCAGCTGTGAATTCCCTGGGACAACTGTATCTGAAGTGCTGAGGGGTCTGAATGTGACTAGGACTCCTGCTTGTATGTGTGGGGGGGGACTCCTGCCCATATTGTTTTCTTGATCCAAAATGGCCCTGGTGGTGTTATTTGCTCTGTAGGGCACTGAATTCTTGTATATGCAGTCCCAAGAATGGGGGTGAAGAGTACTGGACTCAGGAGACCAGGAACGGTGAAATCATGAAGCCTTTATTGAGTGATTCAGCATGCCCAGTAGATGGGCAGAACAAGCATGCTTCCAGGGCTCCAGGGCCCTCATTATATGCTGGCCGGAGCCACACCTCCAGCCGCACCCAAAAGACCTGATAGGGGCTTAACATATGCGCATGTTTGTCATAGGTTCCCTGGAGGAGCCTTTGATTGCATTGGCTCTCCAGGGAGAACCTAGGTCCCACATTGGTGGAAGCTTTCAATACGGATGTCTATTGTTCCTCCAGATTCAAGCTCCCCTCTCTGCCTGACCATGTGCTCTGGTCATGCGGCGGGCGCCATTACCTGGGAGCACATGGCAGGCTGGTTGCTACACAGAGCATACTACATTACAGGGGGAAATAGTGCCCCCCCCTCACTGTTTTGGGCCAGTCTGATGCAGGGAGAGGCAGGAACCCTCTTCCTCCCAAGCTATGGTCCTGTCTAGTAAAAAGTTGAGTTCAGACATGAACACACATGAAACTGCCTTATACTGAATCTGACCAGTGGTCCATCTAAGTCAGTATTGTCTACTTGGAATGGCAGCAGCTTTCCAGCATCTAAGATTAAGGTCTTTCACATAGAATCACAGAGTTGGAAGGGGCCATCCAGACCATCTAGTCCAACCCCCTGCTCAATGCAGGATCAGCCTAGAGCATCCCTGACAAGTGTTTGTCCTGCTGCTGCTTAAAGGTTGCCAGTGAGGGGGAGCTCACCACCTCCCTAAGCAGCTGATTCACTGTTGCACAACTCTTACTGTAAAAAGGTTTTCCCTAATATTGAGCCGGTACCTTCCCATCCTTAACTGAAACCCGTTATTGTGAGTCCTCTGCTGCCAACAGGAACTGACAGCCCTTCAAATACTTCAAGAGAGCAATCATGTCCCCCCTCAATCTCCTCTTCTCCAGACTAAACATTCCCAAGTTCTTCATAGGGCTTCATAGGCCTTTCTTCATAGGCTGTCTGTGGCCTCGCTTAAAAACAGAGGGTGCCATATGTGCCTGCCCTGCAAGCAGCAAATTCACTGCTTGCAGGGCAGGCGTGCGCAGAGCCCCACTCTTTCCAAGCGGGGGCCACTGGCTCCTGCCCTGCAAGAGCTGAGTTCACCGCTTGCAGGGCAGGCGCGCTTGGCCCTTGCTCCCCCCCCCCCCCATTGAAAGGGAAGGTTTCCTTTAAGTGGTTGGGAAAAAGCAGGCGCATGCGTGAGCTGCATCCAGGATGTGATGCCGTTACTCTGCGTGATGTCATTGCGTCAGGGATGGCCATGCCCCCTCCAGGAACACCCCCCCCCAAATCCCCCCACTGGGGAGAAGATTGTCAACCCTTGACCCCTCCCTCCTCTCCCCTCTCACTAATATATACCACATGCCAGAGAGAGCCTGTTGAAAGAATGTGTGTGTGGCAAGCTGTGTATGCCCTATGGAGACTCCCATCCTCTCACAGATTCAAAGCAGTAGTGAGACCCTTATTAGCTGCACTTTAAAAGCATGTTCAAGAAAAATATTTGTATTGCCTGTACTTGGCCTGCAAGGTCAGATCTCAGAGGATAGCTGATTCTGTAGGCCCGCAACTCAAAAGGCCCTGGCCAAGTTCTAATCATACCCACCCCCTTGATAGGAAGGGAACTCACATCAGAGAAACCAGGAAACTTCCCTGACAGTAAATTCTAGCTAGATAGGTGTTATGTCTTGTTTGTTATGATGCATTGCATTGTCAAGGTTCTGGTAGTTCAATCCCCTCAATTTTATTGGCTGCCTAAAAAAGACTCCTTATTGGTCCTAAAGCCATTCTAGGGAACCAATCACAGAGCCCTGCTTAGGTCGAATGAGACTGCATGTAAATAGTTACAATGTATATAGTTAGCTGTTGAAATCCTATAACAGTGATGGTGAACTTTTTAGAGACCGAGTGCCCAAACTGCAACCCAAAACCCACTTCTTTATCGCAAAGTGCCAGCACGACAATTTAACCTGAATACTGAGGTTTTAGTTTAGAAAAAAGAACTCGTACATTAACATCTTTTGTCTTAAAAGAAAAACACAATAACAGAGCTTTCAATTATACAAACAACTTTTTATTGAAAGGAAAACGTTTGCATTTGGCATGCTTTTGAACAATTAATGTGATTTTTGCTGTTGTATGCATGCTGATAATTTGTCTAACCTTGGCTCATACTTTGTAAGTTTGAGAGCAGCCCAGCCTCGAGTCTGTGTCGTCTTTTTCCTTTTAGAGACTGAGTGCCCAAACTGCGTGCATGCCCACAGAGAGGGCTCTGAGTGCCGCCTCTGGCACGCGTGCCATAGGTTTGCCACCACTGCCCTATAGAGTGCTGCTGTTGCTAGAGCTGTCCCAGAGCTGAATGATGTCTGAAGTAAAAGCTCCTGACTTCAATACTTAAAAACAGGATTGCCAGCTCTGGGTTGAGAAATACCTGGAGATTTGGGGGGTAGAGTTTGAGGAGGGCGGAGTTTGGGGAGGGGAGGGATTTCAATAGGGTATAATGCCATAGAGGCCACCTTCTAAAGCGGCCATTTTTCTCCAGGTGAACTGATCTCTGTTGCCTAGAGATCAGTTGTAATCCCAGGAGATCTCCAGATAACACCTGGAGACTGCCGACCCAATAGCTAGAGCAGGGGCCCCCAACTTGGTGCCAGTGGGCACCATAGCACTCACCTATACCTTTCCTGGCACCTAGCAATTGCTTTTAGAAATGGGGAGCAGGTGGGACTTCTGTCCAGCAAGGTTTCTGATTGGGCATTAGGGATCTGGTTGTCAGAGCAAAGTTGTTTAAAAAATTGCTTTAGCAGCCACTGCCACTGCAACATAAGGATCGCCACTGTGTAACAGAAGGTAAGCTGTGGCAGCCATTTTGTAGCTGTACCCACCACACTCTGTCAGGATGCCAAAGTTGCCCACCAGCTCAAAAAAGCTGGGGACCGTGAACTAGCAATCAGTTGAACAGGAGTGGGGAGGGATCTGGGAACACCTTTAGAGTTGTTCATAGGCATTGGGGGTGGGGGGGCAAGTATCAGACAAACCTGAACATCTGGCATTCAATTGAAAACAGCCATCGGCCATTACAGTCTATAGATACAGATTTATATCTCTCTCCTTAGGCTGAAATCCTATGCGCTGGAAACAGAGTGAAAACTAGTTCAATTATATCTCAACGGTGAGTATGATGACTGTATTAGGATTCTACCTCCTTGATGGCAGTCTTTTAGGGTTCCTAGGGCTTAACCACTGCAGCAATGAGTCAGTGTGTTCTTTGGCTAGTGCTTGAGGTAACAGAGAGTTGGTAGCTCTGTAAGCGCCTGAGCCTTTAAAGGGGAAGAGCTGATACTGTATCCTTCCCCTGTGGCAGGGAGTTCCTGCTCTCATTGCTAGAAAACTGAAGAGGGCTCCATTTCACATTAGTCACGTGGCATGAGAAGAGCTGCTCCTCACCAAGGACATGCAGGTCTCCTGGAACACCTTTTTAGACCACCACAGGGATGCCCAAAAAGGAGTGCTGTTCCAGGTTTTGAATTAAGCTTGCCAGGTGGAAACCAGCCATTCTCCCTCTATCTTTACATCTGCTGTGAATCTGAAGAAGCTATTCCCCTCCACCACCCCTCAGTCCTATCATCCAGTCCTCTGGCTACCGTGCGGCCGCTCTAGACTCCTGCTTGTTACACTAAGCCGGACCGACCACAGTGCCAGGGGAGGAGTGGATCTCCCATCTTGCAATTCAGCAGTAGATTTAAATTTAAATATGTTCAAATGCAAAAAGCGAACCTCCAGGTTGCAGTCTAGCAGGTCATCTTTGAATAATGAATACGCTGAACTTTAGAAAAACTTTTAGGAAACTTGCAAGTTCCTCAGGGCAGCCCGGGGGGTGGGGGATCCCCCGCTAAAGGGGTTCCCGATCCGCTGGCCAGCATTTGGCCAGCGGGGGGAACCCCACCCCCGATGTCGTCCAGCGAGGATGACATAATGACCTCACAGGAAGTGACGTCAGCACGTTGGGGGCATTGCCAGGGCGACGCTCTGGCAATCGCCTCAAAACTCTATGATACCATAGAGTTTTGGGGCGATTGCCAGAGCGTCGCCCTGGCAATGCCCCCAACGTGCTGACGTCACTTCCTGTGATGTCGCTGGGCATGCGCGCCAGGAGAAACTCCCGGCCAGAGGAGGACTCCCCCCCGCCGGTGAGTTTTGAAGACTTGGCAACCCTATCTGGGCTTCTCACCCGGCTTGTTATTGACAAAGAAAGTGAGTGATTCCATCCCAACCTGTAGTTTGAAATAGAATTTGGGTTAGGAAGCAAAATATACCAATTGCTACCAAGAACTCCTTAATTTTTATTATTACAAGGGGGTGACTTGCAGGGGACATCTCGTTTCGGTTCCCCCGCTGTTTCCTCTTCCCGCTCCCTAGCAGCTCCCCTAGCCTCTCCGGTTTTCCTGCTTCCTTCTCTTCTCACCTACCAGCCAAGCTACCTTTATCTTCCTCCCTGTGATCAGCTTTCCCTTTCATGGCGGCCTTTCCCAGGTGGTGGTTTTGGCAACTGGCCTGGGCTAGGCCCAGTTGGGTGCTGCCAGTCACTGAGTTGGGCCCAGTAGCACAATAGGGAACCTGCAAGGACTTGCACAGGGCACCTCACTTTATCCTGTACCTCCTTCCCACCCCTTCCTATTTTCCTCCTCCTGGACCCCCCCCCCCCCATCGTTCCCTGCTTCCTTTTCCCCTTGGCACATACCAACCAACCTTTTATCTGCCCTCCCATCTTCATTTTTATTTATTTATTTACTTCAAATAAACCCCACCATTCTTCACAATGGAGACCCAAAGCAACTTACATCATCCATCTCTCCTCCATTTTATCCTCATAAAAACCTTGTAAGTTAGGCTGAGTGTGTGACTGGCCAAAAGTCCCCTAAGTGAGCATCTACAGCAGAGATGGGATTCAAATCCTAGATCCTAGTCTGAAACTCTGAACATTATACCCCACTGGCTTTCATGGCATAGCTGCTGTTGAACAACAGCAAGCACCTGGTCCTAGGTGAGTCATGCAAGTCACATGGTTGGAAATTGTTCAGTGGGTGCTGCATGCCCTGGCTCTGTGAGTTCTCCTCAAAAGCCAAAACAGCCCTGGAAAGGGGCCTCTTCCTCCTTTCTATTGACAGAAACTAAGACTGGAAGGCTGGCAATACTGTTGTGGTTGCTAAGTTTAGCCAACGTGAGGGCATTCGTTTCTTAAAGCTATAGGTGCTGCTGCTATCATTCAGGGAGGGGTTAACCCTCCCACTATTTTAAAGTTTTCAGATTTTTCTGCAAACCTGGGGCTTATCTCAGGTCTGTAGAAAGATCTGCCTTGTCTGTTCATGGCTCCAGTCTCCATATTTAAGTAGCCACAGAGCTGGCCACATTGAGAATGAAACCTCTTTTTTAAAAAAGGATTTCAGTATAATAGCGATTTTAAAAAGAAAAAAATAATATTATGACATTATGCAGAGCAAGAGGTGCTTGTAGTGTTCCTTTCCTGTTTGACTGGCAGCCTTCCTCTCTGTTATAGTTGATTGTGGATTTTATATCACTGCCATTTATATTGTTTTTGTCAGCCACAACAAGGTCACTTTCAGAGAGGAGAAGCAGGTTATCCATTTTTAAATAAATAATGGTGACAAGTCTGGATCCGGAACAACAGCGAAATCACATCCGCTAATTTTTGCCTAAACAAAACCCAATGATCTAGAGTTGTGGTCTTCAACCTAGGGGTTGGGAGGCAGACAGAGCCACTCCCCCCCCCCCCAAGCCATTTGGAAGTCCCCACACATGTATAGACATGGCAAGGGTGCTATGGCTCTTACTTCTCTTTGGATGCACGTGAAGAAGAGCAGGATGGTAGGGTGAGGTCACTCAGCAGCGAAGAGGAATCCTCCGGGGTGCCAACTGTTGGTTCATTTACCACTAAAATAAACCTCTTGATGACTGATTTTTGTTTCTTGTCCTTGCTCCTTCCAGTCTGTTGGTTACAGTCCAGCTCCCCCTCTTCCTGTCACATGACTCTGATATCACATCCTTGCCACTCACAGGATCCTGGTTCTAGAAAGAGAAGGAGAAGAGATTGGATTTATACCTTCCCACTTCTCTACCCAAAGGAGTCTCAGAGTGGCTTACAATCCCCTTTCCCTTCCTCTCCCCACAACAGGTACCCTGTGAGGTAGATAGGGCTGAGAGAACTCCTTTGAGAACTGCCCGTGAGAGAACAGCTCAAGAGTAGTCCTCAAAAGAGCTCTCTCAGCCCCACCTACCTCACAGGGTGTCTGTTGTGGGGAGGAGAAGGGAAAGGAGACTGTAAGCTGCTCTGAGACTCCTTTTGGGTAATGAAGGGCAGGGTATAAATCCAATCTCTCCTTTTCTTCTTCTTTCCCATCTGCGGCCCTTTGAATGGGAGATGTGGGGAGCTAAACCCGGGACCTTCTGCATGCCTAGCAGAGGCTCTGCCACTGATCTGCAGCCCCTCCCTTCTGGGAGGGTAGTCCTTCTGGGGTACACCAGCAGGACTCTTTGGATGGTCTTCTGTTCCCATGTTTGGATTGGGGTGACATTGTAGCCCGATTGGGCAGTGCCACAGGGGTTTGTCTCAAACCGGACTGGCAATAGTGTGACCTAGACAGAGATGCCAATCCTGGCATGGTGCTGGCAATGGCTGGGAGCAGGCCAACCCCCGGTTGTGGTGCCAGGCCAAGCAGGCATTTGGCTATTGCTGGGTAGAAGAGGCCTTGAACAAAGGGCAGAATCCACTTGGCCATGGACTCTCCAGTGACGGACCAACCTGGCCAAGCTGCCCAATTGGTCCACCTCCCACTGACTCCAGGTTTCCTTTTCTCAAGTGGGCTGAATTATCTGTGTTCAGGTCCTAGTGTTGCTAAACCTCTGAGCTGGGAAATTTGGGGATTAGGGGTTGAAGCTCAGCAGAAACATGATGCCCTAAAGCCCACCCTCCAAAGCAGCCATTTTTCCCTGGGGGAATTGATCTGCACAGTCTGGAGATCTGTTGTAATTCTGGGGGATCACCAGGCCCTGCATGGAGGGTGGCAAGCCAATGGTCTAGCCCCATGGCTCCAAAAGTGAGGCAAAGGGAGCTTGGACTCTCGACTGCTTCTGCCCTGAAAAATCTTGCTGGCCCCTAAGGTGCTGCTGGACTTGGATCTAATTGCTCCAAAAGGGTATCTGAGCACTGGGGAATGCACCAAAAAGGGCAACCAGAATGATCCAGGCATTATAGCATGTTCCCTCCCAGGAAAGTAAGGTTGCCAACTCTGGGTTGGGAAACTCCTGGAGGTTTTGAGCATGGAGAAAGCAGGGTTCGGGGAGGGGAGGGACTGTAGTAGGGTTTAATTCCATACAGCTCCCTCCCCTTCAATGCAGCCATATTCTCCAGGGAAATTGATCTTGGTCGTTTGGAGTTCACTTGTAATTCTTAGAGATCTCTATGTGGGCCCCACCTGGAGGTTGGCAACCCTGCAGAAACAGAAAGACTCAGAATCTTTGGACGCTTTTTAGTTGGAAGAACTTTTTCTCCCTCTCTGGCCAAACTAGAAAAGCGCCGGGGGGGGGGGGGCACCCAAAAGCAATGCTGTCAGCAGTCAGCAGTATCAGGAAAACTCTCTACATGCCCAGGAGCACTCTTTCTCTGCAGACCATCTGGGGGACTCCAGATTTCCTGAGCAAGAGAAGGCAACAGAGCAGCTCGGGTTCGCCTGGGAGAGACCTGAGCCAGCTCCAGCTGACCCCCACCCCACCCTTCATTCAACACTTGACCGACTTTCCTGAAATGACAGCCCCACAGATGGGGTCGGGAGGGGGGACGTGTAGCTTCACCAAAAAAATAATAACCTGTCCCATGCAGGAGCCCCAAGCCGCCGAAGGGAGCCCAGTGACTTCAATGGTGGGTGCCCTCATCCTGCACCGATGACTGGAGCCGTTGGGGAGACTGCCTTGCCTCGCCATTTCTCTGTCCAGGCGAGGGGCGACAGCTGGAGGAGTGCTTGGGAGCCAGACCCATCCGCCAAGCTGGCGATTAGCAGCTGTGAGAGGTGGGAAGAGGTGGAGGAGAAGGCAGCGCTGCTCCCCCGCCCCTGCTGCTCACCAGGCCCGGAGCAGTCCCTTCCAGCCACCCCCCCTTTCCTGCAGCATGCTCAAGGCAGAGGAGCCCTGGCCCAGTCGAGGGGGACAGGAGCCCCGAGGCAAGCGAGCTAGAAAGGGTGCGGGGGGTGGCGGTGAGGGGAGGCATTTAAATGCTTTCTCAGGGCTTCTCCAGCTGAGCCACCCCGCCGCCGCTCACCCAGCCTCTGCAGGTCTTTCTCAGGCCTGGCACTCCAGCCCAGGGCCTCAGAAAGGCTGCGGCAGGGTCTTTCTGCAGGCAGCAACTTACCTTCCTTCTTCTGCCTCCTCATGGCCTGACTGGGTGTTTCTGCAAGCAGGCGGTGGGTGGGGCTTTGTCATGTGCCTGCCCCCTGGGCTCCTCACTCCCGGAGCACAGCTCCGGTGAGCTCCGGCCCCAACTGACCCCTGTACAGAACAGAGAATGTTTTCTTGAACTCTTACTTTCCACTTTTACAGTAGGCTGTTATTCAGCTTCCCCCCAAATACTGCAGGTTCTCTAATAGTCTGTGATTCTGTGGAAGGCGCTGAGGCAGATTTCTTGGCGCAAGGTGCTCAGTTTTCATTAGCTCCTGGACATGCTGCTTGTTCACCTACTCAGTGAGTGCCACTGGGCACAAGAGCAAATATATTCTACGAGACAGAGAGACTGCAGATTGCAAGTGAATCTATATGGATTTTATTTAAACATAACACCTCCAAGACATTTGTTGCTTTTTCCGTGTAGCTGGGCTTCCTTACTTGCACTAAGTTAGTATTGACATGAACAGTCAAGCAAGCGAGACATGAGGTTACCATTCCTAACAACAAACAATCCAAACATGTTGGACATGCAACATTGATTGCAATCCAAACTGTTAATTCTGAGAGCCCAACTTACAGGTATGTTTAACATGTGGTCCCTACAGGAACCTGCAATACGATGGCAGCTATCTGCAGTCCTGAGGGCTGCCCAGGCGGAGGTGTCTAGCAAAAAGCAGAACCCTGGTGCCACAAGTTCACTCTTTCTGGGGATTCCACGAGGGCAAACGACAGTGCACAGCATTTGCTAGACACAGACAGCAATTTAGGATTGCCAGGTCCCCCCCCCCCCGGCCACTGGTGGGGGATGGGGGGCAGGGTTGCCAGATCCAAGTTGGGAAACGCCTGAAGATTTAGGGGTGGATCCTGGGAAGGACAATTGTAAGCCAGCAAGACATATTATATGCTCTTATGAACTGTTAAAATCATAAGTTTGAACTTTGGGCTGTTATTCTGTAAAGGGCGAAATGCACTCTCTATTGCTCCAGCCCACAGCAGGAAACTTCCTCCATAGTTCACACTAACATGGAGACTGGGACTCCATTTCAAAGAGTCCTTCTGTCTCCTTTACGCTGGTCAATTCACACCTTCCCCCAAAGTTCCTGCAAGAGATTATGTTAAGTGACGTTACCCGGCAACTAATCGTCGGCCATCGTGTGACCTGGCCAGAGCCATCACGAGACAAAGGATTGGCGCCATGAATCCTAACAGCTTGCCCAGGTGTCAGTTCCTGCTTAGCACCCAGATTTGCAATATTGACCACTCCTTCCTACCTCCTCCTTCTTATTACACTGACCAATGGTAGGGTTAGTGGGGACGGACCAACTAGTAGGCGTGTCAAGGGGATGTGGTCAGTGCAGCCCGCCCCAATGCTACCTGATAAAAGATCTTGCACAACAGAAATTCATTGCTAGCCGCCTCAACCCCTATCTTCTTTACCATCCTCTCACTTCCAGCTTTCTATCCCATTATCTTGCCTCCATCTTTAATCCCTGGTTTGCGCAGCCAGGACGAAGCGTGTATCTGCAGGTTTAGATCGCGCTCCCCATTTTTCCTTTCCACCTCCCCTCAATCTTCTTTTGGAATTGGACCACCTATCTCCAGGACAGGTAGCATATTACCCCTCAACGAAACTCCTGCTAATGCAACAGTGCTATTTTCTATATAAGTTTCCTAGATCTTGTGTGTATGTGTGTGTGATTCTGTTTTTGTATGCTTGAACATTTTATAGTAAATGTCATTCAAAGAAACCACTCAGCCTCATTGCCTATTTTCTGGGAACTCCTGGATGGGGTGGGACCTTGGTATAGCTGGCAAGAACCCGGTATTTTGCCAATTGCTAATCTTAAATTAAAGCAATTCGGCTAACAGAATTACACAGGGACCTCAGTGGGGTACAATGCTACATAGAGTCCACCCTCCAAAGCAGCTATATTTCCCAGGGGAACTGATCTCTGTAGTCCGGAGATGAACTGGAATTCCAAGGGATCCCCAGGTCCCACCTGGAGGCTGGCATCCCCAGCACAGCACAGCAAGTACGCCAGAGTCCATAGCGACCCCAGCAACACCTACTGATCACTCAGTGGGCAGCCAATGACTCCTCTGTGAGTGGCACACACTGGGGCAGCCAATCACCAGCAGCCATTCTGGCCACTGTCCCCCAAAACCGCCCCCACCCCCAGGCAGAGAGCACCAGACAGGGGGGAAAGAGCCTGCAACAGTGGGATCCCAGCAGAGGCATGTGGTCTGAGATGCCCCATCCCCAGCCCTGTGGCAGACAGGATGACCCCCCCCCTTCCCTGGCATGGGCCAGACTGGCAGCAAAAGTGCTGCCCACACACAAACAGCCTTGCTCCAAGTCACACACATCCCTTGCCCCAGAAAAGTAAAACTTGAAGGGCCAAAAAAAGAAAAGTCAGAGACCAGGCTCAAATGCACAACTGACACTCAGGCCAGCCCCCTAACCTCAAGGCTAAGGGGAGAAGTTTCTAGAAGATATACCCTACAGGCATTAGGCACCCCACTGCAGCCCAGATGTCACCACCAGCCACATGGGGCTGGCCAGAGAATATTGCACAGGTAGTTATGACTCAGGGGAAGGGTACTGGGATTGCACGGCTGCACCACATGGTTCAGTCCCCATGTGAGGATAGGGCTGCCAAGTCAGCCCATGGGGCGGGGATCCCCCGCTATAGGGGTTCCCGATCCGCTGGCTGGCATTCGGCCGGCGGGGGGAACCCCACCCCCGAAGTCGTCCAGCCTGGATGACTTCCCCAGCATAGTGACGTCACCCGGAAGTGACATCACCGGGCTCGCGCGCTTTGCGCACACGCCAGGGAGACTCCCAGGAGGCTCCCGGGCGGCGAAGGACTCCCCCCCACCAGTGCGTGAGTACAACTTGGCAGCCCTATGTGGGGAGAAGTGAAAGGTGGGCAAAAACCCTGGAGCTGACTTTTTGCCCCCACAAATGTCAACGGGGAAGGACAGGGTAGCTGATGGGCCACCTCAGAGATATTATTGGACACCCTCTGCCTCAGCCAAAGTCCTGGCAGAACAGCTCCATTTTGTAGGCCCTGTGTAATAGTAACAAATCCCGCAGGGCCCTGCTCTCAGGTGGGAAGCATGTTCCACCTGGCCAGGGCCAGGGCAAAAAATGCTTGGCCCTGGTGGAGGCTAAGCAGATGTCCTGGGGATGGGCTGGGGATCACCAGCAGGAGTTGATTCTCAGAGCACAAACCTCTCTGGGGCACACATGGAGAGAGGCAGTCCCTCAGGTATGTCGGTCCTAGGCCATGCAAGGCTTTAAAGGGTAATACCAATACTTTACAGTGGATCCGGTACTAGCGCTGGCCGAATGTTCGCTCGCATAGGCCACAAAGTTAGGAGGTGTGCTGCCACATTTTGCATTTGCTGGAGTTTCCAGATCATCCATAAGGGCAAGACCTCATAAAGCGAGTTACAGTAATCAACTCTGGGAGTTGTGTGGGGCACTGTTATGTTCTAATGGCAACTGAGCATGCGGTCAGAGAAATGCACGTGGCCGGGCTGGCTACCAGAGCTCTGCTTTGGGAGACAATAGCCCGGCCGGATTGTAAATTAGACTAAGCAGCTACCCAGGTTCCACCAGGGGACCTATGGTTTAAGGTAACTCATGAGTAATCCTATCAGGGAGTTTGGGCAAGGCCGGGGGTGCAGTTTAGACATGTATTTAAGCAAACCCCTGAGCCCCATTCAGTAGCCTGGGATTGTACCATCAATAAACTTATCAGCTGATTTCACTGCAACTTTATAGTCACTGTAGCCAAGTCTTGGGGGGAGAGGTAGGGAGCCAGCTGCTGCATCTGCCCAAGGTGATAAAAGGCAGATCTGGCCACTGTGGTGACCTGGGTTTCCACAGAAAGGGAGGCATTAGGGTTACCAAGTCACTTACTTGGTGCAGCGGGGGAAAGCACATGTGGGGCGTGATGAAGTCACCCGGAAGTGACATCATCACATTGGGCATGTTGCCAGCTGACACTCTAGCAATCAGCCTGGAAACTCTATGGTACCATAGAGTTTTTAGGCTGATTGCTACAGCGTCGGCTGGTGACATGCCTGGCACGATGATGTCACCTCCACGTGACGTCATCATGCTGGGCATGTCAGCCCAAACCAGGCACTTTGGGGGCGGGGTTCCCCCCGCCAGCCTGATTTGGACCAGCGGGTTGGGGGGCCTTTCAGCAGGAAAACCCTTGCCCCCCTGGGGGACCTGGCAGCCCTAGGAGGCATCCAGGACCACCCCCAGGCTCCTCACCTTCTGGGACAGTACAAGTACTGCACCATCCAAGGTGTGCAGCCTGATTCTTGATTCAGCTCCCCACCGACTCAGGTACAGGACCTCCATCTTCGTTGGATTAAGTTTCAACCAGCTCTGCTGTAACCATCCAGCCACGGCCTTCAAGACTCTGGTCAAATTCTCTGGGGTGGAATCCAGGCAGCGATCCATCAACAGAGCTGGGTCCCGCATCCTGGTGAAAACCCACCCAAAACTCCTGGACCAGCTTGGCGAGGGGGCTCATGTGTTGGGTATTCTTCAAAATATTTCTAATCTAGAAAGTATGTCTTCCCCATGATGGCAGGACTCTTATCTGGCATGTGCCACGGATTTCCTGCGGATGTTTGTTTTCCTGCAAGCTAATTCCAGTAAGAGTACAAAAGGGTTTTCTGCCTTCATACGAATTCCAGCCATCCAATTTGGCAGCAGTTTTCAGCAACACAAGACTAAACACGCAGCACAAATAGCAACAGATCGTAACAAAGAATCTGCAAACGGAGTGTAAAGAGATTTTTTTTTTTAAAAAAAAGAAAAGCTCAGGATCCTTAACGGTTTAGTACGAATCTAGGATAAGTTAGGGCTGGCAGGGACATTTCCAGAAGGGAAATAAGTTTACTAATCAGCCGTAAAATGTATTGTACAGAAACCAATGAGTCGAAAGCTACTTTAAACCATGTTCCTTAACAATTAAGGGAAAGGTCAGACTTCCTTTGCAAATCTGGCTATGGAATACAGTGCCAATATAACTCATTCACATTTCACACTGGGTGCAGGGGAGAGATCATCCCATAACTGGAAGCCGACACTATTCATCATCACTTTGTGGCATTGCCCTGAACTGAAAGGGTAAAGTGTTTTGCAAAGGTCTGAATCTGTTCATAGCACCTCATTCCCACAAGTATCAGCCACTGTATTTTTACACACACAAATATACAAAAGGCTCAGACAAGTGAACGCTGTTGTGGGGAATGCAATAATTGTACTAAAACAAGTAATGTTACCCTCTCGGTAATTTTTATCCTTTTCCCCGATATATTGAGAGAACATATGTCCTCATTCCAGACATGGTCTAAACCAGGGGTGTCAAACCTAAGGCCCGTGGGCTGGAACTGGCCCACCTAGGGCTTTAGTGAGGCCCATGGCTCTCTTCTCCACCCACTACCCCCTCCCCTGCCTGTCCTCACCCTTCCAAGGAAGATCGGGGCTGCTGAACTTCCCACCTGGCTGAGCCTTGTCTTGGCTGGTTTCTCCTCCAGCAGGAAGTTCCTCTGAGCTAGAGCACAAAAATAGCCGCAAAGAAAATGTGGAATGGATTTTCCTTTAAGGTCTATGGGCCCGGACAGACTACTCTGGGACTGGAATGACAGCCCCCAGAGAGGAATGACAGTTCCTGGGAGTAGCAGCTGCATTCTGGGAATGGAATTCTGCTCTGGGGGCAGTCATTCCAGTCCCAGAGTAGTCTGTCTGGGCCCAAAAACCTTAATAGAAAATCTATTCTGCATTTTCTTTGCAACTTGTTTTGAGCTGCAATGTATTTCAATGGAGTGGAGTTTCAGTTTCCAGTGTTTGCATGCCAGCTGAAGTTGTCTACTTGCAAATAAAGAGCTGATGTTTTGAGCCAGTTTATCTCTGCTGAATGGACCTGAGAATGGGTGCCTGACCGAGTACTTTAACCTGGGAACCCACAGCCAAAAGGGGGTGTTATACTGGAAAGCCACTGCCATTCTGAGTAGACCCGGGGGGGGGGGAGGAGGAAGCTTGCAATGCCCAGCTATTTCATGTTTTCCTAGGCTCAGAGCATTTTGTGTTTTTAGTTTTAGTTTCTGCTGTGATCCTTCTGCTTTTTCTTGATGTTCCATTTAAAAAATTGCATTGCCAAATCCCACTAGCCCCCCACCTTTCCAGTTTAGGTAGGCATCTTTTAAGGGCAGGGAGAAGGTTTGGGAGGTGTCAGTTATCAAAGACTGTTAAATAAAATAAAATATGGCAAGAATGTTTCTGTTTTAAGGATGTTTGTATTTTAAGTTTTAAAAAAAACCCTTTAATTGTGTTTGTTGGTGTCCTTTATAACATTAATATCTCTGGTACCTGGCATTACATTTTATGATGCACACGGCCTGGCCCGACAAAGTCCCATTTATGTCAGATCCGGCTCTTGTAACAAATGAGTTTGAGACCCCTGCTCTAAACTAAGGTACACGATGCAGCAGTCTTACAGAAGCTAAGGAATTTGGGTTGGGTCAGTGCTGGAATGGGAGATCTCATGAGAGCTCTATGTATGCCCCATGTATGCTCCATGACAGAAAAAAAAGAGGCTATAATAATAGATACTGAACCACTGGAGTTGAGCATGAAGACAAATCCTATTGTCTGACCCTCCCTAAGGTCTGTGTCATTTAATGCATATTACTGTAGCTAATAAATTGGCTGCTTACCATGCAGATTAGGGTTGCCAACTCCAGTTTGGGGAATTCCTAGAGGTATAGTGGTGGTACCTGGGAAGATTTCTTGGCAAGAATGTGTAAGCATAGAGCCTACCCTCTGAAGCAGCCATTTCCTCCAGGGAAATTGATCTCTGTAGTCTAAAGACTGGTTGGAATTCTGGGAGAATTCCAGGTCCCACCAGGAGGTTGGCAGCCCTAATGCAGTTGTCTCACAGTAGGACCATCAACAGACTAAGGGTCTCTATATACTGGGGGACTTTCCAGGTGTGCAGAAAAGTATGGCTGTGCATATTCCCCCCACAAGGGGGGAAAAAATGACCTCAAAAACCAGCATGATGAAGACTGAAAATTCTTCAGAAGGGACAAAAAACTGAGAGCCGGTGACTGTGCTTAAATAAAAAAGGGTGAAAGGAGAAATTGGCTTGTTGAAACCTCAGAAACTTATGGGAGAGATTCTTAAGGGTGAGATAGGATTTTCAAATCCACCTCCATCGGTTCCAGGCCTTCCATTTATCTAATTTATACTTCCAACTACATCATCTCCACTTACTAATACACAAGTCAATTGCAATGCAGCGCTATCCCCCTGAACATGGTACAGATTAAAGATGACCAGATCTGTCAGCTTCAAATAACTGGGCTGTGGCAAGATGAATCAACAGAAACACCACAGATCTCCTATCGCTATGATCGTTACTGCTGAGAAAGCACGACTGCAAAATCAGTAATAAACAGTGGCTTTCCATCTCCAGAAGTTCACAGTAAGAAGCGAACCAAATGATTTCAGCTCAGGAAAGATCAATGTATTATTGTACCAGTCTGACCAGTAAAATCATGCTTGCAAAACACAAAAACAAACAAAAACCCTCTGCCGGTACTGTTTTGGAGGAAATTCCAACAACCCCCTCAACAAACCCTGGCTAATGACCAGGGGTCCGTTGAGGCCGGAGCGAGGCGGAGCAAAGCTCCGCCAGCTCAAGAGTGGCCACTAGGGCAGCCATGGGCTGTATCAGATTCTCTGATCTGATTCAGCCTGCTGCTGAATTGCCGCCGAAATTCAGCAGCAACTTTAAAAGCAACTGGAGGGGAGGGGGTTTGAGGGAGAGGCTCCAAACTTGCAGGGTAGCTGCTGGGACCTCTCCCCCAAATACCTACCAAGTTTCAAGAATATTGGACCAGGGGGTCCAGTTCTACGGGCCCCCAAACAGGTTGCCCCCATTCCCTCCATTGTTCTCTATGGTAGAAAAAAAGGTAACATTTTTCCCCACCATAGAGAACAATGGAGGGGATGGGACAACCTGTTTTGGGGCCCCTAGAATTGGACCCCGTGGTCCCATCTTCTTGAAACTTGGTGGGTATTTCGAGGAGAGGCCCCAGCAGCTACCCTGCAAGTTTGGAGCCTCTCCCTCAAACCTCCTTTCTCCAAGCCCCTCATATACCCTGTGAGTTGTTGCCATTGATTTCAATGGCCCATAGGGTATAATGGGGCTGAAACTGGCATTCCCTTTCTGACACACTTCCGGTGATGTCCGGGGACGTGGCATATGCTAATGAGTTATGCTAATGAGTTATGCTAATGAGCTCCTGCAGCTCTTTTTTCTATGAAAAGACCCCTGCTAATGACAAAGGAGACTTTACCCTGGGTCCTGAGATAGTTCAAACCGATCTGGATTCATATTTTGTTTACTGGGTTCATATTCTGATGAGGGATGAATCTCTTTCTGGGGTTTGAGCCAAAGGGGGAAAGCATGAAAACGCTTTGGCTTTTCTCATTGTGGCTGGGCCGTGACAGCTCCCTTTTTCATTTGTTCTTTCAACAAGAATGTTCAGTTGAGATCTGGGAGACAACAGTCTCAGAGGTGCTCCTGGATTTTCTCCAGCTTCCCCTGTCCTGTGCTGGACTTTTTCCTGCCTTTTAGCGAGTGCCACTGTTCTTGGACACATCAACCTAAATCTCAGCCACAGACTTTTACAGTATTTCATACTTTCAACTGGACTTCCCCTTGGCAGAAACCCTGGAACATGCATTTGTGGAAATAATGAAACAGGACAGTGAGGAAGAAAGCCTGCAATGTGGATACACCAATTGCTATAACAATCAGGGGTCCTTTCGTAGAAAAAGAGCTGCAGGAGCTCATTAGCATAACTCATTAGCATATGCCACATCCCTTGACATCACCGGAAGTGAGTCAGAAAGGGAATGTCAGTTTCTGGTAAGTCAGGTAAGCATTCAAGCCTCACCACCTCAGTCCCATCACAGTACTCATGACATCTTTAAGTACTGTTAACCAGGGCTGTTTTTGTAGAAAAAGCCCAGCAGGAACTCATTAGCATAATAGGCCACACCCAACAGCAGAAACTCATTAGAATATTAGGCCACACCACTGACAGCACAGCTTATTAGCATATTAGGCCACTCCCCCATGTTACCAGAAGAGTGGTCATCCAGCCACACCCGCCTTTTGCTTCTTATTCTGTTCACCTTGTTTGTTGTCAAAACCCAGGGCTTTTTTTGTAGCAGGAATTAATTTGCACGTTAGGCCACACACCCCTAATGTAGCCAATCCAAATGAGTTTCTGCTGTTGGGTGTGGCCTATTATGCTAATGAGTTCCTGCTGGGTGTGACCAACTCCGGAGCCAGCCGGAACTCCGTTCCTGTGCGTTCCTGCCCAAAAATAGCCCTGCTGTTAACCTTTTCCGGCAGGGAAGAGACCTGTAGTTCCACCTATTTACAAGAATATTTAAGCCCTCAGTTCACCCTCAGTCTTTGCTGGAGCAGCATCCATGTGATAGTACTGTGGGCTCCAGCTTCTTGCCTAGTCTGCAGCCCCTCAGTCTCAAGTGGGACAGAACCTTTGTTACTGGGTTGGGGTTCCAAGCAGCACGTCTCTGCACCAGTTTGGTACGGACAAGGAATAGTAAGGGGTGGCCCATGATCATATTACCATTGCCCAAATGCTTGCAAACACAGTGGGGCAGCCATTTAGGGAATCTGCACAACAGGGGCTGAGTCTAATTATTTTTGCAGTCCAGATTGTAATGAATAAACCCTCCTTTAACCCATGCCGTTTATCTAGCATTGTCATTTCATGGCATGGAGCCAACTATTGTTCAGGTTTTTAAGAACACCCAACGTGGAGAGCTGGGAATGTAGTTTCAAATGGATCCCATTCCTGACTTGATCACAATTGTACCAGAAGTGGTATCACTAATCTATTTCAGTTTTATCCTTCTGCTATTTTAGGGAGCTCAGGCTAGTTTACATGTAATTCTCATGGAAAGACCCAGTAATTCAGACCAACAATGCAGGATCTATTCTTTCAGTGTATGTTTGTGTAACATGATGACTATAAACAGAATGTGTGAGCATGGGTGTATAAAACAAAGAAGGGCTATGGATTAGTTAATCTGAATTAAAAGTATATTGATTCATTTTACATTGTCTTGGATTTGACTGATGTCTTTGACTCATTTATATGTCACTTTCTGAATGTTTACAATGGTACTGAAGTCTGCCTTGTACCTTCAGATTAATTTAATGCACCTTGATAAGTAGTAACATTGTGTTATATGCCTTAAATTTTAGAGGTATAACTCTTATTTGAAACCCACAAGTAATTAACATAGTTCATTTATATTAAGGATTTCTTTTTCTTTTTTCAGTTATGATTTTGTACTTCTCTCCCTATACCTCCAGGGGTATTTCCAGCAGCTGTCTTTGTGGGTCATATTTTAATTGTGGTGTTTTCCTTGAAACTGCTAGGAGTTAGAAAGTGGAGCATACGTTGAGATATGTGCTCTGGAATGTCTGTTGTTCTGGGATTTCATAGGCTATAGAATGCCTACGCATTGCCTCAGGTTTCAGTGTCCACACTGTAAATCTTCTACATTGTTTTTTCTTTCCATTGTTTAAAAGGCACATTTGCACATAAATGATAGACAACTTGTAAACAGTGATAAGGAAATGAAATAATTTCTAAACGATGGTAATGATCCAGCCACTTTTAAACTGTGCTGATTTCCGGGGACGATTTAAGCACATGCTGATGTTTTTTCTATACTGTTGATGTCTGCCAAAGTTCATTTCCTTCTTTGAAACAAGGTCAAAATATTGGGACAGAAATTGTGGGTGTAGAGCTGGGGGTGAGGACTCTGTGGGTTTAAGAGCTCTCACACTTGGAACGTCTAATGACACACCACTTGTCTGCTTGGAAATGAAGGAGGGGGACAATGATGTTCCCCTTGGCGTATGCTGTAGTATTCTCAGGTGGAAGTACAGACTTCACCACTTTAGGCTGCAGGTGTGTGATCTCATTTTTTAACACTCTCCTGTGTTATAAACTCCTTTAAATAGAAAACCATCAGGCAAAAGTCTGGGATAGAGTGCTTTTCATGATGTGTCACCTCTCTGCAGGAAGTGTTTTTCCTTCTTCTTCCCAGCATATGGGATCATTCAAACATATTATTCCATACCTACAATCTGAAGTGATATCATCCATTTTACCACTTCTGTGTACTATCATTGCATTCTCACCTTATTCTGATGGATATACAGACCCAGTCTCTGTCACTTATGATTACTTCTCAGGAGTATCTGGCCAACTTAATGGACGTGCTCAGTGTCTCTATACAGTAAATGACTATTAGTAATTGGGTCTGTGTGCAATGCAAAGATACTCACATTTTACTTTTTAAATTGTGTGTGTGTGAGAGAGAGCAGGGGCATAGAGTTTTGGAAATCCCGGGGGTGGGGGCTCCTTAGCACGCGCGCTCGCTGGGACGATGTTCTCCCCCCCCCGGGAAACCACCCCGCCTCCCCGGGCCCTTCCAAGGCCCGCCAGCTGCTGCTGCCGGTGCCTCTCTCTCCCCCCGCCACCCCTTCCCTCTCCCTCTCCAGCAGCGGCCGCCGGGCCTCGGAAGGACCCGGGGAGGTGTGGCGGCAGGCGCTCTGTTTTCCCGGGGGTGGGTTTTCCCGGGGGGGCTCGAGGGCTTGAGCCACCCCCAGGAAATTTCGGGGGTGGCTCAAGCCCTCAAGCCCCCCTGTACTCTACGCCTATGTGTGTGTGTGTGTGTGTGAGAGAGAGACACTTTTGTGTCAGAAACATTGTTACAGTTACTATGAGGCACAGAAATGTAATTCTAATATATCTTTCAAGATATACTTTAGAGAGGGATGGCACTTGGAATTTAACTTTAAGTATATGTAGAAGCTGTTCTTTACACCTTGTGTTAGTCATGTCTCTTGTGCAATTGAATTGTCTTCACTCCTATGCTCCATTTAAAAAATGGTACCTCTGATTTTACACCCATTTCTATGTGGATTGACATGCTTCCAGATGTCCAGACATAGCTTTCTCAAAGAAAAAAAAAGCTAGCTTAGGAACAAACTTTGTTCACATTTGACAATAGTAATTTCCCCATGTCTGGAAAAACAGGGTCAAGGATAAGATCAACAAATATGTTACTGCTATCTGTTGGGGTGGTTTTGAGCCATTACTATGCCATTTGGAAATGTTTCATGGAGATTTGGTTGGTGTTTACTAGATGTATGTGTCTGAGAATTAGGGTTGCCAACCAGAGGCATCGACTTTTAAAATCCGTGGGGGGGGGGGCTCTTGTGTGCACATGAGCACGCCGGGACCATGTCCCCGCTGCCTCTCCCCCCCGGGCCTGGCCTGGCCCCTCCTGCCTCCGTGGGGCCAGCTGGGCAAATGCGTGATGCCAGCTTGCTGGGCATTTGCCCAGCTGGCCCCACAGTGGCAGGAGGGGCCAGGCCAGGCCAGGCCTGGGGGGGAGAGGCGGCGGCAGCAGCAGTAGCCGGCCAGCCGGCAGGCAGGCAAGTGAGCAGGCGGGCCTAGTGGATGCTCCATTTTGCCAGGGAAGGCTGAGCCCCACCTGGAAATTTGGGGGGGAGGGGCTTGAGCCCCCCGTAGTTGATGCCTATGTTGCCAACTCTCAGTGAAGTAATTCCAGAGATTCTTTGTCCTGCCAGTGCTATGCCATACCATACCCCCCCTCATCCTGCTTTTCATCTGCAGCCCCATACCCCCAGCAGCTGGAGCCAGTCTGTTGATTAGGAGCATGGACTCTAATCTGGGAAAACGGGGTTTGATTCCCCACTCCTCCACATGCAGCTGCTGGAGTAACCTTGGGTCAGTCACAAGTTCTTTCAGAGCTGTTCTCTCAAGGGCAGTTTTTGAGAGAGCTCTCTCAGCCCCACCCACCTCACAAGGTGTCTGTTGTGGGGAGGGGAAGGGGAAGGAGATTGTAAGCCACTCTGAGACTCCTACAGGTAGTGAAGGGCGGGGTATAAATCCAATCTCCTCCTCCTCCTCCTCCTCCTCCTCTTCCTCTCCTTCTTTCCACCTCATTTCCAAATGTATTTGTAGACACAGTGGCAATCCATACATGCCCAAGAGGGTTTCCCAAACTCTTGATAACAGTTTGGGCAGCTGTCACTGAACATATGTAGTTTGCTGCACTTTCTTAAAAGACATTTGAGAACAACGAATGAGGGAACTTTAGGTACTCCAAAATATGGCTGACATGGGAGATAGTGGGGCTGAGGAGGGTGAGAAGTAGTGACTGTCGGAGGATGGATTTGCTTTGAAAATCCTATTGAAATCTCTCTGTTGCTTTCATTAATAAATATAAAATAGAGAAGGAGAGAATGTTGTAAGCCACTTTGGGTCCCCATTGGAGTCAAAAGTGGGGTGTAAATGAAGTAAATAAAATTGGTTACCTGGATATTGTGAGAGTCCTACAGAGTCAGTCACCAACAAGGGATCTTAAACAGGAATGCTTTATTGAGAAAGGTCTGCTATGGTCATCTGCACTTCTTGTGTTAGTAATGGGTGACACAGTCCAAGCAGGACAATTATACAGAATTCAGAAAGGGGTCTGATAATGCATTGCAACCAATCACCATGTCAGAGAAAAGGCACTTAAAATACTGGTTTACAGTTCCCAGAGGAAAAGCAGGAAGAATTAGAGTCAGACAGGAGAAGAGATACATGGGCAGGCACCAACAGTCTCCCAAGGTCAGAGCAGCTTGAAGAGTGATAAGCATGCCATGAGAAATATAACATACCATTCCACAGACCTGACATAAAGGGTTCACTCATCCCACATCCCAGGCAGGAGATGGCAGCATTAGCTGACAATATTACTGCTTCTCTCCCAATAGATTAGGAGAAGAACCCAGTGGCATGTCAGGTTTTCCCAGGGCTATTTTTGGGCAGGAACGCACAGGAACGGCGTTCCGGCTGGCTTCCAAGTTGGCCACACCTACAGCCTCCCCCCCCCTTGGGTTCCCCAGGTGCCTCGCAAGCGGTGGGGTTCCTGGGGAAGCCAAGCTGATCCAGGGAGGGAAGGCTGTTTAAACTGCCTCCCCCCTCCCTTGGGTTCCCCAGGCACCTTGCAGCTGCAGAAACTGCCTTCCTTCCCTGGGGTTCCCCATGTGCCCCGCAAGCTGTGGGGCACCTAGGGAAGCTGATCCTGGGAGGGAGCTGCACTGTCAGGGGTGTGGCCTAATATGCTAATAAGTTTCTGCTGTTGGGTGTGGCATATTATGCTAATGAGTTCCTGCTGGGCTTTTTCTACAAAAAGAGCCCTGGGTTTTCCTATCCATATTCCACATTGCTGATGTTTGCAGGGGAAGGGGAATAAAGAAACTAACAACATGGTGATAACCTTATGTCACATACTTCCTTTACTGACTGTTGCTGAAGAAGAAGGAGAATTGGATTTAGGGTTAATATCACAACTAACTATTGCTGAATTGGACTCCAAATTAGTAAGTTTTAAAAAGTTGATCCTTAGAGTTCTTTGTGAATGCAGCCAAATACTTTAGTGCAAGTTCACCAGCATCAAACCAAGGCAGCTGTGATTTGGGACATATCCTCTCAGCTGTGACCCTTCAATACTCCATTTTTTACATGCTTGTAGTTTTTAATATATCAAAATTGCTTACTACTACAAGATAAAAATACACAATGTCTATCAGTAAAGCAAGTAACTATGGCACTGGCTTGCCACTGAACAAATCCATGTGACAAGAAGGCAGTGGAAAGCAAACAATGGAAAAACTGAAAACATTTCCAGAGGTTCTATTTTGCAGTGGCTTTGAGGAAGGAAAAGCCACCAGGGAGAAAACATAGTCTATATAGCAATATTGTCTGTCATACCACAATGGGTGCTTATCTGTAGCAGAGCAAGCTACGTTTGCCCTGTAGGGCTTACTGAATTTTTCCACGATCTCTGCTTCTGATTGGCCACCATTTTGGTTGACCTAACAATTACTATGGTTGCTTCGGTATCCAAAATGGTGGAATCTTGTGAGAGTGTAGGAAGCTCTGTGGGGCATGTATGGCTTAATTTTAAAGAGGCCTTGTGGAGAGAGCAAGGGAGATTGGCTACTCTGACTTCCATGAGGGGGAGGAGATGGAAACTGAAATAACAGTGGTAACTGCGATACCTTGCTCTGTTAAGAGAGAGGCATGCAGCCCAGGCCGGCGATGCCAGGGTTATATAGGCACAAGAAGAGTACTCTGTGTTAGCTGTTATCTGGTGCAGAATGAGGGAACACATACCAGCTGAGAAGAAGTGAAACTCTCCATAACAGGAATGGACCTACAATAAGGTTCTTGATGGTGGCACATGAACACTTGGGTGAGAAGCAGCAGCTGGTATAGATGGACAGTGTCCTCTGTTCTTTTGGCAATTGCCCTAAAAGGCATACGGAAAAAGCAGAACATGCATTTAGGAAAAAGCACAGCTATAGTAAGAGGCTTCAGGTGAGGACTACAGACCAAATGGCTCACTCTGGACTGTTGAGGAACACCAGTAGGTTCTGAACTAACCTTTGGTTTCCCTTTTCCCATGGACAGACTTTGTGAGTTTGATCTTGTTGGCGTGCACCTCCACCCATGTAGCTCACACTCCATTACCTCATTCACCTGTTGCTGCTAATCTGTAAAATATGAACGTCTTTTGGACTTGTAGCTGAGTCCATAGGCTAGAAAACATGTGTATTGCCTCAGCCACAGGCTCCCACAGAGCCTGACAGTTCCATACAATTTACAAGTTTAGCTCAGTTAGGAAAGAGATAACCTAGCACTGCTGCACGCTTATTAATAAACATGATACAAAAAATGAGCTGCATGCTTGGTGCAAACACTGACCCATGAATAAACCATGTGCAGAATTAACAGGGACCTTAGAGGCTTTGTGCAACGCCAACTGCTAGTCATAAGTCCATTGACTTTATTGGACAGACAAGCATAACTTTGTTTAGGATTGCTCTTCATGGTTAGGGATGCTAGATCCCCTGGTGGGAGTTCCATGCTGCTAGGCCCCACCTCTCTGCCATTGATCGGCTGGCCGGTGGGGGGAATTACCCCCCCCACCTCAAAAAAGGGAAGAACACCTGACATTTCAGCTACATGCCTACATGACTTCAGTGGGGCCTGGAAGTGATATAGGCATGTCAGGGATGTCAGGGGATGTCTGGTTTTTGCCCCCAAATCAGATAGTTGCCCCAACATCCCCGATGTGTCTATGTCATTTCTGGGGCATGTTGGAAGTTGTGCAGGCATGTTGCTGAAATGTGTGATGAAACTCCCTGCTCCCAGTAAGTCCACACCCCATCCCCCACCAGCTGCCCTGGCAACCCTACTTCATGGACATACAGAAGAATCCTACTCTGGTCTATTTAAGGTCTCGTAGGATTGCACTTTTATTCTGTTAGTATGAAGAGCTAGTCTGTTGCAGCTAACAAAATAGCTTCTGCCCTGTGGAATCTTAAAAAAATTACTTAGTTTGGAGAGAAAAGGTCTGGCCACCACAGGTATGCCCTGGTAACATCGAGTTACGGCAGTGGTCTCTATGTGGGGCTGCCCTTGCAAAGTGTAGAGAAACTTCAATCGATACAGGACTCTGCAGTCAGGTTCTTGATTGGAGCAGGTCATGGGGACTATATCACTCTAGTCTTGGTCCATATCACTGGCTCCCATTTGTTTCCAGATCCAGTTCCAGGTGCTGACCTTTAAAGCCCTACTCAGTTTGGGACCAGCATACCTTAAGGACTGCCTAGTCCCATGTAAACGTACCTGACTGCTACGATCATCTTCCAAGGCCCTGCTTCAGGTGTCCCCACGCTCTGACATTAGATGGGTCACAACCCAAGAGAGGGCCTTCTTGGCACTGAAATTATGGAACAACCTCCCAGGGATATTCATCTGTCCCCTTCCATCTTCATCTTTTGCCAGCAGGTGAAGGCTTTTGTTTGATTAGTTCAACTGTTGTTCCCACAGTGACCCTTCCTCCCTGCCTTGTGTTTTAATGGCTGGTTTTGTGTTTTTATATTCACATTTAATTTTTTTTCTGATGTATTTTATATGTTTTGCTTTTACTTGTTAGCTGCTTTGGTGGCCCTGATTGGCCAGAAAGGCAGGATATAAAATTTATAAATAAATAATAATTTCTAATGTGCCACAAGATAGTAGATTTTACTGCAGCAGTTGTTAATGTTCCGAAATTTCATCAACATATTCAAAATTTCATCAACATATTCAACATATTCAAAAATGATATTCATCAGGAGGCCAACAGCAGAATTTGGCAACAGCAGAATTCTCAAGGGCAGCGCATTATAGCTTCAGCAGGCCGGTAGCTACAGCAGGGTATTTCAGGGCTCCGCCCCCTTTATTAAAAACCCTGCTCCACAAATAGCCATCCCAGAAACCTTATTTTTTAGGAAAGACCACCCCCCTCCAGTGGCCAGGGTGAGAGTGCTGCAGCTTGCCTCACTTCCCTCTTCCTCCCAATGTGGAATTTGTGGAGGAGGCATCATGGGACCCAGGAAATGACAGCTCTTAGGGCATTTAATTGCCTTCAGAAGGCATTTAAATGACTCTTGAGTTCCCTTCCACAGGGCAAGAAAGAAAGCTTAGGAGGGCACTCAAGAGTGGCACCTTCAATACTTCTCCAACAATCCCCCTTTCTAGTAGCCCAGCCCTACTGTATTAATTTGAAGAAGAAGAGATTGGATTTATACCCCACCCTTCACTACCCGATGGCGTCTCACAATCCCTTTCCCTTCCCCTCTCCACAACAGACACCCTGTGAGGTAGGTGGGGCTGAGAGAGCTCTCTTGAGAACTGCCCTTGAGAGCACAGCTCTGAAAGAACTTATGACTGACCCAAGGTCACACCAGCAGCTTTATGTGGAGAAGTGGGGGAATCAAACCTGGTTCTTCCAGATAAAAGTCTGTGCTCTTAACCACTACACTGAACTGGCTCTCAGTTTGCGTGTTCCCCAAGCCTCACGGGAATGTTTTTAAAAGACTCACCATGACCTAGGATAGCAGATACAGCAGGATTGGGCTAGGGGGATTTTTGGAGATGTATTGAAGGTACCACTCTTGAGTGCCCTTCTGAGCTTTCTTGCCCTGTGGAAGGGAACTCTAGAGGCATTTAAATGCCTCTGGGCTGTCCCCCCCAAAGGAACTAACATGTTTGCTGCCTTGTCCTTTGAAAGAAGGGGCTAGAAACAGGCTTGGAGCCTCCCTCTTCAAAGAGAGGCAATCAGATTAATTTAACTGCAATTTAACTGCCCCCTTAAAAATTTAAAGGCCCTCTAAACAAAAAAAAAAAAAAGATCCTGGCTATGGTCCTGAGCATCAGTTCACAAGCTTACAAAGGTATGGGCAAACTTCATTTAAAAAAGCAGATGTGTTGTGTTTTCAGAAAGTTTTAGGGATGTATAAAACAAGCTCATGTTTAGTGAAGAGATACCTCACTGATAGGGTTGCCAGGCAGCGGAAGATGTGGCAGTGTGAAGACATGGGGGGAGGGAGTGCTGTTGGCAACAGAAACACAGAAACATAGAGCTGGATGGTGCCTCAAGGGCCATCTAGTCCAACCCCCTGCACACCACAGCTACCCCCCCCCCCACTCCCCCGGTGACCTCTGCTCTATGCCCAGAAGAAGGCAAAAAACTCCAGAATCCCTGGGCCAATCTGGTGATGCCAGAATGATGCCACTTCCTGGGAAAACCAACAAGTGATATCATGCCTCTCTAGGAACTGCCAGAAACTACGGCAAAGCCATAGAGTGTCCAGCAATTCCTAGAAAGGACTGGTGTCACTTTACGTTTCTCCCAGGAAATGATGTTACAGCCTTGCCCAATGGCAGCATTTTTAGATGATTTTCTCCCGCTGGCTGCAGTGGCAGTGGAAGGAAACAGGAACCAGGGTGGAGCACCTTGTGCCACTGGCAGGAGCTTGGCAGCCCTACCCATGGAAGCCTGTTTTATTTATTTGTTTGTTCACTTTTGCATTTGAAAGTGGACTTTGAAAGCTTTACCATTTGATCAGCTAGTTTTAAAAAGACTTGTGATGTACCCCGAAATTCACTGAGATGTGGCTGACATGGAGACACTTCTCTTTCCCTCAAACTGCCATCAAAGAAGAGAAATGCCTTCTCTTCAAAGACAGAGCAGACATTCATGGCCAGTGGCTTCTAAAGAGTTCACATTTCATTTACAGGAAAACACATTTCCCTTCCTAACAAGATTACTCTCGTCAAGATGTCAGTGTTCGGGGGCAAGATGAATCATTGCCAGAAATACAGTTCTTCCCCCATTTATTTCTTCGTTTCTTGCATAGCTTTATGGGAACTAAGTTCTGAAGCTTCAGGTCAAGTCAATGACCAGCTGTACTAACTTAGTCTGATGAGAAAACCCTGACCCCTCTTTTCCTATGCCGATCTTGTGTCTGTCGTTCAGGCCTTCTGGATGATACTGCAAAGTTCTCTGTGGTGTTGCATTTGACGACTGCACAGAGAATGTCGCTACCTGGTGATATGTGTACATAGTGGGGCACACACATTTTACCGTCTCCTCTAGCTTCCTCTAGCCTTTGTCTAGTTCTAGGGGCTTCTTCTGATGTTTTTGGCAATCCATATTAGACATTAAAAACCCCACCCTTGCTCTCCCAGGAGAATCGTACAAGTTTCCACAAATTCACTTAAGATCTTCAACACATAGGCGTAGAGTATGGGGGGGCTCAAGGGCTTGAGCCACCCCCAAAATTTCCTGGGGGGGGGCTCAGCCACCCCCGGGAAAATGGAGCGCCTGCCGCTGTGCCTCCCCAGGTCCTTCCGAGGCCCGGCTGCCGCTGCTGGAGAGGGAGAGGGAAGGGGTGGCGGGGGGGGGGGGGGGAGAGGCACCGGCAGCAGCAGCTGGCAAGCCTCGGAAGGACCTGGGGAGGCGGGGCGGTTTCCCGGAATTTCCAAAACTCTACACCCCTGCTTCAACATTTATTTCAAGAAATTGGCTTTTACACAAACCTTGGGCACAGGGACAAGAGTTCTCTTGATTCTGGGTGTAGTTATATAGTGGTTTCAGAGTAAGCAAAGCAGGGCTACCAACCTCCAGGTGGTGGCTGCAGATCTCCTGGGATTATAACTGATCTCCAGGCAAATTCACCTGAAGGTAGACTCTATGGCATTATACCCTATTGATGTTTCTCCCCTTCCACACCCTGCCCTCCACAGGCTCTGCCCCCCAAATCTCCAGGTATTTCCCAACTTGGAGCTGGCAAACCCAGTGTAAACTGCTTAGTTCATATTATATGCATTGATGTAATGAGTGTAATGAATGTAATGTAATGAATGTAATGAATAAACCTCAATTTCCTTATGATGAGAATGATTCAGGAATAAGGTTGCCAGGTGCGTTCGTCCTGTCGGGGGGATTTTGGAGGCATTTCAGGGCTGGGTAGGGACATTGGTGATGTGTTGATGTTACTTCTGGAAGTGATGTCATCGCATTTGTGACGCTCTATTTTTGGGCAAAACTCTATGGTGAAAATGGCTACAAACTGTAGAGTTTTGCCCCAAAGTACAGCGTGGCCCCCAATGTCGCCAATGCGATGTCACTTCCGGAAGTGATATCAGTGCATCGCCGATGTGATGTTACTTCCGGAATGATGATGTTACTTCCGCCAATGTGATGTTACTTCCGGAAGTGATATCAGTGCATCGCCGATGTTGCACAGGAATGTCTGCTTGGGGGGCAGGGTTTCCCTCACTGGCCAGCTGGGCGGCGGGGGGGTCAGAGCCCCCAAAAGGAGGGGAATGGCAAAGTCTTCACTGCTGGCAGAAAATGGCAACAGAAAAGAACAGGCAATTCTTTCTGAAGAGAGAGTTCCAGAACTTTGGAGACATGGCCGAGAAGACTGGGACGCCCTGACACACTATTCTTAGATAGAACTGGAAAGTTTCCATTTTCTAAATGTGAATGAGGAAAACAGGAGAAAGAGAGAGAGAGAGAGCAAGTTGGAGTACTTAACTGGCTCCATTCTCATCACAGTTGAACTGGAAGAGCAACTGTACTCATCCACAAAGACGTGTGTGGCACCTTAAAGACTATTTGTTATATGTGAGAGGAACCACTATCTATTTATTATTATAAGCATAAAGAATAGGATTGTCAACCTCGAGGAGGGGCCTGGAGTCCTCCTGGAATTGCAGTTGGCCATCAGATTACAGAAATCAGATTATCTGTAGGAGATGGCAGATTTGAAGGGTGGACTCTATGTGGTGGACTCCTTCTGAAACTCCATGTCCCATGCACAATCCCCGGATCTCCAGGTATATCTCAAACAAGAGCTGGCAACCTTAGTAAGAAAGTGTGTACTACTCACCCACTATAGTAGGTAGCAGTTGGAAGAAAGGCTTTTCAAGGGCTTGAGTTTATGCCCAAGGTGGCATTTGAGGCAGGGACTTCCTGTCTTAACCACTCACCCTTTTTCCTACTGCCGCACAGCATCCCCCAAGCCGTTGAGAATGTGTTCTCAGTTGTGCCGTCCATAGGACAAGTTCCTACAATAAAGGCATATTTTTAAAAGCCCGTTTAATTGTATGGATTCTTCCTCCCCACAAGAGACTTATGTCCTGCATCTGTTTCGGAAATACTAAGAAAGCCCTTGAAGTCAGCCCACTTCCAATTTTCTACATAGACAGAATTTCCATGAAGGAAATATAATGGAAACCACATGTAGATCATTACGTACAATGCTTGCACGCACATCTATATGCTGTGTTTATTCCTCTGTTTTATAGTATTTGGGAAAAAACCAGACAGAGTTAGACAGAAGCAGCTGTATGAACATTCTGGGCTCTGTGGCCTACTGTGACACAGGATATTATGGCTGTTTTCAGTAGCAGAGTTGAGGTACCATTAAAGGCAGCAGAGAGGGGAAGACACAGACAAAGGGTATGGAGGATAATCTACTGGGAATGAGGTTCGTCTGCATATGCCCCATTAAAATGACTACAACTCCCACGAGAACTTCCTAGTAAATTGCACTGCTTGTTAATTAGTAGTCAGCAGGGCTATTTTTGGGCAGGAACGCACAGGAATGGAGTTCTTGCTGGCTTCCAAGTTGGCCACGCCTACAGCCTCCCCCCCTCTCCGGTTCCCCAGATGCCTTGGAAGCCACAGGGGCACCTGGGGAAGCCAAGCCAATCCAGGAAAGGAAGGCAGTTTAAACTGCCTCCCCTCCTCGGGTTCCCCAGGCGCCCCACAAGCCGCTGGGCACCTGGAGAAGCCAATCCTGGGAGGAAGCTGCACGGTCAGGGGTGTGGCCTAATATGCTAATGAGTTTCTGGTGTTGGGTGTGGCCTATCATGCTAATGAGTTCCTGCTGGGCTTTTTCTACAAAAAAGCCCTGGCCGTCAGCATATGTCTGTCTGTATTTTTATATATATAAATGCAGAATGTTTTCTTTCTCTGACCAAAATATCTTGGGCTGGCTTTGTGTGGCCATCAAAAAATCCACACAAATCTCATGGAAGGCAACACAGGTTGTGCTGCAGCAGTGCTTGGAGTACTGTGGTTTTGGAATGCAGCACTGGAACCACAAAGGTAATTGCAGGCCATTAATAACGCATAGTGCTAGACTGAGCCAGCCTTTCCAGTTAAATAATGTTATCTACCAAGTATTTGAGACGCAACCCCCCTCCCCCCAAAACTGGAAAGCTGGCTTCCAAAAACCCTGATGGAATTTCCACTGAGATTGTTACAGCATCAGCCAGGTTGCCAAATCTGAAACCAATATTTCTCTGTTAATTTACTCCTTTCACTCTTGCACCCTGTCCTTGAAATACCAAACAGGATTAGGTCACGCTTTAGGATTATTGCCTGCCAATTTTTGTGTTTTGAATCATGCTGAACTACATGACCTTCCTGAAAGAATCTTTAACTGACGACCTTGTTTGTTTTACAGCCATGTAATGCAAAAAGTTCCTCTTTTATTCAGGAGGCTGGCCCAGCAGGGAAGACACATTTTCCCACAGATGTTCTATCATCTTAGGGCAGACCTACCTGTGATACCACCAAATACAGTTCTCAACCTTATGGTAAAGATAAGGTGGAGGGATTGGTGGAACACATGTAGTAGAGATTTAGCTGACTGCGGATTATTCCCCGCTACCCGTTTTTCAGTTGTTTCCCACACATGCCTTCTCCAGTGACGCTTGTTTCTGATCTTGGAGCATGCTGGGGACTGAACAGCCAAAAGAAGATTGTGGGAGTGTTATGTATTGGCTGTGGACACTGCAACATGTCTGGGCATGTTCACCTGTAATGGTGTTATGTATTGGCTATGAACACTGCAACATGTCTGGGATGTTTGCCTGTAATGGTAAGTGATACCCTCTGAGCTTCAGTCCCCAGAGAACAATAGACCCTAGGATCCTGATTGTCCCCCTGTCAGAGGCTTAGGATATTCAAATGGTCCTATGATAGCCTCTGGTGGGAAACTAATCCCTGCTTACCCAATCCCCCATGGGGGGCGAGGTCAGGGTGTGGTTTACCTGTAAATATAAGCAAGCTCCCCAATCCCTCTCCCTCATGTTCCATCTTGACCCGTAATAAGCCACTATGCTGATTTCACTACAACTGGCCTCCCGGCTCCAGTACTTTTCAGTGGCGACGAAGGTGGGATCCCGATAAGCAGCTCATCAGCCGAACCAGGCAGTGATGCACCGAGCACTGATCTGCCAGCACCAGGCAATGCCGAGCTCCAGCGCTCTGAGGCACTGCCACACGCCCCAGAGGACACTGCTCACTGCGCCACTCCAGTAAATATGGCTGCTGCCGCGGGAAACATTTTCCCATTTGACCCTTCCAAACCTGAGATCTGGGACACATGGGCAAGGCAACTCAGGTTTCTCCTCCTGGTACGAGGGGTCACAGAGGCCAATATGAAGCGGGCCTGGCTACTGGGCCACTGTGGTATGGAAACCATGTGCCTGGCCCAGAGCCTGATAGCTCCCCGAGACCTAATGGACGTCTCATACAACGATCTGGTCAAGCAGCTAGGGAACTTTTTTGCACCCAAACCCTCCATGTTAGCACTGCAGGTGCGGTTCTTCCAGAGGACCAGGCAGACGGGGGGAGAGTGCTGCCACTTTCCTTGCCGACCTCTGCCGGCTGGCAGTCGGTTGTGAATACCAGCACGAGGAGGACCACTTGCTGGCCAGCTTCATAGCTGGGATGCAAGAAGCCAAGCTACGGCAATGGCTCATCACACTCCCTGAGCCCACGACTGAAAAGGTGCTCCAGGCAGCAGTCGCATTTGAGACAACCCATCATGACTGCCCGGGCACCCACACACACCGCACTGCGACCTCCAAATCGGATGCATCAGAGGACGAGGACATCTGCCGGCTGCAACCATGCTCACAAAAAGGTGTGTCCTGCTCCTCCTGTTCCTGTTCCTGGCACACGGCCCTGGCTGCTGCCCCCACTCCTGTTTCCCAGCACAGGCTGCCCCCAACGTGTGCTAGCTGCGGAGACCCCCATGAGTGTCGTTCCTGCCAGTTCCGTGAGACAACATGCAGATCCTGTGGAAAGACCGGGCACATCACAAAGGCCTGCTGCTCCTGGACCAGTCGCCGCCCCCCCCAGCCGCTCACCACAAGTCAGTGGACAGCATGTCAACCCCTGCATACAGCCAGGTACTGAGCTTGCTCTAAAATACCCCGGGGAAAATACTGGTCCACATTCGGATTGAGGGGGCCCCCTGTAGCATGGAACTGGACACTGGGTCCTCGTACTCAATTATATTGGTGGACACGTTCCGCAAGCTGTCTCCACAGGTTCTAGACAAAGGCATGCCCCGGGAAGCCAGCCTGGACACGGAGCCAACGGGGCTCTCGACCCCTGAGAGTCCAAGTGAGCCTACTTCACCGGTGCTGCTGCCTGACCTGCCGATGGCCATCACCGAGCGAATGCCTGCCACCCCACTCCCCAAACTTCATGGTGCTCCATGCCTTGCAACACCCCAGTGCTCGGGGCGCGAATGCCGGTGACCGGATTACTTAAAAGACTATGTTCAGTAAGGGGGGGACTGAACCATGGGGGACGGGTGTTATGTATTGGCTATGGACACTGCAACACATCTGGGCATGTTCGCCTGTAATGGTGTAAGGTATTGGCTATGGACACTGCGGCATGTCTGGGCATGTTTGCCTGTAATGGTAAGCGATACCCACTGAGCTTCAGTCCCCAGAGAACAATAGTCCCTAGGATCCTGATTGTCCCCCTATCAGAGGCTTAGGATATTCAAATGATCCTATGATAGCCTCTGGTGGGAAACTAATCCCTGCTTACTCAATCCCCCATGGGAGGCAAGGTCAGGGTGCAGTTTACCTATCAATCTAAGCAGGCTCCCCAATCCCTCTCCCTCATGTTCCATCTTGACCCGCAATAAGCCACTCTGCTGATTTCACTACAATCGGCCTCCTGACTCCAGCACTTTTCAGGGGGAGAACCAGGATCCAGTTGCAGATGCTCCAAGCTTCTCAGGGCCTCAGGTCGAACTGCTGCTGCTTATCACTGTTGTCTGGATGGGATGGCTCTTGGGACCCTGCTGAGGAAGAGAAAAGAGGCCTGGGCGGGTGGAACACAAGCCCCTGGAATCATAGTCTACATGGTTGCTCTTCTGGCACACCCCATCCCTGCCAGTACAGCCAGGCCAGATTCCGCTTGCTCAGTACTCATGCAGGAATTATTATTTTTATTTTATTTATACCCCGCCCTCCCCGCCAAAGCAGGCTCAGGGCAGCTCACATAAAATGCGATAAACCCAAGGTCACATAAATGTTTGCAGAATTTTTTTAAGAGAGAAAAAAAATACAAATGAACATAAACCAAATCTCAGGTGCCTCACCTGACCAGAAAGCAAGATCTGCAAACTTATAGAGAGCCAGTTTGGTATAGTGGTTAAGTGTGCGGACTCTAATCTGGGAAAACCGGGTTTGATTCCCCACTCCTCCACTTGCACCTGCTGGGTGACCTTGGGCAAGCCATAGCTCTGTACCAGCTGTTCCCTCAAGGACAATTGTCTCAGAGCTCTCTCAGCCCCACCTACCTCACAGGGTGTCTGTTGTGGGGAGGGGAAGGGAAAGGAGTTTGTAAGCCAAGCCGCTCTGAGACTCCCTTGGGGAGTGGAGGGCGGGGTATAAATCCAATCTCTTCTTCTTCTTCTTCTTCTTCTTCTTCTTCTTCTTCTATAGATAAAACAAGCAGGCCAGTTATGCTAGGCATTGCCCAGTCGGTTGCTGATTTTCACCTTCAGGTGCCTACTGGCACTGTACTGGAAACCATGTTTCTAGTTTGTGTTGCCCTTGGGGAGAAGGCTTTAATTACTTTTTGTAACCAAAGCAAAAATTATGTTTTTCTTCATGATATGTAGGTGATTGTGTGGGGGTCGTTGGGAACAAAAGCTGTAATGAGGAAGCCCTCTGACAGTGGTCGGTATGAATGAGAAGCAGTTCTTTTTCCGGCTCACTCCCTTTTCTTTCTCTCTGGGATGCCCCCATCCATTCCTATCATGGAGTCTCACACAGACCAGAATTTTCCTCCAGTTGCATTGGAGAGGCCCCGGAGACATTCATGGGAATGATGGCCATTTAGATTTCATGACTGATATGGCAGGCATTCACGCCTGTTTCCATCTCCCCCATCACCAACAGGCCAGTATGCAGTGCAAGTATGCCTAAAAGCCAGTGGGCATGAGAGCCAGTGTGGTGTACTGGGTAAAGTGGCAGACTAGGACCCTAGTGACCTGGATTCAAATCACTTCTTCTACCATGGTGACCTTGGGTACATCACATACTCTCAGCCTGGCTTACCTCAAAGGGTTGGGAAATACCTGCAGATTTTGTAGGGGGAGCCTGGTTTGGAGAGAGGATGGGCTTCTGTGGGGTATAATGCCACAGAGCCTAGTTTCCAGAGCAGCCAGTTTCTCCAGGTGAACTGATCTCTGTCACTTGGAGATCAGTCGTAATCCCAAGAGAGCTCCAGCCACCACCTGGAGCTTGGCAGCCCTACTCACAGAGTCGTTGGGCAAAGATGGAGGAAAGGAGAATGGTGTTCTAAGCTGCGTAAAAGAAGCACTTTTTTAAAAAATAAGGGGAGCCGAAAATGGAGATGGTAGGAGGAAAACACCACTCTGATCCGGCAACTCATTTCACCTCGTTATGCCCAAGATGGGAATCTGAGAGCAGAGCCAGAGGCCTGTAGATACAGAGGGACTGGGCTGGAGGCGAACACTGGGAGCACTGTCAAGCAGAGGAGCTTTCAACTCACACACAGCATACTGTGAAAATATGCCTGAGGGACAGGAGGACTGCCCAGCACCTTTTCGAGTGACTTTAGTCAGTTGCATTCAAAATACATTCCTTGTTTATTAAAACTGCACTGCAAGTCCAGGGGGCCCAAAACCTGGGAGTATTAGGAGGGCAGATTCTGCTCAGGTTCAGAGTCTTGCTGGCTGTTGTATTTGGGATCAGGAATAGGGTTGCCAGGTCTGGGTTGGAAAATACCTGGGGACTTTGGGGGTGGAGCCAGGAGAGGGCGGGATTTGGGGAGGGGAGGGGCCTCAGCATAGTACAATGCCATAGAGTCCACCCTTCAAAGCAGCCATTTTCTCCAGGGGAGCTGATCTCTGTCAGCTGGAGATCAGTTGTAAAAGTGGGAGATCCCCAGGCCCCACCTGGAGGCTGGTAGCCCTAATCAGGAAGGAATTTTTCCCTGGTCAAATTTGGTCATCGGGAAGGTTCCTCGTCCTCTTTTCTCGGCGCTTGTTGCTCGCTTGCCTGTGCCATTTGGAACTTCTGCTTTGCAAATCCCTTTTGCAGTGGCTGTTTTTGAGAGCCAGTGTGGTGTTGTATATGAGAGGCCCAAATTCAAATCCCCTCTCTGCAGGGGTCCTTTCGTAAAAAAAGAGGTGCAGGAGCTCATTAGCATCACTTATTTGCATATGCCACACCCCCTGACGTCACCGGAAGTGTCAAAAGGCCACACCTCCCTGATGTCATCGGCAGTGTGTCAGAAGGCAGGGAGGGAGGGAGGGAGGGGGAAGGAAGGAAAGGAACAGGAAGGAAGGTAGGTAGGTAGGTGGGGGAGAGAGAGAGAAGAAAGGAAGGAGGGAGGAAGGGGGGAAGGAAGGAAGAAAGAAAGGAACAGTAAGGTAGGTAGGTAGGTGGGGGGGAGAGAGAGAGAAGGAAGGAAGGAAGGAAGGGACAAGAAGGTAGGTAGGTAGGTAGGTGGGGGAGAGACAGAGAAGGAAGGGATGGAACAAAGGGGGAAATGAAGGAACAGGAAGGTAGGTAGGTAGGTGGGGGAGAGAGAGCGAGAGAAGAAAGGAAGGAAGGAAGGAAGGGGGAAAGGAAGGAACAGGAAGGTAGGTCGGTGGGGGAGAGAGAGAGAGAAGAAAGGAAGGAAGAGAGGAAGGAAGGGACAGGAAGGTAGGTAGGTAGGTGGGGGAGAGAGAGAAGGAAGGAAGGAAGGAAGGAAGGAAGGAAGGGGGGAAGGAAGGAACAGGAAGGTAGGTAGGTGGGGGAGAGAGAGAGAGAAGAAAGGAAGGGAAAGAGGAAGGAAGGGACAGGAAGGTAGGTAGGTAGGTAGGTGGGGGAGAGAGAGAGAGAGAAGAAAGGAAGGAAGGAAGGAAGGGGGAAAGGAAGGAACAGGAAGGTAGATAGGTGGGGGAGAGAGAGAGAGAAGAAAGGAAGGGAGAGAGGAAGGAAGGGACAGGAAGGTAGGTAGATAGGTGGGGGAGAGAGAGAGAGAAGAAAGGAAGGAAGGAAGGAAGGAACAGGAAGGTAGGTAGGTGGGGCAGAGAGAGAAAAAAGAAAGGAAGGGAGAGAGGAAGGAAGGAACAGGAAGGTAGGTAGGTGGGGGAGAGAGAGAGAGAGAAGAAAGGAAGGAAGGAAAGAAGGGGGAAAGGAAGGAACAGGAAGGTAGGTAGGTAGGTGGGGAGAGAGAGAGAGAAGAAAGGAAGGGAGAGAGGAAGGAAGGGGGAAAGGAAGGAACAGGAAGGTAGGTAGGTAGGTGGGGAGAGGGAGGGAGGGAGGGAGGGAGGGAGGGAGGGAAGGAAGGAAGGAAGGAAGGAAGGAAGGAAGGAAGGAAGGAAGGAAGGAAGGAAGGGGGGCACTTCTCCCCCCACTGGGGCCAGCGTTTCCCTTCCTCCCCCCTCTTGCTTGGGCCCCAGGGGCTTCATGCCTCTGGGGCCCGGCTTCTCCCTCCCTTGCACCCCCCTGGGCCCCCGGAGCAGTGAGCGGGGGAGGGAGGGAAGGAGGAGGCTTCTCCCGGGGCCGCGGCGCTTGCCGCGGCCCGGGAGCAGTGAGCGGGGGGGAGGAGGGGGCTGGTCCCAGGGCCGGCGGCCCCAGGAGTTTGAGGATGGGTAGGGAAGGAGGAGGCTGGTCCCAGGGCTGGCGGCGCTTGCCGCGGCCCTGGGAGCTTGAGGGTGGGGGGAGGGCTGGGAGGGAGATGGTCCGGGGCCGGCGGCGCTTGCCGCGGCCCCAGTTGTGTGAGTGGAGGGACGGAGGGAAGGGGGTTCTCCCCGGGCCGGCGGCAGCCTGCCGCAGCCCGGGAAGAGTGAAGGGGGAGGGGAGGGGCTTTATCCTGGGCCGGTGGCGGCCTGCCGCCGCCGGGAGGAGTGAGCGGGGGGGCAGGGCTTTGTTAAGACCCCGCCCCCCGCCCTCCTCTCTCCTGGAGTGGCGCTCCAGCACGCCCCGGCCCCAACGGAGCCCTGCCTCTCTGCCATGGAAACTCATTGGGTGACCTTGGGCCAGTTGCACTCTCTCAGCCTAACCTACCTTACAGGGCTGATGCAAGGAGAAAACAAAGGATAAGCAAATGATATAAGCTGCTTTGGGTCCCCACTGGGGAGAAAAGTGGGTATAAATGAAGTAAATAAATGTGTGCTACCCCTTGAAGCAGACTGCCATATTATTTGTATCTGTCTGTGTGCGGTTTGAGGCTCTATGGTCCTGTCTTTAGGTGAAGAATTGGCTTCTTTGGCCCTTTGGCCATGTTTGTAGTTCTGCCCTCAGATATCCTTGGAATTGCTTGAGACATCTCTTGAGACAAAGGAAGAACACAGAAACAATCCTAGAGAATAAAATCAATTCAAGGCCTAAAATAATGTTGAAAGGAGCATATGGTTTATTCAGGTCCATGAAACATTAAATCAGTCTGGCTGCATTTCAATGGTCACCTGTCCAGATCTTTAACTGGAATGGTAAACTTGGCATTGTCTCCATATTTGGCTCCATATTTGGCCCATGTAAGCCGCCCTGAGCCCGCTTGCGGGGAGGGCGGGATATAAATCGCAAAATAAATAAATAAATAAATAAATAAATAAATATTTCCTGAAGAAATTCAAATTAAGCATTAGTGTCATCATTAGTGTAGCTGTTTCCCATAATATTAGAATGCATAACTGATGCTACAAATATATAGTATTAGATATAGATGTAGACAAGAAGGGGGACCTGCGATACTCGCGGGGGGGAGTATCCCAATCCTCCTGCCACCCCCCAGTGCAAGCGGCAGCGGCAAGCCCCGCTGCTCTTCCTTCCACCCTACCCTGGGGGGAAGGCTCACCTGTTCCCGCCAGCCTGCACCTGCTGTGGGCCCCCTTGCCATGGGAGCCACTCACTCGCCGGCCGGTGCATGTCGGAGGGAGACAGGCGAGCAGAACTCTGCTGCAGACGGGGGGCTCCTCTGGGGCACACCAAGGCTGCCCCTCCTGCATGGCTTTGGCAAGCAGGCAGCCCACCCCCTGGAAGGCACTGAGCATGCCTCAAAGCGAGGCCGGCGACCAACAGCGGGGAATGAATGCCCGGCCTTGCCTCAGTGGCCCCAACTGTCCAGCAGGAAGAAGCACTTCACCCCTTGATGGCGGCATTCCTCGGAGGAGCCACGAGGCCCCCAGCCCTGCCCGGCTGGCTGCAGAGGGAGGGAGGTAGGGGCCAAATCCCAGATGCTTCTCCTCAACGGCGAAAGCGAGCCCGGATTTTTCTGCCTAGTTTGCAAATACGTGTGCGGGGAAAGGGGGGGGGATAACCAAAGTGCAGGGAAGGTGGATTGTTCAGAGTGTGTGACCTTGCGCATGCACAGGGAACACTTTTACTTTGGGGGGGGATTTAAATATCCCCCCAAAAGTTTTTTTTTACTTTTAGGGTTTTTGTGCACACCTGAGGAGTCCCCCAAGCTTGCAGAAAAATCTCCCTGCCTCCCAGATATCCGCATGCAGGGGTCGCCTTGAGAATTAGACAGACAGACAGACAGACAGACAGACATTTGTATTAATTGGACTTGAGTGTCAGACCTGTCCTGAATCAGGAAAAGAAACATTGTTGTCTCTGTGAAGCGATATCAGTCTAGTACTAACTGTGAACATGGCTGCCACATGGAAGGTACTTAAGATTGCTTGATATGCAGGCTGCCTCTGTATGGCAAACCACTCGTGTGCTATAGCTTGTCCCATGATTCAGGGATTCAGTTAAGCAACACACACTGTCTAGAGAAAGGAGCTCCAAATGCTTTACTATGAAGATACACCAATGGATTTTGTTTCTATTAGGAATCCACAAAGAGGCCCCACAAGCTTGCACAAAGCGTTTCCACCTTGGCACTGTTACTAAAATTAAACTTTAGGAGCTTCACTAAGCAGTTTGCAGGAAATTTGTGCTCTGCAGTCCAATCTTCAGCAGGGATCACCTTGCTAGTAATTGTAGACTAGAAGGATCAGCATAGTTGTACATAGTTTATAAGTGCTGCCTTATAAAATAGAAAGGGATTAGGTTTTTATCCTACCCTTTTCTCTAACCTAATGATTCTCAAAGCAGCTTACAGTCATCTTTCCCTTTGTCTCCCCACAACAGTCACTTTGGGAAGTAGATGGGGCTGAGAGTTCTGAGGAAACTGTGACTAGTTCAAGGTCAACCAGCAGGCTTAATTTGGAGGAGTAGGGAATCAAACCTGGTTCTCCAAATGAGAGTCTTCCGCTCTTAACCACTATACACCATGCTGGCAAAGTGTCCTGTGGCAAACATGGGCAGATTTAATAGGCAGCTCACACTCAAAGATTTTGAGTAAAATGAATCTTCAGTAAATAAGCATAAATCCCAGAAAGCACAGATTGTTAGGAACAAACAGTAGACAGCAGACAGACCAGTCAGGCAGAAATCTAGGGTGATTTCGCAGATGCCACTTGCCTCTCATTTCCTCCTCAGTTCCCCCAGTAATTTTCACCCGGAGCAACGGATCCATTTTTCCACTAGAGGATTCAGCTCCTCTTTAACCCCGCAGTTTTTTGTTCACAGTTAGCAGTTGCCCTGATGCTTTGAGCTGCTCCCCCGTCCATGTCCCCTCCCACCCCCTCGCCCCTCCCTCATTTCCCTGCTCTTTCTTTTTTTTTAAACACATGCGTGGTAACGTTATAACATCATAGTGGCATGACGGTAGTGTATCCCCCGCCCACCCTGCAGTAGCCTTCCTCTTCCCAGAATTCAACATCTCCCTCCCTCTTATTCAATTCTTCCCGCCGCTCTTGGTTGAAGCAGAACGATTGGTTAGCAACACGGGCTGCAAATGTCAGTGGAGGATTCTTCCCCCTGATGGGTGGATTCTCTGTTCTGATTGGTGGATTCTCCACTCTGAACTAAAATGTTGGGCGCTTTGCTAGCGGGATCACAGGGACAAAATGGTGGATAGCCAATATAATGTTAGCTGGTCTGTTTAAAATAATAAAAAAATTAACCTTGAACAAGGACACATCTAAAGGAGACAATACGGGGAGCTATTTCATCAGAAATGCTGGTGGCGGTGGCGGCAGCTGAGGAGGAGCGGCATCAATGGCTGCCCAGTCTCCCCGCTCCACACGCTGAATTAGAGTCCCGAACAAAAAGTTCCCCCCATAATAAATTAATGTGAGTGTGTGTGTATTATACAAAGAAAACAATGGTGCGTGCTTCCCTTGCTGCATCACTATTTCGTTATGTCAATATAACGACATGAGGGGTTTTATTTAAAAAAAAGGAGGGGGAGACAGTCTAGCCTCAGGACCGTAGGAGTGCACACAGAGAGCGGGGAGGAAGACTCGCGTCTCTGGCCCGCCCGCCCGCTTGCCGCCACTTCTCTGCAGGTTTCTGGAGGGAAGCACCCCCCGCCAGCTCTGCAGGGGGTGTTGCCGGGGCACCCCAGACATAGGGCAGCGGTCATCCGCAAGCCCAGGGGGCTCTCAGGCCAATGGCGCCCAGCTCCTGCTACCAAGAAACCCAGCAAATCCACCTTGCCAACGCAGTCCCTGTGGTGGGTTCTTGCCTCCCTGCCTCCTCATTTTGATATAACGTTAGGAAGGCTCATTTCAAAAATTTTTTTGAAGAAATGCCCACCACGGGGCAGGCCAGATGAAGGGTGGGCGAGTGGGCGTGTTTTCGACTCAGCTTCTCCACCGGAGCAAATAGGAAACACCACAAAAAACAGGATTTTCTTGCTCCGGGGAAGCTCCAGAGCAGTGCCACGATACTCCTGAGCAAACCCTGAGCCTGGAGCAACTGGTGGGAAATTGACCAGAAGCTCCTGAGCAAGCATCAGGGCAAAACCAGGGCAAACACTAGTGCGAAAATGCCCCTAGAAAGAAGCTATGAAAAGGTATTTTGCTAGCTAATCCTGTACTTACAGTGACATTGCTCTCCTAGGAATGGGTTCAAAACAGGGCATCCTGGCACAGCCTGATGGGGATTGCTCGGATATCAGAGTGTTGACATGGTACTCTCATTCAGGCTAACAGTTTTACACATTTTTCTGCAACCCAAAAGTTTCCTAACTAACCCAATCAGATTTTTAGGGGGGCAGGCTAAAAGCGTGGCTAACAGAGATTAAGCACTCATCACAGCTTTTCAGATGGCTTGGCCAAATGGTGAGATGTGCTCAGGATTCAAATTTTTTTATTAGCTTATAGATCACCATAGACCTGTCTCTCCCCCTGCTGGGATGTAACTTTAGTACCTAATTGCCCCCATTCCACGGTTAATCCTGTTATTCTAAGAGTACATTTATCCTTTCCTAAGACTTTCTGTACATGAGTATTACTGCAGATGTAGTGGTCGGGGGTGCAGAACTGCTCTAGAAGTTTATACAAATTAATAAACCTCTTTTTCCTTCTGGTTCAAATTTTGTGAAGATAGAGCTATAGTAATGACAGTGAAATCAGAGTTAGGTGCACCTGACTAGTGTAAGGGAGAGAAGAGGATCAAATTGCCTGTGAGGTTAGGTCAAATTTGTCCAGTAAAGTAAAGGGGAGCCAGTTTGGTGTAGTGGTTAAGTGCGCGGACTCTAATCTGGGAGAACTGGGTTTGATTCCCCACTCCTCCACTTGCACCTGGCTGGATGACCTTGGGCAAGCCATAGCTCTGTACCAGCTGTTCTCTCAAGGACAGCTTGGGAAAGAACTCTCTCAGCCCCACCCACCTCACAGGGTGTCTGTTGTGGGGAGGGGAAGGGAAAAAGGAGTTTGTAAGCCGCTCTGAGACTCCAAGTGAGTGAAGGGCGGGGTATAAATCTAATCTCTACTTCTTCTCTTCTTCTTCTTCTTCTTCTTCTTCTAAAGAACAGGGAAAGGGAAGAACTGAAAGTTACAACAGAGGAGATGCTGGAAGATACATAATTGAATTCTCCTACTGGAGCATATCCAGCCATCAGTTCGCAAGTTTTTCCTGTGTTTCTCTCCTGATCCCTGAAAAGACCATTCATGGGACTGCAGATTCCATGCAGAGGAACAGACTTGTGGATCAGTGATCCAGAGTGCAGAAAAACATGAGGGTGAAATTGATCCCTTTCTTCAGTGGAGCTGCACTTGTGGAAGGGGAAAGAGATTTCTCCCCTTGTCCTTCCTCCCTCCAGTCCCCTAGCTCATGGCTTTTCCCCCTTGTGAGTCCTCACCAAGACCAGGAAGGATCTTTCCTGGGGTGAGAAGAGGCTGCAGGAAAGACCACTCTGGCTCACTGACCCACAGGTCTGCTTTGCTTTGCATGGATTCTGCAGTCCCATGAATGGTCATTCCAGTGACCAGGAGAGGAATATGGGAAAATTCTCTGTTCCATGTTTGGAGTGATAGGACCAGGGGTCCTTTTGTAGAAAAAGAGGTGCAGCAGCTCATTAGCATACCACATTAGCATATGCCACGTCCCCTGACATCACCAGAAGTGTGTCAGAAAGGGAATGTCAGTTTCAGCCCCATTATACCCTATGGGCCATTGAAATCAATGGCAAAAACTCATAGGGTATATGAGGGGCTGGAGGAAAGGGGGTTTGAGGGAGAGGCTCCAAACTTGCAGGGTAGCTGCTGGGGCCTCTCCTCGAAATACCCACTACGTTTCAAGAAGATTGGACCAGGGGGTCCAATTCTACGGGCTCCCAAACAGGTTGTCCCATCCCCTCCATTGTTCGCTATGGAGGGAAAAAATGTTAACTTTTTTCCTAACATAGAGAACAATGGAGGGAATGGGGCAACCTGTTTGGGGGCCCGTAGAATTGGACCCCCTGGTCCAATCTTCTTGAAACTTGGTGAGTATTTCGAGGAGAGGCCCCAGCAGCTACCCTGCAAGTTTGGAGCCTCTCCCTCAAACCCCGTCCCCTCCAGTCGCTTTTAAAGTTGCCGCCGAATTTCAGCGGCAATTCGGCAGCGGGCCGAATCAGATCAGAGAATCTGATTCAGCCCGTGGCTGCCCTAGTGGCCACTCCTGAGCTGGCGGAGCTTTGCTCCGCCTCGCTCCGGCCCCAACGGACCCCTGGATAGGACACTCTCCAAGGTTTTTAAAATGTTGATTGAAACCATGGGGAGGGTAATTCAGATTAAGGCCATGTGGTGGGAGGGTTCAACACACACACTGCTATTAGCCCTCAAAAGGAAGAAGATGGACAAAAGATGTCTATCTTTTTCCCCTTTGAATGTTAATAGCATGGTGGCAGGTTGATCTGCAAAACTGCATGGCAGAAATTAAACCCCTCTGTTCCCCACCTGGAGAATCCACTCAGAACTGGGCACCATATATAGTGCAGCTTCTATTAATGTTTTTAAAATGATGGGAGGATCTGACCATGGATCTCCTATGGTCCCATGTACAATCATGTATAGATACAGAAAGGAAAAAGGTATATGAGGAAAGGTGTAGGAGAAGAGAGTAAATAAATACTGATTGCTTTGGCTTCAAGGTTGTGATGTGGAAGGCAAAGAAAGGACCCCTGGCATGCACAAACAGCAGAGTGTTAGCCGAATTGCTTTAATTTAAGATGAGCAATTGGCAAAATACCGGGTTCTTGCCAGCTATACCAGGGTCCCACCCCTCCCAGGAGTTCTCCAGGAAAAAGGCACGTGAGGCAGATGGCAATTAAATGCTGTTTACTGAATGATGTTGTTCACACATACACAAAACAGAATCTCACATACAAACACACAGACCTAAAGAAACTTAGATAGATAAAGCACAGTTGCAATTTGCAGGAAACGTTGGTGGGTTATACCGTACCTCTCCTGAAGAGGAGTTGTCCGCTCGAAGGAAGAATTGGATGGGGAGAGAAAAATAGAAAAATGGGGCACGTGGCTTGAACCGGCAAGACCACGTGGTCTCTCTGGTCGCGACTCAGAGGTTAAAGATGGAGGCAAGGGTATTTGGATAGGAAGCTGGGCATAAGGGGTAGCAAAGCAGATAGGGGACGATGGCTCAAGAGAGCGATTGCCTGCTGTGCAAGGTCTTTTATTAGGTGGTCTTGAGGGGGGGGATGCACAAACCACATCCCACTAACACACCTACTAGGCGGTCCGTCCCTTCTGACTCTACCATAGGTTAAAAGTGAAAAAGGAGGAGAGGCCAGGGAGTGGTCAATATTGTGAAACTAGAACTGAACAGGAACTTGACACCTGGGCACTCCTGCGATGAGTCACTGGATCGCCTCTATTGTCCGTTGATGGCCCTAGCCGGCTGGCTGATGGCCTGATCATTAGTTGCCAAGTAACCTCGTTTAGCATAATCTGTGCAGGTATGTTGGAGGGGGCAGTGGTTGACCAGCGTGATGTGACAGAAAGAAACCTCATGGAAAAAGGAGTCTTTGTCTCTGTCTTGATGAACTATCACGGTTGCCAGCCCCCAGGACTGGACTGGAGCTTCTCCCTGCAATGAAGCATGCCTGTAGTCCTTACAGCATAGCAACCCAAGTTCAAGCTTATGAATATTACAATTAATAAGAGCACTAGCAGTGCCTTGCTGGCCAACAAGAGGCAGTCTTATGGTTCTTCTGTCCCTTCCCAATTGGTCCAGTACCGTACTACAAGATACAAAGACATAAGGAACATAACTGTACGCAGGGGTCCATTGGAGTGGGAGCACACAGGAGCACAGCTCCGGGAGTGAGGAGCCCAGGGGGTGGGCACATGACCAAGCCCCGCCCCGTCCGCAGCTTCCCTGAGCAGTGCAGAGGCGCAGCGCCCCGGGGAAAGCCCTGCTAGGGTCTTTATTGATTTTAATGTTTTGTTTTAATATTGAAAATTTTATCATTGTTCCTTTTATGACTGTGTACTGCTTTTCCAGAGACTTGCTCAAGGTGGCATATAATTTTTCTAAGTATACCATTTTTTATCTGGGCACATGGCACATAAGTACTGGAGAAATTTCACCAACCCTTCAGCAGCTTCCACCCCATCAGTTTGGTGTAGTGGTCAGGAGTTGGACTCTAATCTGGGAGAACCGGGTTTGATTCTTCACTCCTCCACATGCAGCTGCTGGTGTGACCTTGGGCCATTCACAAGTTCTCTCAGAGCTGTTCTCTCATGAGCAGTTCTCAAAAGACCTCTCTCAGCCCCACCTACCTCACAGGGTGTCTTGTTGTGGGGAGGGGAAGGGGAAGGGATGGGTGGTGCACATGTCCTGGGTATCTCAAGTCTCCTTGAAACCTGGTGGTTTCAAGGGAGCAGGAAGAGAATGAGGGTGTGTTCTTTACATTTATTTTTATTGCACAAAGTATTGGATGGGGAAGGGAACGGAGGAAGAGCAGGTCAGTTTCACTCACCTGTGGAGCAGAGCCTGAGGGGTGGGTGTTGCTTTCTGACACATTTCCGGTATGTTAGGGGGTGTGGCATATGCAAATGAGTTATGGTAATGAGCTCCTGCACCTCTTTTTCTACGAAATGACCCCTGACTGTACGAGTGTCTCAGAAACTGCAAATAATGTAGAAAATGAACGATCGCAATGGTTGCAGCTGAGCAATTATATATTGTATCCAGCTTACAAAGTGGAATTTTACAGCAAGTAATGACTCTATTTGAGAACTTAATAGGCAACAAGGAAGGCTGGAAAGATAAGCTTTCTCAAATAGATCATGAAATGCTGCACCTTAAAGGTCATAATAGAAAATAGATTAGAACTTGATGGAGAAAATGTTAGGCATGGAAATTGAAGACATAGCATGTTAAAATAACACCTTTTATTAAGATAAAGGAAAACTATTATAAATTCTCTACTGTTGGTATCTTACTCGATATAGATTAAATAGGATATATAAAAATGGCAATAGTAAGTATTTGATGTGTTAGCCTGGAGCTGGTTTCTTTCATATTCAGTAGAGAGGTTTAAAAATGGGATTCCTCACTGGATGTGGCAGAAATGGCAAGCTAGCAGAATACATCTATGTGGCCAATTCCACACTAGTAGTTACCCCGCACTCAATCTCCGCTAAAATCCGGGGCAGAGCAACATTTCCGCACTTGTTGCTCCGTTTCTGAAGCTCGCCCGAATGTAAGACTCTTTTTCTGCGGATCTTCCGTCTTCGCAATTTTCAAGTTCTTTTTTTTGAAACGGTTGCGAAATCGGGGCATTCTAGTCTGGAACTCCGAAATCGGGCTTTCGTGCTCCTTTTCCCGCCCCTTTCCTCTCCCCCTCCCTCCCTCCCTTTCCCGCCCTGCCGTGAGCTTCTTTTTTTTTTGGGTTCCCCGCTTTGTTTCATTACAACAACACGACACGACATTGAACCATTGTTGACTGGCTCTTAAATGTTTTTTTAAAAAACGTACTTTTGTTGTCGATGTCTCCAAATTTCTGTGTTGCTTATTTTGCACAAACGTCGTAACTGACTTATGCCACTTTAAAAAAATGTATTGATTGATTTGAGGCACAGCGCAAGTGTCCCCCCCCCCCCGTCGTCGCATCACGACGACACGACGAGACATTTTTTCGTTAACATTTCTGCGGGTGTAATGTGTTGCGGGTGGCGTGGTGTTTGGACACAATGTTTTCCAGGGTTACATGTGTTATTGCTGCCAGATCAGGAGGAGGAAAGCCAGCCAGGACAAAGAGAAGAGAGGGAGGCTGGCTAGAGCGAGGCGAGCGCCTGAGCCCAGGCAGCGGCGGTGGCGGGAGTGGCGGCGATGGAGACAGGAGCCGGGCCACCTCGCCGCACTTAGCAATAATAATTAAAAAAGGGGTGGGGAAGGGGCGGTTGCAAGATGCACTTTCCCGGGAATTTTTGAAAATGGCCAATCATGTATTTGTATCGTCATGACGTTATAACGAAACTCCACCTACATTTTAAAAAAATGGCGGGTGGGGGAACAAGATTTGGGGCAGGGACAGATGCGGAAATGAAGAACCGCCATCAACCAGGGTCAGATGCATGTAATGCGGAAACGCTCAGACTGATTTGGATCCATTAAACCCGGGGGAAGCAAAGCACTAGTGCGGAATCACCCTGTGAGAAAGCGTAAGAATTCAGAGTCTTCTAATAATACTTTGCAACTCATTGCTGACTTTAACTCAAAGTGAAATATGGACATTGCAGTGTACATTTTTTTCCAGTGTTATAATCTGTTAATGTGGTTGTGACTAATTTACCATTTAAGTTTTAATTAAAAAAACAACGCATACACATAAACACACACACACTGTGTTCTTGCATTGTATCATCTCAGAATGCCAGTACCAGACTTACAATGAAGTTGAGATCTGTGCCTTGAAAACCCTTTCCCCTAAAACTCCAAGTGCACTGGCATTGGTTGTGATGAGGGCGAGATGCCGTCTTTTAACAGACAAGTGTCTCTGTGCCTTTAAACAAATAAATAACAAGCAGAACAGAACTGCTTTCCATGTTGGACTTGCTGAATTCCAGCCTCCCATGGACCTCTTACGGTCTCAGAAGTATGTCCCTAAGAAGTGACAGGCTTAGTGCATCCACCAGGGCACAGTCTTATTACCACGTATGCCCCCAGTTAAAACTGAAATTTACTACAACCCCCCCCCCCCCCAGTAGCATTCTCACCCTATGAAATAGGCTCCCTGAGGAGAAGGGGTGGTGGTGCTGTGTTTAAATTTCTTACCAAGCTCAGCAAGGCCATTTTATTTGCTAGGGCTTTTAATGGGGTGTATGCGGCAGTCATTGGGAGAGGAATTCAGTGGAGTTTCACTATATTTTATATGTTTTCAATTTGGGATTGTAAACCACCTGAAGTCAAAAGAGAAAGGCAGGCTATAAACAACATAAAAATAGAATACAGATTTTGGATCTACTGACTGAAGTAGTGAATGAAATGAAGCTTTGGCATGGACAGCTTTCCCTCTGTTTGCAGGAATTGCTCAGACACTGAACCTTCCCTCATTCCCCCCTAAATGACTCCTGTCCCTGCCAGAGTAAGAATTCTTTCTGAGCCTTGTTTTGAACCGAAAATGGCCCCTCCTTCCCATTTGACTCCTTTGTCCTGAGTTTCCAAAGGGTTAAGAGAGCAGCTGAGAAGTTTGGGGGTGACGTCGTTGAGCTTCTGGCCCTCGGAGAAGGCTTGAAGGTAGTTCCCTCTTCTGATGCTGAGGCAAGCGGGCTGAGGTCTGAAATCTGAGCTCCTTCACAGAATCACCACTGGGTGAAGCCTCAGTAAAAGGCTGCCTGCCCGCCTTCCCTGAGCAGTCTCTCGCTGGCACTGGGCTGTCTGAGCAGCATGAAAGCAGCTCCCTGGACTCACCTAGGACTCGCCGTCCTCCTGCAGTTCCTGTTCATTTCCTGCTTGCCCAGAGGTAGTGTAAGTAGGCGAGTGGCTTTCTATGCATGCTGAAGAGCAAATCCCTTTCCTTTTGGAGAGGCCAGCACTCTCTTGATTTCACACCCTGCATCGTGGAGAAAAGAGACATCTCAGGATGCATGAATAATAGAAAGAGGCTCTTGGTTATTTATTTCTTGCTGGCACTGGAAAGTTCTTCTAGGATAACTTTGTTAAATAAAAAAAAGCAGTGTAAGAATAGACTTGGAGGGAAACAATAGGCTCTGTGTGTAGCTAATATACGTGCTTATCGCTGACTGACATACTGGTTGCTTTAATTCCCTAACTCTCAGTGCCTAAAAAATGATGACAAGGGCCATTAAGACATAGTTTTCTTAAATGTAAGTTGTTTGGCTTGGCACAGGACACATTTTCCTTTCCAGGATGACTCTAAAGAAAGAATCAGAGAGGGAGACAAGCAAAACAAAAGCCGCACAGTTTCGGATCTATGGTTTATTTCTCCCCATTAACATTACTTTAATATTGTTAATGCTGAAAGAGACTATGTTATTATAGGTGTTTGCATGACGCCATATTCGACTATTATGCCTGGCTTTCTTGCCTGATATCCTGTCAGATCGGTTCCTCTTTCAATACATATTGGCTAGGACTCCTTATATATGTACTGCTTTCATTTGTGCTAACACCATTGAGCAAGCTGCGTGAGGGAGACCAGGCATTTGAATCCTCTTGCCCACTCCCAGAGTCCTTTGCAGCCCCTCACATGTTTCAGTTCTGAGTGACGTGGTCATGCCAGATCAAAAGTTCAAAAATAAGGGACAACATCATGCTTTGGGTGTCTGCAGTAAAAAAAAAATCATAGCGGACAAAAGTAGACTCCAGAGCAAGCAATGGAAGTAAGTATATTCTAGAATAAGCAATGATCTTTTAAAATACGAGGCATCCCTTGCAATTAAGGATAGCCCTCAACCACAGGCATCAGAAGTTGGGTAAGGCTACAGCTGCCTCATTAAAGACAATAATAATGGTAAAATCACATGTATCAAGTAAACATTGTGGCATTCCAAACACTGAAGCTCATAATATGTGTAAATAATTCCACATGTCAGATATGCTGCTACATTTGAAAAGATTAAAGGGAAATGAAATTGATTTCCTGAGCAATTGCCTGGGATTGGCTAAATCAAATACATGAGGCATTTGCAAGGGGCATTCAGACTCGTTCAGGCGCTCTATGCATGGTTGTTTCAGGGCTGCCGGGAGCCGCCATGGGCTCCTGGATTCCATCTGCCCCCCCCCCCATATTACCCTAATCCAAAACAAATATAACAAAACAAACCACTTGGCCAGCTGTTAGCATGCATCTATAATAATAAGAGGATCCATATGTCCATCTGTCTGTCCATTTGTGGCAGGCATAACTCATCAGAAAACTAGGAAAGTCAACAGTGGGCCACTGGCTTCAGGTTGACAATGGGAGTTCTAGGGGCAAAAATGAAAGGACTGGAATATCTGGGGCCAGGTTATTGCCAGACTCCCCATGCTACTTGCAATGGAAGCTAAGCTTGTGTGGTGGTGAGAGTGTTGGACTGGGATCTGGGAAAACCAGGTTTGAATCCCCACTTTGCCACGGAAGCTTGTTGGGTGACCTTGGGCTGGTCACACCCTCTCAGCCTAACCTACCTCACAGGGTTGTTGTGAGGGTAAAACAGAGGAGAGGAGAATGATGTAAGCTGCTTTGGGTGCCCCTTGGGGAGAAAGATGAGATATAAATAAAGTAAGTAAATAAAAAATAAGCTCTAACTTCTGTTCCTCATTTGTTACCACTGTGGCATATTAACATTTATTATCATGTGTGTTGGGCGGGGGGAAGCATTCTTTTACTGCTTTGATAGATTATGGGAAAATATTAACTCCCTCTTTCTGTTCGTAATATTAACAAAGCCTTGTACTGCTATTAAATATGGGTGAGGAGAAGCTGAGACTGAAACATTGGGGTGGGGGGAGAGAGAAATTAGAAGTGGAAATAGGTGAATGGCAGATCATGAAAGGAAGAGAGCAAAATGGAGGAGGAGAAAAGAGTGGAAAAGAGTTAGAGAAATGTAGGAAAGGATAACGAAAGATGTTTTTAAAAATTCTGCCACACACTGACAAGGCTGCCCCTTTGAAAGATCTGGCTGTGCAGGAGTTGGGTGGAACTAAAGAAAAAGGGAAACCATAGACCTTGTTAGGTCTATGTATCTATGTATCCTGGCATAGATGGTAGCTTGTCCTGGCTGGTCTTTCCTTGCTCCAATGCTGGATTGGCTGATGGGTTTAGCAGGATCTTCAAAGCAAGGGGCCCTGACCCAGATCTTGGGAGCTAAGCAGGGTTGGCCCTAGTTGTTATTTGGATGGGAGACCACCCAGGACTACCAGGGTTAGTGTGCAGAGGCAGACAATGGCAGACTACCTCTGAATATCTCTTGGCTGAAAAATGCTACAGTGTTGCCATAAGTCAGCCGTGACTTGACAGCACTTTGCACCACCGCAAGAATCAAGGGTTTCCCTCAACATCATAAAAAACTTTGCAAAAAGGCCCAGCTCTTTACTGTGCTCTCCCTTCCCCACTGCATTAGAGTAGTTTTTTAAAATGCATTCTGTGAATACAGCATGAGACGGCTTCAGGGGCCCTCCAGCTGACTTGGGCCCCTGAATTTTGTCCCCCGAGTTCCCCCTTGCCGGCAACCCTGGCTCTCCAGAAAGCAGACAAATAGGTCCCTCTTAAGTGCTTATCTACAATGCATTTTTGGAGCTCTGCCTTGTGCCTCCATGCTCAAGCACTGGAGTAGCACCAACTTAAAATGTGTGGATCTGTAAAGTTGTGCAAGAAACACCCAAATGCTGCAACCTCCGACCCTACAAACCAGAAGGAAAACGAGCTCATCTGGGAAGGCAGTCACTTTTGGTGTCCCTCAAATGGACAAAAACAATGAAAAGAGCAGAGAGAGAGAGAGAGAGAGAGAGAGAGGTTTGTTCAAGCATAGTAGCATTGACAGCTACGTAACAGTCTTAATTCAGGACTTCCAGCCATTTTAATTGTTTTAGCACCTCCATCCCCAGCAGCATATGCTAGCACAGCTTCCATGAGTGCTTTTAACTGTGAGTAGGTCGAGCTTTCTGTGGTCTAAAACTTTCACAATGAAAATGGAGTATGGATAAACGCCAACAAGACTGCCAGAGAAGACAATGTAATACCACTATATTTCATTTCTCTGTATAGTAATATACTAGCCAAAGGATGAGCTTGCCTGCTTGTTTATAAAGTGGACAGTTTTCAAGAGCAGCAATTGTCAGAGGGCAGGTACAGCCCTTGAGAGGGGTGACATAGCGAGTGGCCTCTTGGTAAATTAGGCTGTGGAATCCTTTCTCTTCACCTCTCTTTGCCCTAAATAATGTCTTAAATGCTTGAATCAGTTGTGGTGAGTGGGTACAGTAGACCTCATGAAGGTCCACTTGTCTCTGTTTCCCTCTTAACCATCCTCACAAGCTGTGCCAGGGATGAGAAAGAAGATATGGGGTAGAGAGATTAACATGTTATGCAATACATAGGTCCCCACCCTATGTAACAGTCAGACATGAGTTGGGGGTTCGATTTATACAGGGGCATTATGATACTGGCTGATTTGTTTTCAGTTCCCTTCCTAATAACCCCCAGCATAGCGTTGGCCTTTTTCATTGCAGTCGCACACTGTCTCGACATTTTCATTGAGTTATCTACTACGACTCCAAGATCTCTCTCTTGGTCAGTCTCCGCCAGTTCGGACCCCATCAACCTGTATTTATAGTTAGGATTTTTGGCTCCAATGTACATCACTTTGCACTTGGCCACACTGAGATCCCTTTGGAGTGCCTTACAATCCTCCCTGGTTCTCATCACCCTGAACCACTTCATGTCATCTGCAAATTTAGCCACTTCCCTGCTTACTCCCAACTCCAAATCATTAATAAACAAGTTAAAAAAGCATCGGACCAAGTACTGATCCCTGTGGTACCCCACTGCTTACTTCCCTCCACTGAGAAAATTGCCCATTTATACTCACTCTCTGTTTCCTTTTAATTAGCCAGTTTTTGATCCACAAAAGGACTTGTCCTTTTATCCCATGACTGTTGCGCCTTTGTTGAGGAACTGTATCAAAAGTTTTCTGGAAGTCAAGGTAAACAACATCTATTGGGTCCCCCTTGTCCACATGTTTGTTCACTCCCTCAAAGAACACTTAACAGGTTAGTGAAACAAGATCTTCCCTTACAGAACCCATGCTGAGTCTTCCTCTGGAACCCTTTTAAAAGATGGGAGTGACATTCACTACCTTCCAGTCCTCAAGAATGGAGGCAGATTTTAATGAAAGATTACATATTTTTGTCAGGAGATCCAGGTATGGATGCAGGAGTTCAATGGCAGAAGGCTCCTGTAGTCCCCAGTCCATGTCTGGCTTGGCATATTTTTTAGGCTCAAGGCTCCCCTTGGCCACAGTGTACATTCCATAGACCAGCATAGGGCACTTCACTAGGGCTACAGCTCCGTCCATTGCCTTGGCACACACTTTTCACAGTCCAGCAAGGCAGTCATATTAAAGAGTCTTTAATAATGCCATCTGAAGTAGCTGCATGGCAACACCTTTCTTCAGTAAAATGAGAAGGGGCTTCGAATACTCCATGTCTAATTCTTGAACAATGTTCTATTATACAGGTTATAATAGACTTTATGCTTATTCCAATATACAACATGGACCTGTCAGCTTATTTCTAATAGCCATAATGTTGTAAGATATTTGTAAGGCCTTGAAGAGCTCAGTGTTCTCTAAGACTATAACAGTGTTTATAGATGCTTGATGTCTATAATTTTGAAACTTTCTTTTTCATGGTGTGTTTTCTTGGTTTGCTAGTGTATCCACCAGGTTCCCTTACATGTCTGCAACCTCAGGTGGTAGCTGGAGATCTCCTGGAATTACATCTGATCTCCAGACGACAGAAATCAATTCCCCTGGAGTAAATGGCTTTTTTGGAAGATGGGCTCTATGACATTACACCCCATCGAAGTCCCTCCCCTACCCAAACCCTGTCCTTCTTGAAATCTCCCCCCCCCCCCCCCAAATCTCCAGGTACTTTCCAACCCTGTGCTGGCAACCCTGCTCCTCAATGTGGTGCCCCATTTGAATCAAAATCACGGCCACTCCCAGCTCTGATTTCCATGATCAGAACTTTTGTTCATAAGCTATGTGCGTATAAGCTGCATGGATACAGAAGTTAGGGGGACAGGAAGGAAAACTGCTCTGGGGCCACTCAGTGCCAAGGGCACTCAACGTATTGATTCACAGTTCTTAAGATGAGTAGAGAATCAAGACTGTCTTCATCTGACCTTTCCCTTTTGACCATCAGGGCAGTGGTTTATATATTCAGATAGGAAGCCTATTTACCTACCTGGTGAGTGAGCATTCATAGTTATTACTGAGTTTATCATTAAATACTATATGGTAAACTATATAATACTTTTATGATATTTTGATATTCCATGTAGTTAAATACGTTGTGTTATCTCCTGACTGTAATTGGGAGGTAGTACAAGAGGAGGGTGCCAAAAGTATGTTTCGCTTTTGGTCAGGTTTAACTCTCTGCAGCCTTACAAGCTTCATGTGCTTAGGGATGCTGTTAACATTGAAGCAGGCACATTTGATAGAGGAGCACACTGTGCTGAACTGCTGTGACTGTCCAAAGCCATAGTTAGCTTGGGCAGTTCTCAGCTGGTAGCACCAGCCTGGCATCTCTTGGGCGTGGGGGGAGCTGCTGGAGAGTAGCAGTTGTGCAGCAAGCCTGAAGGGGGGGAAGACAGAGAGGAGAGACTTCTGTTGGTTTGCAATGCAACAGGTCTGTGAAGAAGGGAAGAGGAATGTTGGTTGGGAGAGTTATTGAGGGCCCCGACACTGTTAGGCCATTTCTCAGATCTAGCAGGGTCCATCTCCACTAAGCAGTCTAATATTCTGTTAAGTTATTGGCTCTCTACTAACAATAGGCGGGCAACAAGTGAGGTGAGCAAGAGGTATCTGAGCATCCCTATATGTGCTTTCTGCCGTGGAACTTTGGGATACTTTGGGGAGTATCTCAGTACCCAAGCAACCAACAGTTCCTAGGATTCTTTAGGGGAAACTATGTTAACTATAATAAAACTTGTTCATGGTAGGAACATAGATAAAGTGAGACGTGAAGGGAAAAGAAACAATGAGTGTGCTGCTTTTTTCACCTTACTATCACCTTCAGCACCCTTCTCAACCAAAGCTGGTAAGAGAAAAAGAGACTGAATGCTTTTTCCTAGTACATGAGCATAGCTGCTAGTCAACATTACAAAGAAAGAGAGACAAGGAGAAAATGATCCCAGGAAGGAGGGATCACTGAGTAGGGATGGGCGCAATCTGGCTCACAAACTAAAGTTTGTGATTAATTTTTGCCGGTTCATGGTTCACAAACTGAAGTTCATTTATTTATTTATTTATTTATTTGCATTCATACCCCGCCTTTCCAGACGAACTGGCTCAAGGTCACCCGGCATGAACTTTCCACAAACTTTCAAGCAGTTCGCTGTGGTTTGTGAATGGACACATTTCCAGGCAGACTGCTCTGCTCAAAATGTTTACCAGACTTCAAAGCAAATTTCAAAGCAATCCTCCCCCGACTTGGAGAGATTGTAGAGGAGTGGGCAGCAGAGTGAAGTTCCCTGTGCCTTTGGTGTGTGTAGCTTGCAGGGGGTTCAGTGATTCGTCACACTTTTGAACCTGCACCTGACATTTCCCTCAAAACCATTTCCTTGGGGGCATCTTCATGGGGGAGGGGCATAACTCAGACCCCCCCCCCCAGTTCAATCTGCATGTAACTTGGAGGGCATGTAGAGGAGCATCAGGGGGAGGTCCCCTTTGAGTTTGTTGTCTCTAGCTTGCACAGGGTACCACTCTATACACTCCTGAACCTCTTGAACCTGCACCTGCATTTTCCTAGGGGCACTTTGAGGTGGCCATAACTTCAACCCTGTAGATTCAATCCTCAACAAAAGTGGAGGCCTGGTAGAGAAGAAGAAGAAGAAGAAGAAGAAGAAGAAGAGATTAGATTCATACCCCACCCTCCACTCCCCAAGGGAGTCTCAGAGCGGCTTACAAACTCCTTTCCCTTCCCCTCCCCACAGCAGACACCCTGTGAGGTAGGTGGGGCTGAGAGAGCTCTTTCCCACGCTGTCCTTGAGGGAACAGCTGGTACAGAGCTATGGCCAGGTGCAAGTGGAGGAGTGGGGAATCAAACCCGGTTCTCCCAGATTAGAGTCCGCGCACTTAACCACTACACCAAACTGGCTCCCTAGAGGAGAGCCAGCTGGAGATTCTTTGTGAGTTTGGTGTCTCTAGCCCTGGGGGTGGTGGTGTTCTAATGCATCATGAACCTCATGGAATAAACCAATTAATTTGGCATCTAAAAGTTCATGACAATTCATGGCTCATGAACTGGGCACACCATGAACGGAAACAAACCACATTTTCCCCATTCGTGCCCATCCCTATCACTGAGGGGATGTCAAATGGAACAAAAAGTCTTTACCCATTGGCAGAAGATGGTACAGAGGAGGAGAGATGAATCTCTCTGGGGAGAGAGTTCTGGAACTTTGGTGCCATGATCAAGAAGGCCCTATCCCAGGTTGCCACCCACCTAATCTCAGAAGGCAGGGGCACCTGAAGCAGGGACTCCACAGAAGACCATAGTGGTTGGGTGGGTTCATAAAGGAGCAGGTGGTCCTTCAGGTATGTTGGTCTCAAACCATATAAGGCTTTAAAGGTTACCAACAGCACCTTGAATTGTGCCTGGAAACAAATTGGGAGCCAGTGTAAACGGGCCAAGACTGGAATGATATGATTCCTGTGACCTACTCCAGTCGACATTCTAGCTGCACAACTGACATTTCTGAACTCTTCTCAAGGGCAGTCCCAGGCAGAATATTGCACTAATCTAATCTAGATGTAACCAGGACATGCACCACAGTGGCCAGATTTCTTTTTCCATCCAGGAAAGGCCATCACTTGCTAACCAGTAGAAGCTGGTAAAAGGCACTCCTGGCCACAGCTGCCCAATGCTTATTGAGTAGAAGCCTGGGTCCAAGATCACCCCCAGACTAGGGGCGTAGAGTTTTGTAAATTACAGGGGGGGCAGGGGCCCTTTAGCGCGCATGCTCGCTGGGATGATGTCTACCCCCCCGGCCAGGAAACCTCCGCGCCTCCCAGGGCCCTTCCGAGGCCTGCCAGCTGCTGCTGCCGGAGCCTCTCTCTCCCCCCACACTCCTTCCCTCTCCCTTCACCGGGAAAAGAGGGAGGGAGAGGGAAGGATGGAAGAGTGGGGGGGGAGAGGCACCAGCAGCAGTAGCTGCTGGCCTCGGAAGGGCCCCGGGAGGCGCAGTGGCAGGCGCTATGTTTTCCCGGGGGGGCTCAGTCCCCCCTGGGAAATTTCGGGGGAGGCTCGAGCCCTCGAGCCCCCCCGTAGTCTACGCCTATGCCCCAGACTACAGACCTCTTCCTTCAAGGAGAGTGAAATCCCATCTAGATCCAGTCCCTTCTCTGTAAGTACATTAGGACCGACTGATATATCCCCTTTTAGCATGGTGAAATACAGGTACTACAGAGTTATGCCTGAAGGAATTTCCTATCCTTTAGAACTCTCAGAGATGCAAGAAGCCTTTCAGGTTCTGGTCTGGACATAGCAACTGTGCTTGAGCAACGACAAATGGGTAGATACTGTACTCTTCTTGTGCCACTGGTGGAAAGAATACAATACCTGTACAGTAAAAAAGTGATGGTAATATCTCATTACAGAGCCATAAAGAGGTAGTAATTAGTAGGGTCTTTGCTGCCTTGGGTATTTCACGCAGGGAATCAGATGACTGGCCTTCTCTCTTCATTCTGGTATATTGCAGCGCAGAATAAGGAAACCGTCAGGACCTGTGCTGTACTTTTCTTAAACTGCAAATAGTGTAACATGAGGAAGATAACAGAATACCTACTCCACGTAAAGCATTTATAAGTGATCAAAATGGGTCTCCAGTATTGTTGTTTCATGCATTTATAGTTGAACTGTGTTATCTCATGCTTTCATTCCGGTATGGATTATTGGGCAGGTTTTCCAGATGGTAGCTAAAAAGAGAAATATCAATGTGCTGAGGTGCAACAGGCTTGTCAAATGGCAGCTTGTCATAGGCTCTTCATCCGTAGACTGTCGCAGAAAGAACAGTCAGCAATTAGATATTCCCAGTGGCGGAAGAGAGAATCTGAAACATAGGACTCTCAGATATTTCTCGATTTTAGAACAGGGCCCACGCATAGCTTGTCTGGACCCATACAAACTTGTAACTCTCCCCCCAATGCTTGTGCCTAGGAATTCACAGCAGCAGCTCCTACTTTGGAGTACAGCTGCTGAGGTTGCTCCCTGCAGAGCAGCGAGTACAGCATATCTGAATAGCAAGCTTAGAATTTCAGTAGTAGTTACCTTTAAAAGTATACAACCGTTCAGGACTTGCTTTGGAATTTCCCAGATGCTCCGCAAAGGATTCAACCCAGAGGTAATTCCTGTGTTTTTAATAAGGGTGGCTAATTCTTTTTATACTACTAACTCCTTTTCCATATATGTCATCTTTTCCAAATAGTCATATGGTCCTTTAGAATGCACGAGGTGCCCAGGCCTGCTGTGGGTGGATGAGAATTCTAGCTTACCATCAGTGTAGGAATGACTAGCGAACAGCACTGAGTGCCATCAGTTTTGCCTTCTAGATCTCATTACCATCCCAGTCGCATGCGTGTGTGTTTCTGCAGTCTCACACAGTCCTGAGCATTTCATCGGAAGAAAGGGCTAGCAAAAGTAAACAATGTCTTAGTATGACTCTCACACCCTAATGCACTCAGTCCGCTTGGGAATCCGTGTGAGGTTTGGAAAAATGATTCATAAGGATGCATTCCAAACAAATAAGTGTCCGTGAATAGACTGTTTTTGCACAATATACCCTTCCAATTCTCTCCTCCTCCAAACACACACACAATGAGTCACACCGTCAAAGCAGAACACAACAGTATGCATTTCAAATGTAACAAGCGAATTACATAAATTCTTCTTATATAATGCCTGGAAAGCTATTGGTGTCAAAACTGAGATTCCTTTTCACATGGAATGAAAGAGCATTCAGATAGCCGTGGGATTCCGTGGCTTACTCGGAGATTCTACATGTTGACCCTCTGCCAAACTCACGGACAATCCCAAGTGTTTGTGAAAGCAGAGAGAGATTTACTGCCTTCCTCAAGGCCAGAGAACGCATACGTAATATGCCACATCTTTTCTTGGTCACAGAAGAAGTTCTCTAAACAGACACAACAAAGGAGAACAGCTTGGGCAGAAAGTGATGAGAAGTACTTGTGCCTATTGGCCATTGACTTCTGAAACCTAACTAGAGAGTAGCATTGAGACCTATAGGGCAAATAACACTTGGAATCCAGTCTAGACTTCTGTATGTCTGTGTATTTATTAATGTGAAGCAATATCTCTGCCAGGCAGCCTTCTGGTTCTTGACTTTCCTGAGGAGCAATAAAGGCATTTCTTGTGGGGCTGCTGTCCTGAGCCGCAGGCCTACAGTTTGGGCTAGAGTTGCATTGGAGGTTTGGCATAGGTACTGAGGGTGAGTCATGTATGTGCCCAAACTGTCTCTGTGATGAGAAAAACAGACACTTCTAGGTGAAAAAAGAGCAATTAAAACATTCCAATAGTTTCAGACCACTTTGCAGCTTGCTGTGGCCATCAACCCAAACGTTTTGCTCCACTGGAAGACAAACACACTTTTAAAAAAGATGAACAAGGAAACAACTAAGTGGGTTTGCAATAACCATAGCAACAAATCTAGCCAGGAAAGAAATAATTCCCCAAGACCATGGCACGTTTACATTTTTATTGGATGGACATGCTCCTTCTTGACCTGTGTCTGTTGAATACTCTCTTCCCTTGTTGTAATACATTGATTTCACCATCTAGTAAATGGAAAATGAAACGTGTAAATGGATTTGTGGTACCCAAAGCCCCAGTCACTAAGGAGAGTAAACCTTCAAAACAGGCTAATACCCAAGTTCATTCTTTTTGATATAACTTTCTTTGGTGAGCTGGCAGATCATCTGAGATCATCATCAGAGTCTCTTCTTTGGGTACACACAAGGTTGGTGTCTATTGGTGTCACAACCCCTAATCCGGACCTTTCTCTTGTTATTTTATACTGCCTTGCTGATAATAAGTCTGTGAAGCTGGAGAGTTGTGACCCACATCAGCAACCAATCAAGACCCCTTTTCTGTATACAGTGTGTAGTGGGTTATACGGGTTGAGGATAACACAGGAGTCACATATAACCAAACACACATGTTTATTTAGTTTGTAAGTGTGACCTGCAGTGCCTTTCCACTCTCGTCTGATGGCTGATACGGTTGCCAGAGCTGAGAGATATGTTGTACTTGATGGTTACAACGCTGGTTCTTTCAGAGTCTCAAACTTCAAGACTGTTTTTATCAAGGAAGACATCCAAATGCTGATTGTCAGAAATCAAACTCTACAATCCCAACTGGACTCCCTGCCTAGTCCTGGATACCTCCTATCCCTTCTCCCTCCAAACCCCAACTCATCAGTTTGTCCATTGATTGTGGACTATTAAAACCTCTCAAGTTTTTTCCCCACTTCAGCATTCCATTCAGTCTTTTTAAATCTGATTGGGCCACACTGAATGGGTAGAAAAGAGGGAGGAATCTTCTCCTGTCCATCCATCACAATTCGCATGCCACCTGTAGAACTCTATCCTGAAGGATAGTCTCCTGGCACTATCTTGTAGGAGCTCAGCAAAACCTTTCCTGCTTTTTCAAGGAGGGAGCTATTTTGTTTTTGTATTGTAATTCTTATTGTCTTTATTTGCTGTTTTATATTCACTCTTTTCATCACTGTTTAAAATATTTTTATATTATTTAATGTTTTAACATACTGTTAAACTGCCATGATGACCTCATTATGGTTGTAGTCACATGTGCCAGTTGAAGCAGAGGGGAAGCGGGGCTATTCTCTCTGGAGGAATTAGACCCACGGTTGTGAGATCACACAGCTCTTTGTTGCTGCGGGCCCAGCCCGTCACTGTGTGATCAGACACAACTGCAGGTGAGTAGGGTTTTTTTGCCATTTGTTTCCCGTGCGCATGAACAAGGAATCGCACCTTCACCCCAATGGTGAAGTATTATGTGCATACTGAGGGGGGGGGACGTCACCGAGCCGGGATGGCCTGATCAGACCATCCCAATTGTTGGGAAGTGTGCTTGCACGATTAAACAGGGGAAAGTCTGTCTGTGGCCTGTCGCAACCTGTTTACTACTGGATTTTCCCCAGTGTCTTCTAACTCTGCTTCTGTAGTGGAGCAACACAGGTTGCCGATGGTTGCAGGACACTTCCCAGGTGTTGCTGTCTGATCTGTCAGGCATTTGCGCCTATGTCGGATCTTCTGGCGCGTGTGATCACAGCCTATGGCAGAAAGGTGACATATCATTTTTAAAATAAACAAGTGATTACTATTAAAGTAGGAATACTTCATTTGTATAGCCCTTCATCTCCTGGTAGAGCCCAGTGCAAGAAGTGGAAGGGGCTGCTGATGGTGGCTGGAAAGAATTAGCTGTCATATGAGGCAGGAGAAGCAATAAAATCTCTATTGGATCAAATTTTCCTCAGGAGTAATAGCAGAAGCTTCTCAACATGATCCATCCTATGTCCAGTGACTTTTAGACCCAAATTAAGAAGAAGAAGAGATTGGATTTATGCCCTTCACTACCCAAGGGAGTCTCAGAGCAGCTTACAAACTCCTTCCCCTTCCCCTTCCTACAACAGACACCCTGTGGGGCTGAGAGAGCTCTGAGACAACTGTCCTTGAGAGAACAGCTGGTACAAAGCTATGGCTTGCCCAAGGTCACCCAGCACATGCAAGTGGAGGAGTGGGGAATCAACCCAGTTCTCCCAGATTAGAGTCTGCGCACTTAACCACTACACCAAACTGGCTCTGTTTTTTTGATATACTGTAACAGAACTGAGTTTATTTTTGCACAGTTTTCCTCTCCATCCCTCCCCTGAAAGAAATGCTTTGAAGACATCATGGAGGAAAATAAATTCACATGCCATAGTGAGTTAGCAGACTACCAACACAGACAGAAGAATTACACACAAAGCCATACTGTTATTTTATCCATCAAAGTGGAGGACTGGGAATAGTGGGATTGATGCTTTTCTGCTGTAGTGTTGCCAATTCCAAGTCAGGAAATTCCTGGAGATTTGAGGGCAGAACCTGGGGAGAGTGGGGTTTGGGAATAGAACGGACCTCAGTGGGGTATAATGCCACAGAATCCACCTTCCAAAGCAGCCATTTTCTCCAAGGGAACTGATCTCTGTAGTCTGGAGTTGTAATTCTGGCAGATCTCCAGGCTCCACCTGGAGGTGGCAACCCTATTTTGCTCCAAATTGCCTTTCCCAAACTGGTTTTTGTTAGGCAAACCAACCAGTAGGTTTTTCATCATGCCAAGATTTACATCGTACGATGGGTATTTCTTAAAAGTAAGAAGAGTTCCACTGGATCATACCAAAGATTCATCTGGTCCGGCATCCTGCTTCCAGCAGTGGTTACCCAGACGCATGTGGGACCCCACAAGCAAGATAGGCACCCTATAGCCCTCCTTTATTGTGTGCCCTCCGCCAGCAATTGATATTCATCTGAGTGTAGAAGTTTCAGGTAGATATCATGGTGCACAGTCAATGACAAATCTATCTTCTATGAATTTGTCCAATCTTGTTAATGCCATCTAAACCAGGGGACATCACCTTGCCTTGTTTATTCCATAAGTTAATGATGCATTGTGTGAAGTGCTTTCTTTTGTCTGTCCTGAATACCAATTTTACTGGGTGACCTTGTGTCCTAACCTTTTAGCAGAGAAAGAGGAGAAGGAAAAGTCTACCTCTTCTCATCATCATACAATTCAAAACTGATTATAAAAACACCTCTAAACAAACACTGAACAAAAAATCTTATTTGAGGTTGATGCAAACTGGAGACGCAGGAAATAAAGGGAGTCTGAGTTTTAGAATACGGGAACCTGACAGTAGGTGGCTTGAAGAACATGCCTGTTTCCAGACTTACTGAGTTTGCAAATGTTCATGTCAGCACCTAATGGCATTTCTACCATAGTTACAATCAGGGGGCATTTCGTAGAAAAAGAGGTGCAGGAGCTCATTAGCATAACTCATTTGCATATTCCACACCCCCTAACATACCGGAAGTGTGTCAGAAGGCAAGACCCGCCCCTCAGGCTCCACTCCACAGGTGAGTGAAACTGACCTGCTCTTCCTCCATTCCCTTCCCCATCCGATACTTTGTGCAATAAAAATAAGCGTAAAGAACACACCCTCATTCTCTTCCTGCTCCCTTGAAACCACCAGGTTTCAAGTAGACTTGAGATACCCAGGACATGTGCACCACCCATCCCTTCCCCTTCCCCTCCCCAAGACACCCTGTGAGGTAGGTGGGGCTGAGAGAGGTCTTTTGAGAACTGCTCATGAGAGAACAGCTCTGAGAGGACTTGTGACTGGCCCAAGGTCACACCAGCAGCTGCATGTGGAGGAGTGGGGAATCAAACCCGGTTCTCCCAGATTAGAGTCCAACTCCTGACCACTACACCAAACTGATGGGGTGGAAGCTGCTGAAGGGTTGGTGAAATTTCTCCAGTACTTATGTTCCATGTGCCCAGATAGAAAATGGTATACTTAGAAAATTCATATGCCACCTTGAGCAAGTCTCTGGAAAAGCAGCACACAGTCATAAAAGGAACAATGATAAAATTATCAATATTAAAACAAAACATTAAAAACAATAAAGACCCTAGCAGGGCTTTCCCCGAGGCGCTGCACCTCTGCACTGCTCGGGAAGCCGAGGAGGGAGCGGGGCTTGGTCATGTGCCCGCCCCCTGGGCTCCTCACTCCCGGAACTGCGCTCCTGTGTGCTCCCCCTCCAACGGACCCCTGGTTACAACCCAATAAATTACCCATTTGCTTCTGTCTTTAGTTGTAGGAAAGGGATTAATATTGAAGAGGTTGTCACATAATTTGGAACATTCGGGTAATTAAACCATGTAACAACCATGCAACTCCCTACAGGTGTGTTTGTTTCCACGTTATGACAGAAGTACCCCAGTCCTTGAATACATTAAATTCACCCAGTGATCACCTTCTGTGCTGCCTTCTGGGGCACATATATTTGACAGTACAACAATGAACTGTGGGAATGAGGATGAAACAATTTAAAATGGCTAATGGTAGGCCAGTTGAGCTATCATGTTTATGGTGCCCTGAAACACTTGGCACCATAGCTGGATCAGACCAATGGCCCAACTAAGCCAGCATCCTGTTTCATACGGTGGCCAACCAGTTGCCCTGGAGGGCCAAACAAATAAGACATTGAAGTGTGTTTCTATACTTTTATCAAGCGGACTTTATGACTTGGAGCTGACATGGGATATTTCTCAGTGCAATGATATAACTAGGAGCTCCAGCCCATTCCTAAAAAGCCTTTGTTCTTTTCCTTGCTACAGCATTTTGCCTTTTACAGAGTGGCCCTCTAGTGTTCATTCCAAATCAGAACAGTTTGCATCCAAAGCAATTCCTGGGTGTAAAGGCTCTCCGCATTTAGGGGACCTCATCATATTTTAAAATCAGACTACAGATTATGTCTAAAGACTAACAAAATATGTGGCAGAGTATGAGCTTTCGTAAGTTATGACTCATTTATGACCCTGCCCTCAATTATGACCCTGCCACATATTTTGTCAGTCGTTAAGGTGCTACTAGACTCTTGCTCTTTTCTACTGCTAAAGAAATAGAAAGAAAGGGGTGGAAGGAAAGAAAGAAAGAAAGAAACAGAAATGGAAAGCTGTGACTGTAGACGATGATCTATGAATAATACGGGGCTTGTGATTGTGACAGCCCTTACTGATTCTTCCTTGAAGAAGTTCAGTTTTGAAATGGGCAGCCACTGGTGACCCGCCGCTGGAGAAAACGATAGATGTTTTGAATATCTCCTTTGGGAGAAATCAGAACATTGTTTTGGATTATGTTCTGTGAGCGCAGTCACAGTCTAGGTTGTTATCCATAAGCACAGTAAAATTATGTATTGGGACTTTTTAATAAGGTGTAACGAGACATTCTAATAGAATCCTTGTGTGTGGAATGATTAACATGTGTAATTAATATTATACTTAATATTGGCCCCGATCACACACAGAATTAGCCGTGCGATAGACATGAATACCGTGCGGATTTTAAGGGCACGATCACACCAGAACTTTTGGCATGTGTCCCACACCCACCAGCAACCCGTTTCTCTCCACCAAAGAAGTGGAGTTAAAAGATACTAGGGAAAGTCCAGTATCAAACAAGTTTGCTACGGGCCACAGACAGACTTTCCCCATGTGATCACTCCAGTGCGCACTCATGGCGGCGGGGATAGTCTGATCATGCTATCCCAATGCCATGCTGTCCCCCCTTTCTCAGTATGCACATCATTGCATACTGCCGTAGGAAGCCCTCAAGGTGGAGATGTGATTCATTGATTCCCTGTTTAAGTGCATCGGGAAAAACCGGCAGAAAACCTGCCCGACTCACCTGTGATTGCATCTGATCATGCAGTGGCGGGCTGTGCCCACAGCTTTACAGAACTGTGTGATTGCGCAACTGCGGGTCAAATTACTCCAGAGCAAATAACCTCACTTCCCCCCCTGGATTATCTCACTCATGTGACTGGGACCATCGAAACAAATAAGCAGTTAATATGACAGAGTAGGTTTATAATTAAGATTCATTTTATATATTTTAAGGAGTATTGACATCTACAGGAATATTGAGCCTTTTCACAGTGTTTTTTTCCCCTTAGCTATATATCTAATAGCAAAGGTGCCCCCTCGTGCAGATATCTAAATCCGCGTGGGGGGGCACCTGGCGAGCAGAGAGATTTTTCTGCACATGTAGGGGACTCCCCATGTGTGCAGAAAATTCCTAAAAGCTTAAAAAAACTTCTGGGGGGATATTTAAATCCCCCCCAAAGTTAAAGAGCATTCCCTGCACATGTGGGCCTCGTGGGGCAACTGGGGGTGGGGGAGGGAGAGATCGGCAAGGCCCAGTGGCTCTGCACCGCATGGGCCTCGCCAGGGCAACCGGGGGCGGGGGGAGGCGGGGGGGAGAGGAAGCCTTACCTTGAGCTGCCGCTCCAATGGAGCGCCTTCTCTCCTCCCGCCCTCCCCGCGGGTTCCACCTCTTGTATTGTACTAAATTTATGCTGTGAGCCTTTATATACTTTTTAAATCTGTGGCATTTGAACATCAGGTATCTGTCTTGCCATTGTGTTTTGATCCCAAAGCATCTGAAAAAATGGAGACTATCTAGCCTTCTGATCGCTATATATAACTTCTGCAACTTCCCTTATGGGATATGGAACCTCTGGAGTTTCAAGGACAGAGTTCATGTCATGGTGGAAAAGGTTTTTGAAAGTACCTTAGATCACACAACGCATATTATCCTTTGCTATGATTAACACAGGTGGCAAATGTTCTTGCCAGACTTTGTATGACCAGTGCAGTAAGTGTATCATTTAAACTAGACCTAAGCCTTTCTAAATGTTTGTTTTCTATTTGATTCCATTTAGTAGGTGTGATCCCTGAATGGGGACTTGATGATTGACTGGTTTCAGGACGCAGTGTGTGTCCAAAAATAAGCACTGGCACAGGAAAATGCACAGGTGCACGAAAGTGGTACATGCCATGCTTGCAAATAACAACCACACACACACTACAGCTCCTCCCAATTCCAAAATTCACCAGCTGTTACTGGTGGGGTCTTTTAAGGGTGACAGCAAAAGGGAAAACATTTGCTTCTAGTAGTCACTGCCTTGACTGTCAATGAAATACTTCCACATTCACACCCCTTTTTTTCTTATTGAGGGGAGGAGCAGTTCCATAGCCCTAGTGGTGGAGCCTCCCTCTATGTACAGAAGTTTTTGAACCCATGGCAGTGCATACCAGGTGGAAGGTACAGAATTACAGCTTGGAAGTGAACCACTCAGTTACAAGTTCTTTTAAGAAATGTTCGGGGGGGGGGGGGAAGTAGTGTAAAGAAAGAAGCCCCAATGTTGAAGAGCAAAGAGGCTGTTAGTTCCCTTAGAATCAATAATGTTGATTGGAAATCTGATATTCTAGAGCAGGGATGGGCAAACTTGCTCAGTGTAAGAGCCACCTGGAACAGGGGTGGCCAAACTTGCTTAACGTAAGAGCCGCGTAGAATAAACATCAGATGTTTGAGAGCCACAAGACATGAACAAATATTACCTGCTTTTATTGGAAAATAAGCAAATTTGCTTTTTATTAACATTAAATGAGACTGCCAAAAATAATAACAAAAGGGGTAAAAGCAGATATTGATAATGATATTAATTTGTCCAATGATATTTGTTTGCTAATGATATTTAGCTTTCCCAGCCGCCCTGCTGGGAGCCACATAATATATGTGAAAGAGCCGCATACGGCTCCCGAGCCACAGTTTGCCCACCCCTGTTCTAGAGGGATTTAATCCATTTGTCCTAGAAGGAGTGAAGTTGTCTTTTTGAGAGCAGGTTAAGAGCTTGGGGTGCTCAAGCGGTTTAGGGGGGTTCCCTCAGAGATTTTCAGGAGGTGCTGCAAGGCTTGCTTATTTGCTAGGGCTTTTTCAAGGGGTTGAATGACAGGTGTCTTGTAAGGGTGGGGAAAAGAGAAATATTTGGGGTTTGTTGTTTTATTCTGGTTTAATTAGAAATGTTTTAAACTACTATTAAAAGCAGGTTTCCTTGAACCACAAGGAAAGGAGAAATATACATGTAGGGATGCCAGCCTCCAGGTGGGACCTGGGGATCCCCCAGAATTACAGCTCATCTCCAGACTACAGAGGTCAGTTCCCCTGAATCTAATGGATGCTTTGGAGGGTGGACTCTATGGCATTGTACCCCACATAGGTCCCTGTGCTTTTCAGGCTTCACACCATCCTGGATCTGGCATCCTTTCCCCTCCCATCCTCTGCTGGTGGCCAGGGGGACCTGGCAAGCCTATATACAGGGCTTTTTTTGTAGAAAAAGCCCAGCAGGAACTCACCCCTGACAGCACAGCTCCCTCCCAGGATCGGCATCCCCAGGTGCCCCGTGGCTTGCGGGTCACATGGGGAACCTGAAGAGGGGAGGCAGTTTAAACTGCCTTCCCTCCCTGGATTGGCTTGGGTTCCCCAGGTGCCCCATGGCTTGCAAGGCGCCTGGGGAACCTGAGGAGGGGGGGAGGCTGTAGGCGTGGCCAACTTGGAAGCCAGCCGGAACTCCGTTCCTGTGCGTTCCTGCCCCAAAATAGTCCTGCCTATATACATGTTTGGATGGATGGATGGATGGATGGATGGATGGATAGATAGATAGATAGAAAGATAACACAAATCTCACTAATTTCAGTGTGATTTCAACATGCCTTACTTTTTAAGGATATGGCCTTTGCTAATAAGTAGTACAGACCCAGAAACACAGCAAAAATGTGAAAGTTAAAGAGGGTTTTGTTTGAGAGAACACATAACAGGAACTTCTGTAGTTGCTAGGGAAAAAAAGCGAAACTTTATCACATTTCTTTCTTATTTCACCTCTGCAACCTCTTCTTTTGTTTCTTGTCTTCAGGCTTTGTAGAAATGGGTTTCAGGTTTGTCTGTTGATTGAGGGACGCACTGCCAGCACTGCCAGCCCATTCAATTTCAATTTGCTCAATGCAGATGGCACGCAGAAGAAAGATGGAATCTGCAGAATGACTCTTTCTTAGCTGACAGTCAGTTCTGGCTGTTTTAGTCTGGGTTGTCTTTAAAAGAAATTGGCAGGCTTTGCTAAATTGAATTGGTTTTCAAATAATAATAGGACAGATATTTTATAATGAAAAGTGGACTAATAATGTGAGTTTGGATCCAGACTAGAATTTTTGCAGGCACAAGGAATGGTGCTCAAAGCAATTTTCCCATCTCCCCTCCTACAGGACCCCAAAATGCACCTACATCAGGGTTGGGGGGCCTTTTGGGCTCCCGCAAGAGGCAAAAGGTGGGGAAAATCACATTCTTCAAGTGGAAGTCCTTGTGCCTATAGAAACACCAGCCAGGATCACCCATTAATTGCGGCATCAAATATTGTAATAATTTTGCCTCAGCTGTAATATTAAATGAATAAAATATTTTTAAAAAGAGGGAAAAATGTTGTAACAGTAAAACCATTATTCATTGTTCTTATAATTGTGACTGTCATCTCGGAATAATAATGCGTATATTATGTATAACAAATGCATCATAGCAGCTGTATTATATAAAATGCAAAGCACTGTAAGCTAGGAACTGAAAGTAAGATAAGACTTTGACTTCTGGTGGGGCAAACAAAGCACAATTCTAATGTTGCATTATGCATTTCATTGTAAACTGCATCAGGAACTTTGGTGGAGAGCTGGTCTCTGCATAATTTAAAGAAGCAACTTGAGTCTTTTAAAATGCTTTCAAAATGCTTTCTGGCCAAATCAAGCCACTGGGAAGGTAGATATGGTATCCAATTCAGTAAGATGCTCATCCTTCTAGGGGCTGGAATATATTTGCATAGAAATCCATCTTGCTCATAATCTGATGGTACAGTCATATAGAAAATATGTTGTAAAATGACTCCCCAAAGTAGAATGTGTGGAATAAGATAATTACAAGTCAGTAACCTACTTTGCCTCATAGGCAAGGCAGGCTGTGGTGGATGCACCTTCTCCTGTGAAGCACCAATGAGGATTTGAGTCACACCACATGTGTTTGTGGTCCCTGCATCTGACATTCCACTTCCCAAACTATGTGCAGAGGGGGACACTTCTAAGTTTAAAGGCTACCAGGTGGTTTTAGTGAGAGTACGAATTACTTTATTGGAACATTGGCTGTGAATTTTTGAAACATCCAAATATGTTTGAATATTGCATATTCCAGTAGGTTGATGCATCTATCCCTTTTCTCAACAAGAAAATCTCACAGATAAAATTATGCATCTGAGGAATGGATTAGCATGGAAAAGACCACTTGTTTGAAAAGTGCAGGAGGAGAAACATGTATAAAGCACAGAAAATGACCTTATGTTTGTTGTGACATGTGCAAACATAACTATGGCCCCGTCCACACGAGCGAGATAAGCCAGATGGGAAGTGACACAAATTTGTGCCGGCGCAATTTGCACCGCTTTTGCGGGATCACACAGGTCCATGGACCTGTGAGGGTGAACCGCCACTGCGTGATCACACGCAGCCGCGGGCGAGTTGGGTTTCCCCCCCCCCCCGGCCATTTTCACTGCGCTTGTCTGTTTCTACAAGGGATCGATGACTTGCCTCTCCACCCTCGGGGTCATCCGATGATGCGTGTACCGGGATGGGAGGGAAACCCCCCCAAAAAGCCCACTCCCCAAAGCCACTTGTTTGCGCTGGCGCGATCACACCAGGAAAGGTCAGTTCTGGGCCGCCGCAAACCATTTGAGACTGCCTTTTCACTGGTAGCTAAATAAGTCGATTCCCCACCGGCTCAAAGTGTTTGCGACACTTTGACACCGGCTGCAGGACGCTTCCCAGATGTGCTTGTGTGATCGCGCCACTTTGAGCCGGTGGGGAATCGTCCTTCTTGTGTCGCAAATGGGTGCGTATAATCGCGCCCTAAAAGTATAAAGTTTAGAACTTTTTTAAAAGGAAAAATGAAAGCCAGATTCCCTGGAAGAAATCTGGTTACAGCCCAATGTGATGCAAATAAATATAAGACATTCACTCATACAAGGAATTGTGAGTCATTTGCTGCTGCTCCATTCTCACATTAGATTTAAATTCTAAATTTGCTCCAGTTTGGCCCATTTTAATCCATGGTGTAGATCCTACTACTTTCCTACCATTATACTGAGGAAAGTTTGAAGCTTTCCTCCAGCTTCAGGAGCCTTTTTACAATGAAAGAATCCCTTAAAGGTGTGGGGAGGGAAGAAATAAAAGGCAGGAAATCCAGCCATGGATATCCCATATAATACGTCCAAGAATCAATTTATAAATTTTCATATGTTCTTACATTTTGTTCTGGTTCTACTGATGTAATTTTGTCAATTGTTTGTCTTAGGGGATCGGTATTTTAAATTTCATTTCTAGTTTCCTTCTGCTGGATAACTTGCACTCAACATTGGCTAAAAGTGACTGAGTGCTCCTGAATTTTAATGTACTTAGACCAAGAATAGAATGAATGAAATTAATGATTTCCCCTTCCTCCAACCCATTGTCTTGCTTTTCTGCAGAATATACGGTGATCAATGAAAACTGTCCAGGAGCTGAATGGAATATCATGTGTCGGGAATGTTGTGAGTATGATCAGATCAAGTGTGTCTGTCCTGGGCGGAAAGAAGTTGTGGGTTACACCATTCCCTGCTGCAGAAATGAGGACAACGAATGTGATTCCTGCCTCATCCACCCAGGTGTGTTGCTGTACTGCCCTGTCCCATGATCCCAAGTAACGCCAGACATGAATCGTTGTGCATGCCTGTGACAACCATTCCTGTAGCTAGCTTAGTGGAGCATGTGGCCTGTTTTGCCTGCCAGTCTTTGATGATGAATAGCCTTTTCTCTCCTTGGAGAGGGATGAATGCCAATGCTAATGGTTCATTGTACTGATGAGAGTTAATGGATTTAGCATATTGCCTTTAGCATGTTCCTGTTTCTAGAAATATAACCTCACACCAGGAGCTGAAAGTTTCCAGGATTTCACCATGCATGGCTGGAAACTCTCCAGAGGGTAAAGTCATTCTTGGCTTCAGTGCTGGATGGAGATTTTAATTCCTTGGTCTCCAATGGCTGGTTTGTGCACTGCTTTATTAAACAAAATTAGAAAGGAGCTGCTGAGTTCACTCTCAATAAAAGGATATGAAAAGAGACAACATGGGGATAAGAAAGAATAAACCTACTTGAAGAATATAGATGCAATCCTAAGCAGAGTTATACCTTTCTATGTCCATTGAAGTCAACTCTGTTTAGGATTGACCAGTGGATTTTGAAAGGTCAGGGCTATTTTTCAGCCAGAACGCACTGGAATGGTGTTCCGGCTGGCATCTGAACCCGCCCCACCCCTCCCCACCAGCAGGAAAGGGCCCCGCATGCCGGATCTCTGCCCGGAGATTGGGAGTGAGGCCTGGCCTCCTGGCTCCCTGAACTTAAAGGAGAGCTCCCTTTAAGTGTAGGGAGCCAGCAGGAAAGGGCCCCGCATGAAAGGGATAGGAATCGGGGGGCTCTGCCGGGCTTCTCCTGCATGCCCGCCTCCCCATTGAACAGAACATGCATGCTTCCAGCCACACTCCCTCTTCACTAGCAGTGCGTGCAATAGCCATGAAGGGCAAGAAGCAGTGTTTCTCCTGCTCCCGGGGGCAGCTGCTGACTCAGGCAGGGAAAGGTGCTCAGCCCCCCCCCCCAAGTGCGGGAGTCTCTTAGCTGGAGCCCAGGCTCGTTAGGCATGAGGTGAGCGGGAGAGAGAAGACACCGTTGGTGGGGTCCTCTGACTCCCTGGAGCATCAGACGCCCTTTGCCCACCAGCAGAGAAGCGGCACTGGAGGAGCACGTGCGGCATGGAGCAGAGCTGGCTTTGTGTGGGACTGATCTGGCTCTCCATCGCCCTCCGCAGCCCAAACGGGGCCATTGCTCCCACATGCTCACTCCTACAGGCTATCCCAGGAAAGTGGCTGAGATCATGGCAGTGGCATTGCTTGTTGACTGGGGGGGGGGGGAGTGGAGAGGAGGCATTGTAGCTCCTCTGCCTTTGTGTATGAAGCCGGCTTGTGTGCCCTCTGTGTCCCTCACCAGGCGTGAGTGTAGCCTGGTCTGGTGTGTTTGTGTCAGGGCGCTCTTTGGGTAGACCTTTCTGATGCACGCAGCACTCCTCTTGCTTTCCCCACATTTTATGTACATGATCCAGTGAAATGTGCCTCCCCAAGCATGTGTGTGTGAGACAGACCTGCCAGGCGGGTTTGTTTCTGAGGCGACTGTTGACAACCCCCCTTCCCTCCCTCTACCCGGGCCTATCTTTCCCCCTTCCCCATGAATTATGGTGGCTGGTCATGCTGCACAAACGATGATGACAAGAGCCTCTCTCCAACCGGTAATAACTTTATACCCAGAATTAAACTTTGTTGGTCTTTAAAGGTGCCATTGGACTCAGAACTTTGTTCTGCTGCTTCAGACCAACATGGCTACCTACCCTTTAAGTGCAGGACTTGGCAGAGCACCCCCCCCCCCATCCTGCTGCCCATGAGTTCCGCCCCGCAAAAGAAGCCCTGCCGAAAACTGTCTGCCAGGAGAAATCATGAGGGAAGGGAGGAGCGCCTTTCCTGGGACTCCCCCCCTCAAAAACAGTCAAGGTTTTGAGAAACAGGGATGATGTTACAAGAGCACGGATTTCCCCTAAAGCTGCTTTCTTGGGAGGAAGCCAGCCCCACAGGAGTCCGATCAGATCTGCTTCGGATTGCTCAGCTTGAGCTCGGTTTGGTTTGCTTTTCCTTTTTTTATTTTTACTTGTAGCTTTAAGTTCAGGGAGCTGGGAGGCCAGGCCTCACTCCCGATCTCCAGGCAGAGATCCGGTGTGCAGGACCCTTTCCTGCCGGCGGGGAGGGGAGGGGAAGGGTGGGCTTAGACGCCAATCGGAACGCCGTTCCAGTGCGTTCTGGCTGAAAAATAGCCCTGACCTTTCAAAATCCACTGGTCAATCCTAAACAGAGTTGACTTCAATGGACATAGAAAGGTGTAACTCTGTTTAGGATTGCATCTGTATTCTTCAAGTAGGTTTATTCTTTCTTATCCCCATGTTGTCGCTTTTCATATCCTTTTACTGAGAGTGAACTCAGCAGCTCCTTTCTGATTTTGTTTAATAAAGCAGTGCACAAACCAGCCATTGGAGACCAAGGAATTAAAATCTCCATCCAGCACTGAAGCCAAGAATGACTTTACCCTCTGGAGAGCTTCCAGCCATGCATTGTGAAAACACACACACACACCCAGTTTTCTGAGATGGCTGAAGAGCCTGGGATTCCTCTGGAGGTGCAGCGCTGTGCGGAGTACTCCAGAGGAATCCCACTGAGCTGCACAGGGTGCCTCTCATGGACACTGGGCTGAAGTCCAGTGTAGTCCAGTCCAGTGGGGTCTGGGCGCTGCTCTCATTCCTGGGTCTGCAGCTCTGAAAGGGTTAAAGCAGCTGAGCTGCTGGCGAGAGAGGCCAAGCAGGGGCTGGGTGGACAGGTGGAAGGTTTTGTGGCTGAATGGGGAAAGAGGGCATCAGGGGTGCAACAGCAGAGAGAAGTTTTGCAGTCAGATCCTAGGAAAGTTTACTCTTGAGTAGGTCATGCCAGTTTTGGAAGACAGGAATTCTGCTATTTTGTGGGGTATTTTGGTGTGTGTGCATTAAATAGTTTTAGAACATCATTTTCTCTTGGATGGTTTCATTTGTTAGCCCTCGTGGTGCCCCGCAGGAGCTGAATGGCAGGATCTGAATAAATTGAAACAAATTCTCATGCAGGGAGGCCTGAGGGAGGGCCATTTAGAAGTCCCAGGTGTGATCACAGGGGAGGAATCACTCACACTGAGTGGCTGCCCAAACACCACGCCTCCATCCCCATCTCTTTGCCCTCTTTCCTCCTTTCTTTCTTTCCTTCTTTCCCTCCATTCCTTCTCTCTCTCTCTCTCTCTTTCTTTCTCTTTCCTTCCTTCCCCTCCTTATATCCTTCTCTCCCTCCCTCCCTCCTTCCTTCCTTCCTTCCTTCCTTCCTTCCTACGCAGATCTGTGCGTTCTCCCCCCCCCCCAAAGCTAGCAGTCCAAAAGAGTCCAGTGGCACCTTTATGATCAAGGTTTATGCAGGTACAAGCTCTCCCTCCTCTGTGAGGGCAGATCTGTGCTGTCAGGGGTGCAGTCTAATATGCTAATGAGTTTCTGCTGTTGGGTGTGACCTATTATGTTAATGAGTTCCTGATGGGCTTTTTCTACAAAAAAAAAGGCCTGTGAAAGGTAAATCCCTGCATAGGATTGCACAGTAAATTTCTATTGGAGATGGGTCCCAACCAATGCTCCCTCTAAGCCATGGAGTCTTGTGAGCAAAAATTCTACTCTATGAGCTCCTGGCATTAAAGTTGTGAGCGAGTGATTTGGCTGCTGCATAAATTACTTTGCTCTGCAGCCATCCTTCTTGAGCTAAGACAAAAATCTGTGAGCCAGAGGCTAAAAAACTGTGAGCTAGCTCACTCTAATTCAGCTTAGGGGGAGCACTGGTCCCAACTATTCATCTTGACTCAAATCCAGTAGCAACACACTCTCCTAAGCTTAAACAACTTCTTACCCACAATAATGCCCCTCTTAACATGTACACAGACTCTGGGATCAAGGCCTGTGAAAAACCAAGATGCCGACTCATTCTCCATATTCGCTCAGGCAACACGGCCACCAGAACCTAACAACATCAGCCATACCATCCCAGGTTCATTTACTTGTTCATCTTCTAACTTTATACGTGCTGTCATATATCAGCAGTGCCCTTCCACTCTCTACATCAGACAAACAGGTCAGTTCCTATGCAAAAGAATAAATGGACATATATCCAACATAAAAAACCACAACACTCAGAAACCAGTAGGGGAATATTTTACTCCTCCAGGTCATTCCACTGCTGATCTAAAAGAAGCAATCTTCAAACAGAGAAGCTGTAAAGGGAGATTACAATGCAAAATTGCTGAACTTGAGTTCACTCAAAAGTTCAGAGCAATGACCTGAGTAGGGACATAGGATTCTTATATCACTACTAGATTCGAGTCTGGAGGTACCTTAGAGAGCAACAAGATTTTTTGAGTATAAGCTTTCAAGATTCAAAGCTCTCAGACAGCTTTGGCTGTCAAAAGCTTATAACCCCCCCCCCCAACTTTTTGGTCTCTAACTGGACTTGAATCTAGGACCAATTTCCCACAGCCGCTGCTCCACCCCCGCTCCTCCCTTTGCCCCGATCCTAAGTGTCAATTTCCCATTATTTGCTGTGCAGCTGCATTTTGCTCTGGAGCTTCGCCCAATTTCCGCCGCATCTACTCGATTCTCAAAAAACAGGATTGAGTAGACACGGCGGAAATCAGGTGAAGCTCCAGGGCAAAATGCGGGTGCGTGGCAAATAGTGGGAAATTAACACTTAGGATTGGGGCAAAGGGAGGAGTGGGGGCAGAGCAGCGGCTGTGGGAAATCGGTCTAGCTGTTCTACTACAGACCAATACCCTCTGAAATGATCTCACTACAGATACTAATTTTCTGCCCCTCTGCATTTTCCCTCTGCTCTAATCAAGCTAATTACAATGTACATTGTACATCTGCATCCTAAGTTCCTTCTTTGCAACACTCTTTCCACCTTCTGACTGGGATATCAGGACTCTGAGGTCTCCATTCCAACTTGTATCTCGTGAATGGAGCCTTGTCTCTTGAAAGTTCATGCCCCAAAAGCCTTGTTGGCCTCTAAGGTGCCACTGGACTCGAATCTAGGTGTTCCACTGCAGACCAACGCAGCTACCCTCTGAAAATAGTCATCTTGGATTGCTGTTCTCCTGTTCTGTATTCTTTTGAGAAATATGTAGCAAAAGGAGTTCAATAGCATATTGTGGTCATGTTCACCTTCAAAGTGCAGGCTAGACACAAGGGAACATTGGTTTGCCTAGATTTGGGATGTACTGTCCTTGTTGTTGTTAGCCATTTAGTCGTGTCCGACTCTTGGCAATTCTATGGGCCAGCTCTCTCCACATTTTCCGAGCTTTTATTGTTTCTTTTATTGTTTTATTGTTCCATGTTCAGGCTGGTGTTGACTTTTATGGTGCCTAGCCACCGTCTTCTTTGGCTGCTAACCAATGCAAGCATAATTGCTTTTGCTAGTGAGTTCTTCTGCAGTCCTTTCACAGTCCCAATTGACGCACAAAGTCAGCCTTTTATTGTTTGTTCATGCTGTTTGGTTCAAACTTTGTCCTTGCCAGCCCTAGCATAGCGGTGTGGATCCTACTCCTATTCTACCATTCTACTGAGCAAAACTTGAAGCTTTCTTCCAGTCTAAGGAGCCTTCCTCCTTAAACTTGAGTGAATTTTCCAGCAACAGAAGATCCACTTAAGTTTGAGATAGTCTTCTTAGGCTGGATGAAGGCTCCATGGAGGATACTTGGATTGACCCCGGTATCTCTGGCTCTACTTATCCATGAGTAAGGTCAGGGCTATTTTGGGTCAGGAACGGAGTTCCAGCTGGCTTCTGAGTTGGCCATGCCTACAGCCTCCCCCCTCCTTGGGTTCCCCAGGTGCCTCACAAGCCGTGGGGCACCTGGGGAAGCCAAGCCAATCCAGGGAGGGAAGGCAGTTTAAACTGCCTCCCCTCCTCAGGTTCCCTAGGCACCCCGCAGCTGCAGGGCACCTGGGGAAGTTGATCCAGAACCTGCCTTCCTTCCCTCGGGTTCCCCATGAGCCCTGCAAGCCACGGGGCACCTGGGGAAGCTGATTCTGGGAGGGAGCTGCATGGTCAGGGGTGTAACCTAATATGCTAATGCATTTCTGCTGTTAGGTGTGGTCTATTATGCTAATGAGCTCCTGCTGGGCTTTTTCTTGGCTGCTTAAATCTTGGGAGGGGGGGCTGGTGGACTGCACCCAGGAGATGGTAAATGCCTCCCTGAGAGAGGGGGTAGTCACTCCTGGCTTGAAGCAGGCAGGGGTGTGTCCCCTCCTAAAGAAACCTACTGTGAACCAAGGAGAGCTGAATAACTATCATCCAGTTTCAAACGTACCATTCTTGAGCAAGGTGACTGAACAAGTGGTGGTTGGTCAACTTCAGAGATTCTTGAATGAAGCAGATTGTTTAGATCGATTCCAATATGGTTTCAGGCCTGGTCATGGGTTTGAAACAGCCTTGTTGTTGTCATGCATGGATGACATGCATCAGGAGATGTATGGGAGCAGCATGACCCTGTTAATTGTCCTGGACCTCTCGGCAGCTTTCATTACCATCAATCATGGTATCCTTCTGGATAGTCTTTGGGACTGGGAGGCATTGTTCTGTGGTGGTTGTGGTCTTACCTCGAGGGAAGGTTTCAGAGTGTGGTGCTGGGGGACAGCTACTCTGCCTGTTGTCCTTTGGCCTAAGAGACCCCCCCAAGGTTCCATCTTGTCCCCCATGGTATGTAAAGCTACTGGGAGAGGTCATCTGGAGATTTGGGCTGAGCTGCCACCAATATGCAGATGATGTTCAGCTCTCTCTCACACTTACATTGGAGGGGGTAGAAAGGAAAGGGGTAAAGGGTAAGGATCGTCCTTTCTACACAAGCTATAGTTTATAGAAAACTGCTAGCCATAACCCCCAACCTCCTCAACCAATCATTGGGCAGTATCCATGGAACTTTCTAGGGTGAGAGCAAGCTCCCATACCAGATTCACAGCTGAACTGTGTGAGTTAATTAACAGGCCTGCGTAGATCACTGTAATGAGTAACCACCAGTATTTGGGGGGGGGGGGGTTGGTTGACACCTGCAGAGAATCAGAATAGTAAAATGAAAGTTTAGCTGGAATATTCCTAAAATGGCTTTTCTGTTGACAGATTGCCCTCCCCTTAAAGATGAAGGTTTGCAGTTTGAGTGTGCTTCAGTAGGATAAACAGGTGACCAGAGGTGCCTTTCACCAACTTTGGCTGGTGAACCAGCTGCCTTCCTAAGTGGAAAAGATCTTGCTACTGTGGTACATGCCCTGGTAACCTCGAGATTAGATTACTGTACTGCACTTTACGTGGGGCTACCCTTGAAGACTGTCCAGAAGCTACTGTTGGTACAGAATGCTGCATCCAGGGTGTTGACTGGAGAGGTTCATAGCAAGGGCATCAGATTTTGAAATCCAGGGGGGCAGGGGCTCGTGCACACGCGAAGCACGCGCACACTCTGAAATGACACTGCCACCGCCTCTCCCCCCCGGCCACTCTTCCCTCCTTTCCTTTTCCTCCCGGGGCTCCAGGCGAATGCCCAACGTGATAGCTGGGTGACGCTATCACGTTGGGCATTTGCCCAGAGCCCTGGGAGGGAGAGGGAAGGAGGGAGGGAGGAGTGGATACAGGGGAGCCGGGGGGGGGAAAGAGGCTCTGGTGGTGGTGGCCAGCCAGCCGGCCAGCCAGCGGGCCTAGGAAGGGCCCGGGGAGGCGGGGGGGGGGAGAGGTAGCGGCAGGTGCTCAGTCCCCCGGGAAATGTCAAGGGTGGCCCGAGCCCTTGAGCCCCCCTGTAGTTTATGCCTATGGTTCATAGGAACCATATCATACCAGTCCATTTATACTGGCTTACAATTTGCTCAATTCAAGGTGCTGGTATTGGCCTTTAAAGTCCTGTATGGCCTTGGGCCAACATACCTTATCGATTGCTTCCTCCCAACTAAACATACCTATACATTCAGGTCACCTTTGGAGGCCCTGCTGAAGTTACTCTCACCATCTGAAGCTAGGCAGATGGCAACTGGAGAAAGGGTCTTCTTGGTCATGGCACCAAAACTTTGGAATGCCCTCATGGGGGGGATTCATCTGTCTCCCTCTACCAGTGCCTTTCACCAGTAGGGGAAAACTTTTTTGTTTCATCTGGCATACCTCCTTCTAGTGCTGTTTATGTGTTTCATTTAATTATTTTGTAATTTTAACTGTATTTTTAATTGCTTAAATGTTTTAATGGTTTTTAAATACACTGCCTTGTGGACCCTGATGTGGTGGGAAAACAGCATACAAATGTTTTAAATAAATAAATAAATAGAATGGACAAGTTGTTGGAAGCCCTACGGTGAAGTACACATGGACTACTTAAATGCTAACACAGCATCTGGTCTGATATAGATGGGCCATAACTTAGTGGCAGAGTACATATGCTCCATGACAAAGGTCCTAGGTTCAGTCTACAGAATTTCTAGTGATGATGGCTCTCAGGAGAGCCTGTTCTGAGAATTCGGAGATCCACCGGCAGTCAGAGCAGCTAGTGCTCAGCTAGAGGGGCCAATAGTCTGATATGCTGATAACGTGGTTTTTATATTTACTGGAATCAGAACCAGCTCTGTGATGATGAGATGAGGCGCAGCAGTGTCCTCAGGCCGTGGGCTGAGGTGCCTCCACCACCACTCCTTCACCTCCTCCTCCAGTGCACCCATGCTAGACCTGATAATTCTCCTTCCCTCCTTGCTCCCCCAGGGCTCTTTGAGAAACAGACCATGGACTTAGGCGCCTCCACCACCACTCCTTCACCTCCTCCTTCAGTGCACCCATGCTAGACTTGATAATTCTCCATCCCTCCTTGCTCCCCCAGGGCTCTTTGAGAAACAGACCATGGACTGAGGCGCCTCCACCACCACTCCTTCACCTCCTCCTTCAGTGCACCCATGCTAGACCTGATAATTCTCCATCCCTCCTTGCTCCCCCAGGGCTCTTTGAGAAACAGACCATGGACTGAGGCGCCTCCACCACCACTCCTTCACCTCCTCCTCCAGTGCACCCATGCTAGACCTGATAATTCTCCATCCCTCCTTGCTCCCCCAGGGCTCTTTGAGAAACAGACCATGGACTGAGGCGCCTCCACCACCACTCCTTCACCTCCTCCTTCAGTGCACCCATGCTAGACCTGATAATTCTCCTTCCCTCCTTGCTCCCCCAGGGCTCTTTGAACACAGTGCAGCAAGCAGGACATGTCCAATAAGGCTCCGCACATTGTCATGATTCTATTTAATGCTGCCTAAAGAACAAAGAGAAAGGAGGAGCATGGGTTGCTCTGATGGTAAGAGGTTGGCGGTGTGCTGGTGTTGAATGATGCAGTTTCACAAATATTTGTTAAAGAAGATCATTGATAATGAGCATCATTTCCCACCCAAAGATAAATGGCCGAAAGATTAGTAAGTTTTTATTCTGGAATAAATGTTTATGGATTGCAGTGCACTTTATCAGATGCATTTCCCACCGTGTAAAACTTAAGCATTGGGCTTCCATTAACCAAATGGGTTTTCTTCTTTCAGGCTGCATGATTTTTGAAAACTGCAAGTCTTGCCGCAATGGCTCCTGGGGGGGAACACTAGACAACTTCTACATCAAGGGCGCCTACTGTGCAGAATGCAGGGCCGGCTGGTACGGTGGGGACTGCATGAGTGAGTATCGCAAGTTGCCGCTTCACTGCTGGGGAGGAGGGGAAATTGCGTGAAAGGGGGCAGAGGAAATACTCAGCGAGTTCCAAAGAGCTGCAAGACCCGGACTCTGGACAATGGGCAGTCAGCGTTAATTAGAATATTGGTTGAGTTGGAGAACTCTCAACATACATTATTTTTTATTTGCTTTCGCATTTTAATTTTTTGTGAGTTGCTCTGGGAGCCCGCTCTTGGCTGAATGGGATAAATATGCAACTAATAGCCTGTTCCTATTGCATGATATTTCATTTACAAAACATGACAACAAAATGCTTTTCTAAATTTTTCACAATGGCAAAAACAGGATGTATATTTATAGACTCGAATTGCACACATGCATAAATGAGCAGGGTTACATTTATCATTTTGAATTCTTGAGAGTCAGAAGAGTGTGTTTCTGATCCAGTGTCTCCGTATATATAATCTATTGAGATGAATTTCCTAAGGAAATATGATCACCATCCTAGACACCCAGCGTGGCATAGTGGTTAGGAGTGTAGGACAATTACCTGGGAGACTCTGGCTCAAATCCCCACTCGTGTCGCGGAAGCTCCCTGGTGGACCCTTGGCCAGTCACAGTCTCTCAGCCTTGCCTACCTGACCTTGCTGCTCCCTCCAGGGGGGGGGGAAGCCACTTCTTCCCCCCATCACAGGTAAGCTGCCACCCCTCCTCCTTGATGGTGGGAGGGAGGGAGGAAAGGAGCATAAGAACATAAGAGAAGCCAGTGTTGGATCAGGCGAATGGCCCATCCAGTCCAATACTCTGTCACACAGTGGCCAAAAATACCAGGTGCCCTCAGGAGGTCCACCAGTGGGGCCAGGACACTAGAAGCCCTCCCACTGTTGCCCCCCCCTCAGTCAAGCACCAAGAATACAGAGCATCACTTGCCCCAGACTGAGAGTTCCTATCTATACTTTGTGGCTAATAGCCATTGCTGTGCCTCTGCTCCATATGTTTATTTAATTCCCTCTTGAAGCCGTCCATGCTTGTAGCCACCACCACCTCCTGTGGCAGTAAATTCCACGTCTTAATCACTCTTGGGTAAAGAAGGAGTGACAAAGGATGTTCCTTGGGTGAAGAAGGAGTTCCTTTTATCTGTTCTAACTCAACTGCTCAGCAATTTCATGGAGAGCCCACGAGTTCTTGTATTGTGAGAAAGGGTGAAAAGTACCTCTTTCTCTACCTGCTCTGTCCCATGCATTATCTTGTAAACCTCGATCATGTCACCCCTCATTCGTCGTTTCTCCAAGCTAAAGAGCTCCAGGCGCTTCAACCTTTCTTCATAGGGAAAGTGTTTCAATTCTTTTATCATTCTAGTTGCCCTTTTCTGCACTTGCTGCAGGCTGCCCACTGGTGACAGGGCACGGCTGGAGGTGCTGCTTTCCATGGCTGACTTTGATGCTGCAGGCAGGTGGTCACTGGGCTGGTTTTCATGCCCTTCCAGCTCTGGCATTTTAGTAGGGCTGCCAACCTCCAGGAGAGGCTGGAGATCTCCCAGAATTACAATTAATCTCCAGACTATATAAATCACTTATTAAAAAAACATTTATTTATCTTCTCTTGGAGCAAATGGCTGCTTTGGAAGGTGGACTTTGTGGCATTATACCCTATCAAGGTCCCTCCCTTCCTTGAATCCCACTCTCCCAGGCACCACTCTCAAATCTCCAGGTATTTCCAGACCCAGAGCTGGCAACCCTGCAGTTTAGGCAATTCCCTAGGTGCACATAATGGATGGGGTGACTCTTATCACATCCCTGCTGGGAGGGGTCATTTTGCAGAAAAAGAGGTGCTGGAGCTCATTAGCATAACTTATTTGCATATGCCACATCGGAAGTGTGTCAGAGGACAACACCCACCTCTACTCTCTGCCTTCCCTTCTCTAGCTGACATGGGGTAGCTGGAGAAGAGTAGGCAGGGAGCCCAGGCATGTTTAAAATGCCTTTTTCCCCCTTCCCCAGAAGGAAAAAAAACATTTAAATTTTTTTTTTAATTCATTTGTGTTTATAAATTAAAAATTCCACAGAAAAGAAAAAAACATTTTGCATATTTTCAAGCCTAACCACTAATGTTTACCTAACCATATATACAGTTTCGACCACTTATCATCTTTCTCGTACAATACTCCTTCCTCTTCCCTTAGTTGCATTTGACCCATTCGGTCACCTTCTGCAGCTTCTAACAGTTTCTTTACAATTTCATCTTGAGTTGGCACACACTCTGATTCCCATTTTTTTGCCCATAAAATTCACGCAGTTGTCAGCACATATATTTAAAAAATTACATCTTTCTTGGTCATCCCTGCAGGCAGCATATTTAACACAAAAAAAAATTCTGGATTTAAATCGAGTTCAACTTTCATAATATCAAATATCATTTTTCTTATCATTCTCCAAAATTTGAGTGCTTTCCCACATTGCCACCACATATGAAAAAAGGTTCCCTTCTTTGTTTGACACTTCCAGCATTTTTTATCAGTAACACCAAAACATTTCGCCATTCTTTCTGGAGTCCAATACCACCTAAAGAAAACCTTATAAATATTCTCTTTATAAGATACTGCTTTCACTGATTTTATAGATTTTATAGATCCAAAATTTCCCCCAATCGTCCATGGGTATAGTATGGCCAATATCCTGCATCCATGTTATCATTTCTTTACTTATCGGATCCTCCTGTGCTTCTAAGTGCATTAAATGTCTGTAAACTTTCTTAATGATTTTCTCATTCCCTAAAATCCAAGTCTTTTCAAAATCGCTCAATGAGTTAGAAATCCCATGCCTTTTATCTATATCAAACCTAGATTTTAACTGTAATTTTTGCCACCAAGAAAAATCTAAATTATATTCATTTTTAGCTCTTTCTGTTTTTAATTCCCCTTTACTGCCTAGAAGTTCTTGATATGTAAGTATTTGCGTCTTAGCCATCAATGAGGGTTTAATAAAGGCTTCCAATGGGGATACCCAGCTTGGTACTTTTAAATATTGAGTTTTAATATTTTTGCCAAATTTTTATTAAAGACGCTCTCAAAATGTGGCAATGGAAATTGGAGTGGATCTTATCTTTGTCATACTAAATGTAGGCATGCCACCCCATATACAAGAAAGACATTTAAACATGCCCCCCTCCCAAGTTTCTCTGCAAAAGCGGAGAGACTCAGGGGAGAAAGGGGCCAAGTCTACTTGCCTTCCCTTCCCTTCTGTAGCCAAACTGCTGGGGAAGGAAACTGCTGGGGAAGGAAAGGACAGGCATGCAAACATGGCTGGGTTCCCTGCCTGATCTTCTCCAGGTGTCCCGTGGGGGGGAGAGAGAGACAGACAGACAGACACCTGAGTTTCTCCGCAAAAGCAGAGAGACTCAGGGAAGGAACGGGGGATGTCTACATGCATGCTGTTCCCTTCCTCAGCCAACCTGCCATAGTGAGCTGGCTGGGGAAGGAAAGGACAAGCAGGCAAACATGCCTGGCTTCCCTGCCTGATCTTATGGGGCACCTGGAGAAGATCAGGCAGGAAAGCCTGGCATGTTTTAAATGTCTTTCTTTCCCCTCCCCAATCTGGGGAAGGGAAAGAAAGGCATTTAACATGCCCCTCCTCCCCCAGTTTCTCTGCAAAAGCAGAGACTCAGGGGGCTTCCTGCTCCTCCTGGCCCAACTGAGGGCTACTAGGAGTGGGGCTTGAGGGCTTGTTACTGCGAGAACACCATTCCAGCTTGTTCTGGCTGGAAACCACCCCTGCCTGCTGGGCTTTCTTCACTCTTCAAACTCTGCCCTCCTCGAGCATTGTTTCTCGAGCCAGAATTGACCACCCTACAAGGAAACCATCCTGCCTGGGAACTCCTTGTGTGCCTTGGAGACTGCCTGCCCAATTCTGGTTGATGAGGCATGGAGATGAGCCAAAATTGCCCTCATTTAACTCAACAGTATCTCTCCTTTTCAAACATCGTAACTGAAACAGGTGCAGAATTTCATATCCACTGAATTGTAATCTTTATGTAATCTTACCTGTAAACTTTATGATATAAGAGTGCTTTTCCACTGACCAGAAAGGGAAGGGCTTGTATCTGTCACAGTCTCTGACATCAGTTTGTAATTACTTCTGGATGCTCTTTCCAGAGTCTTGAAGCCTTACCAGATGCTATGGACAGTGTGTTGAACCATCGCTGTATAATCCAGATATCATCACCCAAACAAGCATTTCTATTTTAAGAATTGCAGTTTCATAGTTGTCAGATTGCAGCCCTGTTGCTGGGAAACTGTGGGTGGCTTCAGGCATTCTTCTGAAGTGGCAAGGGAGGAAGCACGAGTGAACAGTGCTTCCTCTGTCACTTCCGAGGAGAGGCATTTATCTCCTGAGACCTGCACGATGTAGAGCTCACCTCTCATTATTGGGGAATGTATGCATTTTTTCCTCCTTTGCATGAAACTCAGAAAAATGAAACTCAGCGGACCATCTGAAGCCACCCACAGATTTCTGCCCCAATATGTGTCTGTGGGCTAGCAGGAAAACTAGATGATTCCTGTTACTTCCCTATTGAATACATAATATACCTCTTACCTGTAAAATTGTACCAGTGTTAATGTCTTACTGTTTCAGAGAGCTCTTACCATTTTTGCCTCCCCACCACTTTCTTCGGAGGCTCTGTGTTCCCCCCTCTCTAGCGTCTGAGTGCATATTTCCTATAATATGAAAAAACGACTGGTCCCCGCACCACTATCCTATGGCTCAGCTATCTGTGAAATGAGGGTGAGGGAGGTTGCTTAATGTTTGTAACGTACTTAGAGAAAGTAGGGTTGTGCCACCATCTTCTGGGAAAGCCCTACATTTCTCCTGATCATGCTACAATAGATGCTATGACAATATCTTCTAGTAGGTAGAGTTGCCAGGTCCCCCTCTATGGCTTGACAGATTATGGCAGCATCTAATCTTGACTATCGTGATCCTCTAATTATCTCTTAAGTTTTCATAGGGCAAAATGTGTGTCTTTCTTTTTCCACTCCCTGAATTTCTTGTACGATTTGTTGCATCTCATAATGTCTCGGGGTTCCTTGTGAATACACAACTGAGTCCAGTTTTGAACAGATGTTAACCAGTGGAAAAACTGAAACAGCAAGCCCCAGAAGGAGAGTTATAGAGCGCACAAACGAACTTGCATTCCTCCCAACGTGTAATTTAGAATTTATTGCAGTACTCCAATCTCTCCAGTAGGTGGTGCTCAGAAGCACTTCCCAGTGAAGGTGGGGGAAAAAAGAACCCAATTTTTCAACAACAAAAAGTTTAATTGCTAACATTGTTTTGTTTAAAATTAAATATACAAAGCAATAAAGCACAAAATGTGCACAAAAATCATCATACCTTCTTTTTGGGACTTTCATGAGGGAGGCAACGACTGTAGAACAGTCAATGTGTTGTTAATGGCCACACCACTGTCTGCACTGGGGGGTCCAGGTTGTAATGAAGGGAGGAAGGAGTGCTTTGAACATAGCATTTTAGTTTGAACTGAAATAGAGTTGTAGGAAGCACCATAATGTTTAGATTGTTATGTGTTCAAACCACTTTGAGCCACAATGAGAGGCAAGGTATATGTTTAAATATGCAGGGGTCCTTTGGGGCCGGAGCGAGGCAGAGCACAGCTCTGCCAGCTCAGGAGGGGCAGTAGGGCAGCCATGGGCCGAATCAGATTCTCTGATCTGATTCGGCCCGCCGCCGAATTGCCGCTGAAATTCGGCAGCAAATTTAAAAGCGGCTGTAGGGGACAGTGTTTGAGGCAGAGGCTCCAAACTTGCAGAGTAGCTTCTGGGACCTCTCCTCCAACTGCCCACCAAGTTTCAAGAAGATTGGACCAGGGGGTCCAATTCTACAGGCCTCCAAACAGGTTGCCCCCATTCCCTCCATTGTTCTCTATGATGGGAAAAAAGTAACACTTTTTCCCAGCATAGAGAACAATGAATGGGATGGGGCAACCTGTTTGGGGGCCCATAGAATTGGACCCCCTGATCCAATCTTTTGAAACTTGGTGGGTATTTCGAGGAGAGGCCCCAGCAGCTACCCTGCAAGTTTGGAGCCTCTCCCTCAAACCCCCTTTCCTCCAGCCCCTCATATACCCTGTGAGTTTTTGCCATTGATTTCAATGGCCCATAGGGTATAATGGGGCTGAAACTGACATTCCCTTTCTGACACACTTCTGGTGATGTCCGGGGACGTGGCATATGCTAATGAGTTATGCTAATGAGCTCCTGCACCTCTTTTTCTACGAAAGGACCCCTGAATAAACATATTTAGGAACACAAGCTGATCTGTTACTGGGTTTATTTTCAACTAGGATCATGACGTGTGTGTGTGGGGGGGAATCTGCTTATGAAGTGACATGAGACATGGGAACTCCAGTGATAAGCATGGGCACCAGTAGGAAAACCAGTTTACTCCTCATTCCAGTTAAGCCAGATGACTTGGTTAGAAGCCAGTTTTGACCCACTGACTTCAATGGAAATAAATCAGCTGAAATCCCAGCCTTCTATCTCAGTCTGGCTGGAAACCAGTCTGTGCATCACTCTCTTTTAAATCTGCTTTTGCTCACCGTATTTTGAACCTTATGATTTTAGATGCTGGGAAAGAGTGTGAAGGTTTATACATTTAGTCTTTCATTGAGTTTACTTTTGTGGCTTGTTTGTTTGCTTATATCCCGCCTTCCTGTCCTGCTAATGGCACCCAAGGTGACTCACAACATAACTGAAATTAAACCCTTGTATAATTAGAATATTTTGTTTTTTCCCTTTGGCTGTGAGAGTTATCGAGTTTATCTTCCTCTTTTGGCATGACCTCCTGTATTTCCAGGATTTAACAACCTCTGTGAGAGCAGCAGACTTGGTAAAGTGGCTAAGTAAAGGCCTAATGTGTCCTGCTTAGCTACCATCTTGCCTGTGTGACCCTTGACACAAAAATTAGGCCAGTGGAACCTTTCCCGGCATGAAAAGTAGTGGGGAAAAAAACACTTCGTTTGGGTGTTAATGGAATGAAAAATGGATCAGTACAGTTGGCTTTTAATGGAAAGTGTTATGTATTGACCATGCGGTCGCCATGTGCTCCCTTAATTGCGACTGCATGGCCAGAGCACATGGCCAAGAAACTACCTGAGCTTCAGCCAGGTAGAACAAAGGCCAGGTGGATCCAAACCGGCCACCAATCCTGTACCTAGGTTTCTCCCAGGGAACCTATGAAATGTAAATAGACTTCTAATAGCCTATCAGGCCAGTTGGGTGAGGTCAGGGGATTGTCCCTGACCAGCATAAAAGGAGGGCTTCGAGCCCTGGGTTGTATGCTTCATCCGGACCAGCAAGAAAGATCTAGCTGTTTCACTATTCCATGGACTCCCGACTCCAATACTTATCAGAAAGACTTTCGCCAGGTGGTCCCACAATTGCCTGAAATGAAACCCGAACAGAGAATCAGCTAGATTGTGCCTGGGCCTACACAAATGGGAAGGTTTGCAGAGGCTCTGAGGAGATGAAAATATTGTTCACTCATTTATCTGAAATATGTATGAACACAGGGTTTCGGGCTGCCAGCTCCAGGCTGGGATTACCTGGAGCTTTGAGGGGTGGAGCCTGAGGAGGGCAGGGTTTAGGGAGGGGAAATACCTCAGTGGCTCATAGTGCCATGGAGTCCTCCTTCCAAAGTGGCCATTTCCTCCAGGTGAACTGTTCTTTGTCACCTGGAGATCAGTTGTAATCTCAGGAGATCTCCAGCTCCCTCCTGCTTCCTCCAGCAACTCTCTAGAGAGGGGAAAAAAGCCTTTAGTAGAGGCTTAATGGGGTGTTATTTAGTTCCATGCTTGGACACTTTTATCTGCTGGCCTGCTGGCCCGCTTATGCTCCACCACAACAGCATTGCTCATCTGAGCAGTGCCTTCTGCAGAGGTCGCCCTGACAGTAGGCAAGATCAACAACTACCTGTATATGTGAATTCTCTGCCGAGGCCTCCACCTTGTGGAATGGTCTGCCTGGTGAGGACTGGAAGGACTCCCATTCTCTTGGAATTCTGCAAACAATGCAAAGCTGAATTATTCATGAGGGTATTTGTACAAAGGCAGTAGGGTTTTATAGTTTTATAGTAACATAGTGAAGTTTTAAGGAGACACTGTCCAAAGGAGACTCCTTTAGCTCATACTATCTGTTGCAATACGCAGGGCTCATTTCGTAGCAGGAGCTCCTTTGCATATTAGGCCACACACCCCTGATGTAGCCAGTCCTCCAAGAGCTTACAGTAGCCCCTGTAAGAAGAGCTCTGTAAACTCTTGGAGGACTGGCTACATTAGGGGTGTGTGGCCTAATATGCAAAGGAGTTCCTGCTACGAAATGAGCCCTGGCTATATGAATTATGCTGTTGTGTAATTTCTTCATCATTTAATGTGGCATGTTAATGCTTATGCTTTGTTTCAGTTTTGTTCCAGATTTTTACTTGGTTTTAAGTTCTGCAATCCTAATCCTATTACATTGCTTACTGAATTGCTTACCGTCCTATTGACTGCTTTGATTTATGCTGTGTAATCCAACTTGAGTCTCCACCAATGCTCCCTCTAAGCTGTCGAGTCCTGTGAGCAAAAATTCTACTTTGTGAGCTACTGGCATTAAAGATGTGAGCAGGAGATATGGCTGCTGCATAAATTAGCTTGCTCTGGAGCCATCCTTCCTGAGCTGAGACAGAAAACTTGTGAGCCGGAGGCTAAGAAACTGTGAGCTAGTCACACTAACTCAGCTTAGAGGGAACACTGGTCTCCACTCATTTTTTTCCCTAATTGGAAAAAGTATACCTGCAGTGAGACAATGAGGCTGAGGCCTCTACCCAGACTTCAGTTTGTTTCCAGGTGCCTAGTGGTATTGCTTGCTCATGGTTGGTTTCTGTTCTGCTGATTTGCTAGAGGAACTCCACACAGAGATATGTGGAACTATGTTTAGAGGACATCTCAGGACTTGGAGTAATTCTAAGAAAAGAGTGGCACCAGTATAAACAGTGCCGATTACAGCCATTGAAAGGGTCCAGTTACTGTTCTTTCTCTAAATTTTTGGCCTCAAAGGAGAATTTTTATGCATCCCAGAAAAGTTCTGCCTCCTTTTCGGACACAAAAGGAACAGTGATGCTGACAATCTTCCAAATGGATTCTTTTCTTTCTCTCCCCCCCTCCCCCAACAGTCCAGGATTTGCCAGGATTAGTGTTTGGAGTGTAAATTATTCTTGAGAACTTTCCAGCTCTCTCTCTTTCTCTCTGTGTGTGAGAGATAAAAGATCCTTTTAACTGGAAGATGGCAGAGCTGGTTATCTGATAACTTCCTTTGAAGGGTGTCAGAGCATTACATAAACCTCTCGTGGTTGAACTGAAGGTAGAAGAAATGAAGACCACATCTGACCATCAAGATTCTGCATGCAAAATCTGAGGCAAATATGAGCCTGGTTTTTTTGGAGGCCCACTTTGAATGGCTTTCGCTTTAGCCTTTGGACCACCTGCCTTGTTGGCCAGTCCTATTTCCTTGGCAAGAATGTTACAAAAGTTCAGACTGTACTGTTCCCCAGAGAAAGGTGCATTCAGTATTCCGTGCACGCCGCCATCTCTTTGCACCAGTTCCTTCCCATCCAAAGCAATAGCAACAAAGGAGGCTCAAAAAAACCCCTTGTAATGAAAGGGGAATATTCTCTGAGGTGATTCAAGGACCTTGTCAAGCCTTCTGAAGGTTTCCTGCAGCTTTGTCTCAGGTTGTTTTGAGGTAGAAGCCAGAAACCGTGCTAGGTTCCTCTCTGTAGTGTGGGAAGCCACATTATCATGTACACTGCAGCGGATCCTGGCAGCCACGGGGGCAAAGTAATTAATTCTCCAGCTTTTCACATCAGGAGGAACCAACAAGCCCCGGTGTGGAATGAAACACTTATGATGAACTCTTGGGAGCTTGTTTTCTGTTTCATGAGAGTGCACTTAATTGAGGGTAATTGAGGGTAAACTGACAAAGGGAATGGCATTAGAATGGAAAAATCTTAACACTATGGTATCTTATGGTGAACAAGATAGATTGAGTTTTGCATGTTCTTGAATGTGGCACATTGTCAGTTTTGTGGTGCATAGGCAGAAACTAAAAGACCCCCCCACACACACACACACACATGCATAGGGACAAACTAGCAGCCACTAGAGCGACTGCCTACAAGAGAGCTCACCCCACAGCCTTGAAACCTGGCTGGCCTATGCCTTCAGGGGGTTTGGGGCTAGGTCTGAGTCTGTGTTCCAGCTGTTTTTATTGTATTTTTATCTTTGCCTTCCTCCAAGGAGCACCAGGCTATATAGTTAGATTCTCCCTTTCTCCGTTTAATCCTTACAACAGGCCTGTGAGGTGGGTTAGGCTTCCTTTCCTCTAGAAAGGAAGTGACTGCCCTAAGATCACCCAGTAAGTTTCAAGGGGGGGTGGGCTTTGAACCTGGGTCTTTCCCTTACAATATTCTGATTGCTTCACCACACACCCAGGTCCCTGTATTCTAATGTGAACCAGTGTTGCAGGACTGATCCAGTACAAGCTCAGTAAAATATGTGCACCCCAGCTCTGGCTGAGAGAGCAAATCCAAATGTCCCTTCCTCCCATGCATCAAAAAGTTCTTGCGTTCAACCTCCACTCCAATAAATGGAAGCTGTGCAAGCGTGTGTAATAACTTTGCCAACAAGAGCTAAAATGGTGACCAGAGTACTGGGCAATACCAGAAACACAATTTCTGACTCATTGCAATGCCCACTAGCCATGGAGCCAGCCAGGGTTATTGATACCTCTCAAGCTCCCTCCCCATGGCTGCCATAGTTTTCTAGTCTCAAGTAGGCAACGAAGCAGGAAGTGTACCAAGCACCTGGTAGAATGCCATACATGGCTTGTTGTCTGAATTCATGTTCTGGAAGCTGGTATCATGTATGGCTTCTTTGTCAAGAACACGTCAAGACTTGGGTTGGTAACTTGCCTTTTATACTTTCCCCTGTAAATGCTATAGCTGAGTATATTTCCTCATGGACCCTAACGGACTTCTTTTCCCCCCTCCTCTTTCAGGATGTGGGCAGGTTCTTCAGGCATCAAAGGGGCAAATTTTGTTGGAGAGCTATCCCCTGAATGCTCACTGTGAATGGACTATACATGCCAAGCCTGGCTATGTCGTTGAGTTAAGGTGGGTGGAAAAGGTATTTTAATAGATTAATTTTCTTGCACGTCACATGGCATAGTAAATAAGTTCCATCCTAGGTGTCTTGGAAATAGTCAGAAGGAAATGTAGCTGTATCAAAGGCTGAATTCCTGCTGATCTGCTATGTGAGAAGTAAAGCAAAGAGCTGGATTCAGTCCACTTCTACTCCCCTCTCCTCACTATTTTGCGGTGTTTTCCAGATTACCTTAATGTACCATTTTCATTCCCCGATGTTATCCGGGGGGGGGGGGGGGGGGTGTGTCTTCTGTCCAAACAACTTCGTTAACATTCTAGTGCTGTCCCACTTTTTCCTTGTCCCCCCATTCTTTCCTAAACTAATTTTCCCCGTACTTCCCCCCCCCCTTGTGGAATGAATTTGCAAGATACCCTCTTGCTCGGAATCTGAAACACTTTTTTCCACCTCAGGGATTGCTGCCCAAAACCTACCCAGAAAAGACTGCCTCTCCCTCTATGAGCCACAGAGGGCTTTACGATCTGCCAGCCAACATCTTCTGGTGGTCCCCGGCCCCAGAGATGTCCATCTAGCCTTGACTAGGGCCAGGGTTTTTTCAGCCCTGGCCCCTACCTGGTGGAACGAGCTCCCATATGAGATCAGGCCCTGCAGGACCTTTTATAAGTTCTGCAGGGCCTGTAAGATGGAGCTCTTCCACCAGGCTTTTAGCTAAGGTCGTAGATGCCCCCCCTCTAATGGGCGCCCCCCCAGTGGGTCAGACCAGCATTACCATCCAAGGACTAAAACCTGAAATAGATGGCATCTGTGTGGCTTTAACTTTTACTTGTACCAGAGGAATGCTGTTATATTTTATTGGTGTTTTAACTGTTTTAATTCTTTGTATGCTGTATATTGTTTATTATGTTTGATGGAACCCACCCTGAGCTTGCTATGTGGGGAGGGTGGGATATAAATCCAATAAAATTAATAAAAATAAATAAAAAGACAGGTTTGGGCGGCAAACTTCTTTTTTTAATATTGGCATGCCAGCGCTGAAACGTTATCGTGCTGGAGGATGCCTGCGCTGAAACAAACAGTCCCATCGGGAGGCCCAACACCAGCTCTTGCAGCTCTGCTTATACAGGAAGCTGACTCAGGTTTCAGTCACACGCATGAGATAAAGTGTGTGTGTGGGGGGAAGTGAGGCTATTTGTGCTGGAGTAATTTCTCCCGCAGTTGTGCGATCACACAGTTCTGTGAAGCTGCGGGTGCAAGTTGCCACTGTGTGATCAGATGAGACCATGGGCGAATTGGGGGATTTTTTTTGTTGTTCATTTCCAATTTGCTTAAACGGGGGATCAATGAATTGCATCTCCACCCTGAGGGCTTCCAATGGCAGTATGTGATGATGGGCATACTGATAAGGGGAAAAAAAACAACAGCATGGTGTCGGGATAGCCTGTTCAGACTATCCCCGATGCCACAAGTGCGCGCTGGAGCGATTACATGGGGAAAGTCCGTCTGTGGCCCATAGCAACCCGTTTGATACTGGATTTTCTCTAGTGTTTTTTTTACTCCACTTCTCCAGTGGAGCAAAATGGCTTGCCAACGGGTGCGGGACACTTGCCAGATGTTCTCTTGTGATCGCGCCCTTAAAATCTGGCTGGGAGTCGTGCCTATCATGCGGCTAATTCTCCATGTGATCGGGGCCTCAGAGTCAATCTGGAAGCTCTGGAAGGCAGCAGGAGAGAGTTGCAGGAGGGGTGAGTGTTTTTCTTATTTGCTTTCAGCTGAGGTGGTTTAGCTGAGGGTACTGTGTGTGGAAGTGTGTGAATGAGTTTTGAGTTGTTGCAGAGTGCTGGCTGCTTGAGATAAGGATGAGAAAGGGTCATTGTTTAACTGCAAATTGAATCCCTGGGTGCATTTGAATAGCTGCTAGCCACACCCTCTGCTGGGGGAGGCTTCTATTTAAGGCTCCACCTGACCAGAGGCATGAGCCAAAGGGTATGAACTAAAGGGTGGGGCTCTTGGCCTGTGGCTCTTAGACTAGGGGCTTGTGAGAAGCCAAGGAAGAGCCAGAACACCAGGGCCCTAGGCTCCTTGGGTTCCCAGCAAGGTAAGTAGACTTCTACAAGGAGAATACAAAGGGTTTAAAAGGGGATTATATTAAATTATTTTTAAAGCAAATATGAAGCCAGAATGCCAGCAGGGGGTTGGGGGCTATCCAGTGTTTTGCACAGTGTGTCATATGTATGATTATCTGCCCACTGGGCAGAAGTCTTGGGTGTGTGCCTGATGCAGTGAGCACCTGGTTCTCAGGGAATGAGTTTGCTCCCTTGAGGCCAAGGTGGCTGACCTGGAGAAGCAGAGACCGTCAGTTAGGCACATGGAGAAGGCTCTCGGGGACTTGTTAGATATGTCCCACTCTGTATCTGGCAGCCCCGCCGCTGTTAGGGAGCATGAGGGCCAAGAAGGAACAGGGCACCGTGCTGTGGATAAGGGGAATGTGCCCTCAGAAGGGACTTCTTCTACAGCTGGTGGACAAGTATCCTTTCGTACCAAGGAACCATCCCTGGGCAGGGAGGGAGGGGGGCTCTTGGTAGTTGGTGATTCGATCCTTAGGCAGGTAGACAGCTGGGTGACAAAACCGCGTATTGACCGTATGGTGACTTGCTTGCCTGGTGCGAAGGTAGCGGACATTACACGTGTTTTAGATAGGCTGGTAGATAGGGCTGGGGAGGAGCCAGTGGTCGTGGTACATGTTGGCACAAACGATGTGGGGAAATGTAGTCGTGAGGTCCTGGAGGAAAAAATCAGGCTGCTAGGCAGGAGACTCAAGGCCAGGTCCTCCAAGGTAGCCTTCTCGGAATTGCTACCTGTTCCACGTGCAGGGCTGGAGAGACAGGCCACAGATCAGGAGTCTCAATGCGTGGATGAGGTGATGGTGTAGGTAGGAAGGGTTCAAGTTTGTTAGACACTGGGATGCTTCTTGGAACAAGAGGGAGCTGTACAAGAGAGACAGTCTCCGCTTGTCCCAGGAAGGAACCAGGCTACTGGCACTTAAAATCAAAAAGGTGGCAGAGCAGTTTTTAAATTGAATATTGGGGGGAAGCCGACAGGAGATGAAAAATCTCTGGTTTGGGATGGTTCATCTGAAAGAGATGAAGGGGTAGCTGTTACTTTCCTACAAGGAAAAGGATTAGAATTGTTCTCTGAGACTGTGGCAAATGATCGGGACTGCCTGGCAAGGTCTCGAGGCAGCAAGAGGAAGGTTGTGGGCTTAGCATCTATAGGAAACTATAGGTGTTTATATACTAATGCTAGAAGTGTCTGAGGTAAAATTGGGGAGTTGGAATGCTTGGTGTTGGGGGAAAACATAGACATTGTGGGTATTTCAGAAACTTGGTGGGGTGAGGAAAATCAGTGGGATACGGTGATTCCTGGTTATAAATTATTTCAGAAGGATAGGGGGGAGAAAGTTGGAGGTGGGGTGGCTCTTTATGTCAGAGAGGGTATACAGTCCAGTAAGAATGAAAGGGTAGGAGAATTGGATTCGCTTCTGGAAATGCTGTGGGTTGAATTAATGGGCCCAAAAGGAATCTTAACATTGGGAGTTTGTTATCGCCCACCAAATCAAAAGATCGAGGAAGATTATAAAATGATGAATGAATTAAAGATAGTGGCTAGACGAAATAACTGTGTTGTAATATGTGACTTTAACTACCCACACATTGATTGGGTCAATATGTGTTCAAATCGGGAAAAAGAGATTGAGTTTCTAGACACTCTCAATGACTGTGCTATGGAGCAGATGGCTACAGAACCTACCAGGGGAGAGGCAATCCTGGATTTGGTCCTAAGTAATGCCCAAGACCTGGTGAGAGATGTTAAACTGATTGCACCACTTGGGAACAGTGACCATAATGTTATTGAGTTCCACATTGTATAAATAGGGAGTTGCCAAAAAGACTGACACAATCACTTTTAACTTTAAAAGGGGTAACTTCTCTGATATGAGGGGATATGTGAGGAGAAAACTGAAAGGAAAAGTAGAAAGGGTCAAAACCACTGGGGAAGCTTGGAGACTATTTAAAATTACAATCCTAGAAGCTCAAAGAAAATATATACTGCGGGTTAGAAAAGGCATAAATAGGTATAACAAACAAAGTAATGGAAGCTGTAAAAGGTAAGAAGGATTCCTTTAAGTGGTGGAAAGCTAGTCTCAGTGAGGCTGATAAAAGGGAACACAGGCTGTGGCAAATAAAATGCAAGTCTGTGATCAGGCAGGCAGAAAGGGAATATGAGGAGCATATTGCAAAAAAACATAAAGACCAATAATAAAACTTTCTTCAAATACGTTAGAAGTAGGAAACCAGCCAGGGAAACAGTGGGGCCCTTGGATGACCAAGGGGTAAAAGGTGTAGGGAAGGATGATAGGGAAATGGCTGAGAAGCTAAATGCATTTTCTGCCTCTGTCTTCACTGTGGAAGATGAAAAGTGCCTGCCCACTCCAGAACCACTGGTTTTGGGAGGGGTGTTGAAAGACCTGAGTCAGATTGAGGTGACAAGAGAGGAGGTCCTATGACTGATAGACAACTTAAAAACTAATAAATCACCGGGCCCGGATGGCATACACCTGAGAGTTCTGAAAGAACCCAGATGTGAACTTGTGGATCACCTGACAAAAATATGTCATCTTTCATTAAAATCTGCCTCCATTCCTGAGGACTGGAAGGTAGTGAATGTCACTCCCATCTTTAAAAAGGGTTCCAGAGGAGATCCGGGAAATTACAGGCCAGTCAGTCTGACGTCGATACCGGGTAAGTTGGTGGAAACTGTTATTAAGGAAAACATTAGTAGGCACATTGATGAACAAAATCTATTGAGGAAGACTCAGCATGGGTTCTGTAAGGGAAGATCTTGTCTCACTAACCTGTTAGTAAGCAAACATGTGGAGAAGGGGGACCCAAGAGACTGGCGGAGACTGAGCAAGAGAGAGATCTTGGAGTCATAGTAGATAACTCAATGAAAATGTCAAGACAGTGTGTGACTGCAATGAAAAAGGCCAATGCTATGCTGGGGGTTATTAGGAAGGGAATTGAAAACAAATCAGCCAGTATCATAATGCCCCTGTATAAATTGATGGTGCAACCTCATTTGGAGTACTTTGTACAGTTCTGGTCACCACACCTCAAAAAAGATATTATAGCAGTGGGAAAAGTGCAGAAAAGGGCAACTCGAATGATAAAAGGGTTGGAACACTTTCCCTATTAAGAATGGTTGAAGCGCTTGAGGCTCTTTAGCTTGGAGAAATGATGGCTGAGGGGTGACATGATCAAGGTTTATAAGATTATGCATGGGATAGAGCGGGTAGAGAAAGAAGTCCTTTTCACCCTTTCTCACAATACAAGAACTCGTGGGCACTCCATGAAATTGCTGAGCAGTCAGGTTAGAACAGATAAAAGGAAGTGCTTCTTCACCCAAAGAGTGATTAACACATGGAATTCACTGCCACAGGAGGTGGTGGCGGCCACAAGCATGGACGGCTTCAAGAAGGAATTAGATAAACATATGAAGCAGAAGTCCATCAGTGGCTATTATCCTAAGTATAGATAGGAACTCTCATTCTGGGGCAAGTGATGCTCTGTATTCTTGGTGTTTGGGGGGGGGCAACAGTGGGAGGGCTTTCTGCTGGACCTTCTGAGGGCACCTGGTGTTTTTGGCCACTGTGTGACAGAGTGTTGGACTGGATGGGCCACTGGACTGAGCCAACATTGGCTTCTCTTATGTTTTTAATCTTCAAGGAGATCTCTTTTTTTGGAGGGGGAGAATTCTGCAACTCCAGTTCCTTAAAAACCTGCTCTTGAGATGTTTATTAGAACAGTGCAGAGAGGCTGAAGAAGATACACATGTTAATCATAAAGCTGGAAGGGGGAGACCGCAATATTCTGTCTACTTGAAATGCCCTGGACCCCATCCCCACCACTCACTTTACACCAGAACAGATGTACTGAAGCCAGTGGGGCTACTCTCGTGCAAGAGGATCATGCTTTGCCCAAGTGTTCCAGGGCAGGCTTGGGCAATGCCGACAGCTTCATCAAGTGACACTGCTTAACTCCAAAGTAAGGCCCAGGGAAGGTACCTGGAGCAAGGAGGGGGCTTTCATGGAGCCTCTCCCCCAAGAAAGGACACAGGTGCTCCCCCCCTCCATTCATCTAGAAAGTGTTTGCATGATATTGCTCCATTACACAGTTGCTAATTATGCTACTTTACGAGGCTTATCTCAATATAAATGTCAGGTTCCTCAGCTGAAGACAAACTGTGGTTCAAAATGTGTCTACAATTAATTACTGAGACTCAAATGGAGAGTGTGTTGCTGTGCAAGTCTCAAGAGACCCCCTGCTGACCTCTTACCCAACAGCCAGTGAGGCCAGTAATTGAAGCCAGTAGCTTCAGTCCATCGTGGGTTGCACCATTTGTGTGAAAGGCCACTTCATAGACTTGCCCATGTACAAAGATCATCTTGGGTGGGTTCTACCATTATCTGAAGTTATGTTGGTGGCTACTAAAGATGGCAATTTGGAGCATGGCACCCCAACTGTAGAATACACACCTGAGACATATTCACTTAGTATCTATTATCTTCAGGTGCAAGGCAAGGATTGTTTTATTTTTTTTAGCTTTTAATACGACAGCTTTGGTTTTTACTCTTTAAAATCACAGACTTTAAGTGAACTTTATGTCACTGCTGGTGTGTTTAATTTTGGCTTATTTACTTTGTTTCAATTTGTAAGTAGTCTTGAAGGCTCTATGCAGAAAAGTAGGGTATATATTTCTTTAATAAATACATTTGCAGGATTCTCAGAACCATACCAGGAAGCCTAGCAGGGTGACAAATTCAAACAAAGTTAATAGCCTTTCATCAATATTTTATCAGCTTTGGAGACCAAAGTAGAAGCTTATGCTATGAGCACAGTCATATTTCTTTCCATACATTTAACAACACCATGAATATTTCATAAGAGAAAGATGGGGGGGGGGGAGTCTAAAGGAGAAAAGAGACTTGGCGGTTCCCGTGGAGTTCCTGCCTCCTTGTCTGAACTCTGCATTCCTTTTGTGGCTGTGCATTGTGACTATGATGGCCACCGTTGGTCTCTGTAGCCCTTGAAAGCACATAGAGGAAAGAATAAAGCCCATCTGGTTATCGCTGAACAAGGTGACAACACCCACTGCACGATTTGTGAACCCAAGGATGTTGGCATCATGTCTAAAGCAGCCTCTTGGGGGTTGTACTGAGGGCTGCACCAATATAAGGAGGAGGCGCTTGCAAAAGGTGTGGAAAAAACAGATGTCTTGCCAGTCTGCCTTTGACATTTGGAATTAACATAAAGGAGCTTGGAGGGGGGGTACCCCACCATCTCCCATGCTTCTAGCAAATGGAGAGATGCTTCCAGCCACTCAGTAGCTTCTTCTAGCGGTAAAGAGAGATTAAGGGGAAAAAACCTAGTTGGGAACAGCCTTACCTCTGTTGTTTCTTTGTGATGAGTTATATGTAATTACTGCAACCAAAATCTGTGGCTGCTAGTAATAGCCTGTTAAATCAAACATTTTTCTTTTAACTACTCAGAATTGCATTCTTTGATAAGCAAAGTTCAGGATTTCTTGTAGGGTGGTTTGTTTGTTTTTTGCTTGCTTGTTTTGAAACATGATTTTCTTTCAGATAGTTGTGTGTCAGGTCCTGTTGGCCCACGTTGTATACAAAAGCCTCAGTACTGCATAATCGACATTCATTTCCTTTAATGCTAAACCAGATTTGCATTTTAATATTGTTTTCTTTGATGTAGGAGCTCCTCCTAAATGGGTAGTTTCATGTTTTCCTCATTCTTTAACAATAATGTAGGACTCGGTTGTTTGCTAGAGAATTTGAACAATTGAACTGAGTTTTGATATGTCTGCAGAATGGTCCGATTGTCCAAACTGCAGTCCCAATTACACTATCACGTGCCATTCACATATGTACTTAGGACTGCAGCTTGGCTCTAACAATCCAGCCTCCCTCCCAAGAAAACATGTGTGTAATAGCGATAATCTGTGATGCTTTGGTGCATGTGCAGGGGGAGGTCTTCTACCTCCAGACTGCCATCAGTTTAAAATAATCAGTTGTTTTCCAAAATGAATATTGAAACAAGTATGGAAAAATACATGCAGAAATAGGATAGTCTCTTGTATCTTTTTCAACCAAATTAGTTGAGGGAATGTTTTTTTCTTACCCCCTGACCTTTCTAAATATTTTTTTCTGTCCTGTATAATTGGTCCTTTTGGGAGTTCTCAGAGCACTAGACAGAAGGTGTGTTCAAATGGCTCTTTCGAGCTGCGCCAGTCACGAGTGCCTGGTGGATTTAAAGTGCACGTCCAGACCTCAACATCTGGGAATCGTGCCGCTTTCGTTAGTAGCCCATCGATCCCTGTCGAAGAGCCATACTTAAAAGATAGTGCTTAAAGTCTGGTCTAAAGCTGGCCGACAGGCCAATGCCGGACTTTCCACCGTCAGGTCATATTTCCAGCGCGCAACGGCCGCCATTTTAAAAAACTCTTAGCAATGCGCGCATAACTGCTTAAACATGCGACGTCCACAGACGGTGAGGCACATATGCAGATATGCACATGCACAAACAGGATTTTTTAAAAAAGCAGATCGTACGGCTCCTTACGGTGGATACTGTCTAGACAATCCACCGCAGAGTCACGTGTGGTAAAGTGATTCACAAGGGAATTGTCTGGTCATGCAATGCTGGATCAAAAAGATCTAGCTCAGATTACAGCCAGGCCAATGGCAGGGTTAGCTGCCCGTCTGAACACACCCAGAGAAGTTATTCCTACGCCTGGTTTTGCAGCAGCCCCTAGTGTGTTGCCAGTTGAGACCCAGCATGGTGTAGAGTGTTGGTCTCTAAGTGGGACGTGGGTCTGATTCCCCACTCCTCCTCCCCATGAAGCCTACTGGGTCACCTTGACACAGTCACAGCTCTCTCAGAACTCTCTCCCTACCCACTTCACACGGTGTCTGTTGTGGGGAGAGGAAGGGAAGGTGAGCGTAAGCTGCTCCGAGACTCCTTAAGGTGAGAAAAGGGGGGTATAAAAACCAATCTTCTTCTTCTCCTCCTCTTCAATTATGTCACTCATGATGATGGATGGATGGATGGATGGATGGATGGATGGATGGATGGACAGATGGGCAGACAGACAGATGATAGCATTTTTCTCAGCAATTTTAGAATTTGTAAATGGATTGGCTGGACTCAATAGAGCTTCATTTCAGAGAGTGTGGCAGTCTGCAGAGGGAAGGGGAAGACTGGGAAGTTCCATACAAAGGGCAGCATTTCATTACAGTGGCATATGCAATTTCAAATGCAATACAATGTGAGAGTCATTTTTCCTAATTAAAGTAAATGTTTGGTTTGGTTTTATACTACAGAGAAGGTTGGATCCAGACCAGCATTTCTGTCGGTGCAAGGACTTTCTGCCCATGGTGCATTATTTTCCCATCCCCCCCCCATAGCAGCTGGAACACGATTGGGGGGGCATTTCAGTCTGCCATGGGCAGGGGGGGGAGCAGGAAAATTGCACAACGGGAGAGCAGATATCCTTTTGCCTGTTGAAAAACTAGTCTGGATTCAAACCATAACTTCAAATTTAATTTACTGTATTTAGGGGGAGAGGGATGTCACAATTTTTTTTAAAAAAAAATTGATGTCACTGTATCAAACAAAGAACAACAGGGTATGTTGCTACTCCAAAAGTATTGGAAATCACTGGTCTAGGGCTTAATGCAGTTTTACAGGCAGTTGTGGAAGATGTATTATAAATCTTGCCACAATTGTAAATTATAGTCAGGGGATGTAAAGAAAGAGGGATGGGACATGTTCAGTTGCTTGGTCAAAAGTTATGTGTGAAAGCTGAAACCTCTTACATCAATACAACTTGGCTGCACAAAAGTTATTACCTTGCTTTGTCTATGTGTCACTGTCATTAATTTCACACAGGAGGATTTTCAGTGGCGAAATTCCATTTTATTGACGCACGTGAATGGTTTTAGGAGAGGTGCTATTTTTTCCCCTTGTCGGGAAGGAACCTGCTACAACTTCAGTAATATCTCAGCATTTTCATAACCAGATAAAATTAGAGTTACCACTGACAAAGCAAAACTTGAAATGGATTTGAGAATTCCCTCTCAGCTAAAACACTTGAGGGATTTTAGTTTTAATTAGGCTAGCAACACTTTTCAGAGATGGAGTGAGGGTATGACGGATGGTTCTACACATTGGTTACAGATTGTGTTTTATGTGAAATGTGAAGGGAATGTGCAGAGTCCTTCTCAGAAGCAACACTTGGGAAGTTCTCATCAAAATTGGATGAGTTTCAACAAACCTAGTAAAATAGCTTCACTCCAGGCAAGGTACGCATCCTAGGATAAAACAAACAGGACCAGGTCTAAGCTATACAGCTACATCTCTGCTAACTAGGGCTGCCAAGTCTGAGTTGGGAAATTCCTGGAGATTTGGGGATGGATCCTGGGGAGGGAAGCGTTTAGGGAGGGAAGTAATATGATGCCACACAGTCCACTGTTAATTCTGTCCCCTTAAGCAAGAGGCCGCTCTTTTTTTTTACAGGTTCTCACCCCAGTGGGTAAGTAGGGCTGCCAAGTCAGCCCGGGGGGTGGGGGATCCCCCGCTACAGGGTTTCCCAATCCGCCAGCCAGCATTCGGCCGGTGGGGGAAACCCCACCCTCGAGGTCGTCCAGCCTGGATGACCTCCCTCACGTAATGACATCACTTGGAAGTGACGCCATCACGTTGGGGGTGTTGCCAGGGCAACGCTCTGGCAACACCCCCAACATGCTGACGTCACTTCTGGTGACGCTGCCTGATGCGCGCGCTTTGCGCGCACGCTGGGGAAACTACCGGCCAGCAGAGCTTCCCCCCCCCCCCCCCGCCAGTAAGTTTAATACACTTGGCAACCCTATGGGTAAGTGACTATCAGTAGGAAAATGCAGACTCCAAAGCGTTACTGATATGAATTAAATGGTTTATTGGCAGGCATTTCTGTACAGCATACTATAAAAGCAGGTTGCAAATAGAAAACTGAATCAGATGCATGATGCAGGAGTACCTATGAAAAGGGCATGGATGCAAAACCATCAGTAAGATGCAGAGGGTTGCAAAAGTAATATAAGCAAATAAATAGGCAATGCTAAAGCACGAGTAAATAAAGTATAATTCTAAACCAGTTCTAAACCAGTAGAGGACACCCTAAATAGGAATCACAAACCACCCTAAATAGGAATCACAAACCATTACACCTTATAAATATTCTTGAAACAATAGGTTGCAAACATGAGAGAGAACTTAATATATATTAGCCAATCTAAATGTTAAACCATTACCTGCCACTCTTACCACCCTTCTGTCCTTCTAGTTTTAGCTCAGCTTCCTAGCAAGCCAAAAAAGTACCAGATTAACATCCACCTTCTGAAGGTGGCATTTCCTCCAGGGTAACTGATCTCTTTCGTCTGGAGAACAGTTGTAATTCTGGAAGAACTTGAGGCCCGGCCCGGAAATTAGCAATGAAGGCTGCCAACTCTGGTTTGGAAAATTGCTGAGATTTGGGACCAGAGTCTGGGGAGGGCAGTATTTAGGGAAGGCACACTGTAGGGATTTGATGCCATGCAGTCCACCCTCCAAAGCAGCCTTTTCTCCAGGGGAACTGATCTCTGTTATCTGGAGATCAGTTGAAATTCTACGAAATCTCCAGGCCTCACCTGGAGGTTGGCTAGCCTTCTACTAAGTGTATAAATCACTCTGGTTTTATGAATGGAGGCTCTTCTCTTAAGAAAATGAAGGGAGAGGAGGAGAGGGACTGATCAGATTAAAGGAGGTTAGAATTAGAAAATCAATATTAATAAAAGAAATGCCAGTCTTTCACCCAAACAACCTTTCTTCTTCTTTTTTTTGCCAAAGGTTTGCCATGCTGAGTCTGGAGTTTGACTACATGTGCCAGTATGATTATGTGGAGATCCGAGATGGGGATAGTGTTGATAACAGGATAATTAAACGTTTCTGTGGGAACGACAGGCCTCCTCCAATCCGAAGCACAGGGCCCTCCCTCCACGTTCTTTTCCATTCAGATGGGTCAAAGAATTTTGATGGGTTTCATGCCGTCTTTGAAGAAATTACAGGTAAAAGGAATTTTAAAAGAATAAACATGCTTTCCCCAGCTCAAATACCTCTTATCTTCTGATACCTTTGCTATTTATTGTGCCAGCTTTTGTTCAGCATTGTCAGCATTTTTTTTTAAAAAGGTAGGCATACGAAAGCTACAAGGCCAGCGTTGCAACCTCACAATTTTAATGAAAATGCAGGAAACCTGCAGTGCAGTTGATGAGTTGATGCTTAGGCCCAATTTACACCTCCCCTCTGAAGTAGTTTGACTGCTGTCTTTTCCCAAGCTCATTTCACGCTGGTTTCAAATTTCACTCCAGGGCAGCGGTTCTCAACCTGTGGGTCGGGACCCCTTTTGGGGTCGAACGACCATTTCACAGGGGTCGCCGGCTGGCGTCTGAGCCCGCCCCGCCCCTTCCCGCCAGCAGGAAAGGGCCCCGCGCTCAATCAAGTGCGAGGTGTGGCCTCCCGGCTCTTCGCCCTCAAAGGGAGCTTTCCCTTTAAGGGGAAAGAGCAGGAGTTGGTTGGGGCTGGAGCCCCGCCCCTGCTTCCAGCAGCCCTTCCAGCAGGGGCCACGAGATGGAAGAAACCAACAGGTAAGTCAATGGCCGCTTCCCCCTCCCCACCGCCACCTTTAGGGCGCTCTGCCGTTGCCTTCCCTGGGCTCTACGCCAAAGCGCAGAGACCAGGAAAGGTGGCAAAAGCCGCCCCCCCTGCCTTCCCTAGGCTCCACACTGAAGCACAGAGCCCAGGAAAGGTGGCAAAAGCCCCCCCCCCACCTACCTACCTTCCTTACCCTCTCTCTCTCTCTCCCCCACTTTTCTCTGTCTCTCTCTCTCTCTCTCTCACTCACTCTCTCTTCCCCCTTTCTCTCTCTCTCTCTTCCCCTTTCTCTCTCTCTCTTCCCCTTTCTCTCTCTCTCTCCCCCCTACCTTTCTCTCTCTCTCCCCCCCCCACCTGCAACAGCCTCTCCCCCCCACCTACCTTCTTTTTCTCATGGCATCTTCTGTTGAAGAAAAGTGTCTGAAGCCTGAGTGTTTGTTGTGTCTTGTTGGGACTAGCTTGCAAATACATGTGTGTCTAAAGTCTGTATTAAAGTTGTTTGGTGCTAACTGCCATGCAAGAGAAAACATCTGAAAAAGTAGCTTCATTGTTGTGCGTGTTGGCAGAATTTTATTGTTGGGGATCACCACAACATAAGGAACTGTATTAAAGGGTCGCGGCATTAGAAAAGTTGAGAACCACTGCTCCAGGGGGTCTGAAGAGTACTAAGCAACAGCATTTGTTTAAAGCAGTATAATGCTAGCTTGACCACAGGAGGGCAATTAACGAATGTAAACAATAATTTATAAACTAGAACAAATATGGTTTGAAACTAGAATGATTCTAGCGGGGAAGTCAGATGTAAATTTGACCTTAGAGATGATGTCAGTGGGCTTAGACTGGAGTAACTCTGCACAGGCTTGCACTGCATTGGTTGACAACTCTGCTTAGCCATTAGAACACCTTCACTTGTTTGTCATTCTTGGACCCATCTTTCATTTTATCCTCACACCAGCCAGGTGTCTTCTGCATTATATTCCAGAGGTTTAGAATACAACACCATGAAAGAAGTTGCATCAGTATTTATGGAGTCTCATATTTTCTCTTCCAGGGGTCTTCCACATGGGTTATCTGCCAAAAGTTCAGTGCTTTGGGGGAGTTGAATTTTTTTTCCTATCCCCCTTCCCCCCGCATTGTAGTGCACTTGTGGACTTCCTTGTTCTTTATATCTCCACAAGAGCAAGCCTAGAGACTTATTATTTTTTTTAAAATGAAAGCTGGAAATTCAGAGAAACTGCTATACCTATCAGTGCAGCAGTATATTGATATAACAATATTCTAGCGATGATTTTTTGAAAAAAATTGCAAAAAAACCCTGAACCCTGGGGGCCAGGGGAGGGGGGCGGTCAATTCCAGGGGATTGGGGCAGGGAAGTGGATAAACCTGCCATGTGGAAGCTCTGTTGCTGCTGTACTTTATATGCAGCTGCACGAACAACAGAGGAAATCACATAATCCTGTCCCTGTCTGGAAGATACCCTAACCTCATTTATATGTTTCTTCTTTGTTGTAATATGAAGTACCTTTCTAAAGCCCAGGGCTGACTTTCATATATCCACACTGGAATCTGATCCACTGGACTCCTGAAAATTAAATAATGTGTGTGTATCAAAACAGCAGGTATCTGGTTGTTATGTATTAGGGCTGGAACATTCCAGGACTGTCTATCAGAGACTGGCTGAGCTTGGAGCTCTAGAACAATAGCTCACCAGGTCTCTAGAGGTGACCAATGAGGAATCAATGTTATGTAAATAGCCTATCATTGGGAGTTGGGTGTGGTTGTCCATACTATTTAAACAGGGCTGTTGCCCTGGGGTTTTGTCTTGTTTTTGCTGAATCACAATTAAAGCTGAGCTGATCACTAGACTTGGGGTCTACTTATTCATGGAACCCAGTATTTAACATTGGCCCTTAAGGTTAAACAGAAATAACATCTGGACATTGTCTGAAGTCTTGGAAGGTGGGCTTCCAGTGGTTAGAAACTGGTCCTTTTTGCCATAAATTTCTTCTTTGTCCTTACAGTTACTCCGTGTTGTTCTCATTTTCCCATAGGTTTATCTGGTCTCAATTCCCCGTGGCTCTTCTGTCTGTTTGCTCTCATACACCTAAATCCTGGGGATCCCAGTGCAAATTTAGAAAACATGCTTTTCTCTTAACAAAGAAGTTTGCACTCTGGCAGTCCATGTCACTGAGGCCTTAGTCCGAGGCAGAGGCTGCAATCATAAAACAGCAAATGAAATTGGACTTACTCCTCAGTAGACTTTTTTTAGGATTGATCCCATATGTGCATAGAAGTTGGCTATTTTCCAGGGCTACTTCACTGGAATAGGTTAGATACAAATGTTCATGGAAGCAAATTTCCTGAATTTCTTTTCCCACAGCAGCCCCATGGGCTCTCTCAAAAGCTATTCCTGAGAGATGGGTGACCCTATTGAGTACTATACTTTATGGCACACGTAGTCTTTAACAAGGTGAGGAGATTCGGCAGATCTGCGCCTGACTCTTCTGTGCCAGTGGTACTCAAACTCTCGGAACTTCCTCCACTGGGCAACTGCACTGGATGCTCTGTTTTTTCTGCAGCGGCCAGACTATTTCATTGCTCCCAGGCTCCTAGGGAATTGCATAGGGAATTATTTCCAACTAAAGGGCACAATCTAATCCAACATGTTTCATGCATTGCAGTTTAAGTTTATTGAAATCAAAGGTTTTTAAACATACCTAGCTCTGTGCTGGATTGTAGCCAGTGCGTTTTGGATCATAATGGGAGATTCAAGACACATTGGAAAGAGATTGTCCAAAATGGCTGCAACCATAACTATTGATCTGAAATATCTCAATCTCTTTTAAACTCTCTAAAGCCATACACATACACCACACTATCATGGCATCTTACATATATATAAGATGTACCTTTCATACCACCTTGGAGAAGGCTATTGTCAGCTACATGCTGCCATTCCCAGGCAGGAGGAGGATTCCCAATGAGGTTCACATCACGGCCCCTCACCCCGACCGTTGGAATGTATCTCTCTTCTCACAGTCTGAATGTTATCTATCATGCCTCCCTAACCTTGGAGATGGGGACCTTTCTCAATGACTTTGCTGCTTTTGCAGGTGTTTATTGTAACTTTTCCCACCTTTAGCCTGAGAACAAAACATCTAACTGTATTTTTCAGGCTCCAGGATTGGAGCCCCCCTTTTCACACCCAGTTTGAATGCACTATAAGTGTAACCCTCAGCCCTTGCCTATTATAAGATTAGAACTGGACAAAGCGGCAACAGTGATTGGATGCCAGAATATTCCAGAGAAAATTGGAGCAGAGCTAAAGGATACAGTCACTACTTGCTTTGTGGATCAACTAGAAATTGGACCCAAGGAAGAAGTCGAAAAAGAGATTGAAGTCTTGTATAGAAGAGGATTGGCATTTACAAGAAAACACAACCTTCCAAGAGAAGTTCACATAAAATTTTACAAGAGAGAAACCAGAAATAAAATATTAAAGGCGGCAAATCAAAAAAAGATAACCATCCAAGGAGAAGAAATTAAAATTCTTAAAGAAGGGCCCTGGAGAGTACGAGATAAGAGGAGATACTATCAAGATCTTGTGGAACTCTTGAGAAAAAAGAACATTACTTATAAATGGTTGACTCTGGAGGGACTACTCTTTGAATATTTTGGTAAAAGAATAAGGTTAGATTCGATATTTAAAGTGGATAACTTTCTGGAAAACCACGGAGAAGATTTGGGATGGAAAAAAACTGAAGAGGAGGAGGCTGAAGAGAATTCAGAAGAAGAGGAAGACCCAAGACAGGAGGAGGAAGAAAGACAAACGTACAAAGGAGCTACAGGAGGTAGTGGAGAAGACCTCAGGAAAAGAAGGAAAAACAAAAAAATACCGCTTCAAGTCACAACCAGATCCAAAAATAAAAGTTAATTAAGTGAAGTTGTAAAAATGAGCTTTGAGAAAAAATTTAAAATAGTATCTGTCAATGTAAATGGATTAAATTCTCCACAAAAACAAAGGAAAATTTTTAAACAATAACAAAAAAGAAAATAGACGTAATATGCCTACAAGAGACACATATAATGGAAAAAGATAGCAGATTCTTGAGCTATAAAAAATTAGGGATTCCATTTATCTCTGCTAATAAAAAGCAAAAAAAACGGGGAGTGGTGATTTATGTGAAGGAAGATTTGAACCCACATTTATTTTTTACAGCTGAAGACGGGAGAATGGTAGCAGTAGTTATTAATAGACAAGGAGTAGAATCCTTAATTGTTAATATATATGCCCCCAATAATAAACAGGAGAATTTTTTTGAGGAGTTACAATCGATATTAACAACAAAAACTTTCAAAAATATTTGTGTAATAGGGGATTATAACAGAGTTTTTGATAAAAACATAGATAGAAACATTTCTAGGAAAAGGAAAGGAGGAGGTCAATTACCAGGTGCCTTTCTGAAATTAGCGGAAGAATTAAATCTGATAGATGCCTGGAGGACAAGAAATCCAAGGAAGAAGGAATTTACATACTATTCAGCCAGACATAATAGCTAGTCAAGAATAGACATGGCATGGATAACAGTTACAATGGCATCTGAAATGTTGGAGGCAGAAATTCTGCCACAAACATATGCAGATCATGGGCCAATCTATCTAGAATTTAAAGATAAACAGAAAAGTAAAAAATGGAGCATGAACACTAACATCTTAGCTGACCCAGACTTTATAAAAAACATGAAAGTAGCAATCAAAGATTTCTTTACTAGGAATAGCAGTAATGGAATAGCACCGGGAATAGTTTGGGATGCATTTAAAGCATATCTGAGAGGAAAAATAACAAGCTATCAAATATGGAAAGCCAGACAGAAAAAGCAGAAATATGATGATCTGATAAATCAGATTAAAGACACTGAAGTAAAAATAATGAATAATAAGAAAATAGAAGAAAATAGACTAAAATTAAAATTGCTACAGCACAAAATAAATTTAAGCATTACAGAAGAAATAACTAGAAACATAAAATACAATAAAATGTATTTCTTTAATAATGCCAACAAACCAACTAGATGGTTGGCGTACAGACTAAGGAAGGAGAGGGAGAGCAGAGTAATTCTAGCCTTAAAAGATAAGAAGGGGCAAAATAAATATTTAACAGAGGAAATGAAAATAGTAGCGAAAGAATTTTTTGGAGTACTATATAGAAAAGGCGAAGAGAATCCAGAAAAAAAGAATAAATATTTGAAAGAAAAAAAAATAAAAAATTTAGTGAAATTCAAAAGAAGATACTAAATAATCCAATTACGATTTGCGATATAGTAGAGGCAATCAAAAAACAAAAAGTGAGAAAATCACCGGGACCGGATGGACTTCTGATAGAAATATATAAAGTCTTTGAAGAACAACTGATACTCCCCTTTAAAGATTTAATTAAAAACATAGGCGAAAATAAAAAGATGCTGGATTCCTGGAGTCAAGCAGTCATTATTTTAATTTCAAAAGAAAACAAAGATAAGAATGAAATTGGTAACTACAGACCAATTTCATTATTAAATGCGGATTATAAGATATTCGCTTGCATCTTGGCAGACAGACTCAAAAAAGTTCTAGGACAATGTATTGGGGAAGATCAAGCAGGATTTCTCCCTAGAAGGCAAATGAAAGAAAATATTAGAATTGTAATTGACGTCTTGGAATACTATGAAGCGCATCCAGAAAAGGAAGCGCTACTCATGTTTCTAGATGCTGAGAAAGCCTTCGATAACCTATCCTGGGAATTTCTACGGCAGAAACTAGAGATAATGAATTGCGGGAAACTTTTCTTAACATTTATTGAAGCCATATATAGTGACCAATATGCGAGAGTGATAATTAATGGAGATTTGACGGAGAATATCATGATTAGGAAAGGAACCAGACAGGGATGCCCCCTCTCTCTGTTACTGTTTATTTTTGCCCTAGAAACATTATTAGAACAGGTTAGACTGGAGGAGAAAATTAAAGGACTAAAAGTAAAAGGGCATGAATTTAAACTCCGCGCATTTGCGGATGATATGGTTTTCTTTATGGAAAAACCTCTAGAATTGGTAGTAAATTTGCTTAATACCCTAAAAGACTGGAGAAGTTGCAGGTCTAAAAATTAATATAAACAAAACTAAAATATTAACAAAAAATTGTAGAAAAAGTACTGATGAAGATATTCATAAAGCAACTAAAATAGAGATCGCTAAAAAAGTAAGATACTTGGGAATTTATTTTTCAAACAAGGTCAACACTTTAGTTCAAGACAATTATTATAAATTAATGAAGGAAGTTAAGGAAGAATTGATTAAATGGAAAAAATTACAGCTATCCTGGTTAGGGAAGATGGCAGCTATCAAAATGAATATCCTACCAAAATTTTTATTTCTAGCTCAGAGTATCCCAGTTATTAAACTTAATAATCCTTTGTTTAAAGAACTTAATAGAGTAACAAGAGATTTTATATGCTTTCCAAAAAGGCCGAGGATAAAGTGGAGTCAGCTACAGAGATATAAAGACAAAGGAGGATGTGCTGTACCCAATTGGGAAATTTATTAAAAGGCAGCTGCAATGGTCTGGATTAGAGAATGGGCAACCCTTACTAATCCAAGAGTATTGGCTTTAGAAGGCCATGACTTGTACATGGGCTGGCATGCCTATATGGGATACAATAAAGATAAGGTTCACTCTAATTTTCATGACCACATTTTGAGAGCATCCTTAATCAAAATCTGGCAGAGTGTAAAAGTAAGTTTTTATCCAAAAATTCCACACTTGATATCTCCTTTAGAGGCATTTATCAAACCATCATTATTAGACAAGACACAAATCCTTACTTATCAAGATCTTTTAAATAAAGAAGGGAAATTAAAAAGTGAAGAGGAAATAAAACATGAATATGAACTCAAGCTATCTTGGTGGCAAAAACTCCAACTAAAATCCAGACTAGATTTAGATAGAAGACAGGGAATTAATATAACCCCTAACGAATTAGATAAAATATGGATCATGGAGAATGAAAAAATAATAATAAATGTGTACAGATTGTTAATGGAACAAATAGCACAAGAGGATCCTATAAACAAAGAAATGATTGCTTGGATGAAAGATTTTGGATATACTTTACCCACAGATGATTGGAGAAAGATTTGGAGGGCAATAAGATTGGTGAGATCGGTGTCATACAAAGAAAATATATACAAGGTTTTTTTCAGATGGTACTGGACGCCAGATAAATTGGCAAAATGTTATAAAAATGAAACTAAAAAATGTTGGAAATGTCACAAAAAGATAGGCACCTTTTTTCACATGTGGTGGCAATGCAAAAAAGTAAAAAATTTTGGGTTATGATTAAAAAATTGATTTCAGATATCGTGGGAGTTAGGCTAGATTTAAAACCGGAATTTTTTCTATTAAATATGTTACCTGTAAAGACAAACATAAATGATATGAACTTAATTATATATATAATGACAACAGTGCGAATATTATTGGCAAGACAATGGAAAGTGAAAAATGTACCAACCTATCCAGAAATCTTGGAAAAACTGTTGGAGACAGCAGAATGTGACAATATGGGACATATATTTCAAAGAAATGAACAAGGAGTAATGTACAAAGACAAAGACATTTGGTTAAAATTGTACCGTTGGATGGAAAGAAGTTAATTGTTAAGGCTCAAAATGAGATGGTTTAGTAATATAATGTTGAATGCTATAACTTATAAATGAAAATAAATATATTAAAAAAAACCCTTGCCTTTCATTACTGACTCAAGAACGTGTAGACAACTAATTGATCCACTGGAATAAAGAACTTTCTAGTTAAGAACTTTGTTTACAGTTTGAAATCTCTTAGACTCTCACAGCCACGAGGGCTGGTGTTGATGGACTGCCTGCCCACAGGTTTTTAAAATAACAAGAAAATATGTATAATTATGAATATATCAAAAAGAAACAATGCTGATTTCCTCTATATAATTCAGGGGAAGAAATTGAAAAGTACTGGAGTCAGAGACGCAGTGAAGTGAAATCAGCAAGCATAGTTTATTGGAGGTTCAGATGAGCATGAGAAACGGAGGTCAGGGGGCCTGCTTATATTCACAGGTAAGCCGCACCCCCGACCTTGCCCAAACAGTGTGATAGGTGTTATTTCCCGCCAGTGACAATCATAGGCCTGTTTGAATATTCAGAGCCTTTCATTGGGGGGGGGGGGGGGGAATTAGGATCCAGCCTGGCCATTTTTCTCCAGACCGAAGCTCGAACCTTTCCTGGCCATGTGCTCGGCGGTGGCCATGTGGCCATCACCATTGCATACATTACACCCCTCCCCCCATAGTTCAGATATCCCCTAGCACACATAGTCCTGTAAGTAAGATGGTGGCCTGTGCTCTCGTCCCGAGTGCTGCAGGGCCGCAGGCGAGGGGGGTGTTTCCGGTGTTGTCGTGACTGGTTCCGGAGGTGGGTCGGGCATGGTTACTGAGGGACTGAGGTCTCGTGGAGGAGCGTGGTTGACTGGGTGTTTTGTTCTGCTCCAGTGGATGCTCCGATGGCTTTCTCAACTCCGGTGTGTTTTGGGTCCTTGTCAGGGCCTTTGGGCATGTCATCATCCGGTGACAGGAGGCGGTGGTGCAGCTGGTCGATGTGCCACTTCCATAGTTGTCCCTCCTCACCCGCGACCTTGTACAACATGGGTTTGGTCACTCGAATGATGCAGCCAGGCAGCCAGGTAGGACCGGCTGCATAGTTCCGAACATAGATGGGGTCCTCCAGGAAGAACCCTCATGATGCCTTTTGCTGCTCGGTATCCCCACTGTGCTCTGAGGCCTGGTCCAGGTGGAGGTGGTCTAGTCATGTTGGGAGTCACCATCCCATAAGGAGCTCTGCTGGGCTGCATCCCATTGTGGTGTGAGGTGTTGTTCTCTGGCCAAAGAAGAAAGCAGCTAACTTGTAGTGCCGGTCGCCCTTGTCCATCCTGTGCAGCGCCTCTTTGGTTGTTCAGACCGTGTGCTCTGCCTGGCCATTCGTTGCTGGGTGGAATGGAGCGGACCTCACATGGCGGATCCTGTAATACTTCACGAACTCATGGAACTCCTGGGAAGTAAATGCTGACCTGTTGTCCATTACTAATGAGTCAGGGATGCCGTGGAAACTAAAGATTTGCCACATGGCAAGTATGGCAGCCTGGGAGGACATGGCTGATACTGGGACCACCTCCAGCCATTTAGTATAGTTGTCTACCAGGACAAAGAATAGCTGTCCTTGGAAGGGGCCCACAAAGTCCAAATGGAGCCAGGCCCATGGCTTGTGGGAGGATTCCCAGGGTCGTACGGGTGCCCGTGGTGGCTCCAGGTGCGACTCTTGGCATGCAAAGCACTGTTTAACCCGGTCTTCAATAGCGGCGTCCAACCCCAGCCACCACATGCAGCTGCGGGCCAGGGCCTTCATATGCACAATGCCAGGGTGTGTCTTATGTAGAGCCATGAGCACACTTTCTTGTAATGGGGCAGAGATGACTATCCTGGAACCTCATAACAGACACTCCTTGTGGGTGGAGAATTCCTTCTGCCGGCATGTGAATGCGGCAAACTCTGGGCTGGGACTCTGCGGATACCCCCTTCCCACCCAGTTGAGGACCCGCGACAGGATGCGGTCCCAGGCAGAGTGTCGGGCCACATCCTTCACCTGTACAGGGTGGCTTGGTAGGTCCTCCAGGAGGGTGACGTGATGTGCAGGAGCAGGGTCGGGATCTCAGGAGCATAGCGGCAGGTGGCTGAGAGCATCAGCATGCCCCATCGACTTCCATGGACAATGGATGAGGGAATAGTTGTAGCCAGCCAGAAAAATAGACCACCGCAGGACCCATGGTGAGAACATCTGCGGCGTCTGCCAGTCAGGTGCCAGGAGTTTCACCAGGGGCTTGTGGTCTGTCACAATGGTGAAGGGCCGGCCGTACAAGAAGTCGTGAAACTTCCAGACTCCCACAACCATTGCCAAGGCTTCCTTATAAATTTGCACGTAATTGCACTCAGCCGAGGACAGGGTCCGGGAGTAGTAAGCAACTGGGACCTTTCAGCCATCAGGCAGGTGGTGAGCCAGGACAGCCCCAACTCTATAGGGGGAAGCATCGTATGCCAGGACCATGGGCAGTGACTTGTTGAAATGCACCAGGATGGCATTTGATATGAGCAGATCTTTGACAGCCTGGAAGGCCACATCGTGGCAGGGACCCTAGACTCACTGGGCATTCTTGTCCAGGAGCCTATAGAGAGGCTCCGCTACCGCTGCCTTGAGGGGAAGGAAGGCATGGTAGAAGTTCAGTAGGCCCAAAAAGGATTGCAGCTCTGCCCGAGATGAGGGCGCCGGGGCTTCCGTGATAGCATGCACCTTGTCGGGAGTGGGGTGGATTCCTTGGGCATCAACCATGAAGCCGAGAAAGTCCACCGAAGATACGCCGAGCTGACACTTTTCACGCTTGACCTTCAGTCCCACATCCTGAAAGTGATGCAGCACGGAGCAGAGGCGAGATGCAAAGGATGCGGCATCAGGAGCGGCGACTAGAACATAGTCAAAGAAGGGGAACACACCTGGAATGCCTTTCAACAGATGGTCCATTAGTTCCTGGAACAGCCCGGGTGCAACACTGACCCCAAACTGCAGGTGGCAGACCTTGAACACCCCTCTGTGTGTGACTATGGTTTGGGCGTCTGCCGTGGCTTCATCCACAGGGAGCTGTTGGTAGGCCTGAGCCAAGTCCAACTTCCCAAAAACTCGTGTGCCTGCAAGACTAGCAAGGACATGGCTGACCACCGGCACCAGGTAGGCATGGTCCTGAAGCGCCCTATTCAGTGTGCATTTATAGTCTGCACATATCCTTATGTTCCCATTCTGTTTCATCGGGGTTACGATCGATGTTTCCCACTGAGTGTGAGCGACCAGTTCGAAGATCCCCTGAGCTACCAGCCTGTCAGTTCCTTATTGATTTTTGGCCAGACCGCCAGGGGAGGCTGTCTAGCCACTCATCTGTAGATCGGCCTGACTGTCGGGTTGAGGTCCAGGGACATGGGGGTGTATGTAGGTACCTAGTGTACCATCAAAAACTGAGAGCCAGTCTGGTGTAGTGGTTAAGTGTGAGGACTCTAATCTGGGAGAACCGGGTTTGATTCCCCACTCCTCCACTTGCACCTGGCTGGATGACCTTGGGCAAGCCATAGCTCTGTACCAGCTATTCCCTCAAGGACAGCTTGGGAAAGAGTTCTCTCAGCCCTACCTACCTCACAGGGTGTCTGTTGTGGGGTGGGGAGGGGAAAGGAGTTTGTAAGCCGCTCTGAGACTCTTAAGTGAGTGAAGGGCGGGATATAAATCCAATCTCTTCTTCTTCTTCTTCAAAAACTGCTGGGAATTCGTCACAGACCTTCCTGAAGTCTGTGTGCTGGAGCTGGTTTACCCCCATGACTCCCAAGCCAAGAGGTCCAAACCATGCCAGCCCCAATAAACTAGAAAGTTTTCCCTCCACCACCAGAAAGTCCAGTTTCCCACTGAAATCTTTAAACTGGACCCGGAACTTGCCCAGGCCCTTGATGGCGATGGGGTTCTTTTGAAAGTCCCTCAACCGCAGTCTGGTTGGCTTCCACAGCCGGGGTCCCCCCTGAGGGCAAAGTTTGCGCAGGGTGTCCGCTGAGATTATAGAGTAGACAGACCCCGTATCTAGTTCCATAGAGCAGGGGGACCCCTCTATGGAGACCAGCACAAAATTTTTGTCGGGAGTGCCCTGGGGCAATTGCAGTACCTGCTGATGGGATGATGACGTGGAGTGGAGGTTGGCGTCCTCCGAGTGGGTAGCTTGGGTGCATCGGGTGGCCCGGGAATGGCAGGCCCAGGCGATGTCCCCTTCTTGCTGCACGACCAGCACTCTGCTTCCCAGAAATGGCAGTTCCGGCGGGATGGGACGACCCGGAGGACGGGACAGCTGAACTGGGTCTGGTGGCGGCATTGTTCCTGTCCAGTGTTGCTCAGGGTGCATCTCTCTGGGTGTGTCAGTGACCTGCAGGACATTGTCCTCATCCTCAGACCCGGAGGAGGTTGTGGTGCAGTGGGTGGTCGAGGAAGGACACTCCTTCTGTGCTGTCTCAAAGGTGCAGACTATCTGAAAAACCTTGTCTAGAGTGGGGTCAGATGTCACCAGCAGCTTCCTACGAAGCTTGGCATCGCAGATCCCCCACACAAACACAGTGAGGAGGTTATCTTCCATGGAAACAAAATTACAGCCGACCATCAGCCGGCAGAGGTCAGCCAGGAATGTGGCCACAGACTCACCAACCTTCTGGGAGTGGCCGCAGAACTCCATTCATCTGGTCAGCATGGAAGGCTTGGGCGTGAAGTAGTCGTTCAGCGCCCTGAAGATCTCAACATAAGATGCCTCAGTAGGGGTGCGAGGAGCGATGAGGCATCAAACCAAACACAAGGTATTGACCCCACATGTGCTCAAAAGCCAAGACTTGTGCTTACTGTTGTCTGCGACCTCCTGCTCTTCAAAAAAGAACCCAAGTTGGTCGGCCCAGGCTTCCCAGAGCTCAGGTTTGGATGGGTCGAATGGTGCGATCTGTCCCGGAGCGGCAGCCATGGTGACTCGTGATTCAGCAGGGTGGAGAGCGGTGTCCTCTGGAGTGGTTGGTGGTGCTGCAAGGTGCTAGAGCCGAGCGGTGCCGGGTGCTGACGGACCAGAACTCGTTGCGGTGCTGGAGTCAGCTGGAGAGTCGCTCATTGGAATCCCATCCTCGATACCAGTGAAAAGTACTGGAGATGCGATGAAGTGAAATCAGAAAGCATAGTTTATTGGAGGTTCAGTTGAGCATGAGAAACCGAGGTCAGGGGGCCTGCTTATATTCACAGGTAAGCCGAACCCCCAACATCGCCCAAACAGTGTGATAGGTGTAGTTTCCTGCCAGAGACAATCATAGGCTTGTTTGAATATTCAGAGCCTTTCATTGGGGGGGGGATTAGTGTTAGGACTTTTGTCCAATAATCAAGAATATTCAAGGTAATGGATCTTGCTTTTCTGGAAAGAAGAGACTGCTTCTTTTAGTTTAAAAAGAAATTTATTACTAAAGGAAAAAGGGAAACGGGATTAGCTACAAATAAACAAAACATGCTTCCTAAGCAGCATTGTGCTGCGTCTGCACACTAAGACATCCTACTAGAGAGTGAGAGAGATTGCAATGGAGGATCTCTCCTTCTTCTTGACCCCTGAAAGGAAACACCTGATATCAGTAACCAATTAGCACAATAGTAGACTGCTAGGTTTCCCGGGCTTAGAGTTAATTGGCCAACTGCCAGGTACTTCCAGGTTAACAAAGGTAAACAAACAAGTTGCATAGGTTAACCCTATAATGACTGAATTTCTCAGGCCTTGTGTTACATACTCATTTCTCCAACAATTAAGATCCAGCCTGGCCATTGTTCTCCAGACCGAAGCTCGGACATTTCCTGGCCATGTGCTCGGCGGTGGCCATGTGGGCATACATTACAGAAACATCCCTGTTAGTCAACTTATAACACATTCATTTTAGATTCCCCACATAAGATTCTCACTGGAATGTTTACGCATATAATTTACTGAGTTATAAGATCTCAAAATGTATGCACTCAGAGTGTCCTTTCCAAATGTCACTGCTTCTTTATAGGTAAGTTCAAGGACTGGACTTGCAGCTTGACTTTTAGCTCTAAGAAACACAGGATGGAATTTGTTTGAGACAGTGGGGATTTTGTCTCTCTATAAAGAAAGAATGTATCTATGCACGGCTAACCCAAGGGTCCATTTTCCACTTAAGGTGTGGTATGAAACATAGAGGCATATCCACACGTTACAGTTTCAGAAAATGTTTTGGAGGAAAATTCTGAGTCTGGGTGGGTTATCAACCCTGCCACAAATGACACGGCCTGATGTCCAGAGCTGCATGCCGCATTCCACACTGTGGCTTGCATCTTAACTTTTTTCTGCACTCAGGGGCACAATTTCCTCTTACAGGGATGGAGGGAAACTCAGGCTGAGAGATAGTTTTGTGTCTAATGAATTCAAGGGTGGGCCTTTTAAAATGAAAAGGCAAAATCTTGAGAATGGACTGCGCCACTTCAGACTGTAGGTGGTAGATGCCAACCCTCTTGAAACAATCTCCATGCAAATAGAAACCTAGCACAGCAGGGAGAAGGATTCCACCCCTTCTCTGCTTTTCTGTTTGCAAGGAATTTTTAACACATGGCAACGTTGCAAAATGTGATCTTCCACAATCCTCCCCCTGAACATAAGAGAAGCCAATGCTGGATCGGGCGAATGGCCCATCCAGTCCAACACTCTGTCACACAGTGGCCAGAAACACCAGGTGCTACGGCATTCTTACTGTCCCATCACCTCAGCATTCTACTGCCTCACACTCTCCTGCATGTGTTGAATCAGGTCTGACTTGACTGCTTGATCCGTTTCATCATGGTTTCCTTTCTTGTCACTGAATCAAGTACAAACAGTACCACAAGAGCATCTAGGAGCAGCACTGTGTCCAACTAAAGCCCCCTTTAAAAACAAAAAACCAAAGTCAGCTCCCTGGAATTGAACTTGGTGTGGGGTATGTTGCCGCAAGGCCTCCCACATTCATGAGACTAACATAGTCCATACGGGGTGCGATGAATAGATCTTATTTCCTCTGCTCAGCAGGAACCATTTAGTATTCCAGTGCTGCCATCTACTTTTCTTTCTGCCCCATTTTTGGCTGTAATTATTTAAAGACTGGGTGGTTGCTACTCTGGTAATCTATGCAGAGTAGGATGCGGAGGGCTTACGGTTTTATAAGGAAGCTTTGTTGTGTGCCTTATTGTGAGTCTGTCCTGTGCAGCTGAAATGAAAGGTTTTTAAACTCTCCATTTTGCAGAATGTTAACCTGGCCATACTGGCAGTGTTTATCAGGAAGAATGTGATTCGCATGGGAAGTGGAGAGGGTGGGAGTTTGACCATCTGTGGGACGGAGAGCTCTAGCAGCACCGATTTAACAAGAGATGGCAGTGTGAAATCCTTCTCTGTTCAAAAGCCTGGAAGGGTAGCTGAGAGCAGTGGAACAAGTTGAACAGAGCTAACTTGGCTGATCCCCTGTGTTTATTTGGTAAGATCAGGTTGAAGCCCTTGTGGGCTGTGCCGGAAGGCTGATGCTTTAGGGTGACAATCTTAAGCATTTGTACTAGTAAGCACCACTGAAATCCCTAGGACATACATCTCTGTACCCTTATTTTAGAGCAGGGTACAGGAGTCTTTGAAGTTGAATAGGCGAAATGAAAGGAGAAGTAGTCTTATGAAGAACTAGTGAATAGTTTTGTTTCGTTTCTTTTTCATTCTGATGCTTCTGTTGCTGGATTTCGTTAAGAGGCTTTTCAGATAGCTCAGTGTGAACCTAGATCTTCACTGGCATTTTGTAATGTCTAGACCTGTCTAGTTCAGAGATGGGCAAAGAGTTCAATCTGAGGGCCACATCTGAGTCTCCGCTCACTTTTGAGGGATTCAAGTTGGATGTTGGCTCTTACTGTTTCCCTCACCAGTAGCCAGCATCCATCTCAGCCCTCAAATGTGGATTGAAACCTTCTCTGCTGGTCTGCTGGTCTTAGTGGCTCTTCACTGGCACTTACCACTTGAGCTGTAGACAGGAGGGTAGCAAATTGTTGAGTAGCCTGAGGGCCAGATGAAAAGTTCCCTTGAACCAGATGTGGGCTTTGAGCATTACTTGCTTCTCTCTGCTCCAGGCTCTCCTGAATTACACCTCTGTGACTGTACAGTTCACATTCTCCCAGGCTCCTCCCCTGCTGCTTTATGTCTGTTCTCCTAAAACCAGGGGTCCGTTGGAGTGGGAGCGCACAGGAGCGCAGCTCCGGGAGTGAGGAGCCCAGGGGGCAGGCACATGATCAAGCCCCGCCCCCTCTTTGGCTTCCCGGAGCAGTGCAGAGGTGCAGCGCCCCGGGGAAAGCCCTGCTAGGGTCTTTATTGTTTTTAATGTTTTGTTTTAATATTGATAATTTTATCATTGTTCCTTTTATGACTGTGTGCTGCTTTTCCAGAGATTTGCTCAAGGTGGCATATAAATTTTCTAAGTATACCATTTTTCATCTGGGCACATGGCACATAAGTACTGGAGAAATTTCACCAACCCTTCAGCAGCTTCCACCCCATCAGTTTGGTGTAGTGGTCAGGAGTTGGACTCTAATCTGGGAGAACCGGGTTTGATTCCCCACTCCTCCACATGTAGCTGCTGGTGTGGCCTTGGGCCAGTCACAAGTTCTCTCAGAGCTGTTCTCTCATGAGCAGTTCTCAAAAGACCTCTCTCAGCCCCCCCTACCTCACAAGGTGTCTTGTTGTGGGGAGGGGAAGGGAAAGGGATGGGTGGTGCACATGTCCTGGGTATCTCAAGTCTACTTGAAACCTGGTGGTTTCAAGAGAGCAGGAAGAGAATGAGGGTGTGTTCTTTATACTTATTTTTATTGCACAAAGTATTGGATGGGAAAGGGAATGGAGGAAGAGCAGGTCAGTTTCACTCACCTGTGGAGTGGAGCCTGAGGGGTGGGTGTTGCCTTCTGACACCCTTCCGGTATGTTAGGGGGTGTGGCATATGCAAATGAGTTATGCAAATGAGTTATGCTAATGAGCTCCTGCACCTCTTTTTCTACGAAATGACCCCTGTCTAAAACCATCATGGACAATTCACCGTTGATATCACACAATCTCAGTTTACTTGGGCAGCTAGGTCCTTGGGGACCAGATGACATATATCGCTCAGATGATATAGAGGGAAGGGTGTCTGCTGGGGAATGAGATATTTAAGAAAGTTCAATTATTCAGCACCTAATCACCGATCATTGTCTTGTCTCTAAACAAATGTTCCCTTCCATAACCAGAAAGACTTAACAAGCCAGAGGACTGGGAAAGAAGATTTAAGTGATATTCTTACTAAGTCTCATAGCCCCATACCTATGTTATATTTTACCAAAGAGTAGACTGGAAATGCATAATTTATTTGTATAATTTATTTGTACATTTCATTTGGGACGATGGATGTATAGAGATAAAAGGATGGAGAGATCATGTGGAAGAAACTGAGAAGTCCGCCATGTATTTATTTTTCCAGCTTGCTCTTCGTCTCCATGTTTTCATGATGGGACCTGTGTTCTAGATAAAGTTGGTGGCTACAGGTGTGCTTGTCTGGCTGGCTACACTGGGAACCGCTGTGAAAGCTGTGAGTACATCTCTGTTTCCATGAATGTACATAAGTGTGTTAAGAACTTCTGTTTCCATTAACTCAGCTACTGTTTCTATTGAGTAGAATACTTAGGCCAATAAAGGAAAATAATTGTATCACCATTGTTTTAAAAAATCACAGTGCTTTGAGAGAGACTGGGGAATATGTGGATTTTACTGAAATACAGACTGGTTTGTGTAACTCGTCCTATTCACTTGTATGTCCTTTGCTCTGTCCTGTGGGTTGGTCTTTTCCTTGTAACTTTTCACATATATTAGCAAACGCTCTAAGGCAATTTAAATCCGCTGAGTTGTGTACAGTGTGCAATGTATAATTAACTATAGATTGGCTCTGCACATTTGACGACATTGGCTCTGAGTGTATCACAGGCAACAAGACGCCCACTGATTGGCGATTAATTTGCGAGGGAGTGAACGCCACATATTTACACGTACACTTTTCTGATGAAACCTATGTAGCATGCCCCAGAGTAAGATAATTTCAGTCCCTTTTTTGTTCATGTCAACAACCAGTTGCTTTAATGAACCCCGCACCTAAAATACCTGCACACATCCCCCCACCACCATCCCACTCACTCATGCCCTGTCCTTTATTCTCACGCGTGCCTGCTCTGTTTGTTCCCTGGCCCACCAATGAATCTTCTTCCTCACATAGACACACCTCGCATGACTGCAGCTTTAATTTTGTGGCAGTGGATATCCTAAACTCAAATCCACAGAATGGCAGAGTGGGAAAGGGTGTAGATATGCAGCACGATGTCCAGACCTTTCATTTATTTAAAAACCACAGAACTAAATGAGATTTTTAATGAAATGTAAGAACTCCCCATGGCTTATTCAAAGGAACATTTTTAAATATATACTTTATCCTATTTGTAATACTGGAAGCTTGGAAGGCAGAAAAAAAAACCCAATAGGTTCTAGGGTAACACTGAAAAATCTATCAAAAACTAAATGTTTTCCTGGAATGCACTTTGGGAAAGAACTAACAACATATGTTGTTTCGTGCAGCAGGATGAAGAACTGGGAAGTATTGTTGCTTTCATTCTTAAAAATGAATCCAGCAATTTAGCTGAATGCATGTTCATAAAGGATCCTACCTGAAGGAATATGGGTATAACTTTTCATTAGTCAGATCCTGTTAGTGAGAAGCTATTTCCTGGCAGATGAAAATGATTTTTTCCCCTGATTATTATGAACAACCCAAAATGAGACAGTTATACCGTTGGTCAGAAAAATTCAACATGCTTGATATACTAGATCAAAGGTTCCCAAACTTATTTGGCCTACTGCCCCCTTTTCAGAAAAAAAAAATTACTTAGTGCCCCCCTGGAAATCTGGCTTCAAGAAGTGGACAAAAAGATACAGGTAAAGTACACCACGATACACACAGCCAAGCAGGCACAGAGCAGCAGCAGCTGAAGGCCTGAAGCCAGAGGCCAGCAGCCGCCACCCCCCTAGGGCTGCCAAGTCAGCCCGGGGAGCGGGGGATCCCCTGCTATAGGGGTTCCCGATCCGCTGGCCGGCATTCGGCCGGCAGGGGGAACCCCGCCCCACCGGACGACTTCCCCCGTGTAATGACATCACCCAGAGGTGACATCATTACGTCGCCGTGGCGTGCGCACAAAGCGCACATGCCAGAAGAGCTCCCGGGGGGAGAACAACTCCCCCCCGCCGGTAAGTCGCTGGTACTTGGCAGCCCTACACCCCACAAGAGCCCAGCAGCAACACCAACCTTACAAGAGTGCACACGCATTTGCAGTTTGCTTTAATTCTTTGCAAATGCATGGCTATGATTGGCTGTGGGGACCCCTCTTCGCCTCCCCCTCCCTCCCTGATGCCAGGGAAGACCAGGAGAAGGCAGGAAAAAGCTTCTTTAGATAGGTTCTGGACTTTTTTTTTCTTTATGCTTCCACCGCCCCCTTATTTTTATTCAAAGCCCCCCAGTTGCACCCAAGGCTCCTACCGCCCACCTGGATTGTTCCAGCACCCCCCAGGGGTCAGTTTTGCCCGCTTTGGGAACCAGTGTACTAGATGAAAAACCAAAAAAAGTAGTCCCGTTTTTCCTCTTCTTCTTCTGATATTAAGGTTTCAGAGTAATTTTAAGTGGGAGCCAGCATCCTGAAAGGTTAGAATAAATCTACGTTATAAATATAGTGTTATATAGGTTTTATTATTATGGATTCCATAGATTAATCTGGGAATTGTAGCTTTGTAAGGCTTTAGACAAGACTGTAAATGCAGTCCTGCTAGGTCAGACCAATGGTCCATCTACACTGGTATCCTGTTGACCACAGTGGCCAACAAGATGCCCTTGGAAGATACATAACCCCTTTGTTTCCCTGCAGTATGTTATACTCAGAGGTAAACCGCCCCTAAACATGGTGGTACTATTTAGTCATTAGGGATAATGATCACTGGCAGACTAATCCTCCATGAATTTGTCTAATCCCCATTACAAGCTTTCCTGTGATAGTGAGTTCTAACAATTATATATTGTGTAATTAATTATTTTATTTTGTCTGTCTTGAATTCATTGGGGCAGCACTATCAAGAGAGAAGGGAGAACAATTGTTTCTATCCATAATTCTCTGGACTCTGCATAATTTCATATCATATCACCCTACGCAATCTTCTCTCTAAACTGAAAATTCCTCAAACCATTAGCCTTTCCTCACAACAAAAGTGTTCTAACCCCTTAAGTGTTCTGGTTCCCCTTGTGCTGAAAATCTTGGGTTGGAAATCTAAAGTTTGTTAGAGTTACCAGGTCCCCGTTGGACACCTGCAGGTGGATGGGGTGCAGTTGGGTTGCCAGATCCAGGATGGGAAACTCCTGGAGATTTTGGGGTGGAGCCTGGGGAGGACAGGGACCTTAGTGGGGTACAGTGCCAAAGAGCCCACCCTCTGAAGCATCCATTTTCTCCATGGGAAATTATCTCTGTAGCCTGGAGATAAACTGTAATTCCAGGGGATCCCCAGGTCCCACCTGGAGGCTGGCATGCCTAAACAATCTGTTCCAATGAAGTTTAATTACATGGCCAATGGGAGGCAGGGAAACCCCTGCAAAGAAAAAACAACATATGCAGGGAAGACATATGTAGGCAGGCAGGAAGAAAGAGACAGGAAAATCTGCAGGCAGCATAGGCATAGAGTACGGGGGGGGGGGCTTGAGCCACCCCCGAAATTTCCCGGGGGGGCTCAGCCACCCCCGGCAAAATGGAGCGCCTGCTGCTGCACCTCCCCGGGTCCTTCCGAGGCCCGGCCGTCGCTGCTGGAGAGGGAGAGGGAAGGGATGGCCGGGGGGGTGAGGAGAGAGGCACTGGCAGCAGCACTGGGGAAGACATCGCCCCAGTGAGCATGCGCGCTTTGCGCATGCACTAAAGATCCCCCCCCTGGAATTTCCAAAAGTCTACGCCCCTGGCAGGCAGGGAGGAGATTAGTGACACTCCAGTTGGCATAGATTGTTCCCTATAGAGTGGCCCACCTACTAGGCAGCCCAGTGTTATTTCTTAGGATGTCAGAGGGCAGGGGGGACCAAGGGTGCCTCCAGCCCCAACACTGCTGCTGTGCCCAGCTGGCTGCCCAGCAGCTCAGGTTGTGCCCCAGCTGTCTGGCCAGCTTGGGGCTCCCTTGCCCACTAATGTGACAGGAGAAAGTGGGGGGTATAGTATCAAAACCTGGAAGTGATGCCACTTCTGGGCAGTGCTCTAGGAATGACCTAACTTCTGTGCTATATTTAGGAGATTCCTAGAGTGGCACCCAGAAGTGGCCTTACTTCCTGATTCTGATGCTATTTCTCCTCACTTTCTCCTGCTGCATCTAGGGCTGCAAGGTCCCCTCGCTCTCATGGTGGGGGGATTTGGGGGGCATTCCAGGGTGGGACATCATGTGTGACATCACCAATGTGATAACATCACCTGGAAGTGATGTCATCGCATCAGCAATGTTGTGTGCAATGTTTCGGTTTGGGGGCAAAACTCTATGAGGATTCTTTGCTTGCAAAACAATAGAGTTTGCCCCTTAACCAGAGCGTCGCTGCGCGACATCCCCCGCATGATGACATCACCTGGAAGTGATGTCATTACATCAGGGATGTTGTGCAGTTACATCCTCGTTTGGGGGTGAGATTTCCCCCACCGGCCAGCTGGCCAGTGGATCGAAGCCCCCCAAAGTGGGGGAACATCCACTGGGATTTGGGGGCTGGCAACCCTAGCTGCATCAGCAAGAAATTGAGTCCCAACCTGCTCAGCTGATTAGTGGCTCAAGGTGCCCGTGAGCTACTCCCAGGCTGGTCAGTGGATGGGGGTGCTTGTGGCAGCCAGCCTAGAGTGAGGCAAGTTCTTGGGCCAGCTCTGCTCCCCTATGGACACTCCTTCTGATACTGTACATTCCCTTTGTAAATTTACTTAGTGGAGAAAACATATTTGCAAAAGTATCCTTCATTCCACCTCAATTTCTTAGATTTTTATGGGCAGAGATGAAATTGTTTAAGACTGTGATGCTCACTTTCCAGCACTTTTGATTTGGGCATAAAGATATTAGAGAATTTGTAGCTTCCTGGCATTTTTAAACCTTACCCTTGCCCTTGTAGTCTGGACTTCATGTGGTTTCTTAATCCATTAATCAAAACTATTTGCTGGATCCTGCGACATTAAATGTTGCGTGGCCTTATCACATTCACACATGGGGAGCCAGATAGGTCAGACCCACAAAGTACAACCCATAAGAAGACTCTCTTGCACAAGCCCATTGAAATTTATGGGAGCCAAGGAGGAGTACAACAGCACCTTAAATTAATTTCTGTGTTCCTTGTAAAGCTATGGTTGCTGCATGCCCAGAAAAAACATTGGCCTGGTTTTCTATTGTGCCATAAACAGCAGTGTGATATGCAGACATCAGCAGGAGAGGTTTTTCATAACTGTGTAAGAAACATTATCACTTGCTAATTGCTCCAGCTGAAATGGCTGTTAAAGGCCCAGTTAACAGGGGCCAGTTCAAAAGTTACCAATTTTATGTGCAGGAGAAACTCTTGCTGGATTGTGTCCTGTGTTATTTAGTGCTTGTGGATTACCATTTCAGCCATCTAATGTCTTGAGGTAGACTTGCTGCAAGTCAGGTAAAAATATAACCAGAGATCCACAGTCTGTCCTTCTGAGAACAGTAATATGAAAATATGTTATTAATACATTTTTAAAAAAATTAAGTAGGACATTTTTTTCCTTTGACATTTCAGACTGGCTGAAGAAATTCTGAGGTCCATAAGAGCACAGAGTATTAGGTCAAGAAAAACAAATGTCATCCATAATTAGAAAGCAAATCCTTAGTTAGTATGTATCTTCCGCCCCTTGCGCATGGCTGGCAAGTTTAGTGTTACCATGGTCACAATGTCACAGTTTTGTTTGAATCTGAGATAATGGTCTGTTCTCTAACCACCTAACACAGAGACAAACCCCAGTTTAATTCTAGGATGGTTTCCACACTGGCTGGAGCATGTGTTTTCTCTGTTAGGACCTGGCGATCTCCCAGCTGACACAAACCAGTTGCCCAGTAACAAATGGCTGCTGTGGAGGGTAGACTCTATAGGATTGTACTCTGCCAAAGTCTCTGCCCTCTCCAGGTGCCACAACCAAATTTCCATGGATTTCCAACCCGAAATTGGCAATGCTATTCTCCATTACTGGTGCAGCCGTAGATGAAGTGTAATGGCAACGGGGCTTCCATGCCGTTTCTCTGTTCCATCCACCAATAGCGGCCACCCCTCCTCTCCTCAGCCACTGGGGCTTTTGCTGTTTTTTTTTAAAAATGCTGCTAGAATATCATATCAATATATCATTGTAACAATAGGTATAACAGGTTCTGTGAATTTCATGCTTTCATTTTTTAAAACAAACTCTCCAGTCCCTTCCATTGCAAAGATATGCTTTTTCCCTTACACCTCTGCAAGAGTTAAGGAGGAAGGAAGGAAGGAAGGAAGGAAGGAAGGAAGGAAGGAAGGAAGGAAGGAAGGACTTCAGAGAAATGATTACACCTGTTGTTACAGTGGTATGTAAAAAAAATAAAACAGCCCCCAGTGGCAGAGGGAAGAAATGGCTGCCACAGGGACAGGGTCAAAGACAATGGCAGGAAATCCAAACTTTCCTACCCAGTTTGCAGCATCCAGGCTTTACAGTGATCCTTCCCAAAACTTCAGAGTAAAGCAAGTTTGAGAAAGATCAGAAAAAAGCCTGGGGGATCCATGAATGTACCATGATGCTGTGAGAAAGCAGGGGGAGGGGACCCTGTTTCCCGACAGCATTGAACCCAGGGCATATGACCCATGCAGAAATGGCCTGGTTTGGAGGGCGAAGAACAGAGCAAAGGGTATGATTCCTATTTAATGCAAAAGTAGAAGCATTTAATCTTTTAGCCAAACTTGAGGGGAGGGAGGTAGTAGAAATGTGCAAGGATGAGGCATCCCCTCATTCATTTTATTTGCAAATCTTATTTATTTGCTTCTTTTATACCCCATCTTTCTCTCCAATGGGGACCTCAGGGTGGCTTACATCATTCTCCTCTCCTCCATTTTATCCTCACAAGAACCCTTTATTTATTTATTTATTTGAATTTATATCCCACCTAGCCAGCACAAAGCGGCTCTAGGCGGCTCACAACATTTAAAATCAGTATACAAAGTTAATTATAATTTAACAGTAAAACCAATAAACCCACTAAAAAATGGCGGCAATTTACAAATCCAGCACCAGAGAACTGCATCTACTACTTCATCCCTGGCCAGGGTCAACCACCAGGAGATGTACCAGACCTACATATCACTGGCCACTTACCCGTGGCCATTTTCCCCAGTGGCGGCCCCAAAAGCCTGGTGGAAGAGCTCCATCTTGCAGGCCCTGCAGAACTGCAAAAGGTCCCGCAGGGCCCTGATATCTTCCGGGAGCTCATTCCACCAGTGGGGGGCCACCACCAAGAAGGCTCTATTCCTGGTGGTCATCAATCTGGCCTCTCTCAGGCCAGGCAAGGTCAGGCGATGTTGTGTGCCTGATCGCAGTGCTCTCTGGGGTATATACGGGGAAAGGCGGTCCCTCAGGTAGGCAGGCCCCTGACCATATAGGGCTTTAAAGGTCAAAACCAGCACCTTGAACCAGATCCGGTACGCTAACCCTGTGAGGTAGGTTAGGCTGCTACTATGTGACTGGCCCCAGGTACCCAGCAAACTTCTATGGCAAAGTGGGGATTCAATCCAGGATCTCATAGATCCTAGTCCAGCACCCAGATCCTACTAGACCACACTGGCTGTCACTCTTCCTAGAGAGCTGAATGATTCTTGAGTATTTTTAGATAGTGGAAAATTAGGAGACCTCTGTGGCAACCATCCTTAAAAGTCCTGCCTCTCCTCCTGGGCTCTGAACCAATCTTTGTGATTTAGGCCTCACACAAATCCAAGTGATTTGTCAGCCAGTCAGAGCCCATGGAATGCCATTGGATGGGTGGAGGGGACGCTCTGAAAAGGACTGTCAGCTCAGCCAAGCTTTTATTTGGCTTTTTTAGTTCGGGTTTGGAGCTCGGCTTAGGGAAGAAAGCTTATTCTAGTGGTTCAAGTAAGCATTCACTTATGGGCCCATCATTCCTAACAGGCATGTGTAGGTCCTGTGGGAAGGTGCTCTGTGAGAGAAAAGAGTAGCTTTGAACCTGCTGAGGTAACCTGTCCAGGGAAAGGGGAATCAAATCTCCTCTCAGGGGTTATTTGCTTTATTTGAGAGCCAATTTTACATTATCCATACATCATAATTTACCTTGTTAAATACTTTATTTTCTGTTAAGTAAACCTTTGCTTGACACATGAAGCTGCCTTCTACTGAATCTGACCCTTGGTCCATCAAAGGCAGTATTGTCTACTCAGACCAGCAGCGGCTCTCCAGGGTCTCAGGCTGAGGTCTTTCCCATGATCTCCTGCCTGATCCTCTTAACTGGAGATGCTGCAGACTGAACCTGGGACCTTCTGCGTGCCAAACAGATGCTCTGCCACTGAGCCACAGCCCCTCCCCTGGTCATCTCCATCTGTGTTTTGTCTGTCAAGTCAAAAATCTAAGAAGCAGTGGTCTTTACCTCTTTATTATTTATTTTCACATTTATATCCCGCCCTCCCCGCAAGCGGGCTCATGTAATTACCATCTTTATGTAATTACCATCTTTGTCTAGCAGGTTTGTAAATAAGAGACCTTAGGGACCGCATAGCTTACACACTACGAATCTTTACTTTAAGAAGAAGAAGAAGAGATTGGATTTATATCCCGCCCTTCACTCACTTAAGAGTCTCAGAGCGGCTTACAAACTCCTTTCCCTTCCCCTCCCCACAACAGACACCCTGTGAGGTGGGTGGGGCTGAGAGAACTCTTTCCCAAGCTGCCCTTGAGGGAACCAGCTGGTACAGAGCTATGGCTTGCCCAAGGTCATCCAGCCAGGTGCAAGTGGAGGAGTGGGGAATCAAACCCGGTTCTCCCAGATTAGAGACTGCGCACTTAACCACCACACCAAACTGGCTCTCTTTAAAGCTTGTGGGCCCCTTTTTATTTGATTGTGGGCAGTTGGGGTCTAAAGAATCTATGGGAGAGGCCAGAGTGAGGGGACTGGATATTCTTCAATCAAGAAGGCAGTTGCCTCAGAGCCTCCCCCCGCCCATAGCTGCCACAACCCCTCTATAGGTCTTCAATGCCTGTGTGATATTTAGTCATCTGCTTGTTCTCTGTGTCTGCTAGAGAGCTTTCAGATTGTATGAACAGTTGGCATTTGGATGCCCAACTTCAATGGGACAAATCTCAGGGAATCCATTCTCTCCCTTATTAAAGATAATTATATTACCTTAATGGGCTGGCCTTTATTGTTAAAGCAGACTTGCTGGGATAATTTTCAACCTAATTACCTCACCAGTCCCAGTTCTAGGGTTAAGGAAACGATTAGAAGCTACAGATGGTCCTCTCCTATCTCCATTATAACAGTACCCAGGCAATTACTTTGTCATTTATAACTCAGGAATGCTAAACAGGTGTTTAAAGGGCTTCAGCTGGATGGTGATTTGCTGATGCAGTTAATTAATACAGCTAGATGTGAATTAGGTAGCTGCTCATTCAGAATACATCTGAATCTATTCTGGTTATGAAATGCAACTTCTGTTAGGTAAGTAGCAAAATAAAAATACCAAATAAAAAAGTAGGGGTATGTGTGAGAGAGATCTTTCATCTAAGGGCAAACTCGACCATTCCCAGAAGGAAAAACGAAAAATGTTTCTCCACCAGCATGGTTTTCTAATCTGTGTTTCATTTTCTAAAATGAAAGGTACCTCAAAGCGATGCCATCGTTGAGTGTCCCACACTGGAACACTGGTTTGCCCCAGCCTACAATTTTTCTTAAAGTAGCTTTTCAGCTTGTGGTATAGATAAACATCCATGTTAAATGAATAAGAGCTTGTGTCTGTCTGGTTAAAACCCATGGGTGTCTGGTCCCCAGCCCCAAACTCCATTAACCTGACCCACTTATCTCTGCCCATCCAACATGTTCATGGGGTATATTTCAAGACTACTGTCACTCTTACCATGCTTCTGTGCTGTAGTGGTGAGAGTGTTGGACTAGACTAGAGGCTCAAATTCTTACTCTGCTCTGAAGCTAGCTGGTGCACCTTGGGCCTGTAACTCTCTCCCAGCCTAACCTACCTCACAGGGTTGTTGAGGTGATAAGGATGGGAGAATGATGTACACTGTCAATCTCATTGTGGGAAGGGCGATATAAATCGATAAATAAAATTAAGTGAACCTAGAAAAAAACCCTCCTTTAACTACTATGACTGGGGAAATGGGAGGGCACTTAAATGTGGAGGAGAAAGCAAAAGCCGGGATGATCATCTTCTATTGCTCAGGGACCAGATCTTATTAATCAAGTTGCTCAAAGGCCATTTCCCCCAGCTGTGATGTCACGACTCCCCTCTTCCATGGAGGTCTCAAGCATAGACAAGTTTGTCTCAGAACTGGCTCCCTTGGCACCAGTTCTCATATTATACATAATTCAAGCAATCCCCCCCCCAGTGTCCACACCCCTACATCCAGTCCGCCAAAACCTACGGTGCCCTGTTAGCCCCCCCCCCCCCCCAGCACCTGCAACCCTACAGTTACATTATCTAGCAGTGTCTGGTACTCAAAGTCAAGCACGCATACTTCCCACCATGGGGAGGCCCCGCATAGACACAGATACAAGCCAGTGTGACTCTCAGCAAAGCAGTTCCATACATGCACCCATGCACTCCCCCCCCCCCCCCAATTCTCAGCAGGAATGAAACAGGGCATTGAGTTACAGATACTTGACTTACAGATACCAAAGACAGCTGTTAACAAATACACGAGGGCTGAGTTTGACATCTGGCATGTAAAAATTCGGTAGGTACAACACCATTTCTCTACAATAGCGTCTCAATGTCTAGAAAAACTGCCTATTTGATCTTTGCCTTTCATGCAGATGATAAAAACAAAGGTGCCCTCCAAAGTCGATAACCCTTTTAAAGGAAAGATGTGTCCCATATCCACACCATAGGTTAACTGCTGGGTAGACTGAGTTGCATCATCCAGTGTATAACATTCCACAGGCAGGAGAGTTCAGAAACTATGGGCACTCAAAAGTAAGTCCTCTTTTGCTCAGTAAGGCTTATAAGTAGACCTGCTTAGCATTGCTCTGTAAGCATGCCCAATTAGAGCTACCTGCATGACTGAAGGAACAGTTCATCAGTATTACAAATGAAATGCCCCCGTCTGAGTAATGGGTTACAGGGAAAAAGGAAAGGAAATCACCAACAAAACAAAGCAAGATGGTTTGCCTAGGTATTGTTAGCATGAACTGCTTTATTCTGTTATCAATACTGGGGGGATATTAGCTGTTAATAAATCAGCAGTAGGCGTTAAGGACCAGCACCTTTGTATACAGAGGCTGGGACCTCTCTCAGACCTCCCAAAAAGAGACACGGAGACTCGAGTCAGTGTTAATGGTAAAGAGTCTTTTGTTTACTTAATAATAATAGAAGTGAATCATTCAGAAGTTATACATACAATCATACAGAGCTAAGAAATAAAGGTAGACTTAAAGAGATGGCTGCATGAGCAGGAATATCGTTGGTGTCCGACGGGGCAATATTTACCTTCCAGAAGTCTGGTTTTCCATCCAGCTAGAAGAATAGAGGGTATTTGGGAAGGAATAAAATGGGAACACGTGTTCTGAACCTGCAGAAGCATGTGGTGGGCCCTGGCATGTGCACACAAGGGTCCAGGAGGGAGGTTGGGAACAAGATAGGAAGGAAAAAGCAAGAGAACTAACTAAAAGAAGTTGGGCAGACTGTTCTTAAGGGAGGGCGTCTCTGGGGGCTGGCTTGGCAAGCCACCTCCTCTGGGCTGATCTGCCTCTAAAGTATTAACCAATAAGATATAGGATGGGTGTGGGCAATGTTTAAAGTATGACCTAACCACATCTGGAGACACCTGGTCTGGAGGAAGGATGAGTCATAGGTGAGGCCATTGTTCTACCCAAGAGGGATTAAACTCTTGACCTGGCCAAGTCAATTGTCAGTTAACTGCTTCTGTAGTCCGTGTGAAGTGGGCAATTAAACCTTTATTTTGCTGGAACAATGTCTGTTGGGGGGGGGGAGAAGGAGCATGATATGCAGAGACTTGGTAGTGACATGTTTGTGCATATTTTTGCAAGCAGAGATGAACCAGAGTCACAAGCTGGCTTCTGTGCTCAGAGAGGATTCTGGGAACTGTAACAATGGGCTTCTGCTGGACTGTCGTTTCCTGGCATAGAATGGTGTGTCTGCAGCTCATAGGTGTCAACTACGGGGGGGCTCGAGCCACCCCCGAAATTTCCCGGGGGGGAATGAGCCCCCGCCGGGAAAACGGTGCGCCCTCCGCCATGCCTCCCTCGGCCCTTTCTAGGGCCACCGCCTCTTCCCCCCCGCCTGGCCACTCCGACCCTCCCTCCGTCCATCCAGGGACCAGCTAAGCAAATGCCCAGCTGGCCCCTGGACAGACGGAGGGACGGAAGCAGGAGTGGTCAGGTGGGGGGGGAGACGGCGGCAGCGGCGGGGACATGGTCCCAGCGGGCGCATGCGCACAGAAGAGCCCCCACTCTCCCGGGAGTTTTTAAACTCTACGCCCTTCCTGCAGCTGGCCTATGTTTTCCTGTCATAAGTCCTCTCATGCACTTATCATTATTGTCCATGATCTTACACTTATGAAATTATTATTCATAAGAGTGCAGAACAGCACCTTACAGCTTACAGTATCCACCCCTTGGGACTGGCTTTGCTATTCTGAGCTCCCTTTCCTCCTGGGTTTTTTTTATCTGAAGCTGTTTTCAGAGTTGGAAGAAGGGTGAGAGTAGCATGTAGAACAGCTGCATTGGCTAATTTCCTTTCCTTTAATGGTCGACTCATTTGACCTACGATCTCAAATTCGGCTGCACTAAATTATTTTTATATAGTTTTATTCCTCCTCCTCCTCCTTCTATTTGAATTGTAGAAGACAAAAACTCCTCCAGCCCTGGATATGTCTGTCAGACCCTGAATGTAAACTCAAAGTCCATCCACCATGTTTCCAAGCAGAATGTTTTCTTTGCACTTTAACACAAAACTCCTCCACCAAGAATCCAGTTTGATACCTTACATACAGTAGGAGCCCAAGAATTAAAAACTGTAATCTAAAATATTCCTCTCTAGTTTCTTAACCCTCTTTACATGTATACAAAGTACACTGATCCCCTTCTGTGTGCTCTTTTTAACTACCTAGAAAAAATCCCCCCCTTTCCTATCCCTTTAAATTTGTACTGTTGTCTTCCCTCGGGACTGAGCATTCTGGCTCGGTCGGCCTCCCATGGACCTGCTGGCTTTCGAAGCGAGGGACTCTGACCTCTTTTTGCTCTGAAACTTCCTGCTGCCTTTGTTTAAAACAAAGCCCAGCAAACTCAAGCCCTTGAGTAAATGTGGGGGATCTTGTACTGAATACGGAATCCGTTGCTTTGATCCAACTTCTGTCTCTTTTTAGTTTCTCAGTCTCTGGTGCCAGCTTCACGGTATTTATTCTGTTTCCTAATGAAGGTTGGTCCACTGAGTTGAACTGTGGTTTGTTTTTTCATCCCTATCAGTTTAAGATTATTCCTATGCCGGTCTTAGTTTTCTTGGATGATCCTGTGAAAGTGTTCTCTCTTGTTCTCCTGGGCAACACTACTTGACTCTTGTCCACTATCGTCACCCAGTAAGGCATTTCTTTAGGATTTCTTTGTCTTTAATGACTAATTCATCTTTAAAAGGGCCTTCCTTGCAATCTCTTGCAGCAAGACAAATACAAATACACGTTCTCTGTAGGAAAATGAGATCTTTTTTCTTTTCAAAAAATGAACAAACGGGGGAGGGGGAATCAAGGCTGGGAAATTCTTCTAAAATGTTAAAAGAAGAGGGTGCAGAAGTGCTTTCTTTCAAAAACACCTTTGATATTATTTGGAAATAATCCTCTTCAGGATGCTGGGTCCAAAGATGTCAACCTACCCCTAGGGCTGCCAGCTCTCTTTAGGAAGTTTGTGGAGGCAGAGCCTGGGGAGGGCAGAGTTTGGGGAGGGGATGATGCTCAGTGGGAATCTGATACCAAAGAGTTCACCTCTTCGCCAGAGATCAGTTGCAATTCTGGGAGAACGACAGGCCCCATCTGGAGCATGGCAACACTTGAGGGTTATGAGGCCCACTGTGTGACAGAGTGTTGGACTGGGTGGGCCACTGGCCTGATCCATTGGCTTCTCTTGGCTGTGGTCAGACATGCATTTTAATCCACTGTTGCCCCGCCTCTAATTGATCATGAGCAGGGGTCAGTTGGGGCCGGAGCTCACCAGAGCTGTGCTCCCAGAGTGAGGAGCCCAGGGGGCAGGCATATGACCAAGCCCACCCTCTGCTTGCAGAAACACCTAGTCAGGCCACGAGGAGGCAGAAGGAGGAAGGTAAGTTGCAGCCTGCAGAAAGACCTTCCGCAGCCTTTCTGAGGCCCTGGGCCAGAGCACCGGGTATGAGAAAGGCCTGCAGAGGCTGGATGACCTGGGGGGGGGGGGTCGGCTCGGCTTCTCCAGCTGGCCTGCTGCAGCAGGCCAGCTGGAGAAGCCCCGAGGAAGCATTTAAAGGCCTCCTCTTGCCGCCACCCCCGCACCCTTTCTAGCTCGCTTGCCTTGGGGCTCCTGTCCCCCTTGACAGGGCCAGAGCTCCTCCACCTTGAGCACACTGCAGGAAATGGGGGGGGGTGGCTGGAAGGGACTTCTCCGGAGAAGGCAGCGCTGCCTTCTCCTCCACCTCTTCCCGCCTCTCGCAGCTGCTAGTCACCAGCTCAGTGGATGAGTCTGGCTCCCGAGTGCTCCTCCAGCTGTCACCCCTCACCAGGACAGAGAAATGGCGAGGCCAGGCAGTCTCCCCAATGGCTCCAGTCATTGGTGCAGGATGAGGGCACCCACCATTGAAGTCACTGGGCTCCCTTTGGCGGCTTGGGACTCTTGCAAGGGACAGGTTGTTGTTGTTTTTTGTGAAGCTACACATCCCCCCTCCCGACCCCATCTGTGGGGCTGTCATTTCAGAAAAGTCAGTCGTGTATGGAATTGGGGGGGGGGGTCAGCTGGAGCTGGCTCAGGTCTCTCCCAGGTGAACCCGAGCTGCTCCATTGCCTTCTCTTGATTAGGAAATCTGGAGTCCCCCAGATGGTCTGCAGAGAAAGAGTGCTCCTGGGCATGTAGAGAGCTTTCCTGATACTGCTGACTGCTGACAGCATTGCTTTTGGGTGCCCCCCCCCGGGCGCTTTTCTAGTTTGGCCAGAGAGGGAGAAAAAGTTCTTCCAACTAAAAAGTGTCCTAAGATTCTGAGTCTTTCCGTTTCTGCAGGGTTGCCAGCCTCCAGGTGGGGCACACATAGAGATCTCTAAGAATTACAACTGAACTCCAAACAACCAAGATCAATTTCCCTGGAGAATATGGCTGCATTGAAGGGGAGGGAGCTGTATGGAATTAAACCCTACTACAGTCCCTCCCCTCCCTGAACCCTGTTTTCTCCATGCTCAAAACATCCAGGCGTTTCCCAACCCAGAGTTGGCAACCTTACTTTCCTGGCAGGGAACATGCTATAATGCCTGGATCATTCTGGTTGCCCTTTTTGGTGCATTCCCCAGTGATCACAGCCCTTATGTTCTTATGTTCTTACATGTGCTGCCCTGCTTTTGGCAGACAAAAATAGGCTACCTTATAGTAAGTGAGTAATGGTGCAGCCCTACGAATGCTTTCCTGAGCGAAAGCCCAAATGAATAGACTTGAATAGGATTCTGAGTAGACCTGTTTAAGATTGCTTTCCAAGAGATTCATAATGTGGGATGCCCACTTTCATAAGTCCTGTTGGTATTTAATTAGAAAATATTTAGGCGGCTTCTCCAAAGAACCCTATCCAAGGCCATTTATAAAATAAAAATGTAATAAAAACATTGAATGTTTTTAATTAAAAATCAGCATTAAAAAACTAGCCAGCCTTTGGTCATCTCCACCATTTCATACTGAAATCATGGCAATGAAATTGCAGACTTTTAAAATCTTATCTCATTGGTATATTACGCCACATAAATTGGCTCGCATAAACCCAAAACTTAATCCACATTGCTGGAAGAACTGTGGCAAGATTGGCGATTATCTGCATTGCTGGTTACACTGCCCAAAAGTTCTTCCTTTTTGGGAAGAATTTCTGTACCAGATAAAACTCATAAGTGGATCAGAAATACAACCCACACTAGGACAATTGTTTTTGAACACTTGGGCTGAAAACTGCTCTTCTACCACCATCATTGAAGGGGTCTCTATAATGTTATTTGCAGCAAAAAACTGTCATTGCCACACATTGGAAATCACCAATGATACCCACTCTTTCACACTGGCATCAGAAACTGTGGGATTTGTACATAATGGCTAAACTCTCGGACAATCTTACACGATTTGATAAACCTTCAGTGCCTACCTTGTTTGTATCAACTTGGTATCATATTCTAGAATACCTCACAAAACAATAAAACCTACCCAAAGTAATAGATGAGCTGTGGTTATGGTAATGATGTACTATCCATCATATATGCACTTCAGAATGATCTTGTTGTTAAGTATCTCCATTTTTAGGCTAACATAGCTTAACAAATTACACTCTCATGAAAGTAGTGTATTGTATTATCGATAGTAATAGCATGTCCTCTTTCATTGTTGTATGATTATATTGTGAAGGAACCTTTTGAGATACCGTATCTGTAACAGTTACATTTCTTTTTTATTTTGTTTAGTTTTTACCATGTCAATGTATTGAAATCAATAAAAAAATTATTGTAAAAAACAAAAAAGAAAACAGAAAACTAGCCAGACTGTAAAACAAATTATTAAGCAGCTTAAAATGAGTAATAGTTTTCAGGCTAAAAGTGCAGTATAAAAAGGTGTCAAAAAATCAACCCCTTAATTAAATGACTGGAAAAACAGAAATATTGTTGCCTGATCACACCCTTTGTCGCAACCTGTTTACTGTCGGATTTCCCCTGGTGTCTTTTAACTCCGCTTCTGCGGCAAAGCAGAATGAGTTGCCAATGGCTGCAGGGCGCTTCCCAGATGTTGTTGTCTGATCGCGCCCTTTAAATCCACCCGGCATCCGCGCCTATGTCGGGACTAATTGCGCATATGACTGCAGCCCAGCTTTGGATGATTCACTAGCTATGCTTTATTCAGGATCCGAGAGATCTGGACACTGTTATTCATGCCTTGGTAATATGCAGGTGAGCCTATCATGATGCACTTTATTTGAGGCTGCTTTTGAAGACAGTCTAGTAATTTCACCTGGTGAAGCCTGGTTTATGATAAGCATTACCAGTGGGAACATATTGCGCCTATTGGCTTTGGATCCATGAATGCCCTAAATCAGAGGAGTCGAACTCATTTGTTACCAGGGCTGGATCTGACATAAATGTCACTTTTGTCAGGCCAGGCCATGTGTGCCATGAAATGTAATGCCAGATAGCGGAGATACAGACTTTATAAGGGACACAGGCAAACTCAGTTAACATTATTATTTTTTATTCAAAATACAAACATACTTAACTCTTACAGTATTTCCTTGTAGTATCTCCCTGATGCCCACCCTCCCACTTCCGCTGCCCATTATTCATTAGCATTGAGATGGTATACAGGGAGATAATGTACATCCTTTGTCATCTGGCGATAAAGGTAATGACCAGTTGCTCGTGGGCCAGATAAGAGCCCTGGATGGGCCAGTTTCGGACTGCGGGCTGTGTGTTTGACACCGCTGCCCTAAATCGTCATGGCTGTGTCTCAGGGACTGTTCACTCTACCGTGATCCCAAGTGGCCCTCCTTGTCCTCTTTTCCTTTGAGCTTCTTGGCTTTCCTTTGAGCTGAGAACAAGAGTGATGTTTGAACCTCGTAAACAACATTGCTTCCCCCCCCCCCTTTTTTTTTGCCAACATGATCTAAGCTAGATAATAGTTTATGGTCTCTTGGCATTACTTGATACTACATGAGGTAACTTGCTTAATATGACACATTATTTATTTATTTATTTATTGGATTTATATCCCACCCTCCCCGCGAACGGGCTCAGGGCGGCTTCCGTGGGCCCAAGGCCTAAATATTACAATTAAAACATATAAAATCAGTTAAAACCAGGGCTTTTTTGGTAGAAAAAGCCCAGCAGGAACTCATTAGCATAATAGGCCACATCCAACAGCAGAAACTCATTAGCATATTAGACCACACCACTGACAGTACAGCTTATTAGCATGTTAGGCCACCCCCCCATGTTACCAGAAGAGTGGTCATCCAGCCACACCCACCTTTTGCTTTTTATTCTGTTTACCTTGTTTGTTGTCAAAACCCAGGGCTTTTTTTGTAGCAGGAATTAATTTGCATGTTAGGCCACATACCCCTAATGTAGCCAATCCTAATGAGTTTCTGCTGTTGTGTGTGGCCTACTATGCTAATGAGTTCCTGCTGGGTGTGGCCAACTCAGGAGCCAGCCAGAACTCCATTCCTGTGCGTTCCTGCCCAAAAATAGCCCTGGTTAAAACACATTCCTAAATACTAGCTAGAAGGTAAATTTGTTTAAAAAACAGACAGAATTATTGATACTATGGAAAGCAACATGCAACTTGAAATGTTATTAGGCAAACCTTGTTTTTATTGGCAGCAAAGGAGGTTAAACTGAAACGCTGGTTTGGAGTCAGGGCAGGCAGAATTAAGCCGAAGGAAGAACACAAATTCCATTCCTGTCTCTGCCACAAACTCATAATGTGACCATGAATTAAATCATGTGGTAGCTTTTCTTTCTCCATCTGGGAGAAGGAGAGAATAATAGAAACGTGCATGATTTATATAGTTACTGAGATAATGATAGGTTTTATCCAGAGGCTTAAGAATTGTTGCCAGGAAAAGTGATGTGTTTGCTGCAAATCTGAAGGAAGTACCATTTACTTTAGATCTGTGCTCTTTGAGGCTTAAATTAGAAGTATATTTGATCTTGTTCTGAGCACATTTAAGCAGTTCAGAGGAAAACCTACCCTACCTACCATTTCCATATTTTCAAATAGGAGCGGAAATCTAATTCCAGTCTGTTTCAGGTTAAGAGCTGGAGCACACATTACTGTCACTAGGGCGGGGGCAGACTGGTCATTATAGCCTCCAGGGAATTTTCTGCTGGGCAAAGGCCTGCTCTTTCCACTTTGGCTGGTCCAGTCCTGAAGAACAGAACTATGTCAGCCCACTGAAGGCGGCTCCTGACAGGAGAGCCACGCCTGGTGCGGAGAAGGCAGTCCCAGTTGGCGCCAGGTGGCTCTTGGCCCAGGAAGGTGGCTCCACAGCCTAGATGAACCAGGTAGAAAAAGAGGAGACTGGATTTATATCTCGACCCAAGAGAGTCTCAAAGCAGTTTACATTCTCCTTTCCCTTCCCCTCCCCACAACAGACACCCTGTGAGGTAGGTGGGGCTGAGAGAGCTCTGAGAGAACTGCTCATGAGAGAACAGCTCTGAGAGAACTTGTGACTGACCCAAGGTCACATCTGCAGCTGCATGTGGAGGTGTGGGGAATCAAACCCGGTTCTCCCAGATTAGAGTCCGCACTCTTAACCACTATACCAAACTGGTACAATAGAGCTGGCTCCTTCTTCCTCCCTCCCTTCTTCCCTCCCTCCTTTGTGGGGGTAGAGCCTAGGCAGGCTAGGTGTGGGGCCCTCTTCTAGGGCCATTTTTCCTCCGTATCTGTTCCCATGTTAGGGGAATGATGCCATGATGCTAACATTGATATATTATCTTCTTGCATCACGAACAGCAATGTGGTGTACATAAGCACTGACCAAGCCTACTTAACTTCAGCAAAGTGGCTGTATCATGTGCTCTCTGACTATATGCAGAAACTGGCTTCATGACCATGAGTCATCCTTACCTCAGCTATAACATCTGCTTCATGGTACGGATTGGCAGCAGCACATTATGAGTGTCAATGCCCAATATTTCCAGGATCAGACGGGCAATATCTGATAATGCAAAAGGTACTCCTAGGTATCGATGATTCCAGTATTTCACTCATAATACATGTTGGAATCTGGAATGTCCAGGAGGCAGCAGGAGCAGCAGTTTCAACTATCTGGGGCTAATGTTCCAGGAAAATGGCTCAAGATCTAGCAATATAAGCATGGCAACACTGAAGGCCAGCAGGAGTGCTGGAGCTATTCAGAAATTTTATTGGCACAAAGGGGGTAAATGCATAATAGCAGTCCTCCATTTGTTTAAGGCTAAATCTCTTACCCAACTCACTTTTGGTGCCCCCTTTAATATCACTTCAAAATTTAAACAACTGGAGGCTGTTCAATCTAAGTTTCTGAGGACAGTTCTCTAAGGCCCCCCGGTACCTCAAATGCCTTGATCGGAATAGAAACAGACATGGTCTCGGTGGAGGCAAGGCTTTGGATGTTGGCCGTTCAATATTGGCTGAAACTCTCATTCTTTCCTAGAGGGTTGGCGAGTTTAATTTTCCAGGATACCTTTGTCCCACCTTGGCTAAGGGCTGTTGGGAAAAAACTTTCTCAATTTGGCCTCTCAAAACAATTTCTTAGCTCTCTCACATATGACAAAGCGAGAGAGTTAGTGAGACAGAGAATCCAGGAGGATCTTAACAGCTCATGCAAATGGCGAGCCCTCTTAGAACCGCTGCATAAGGTAGTGCCTATGCCCTATCTTTTTTATTTAGAAAATCATGAGTTAATGAGAACATTGACCCTCGTGAGATGGGATGCGCTCCCCTCAGCGGTTACAGAGGGGAGGTTTAATAAAAAAAATACCCGTGTTGATCGTATATGTCCCTGTTGCAATGATGGAATTGAAACTCTAATGCATGTTATATACGACTGCAGGGCATATGGCCACTTTCGTGACATTCTCCCACTCTACAGCTGCTCCATCCTCAACTAGTCAAAAGATGCAAAAGATGTTTTTTTTTTTTGAAAAATAAAAATTTCTTTACAAAAAAAAAAAAAAAAAAAAAGATGCAATTACTGAAGAACCTCCTAGAAAGTAGGTGCCCTGAGGTTACAGCTGAACTTGCCAAATTTGGCTGGTTAGCTGTAAGGACTAGAAAGCTGCTAGTGAAAGGCAGATAGATGTAGGATCATAGGATTTAACATGTTTTACTTGCTAACGCTATTTGACACTTTCATTTTATATATATCTCACTTATGCTTGTGGTTTTATGAATTTTTGACAAATTCAGTTTGACGAGTACTGTATTAGAGTGCTGGCTTTTGCTGTGAATAAATTTGATTGAACAGGAGCAGCTGAGGAAGCAGGGCGAGGGTAGAGAGAATGTCCCCAGCTGGGCTACCTCCTTCAACCTTGAAGATCCATTGTGTTAGACCTCTAGATTGACCAGGTCTACTACCGATTATTTTCAGTGACCTGGTAGTGGATTGAAAGGGCAGCAGCAATGCCACAAACCCCTGGGGGGAGTGCTCTCTCTCTCTCTTTTCTCTGCTTCCTTCTATCCTACCTTACCCTCCTGCTGCCTCGGTGGGGTGGGGTAGGGTGTGTGCCAACTCAAAATTGTTTTATCTTGTATAATAATTTCAGAGCATGATTGTAGTTTTTGCTCAATTTTGGAGCTATTGTTCCAATAGTAGGACATGACTTTCTGATAACGATACTCCCAATATTTAATGAAAACAATAACCACACTCTTTCCAACTTTCCAATACAGGATTAAAACAATATTTTTGAAGTGCACACCCTTTCTTGTAGCTACAAGATGTGATCTGAGTATATGTATGAGTGCTCTGAAACAACTCCATTTTTTTTTAAAAAAAAATATTGGATTGATCATCTTATTTCTCTTTCTTGCTTATTCTAATAGCTAGTTTTTTGTTACCTGTGCAACTAACTGATCTACCTAGAAAAAAGTTATGCTTACAAAATTAGACGCTTCCTAATCGATAGAGCCGTAGAGCCTTGATTTTGTCCGGTTGGTTCACATCTCCCCTGCTGGTCCTGAATGTACTTTGCTAGGCCCTGTTTGTGATAAACAGAGCTTCAGATTTCAGAACAGGGATGCTGTGATTTTGACAGAGAAGGTAACTGACATTTAAACATACCTTATTTGCTCTAAACCAGGGGCATCAAGTTTTAAAATCCAGGGGGCGGCCTCGTGCGGGCATGCTTCACGTGCACGTACCCCGGGACCATGTCCCCGCCGCTGCTACCTCCCCCCGCCAGGCCACTCCTGCTTCTGTCCCTCCCTCCATCCGTCCAGGGGCCAGCTGGGCATTTGCTTAGCTGGCCTCTGGATGGACGGAGGGAGGGAGGGACGGAGGCAGCCAGAGCAGGGGGTGGGGAGAGAGAGAGATGGCAGTGATGGCCCTAAGAAGGGCCCAGGGATGTGCGGCGGCGGGCACTCCATTTTCCCGGGGGGGGGGCTTAGTCCCCCCCGGGAAATTTCGGGGGTGGCTTGAGCCCTCGAGCCCCTCCGTAGTTGATGCCTATGCTCTAAACATTTTTGTCAAATTAAATACCTCATTAGATAGTCTTGATGCTTTGCTTGCAATTCAGAATTAACAGAATTTCAAGTAGTTTTGCACAGTGGCAGCATTCAGCATGGCAGCAGGCTGCGCAGGTTCTCTTGATGTGCAGTCACAGTTACTCTCTTGTTGTAAGATGTATCCCTGTCATGGAAATATGAGGCCAATCCTGTGGGTACCCAGGGCAACTGCACACAAGAACCAGGCTGTTGTTCATAAAATGATATTGTTTATTGTGGCTATTAGCCACAAGGTATAGATAGGAACTCTCAGTCTGGAGCAAGTGATGCGCTGTATTCTTGGTGCTGAGGGGGGGCAACAGTGGGAGGGCTTCTAGTGTCCTGGCCCCACTGGTGGACCTCCTGATGGCACCTGGTGTTTTTGGCCACTGTGCGACACAGAATGTTGGACTGGATGGGCCATTGGCCTGATCCAACATTGGCTTCTCTTATGTTCTTAAGACATATTAATAAAGGAAAATTATTGCCAACACATTACTCAGAGATCATACAGAGCAAAACCCAACAAAGTTCCAGGGGGTCTGCCATTTTGGTCAGAAGCAGAAAAACAAATTTAGAGTCTAGTGATGTTGGTCTTAAAGGTGCCACTGGACTCTAAATTTGTTCAAAACCCAACAAAGCTAGCTTCAACTACCTAACACTATCCAGCGTGGTGTTAGGTGACACCAACCTTAGTTTCGATAGGAAGGCCTCAAATCAGTGTTCTCTATGTCTTTTGCAGGTCATAGTCTTGACGCAGAGTTCATGAAAATCTCAGCTAGCCTCTCACTTCTGAGCCACAGTTCAAATTATAATTTTTGGCCCACTCAGTCAGGCGATGCTGACATCCAATCAGAACGTGTCTCTGAGAGAAACCTCTAGAAGATTACATCACCGCTCCCAGCCTCCCCCCTTCCATCACAGATCACAGGTTCTTATGAGAAGTTAATTAACTGGCCTCCATCTTTGGCCTTGAAGATGATAAGAAGGTTGCTGGCCAGAAGACCAGTTAATAGCACCTGCAAGTCAGCTCAGGACTGTCACCAGTCCATTCACATTAGCCCTTGGGGGGATGGTGGGGAAGATACTTTGCTTTGCAATTCCTCAAACCCAGGGTCATCAATGTAGGAAGGTCACACACAACTGAAAATCATTTGCCTGGGCGTGTGCTGCTCTTGCACTTGCACGTGCACAGTTGGTGGCATGCTCATGCTCAGAACTAACCGGATTTAATTACAGTTCTTTGGTGTCAGTATGAAAATGCATAAGTCTAATTAATACAAATGGCTTGGCTCTGGAAGGCAAGGCCAGATGGGCAAGACTGGAACACTAGAGAGGCTGTGTGCCTTTCTTCAGTCTCCGCCCCAGCCGGATCAAGACAACAAGGAAAGGACTTTTTCCTGTTGTAGCCAGTGCATGGGTTAAAGGGACAACCATAGCAGATTGCTTGCAGTCCAGACCCAATGAACACTGGGCAAGGCTAGAAGAGATAAGCCCCTTAGCTCCTCCACACAAGATTCAAATGTCTGTTTTAGTTTTTTTTGATTTTATAAATAAAAGGTAGACAGATGAGGGATGGGGATGCACTGTGTGTGAACACTCTCTTAAAAAGCATTTTAATTCTATCTTTGAATGTTCAGAAAAGAGAACACATTTGCAGTGGTTCAGTTGTGTTGCTGAATTGCAGTCTGAATGGGGAAGCGACTGAGCATCCCTGTCCATCCGCCCCCCACCCCATTTCATATCAGAATGCTCCCTGCTTTAGCTGATCTCTGACAAAATTTTGAAATTGGATGTATCATCCACTTTATTACTGGCATGACTCATTCTTTTAAATGCCGATATAGTGTAGGGGATAAACCAGAGAGACCTGAGTTCAAGCCCCAGTTCAGCCACGTTGGTCCAGATGTGATGCTACCTGATTGCCAGGTGGGCTCATGAGTGCTTTCCCTTCCTCCCTTGTCACTCATTTGTGGGAATTCCCTTTCACTTTAAGAGTTAAGGACCAAACTACATGTGATGCTGGGAGTTCTGTAGTTGGAGACCCTTAGTGATCCTTGAGAGCCAATTTGGTGTAGTGGTTAAGTGCGTGGACTCTAATCTGGGAGAACCGGGTTTGATTCCCCACTCCTCCACTTGCACCTGGCTGGATGACCTTGGGCAAGCCATAGCTCTGTACCAGCTGTTCCCTCAAGGACAGCTTGGGAAAGAGCTCTCTCAGCCCCACCTACCTCACAGGGTGTCTGTTGTGGGGAGGGGAAGGGAAAAGGAGTTTGTAAGCTGCTCTGAGACTTCAAGTGAGTGAAGGGCGGGGTATAAATCCAATCTCTTCTTCTTCTTCTTCTTCTTCTTCTTCTTCTTCTTCTTCTTCTCTCTCTCTAAATTGCAGGGCCCCAATTTGGATTGGACTGCAGCATGATGTGGGGGGCAAAGTAAACTCTTGAGCCACACACTATTTTCCCAGCCCCACAGAATAGCTGTTTGAGCTACAGGGCTAAACATGTCAGCACTCTTATCTTTTGCCGATGCTCTTCTCCACCCCACCCCGCCTGTGTGGGAAACAGTAGATTCACTTACTATTTCAGATTGAGTAAATGGTAACTTTGCTTTTCTTGCACCATAGTGTCAGTCCAAAGTGACACCCCCAACTTGCTGCTGTTTACACAGTACACTGTTAAGGAAACCCAGCCACAGAACTCTCACTGTCATGTGTGGTGCTGGGCTCTAACTATGCTTAGCAACAGGGTACACTAGGGTTGCCAAGTCTGGGCTGGAAAATACCTGGAGACTTTGGGGGTGGATCTGGGAAAGGGTGGGGTTTGGGGAGGGGAGGAGCCTCAGCATGGTACAGTGCCATAGAGTCCACCCTTCAAAGCAGCCATTTTCTCCAGGGGAACTGATCTCTGTCAGCTGGGGATCAGTTGTAAAAGCAGGAGATCCCCAGGCCCCACCTGGAGGCTGGCAACCCTAGGGTACACCACCATTCCCACTAGTCATAGTTAGCCCAATCAGTGTTTGTTTCTTTCTGCAGCTATTTATGACTTACTTTTCTCCCCAGTGGGGACTTGAAGTGGTTTACAACATGGTTCTTTCCTCCTCCATTTTATTGTCACAATAGCAACCCTGTGTGGTAGGTTAGGGCAAGAGAGTCACTGGCTCAAGACCATACAATCTGAAAACTCATTTTGGGATGCAGACTTGGTTTGCCATTATCTGTGGTTTATGTAAACCCTGAAACACATGCCACATTAATCAGAGTTAGCTCCAAAACTAAAAGGGGAAAGGAATGTCCATGAGATAACCTAAGTCAGGTTAGAGCGGGAAACCAAATAAGCCTCAAGGGCAAGGAGGTGCAAGACAAGGGACAATCGTGTCAGCCCACTGATCACCTCCCAAGTGCCTAACTGAAGCAGGCATCTAAGTGATATTAATGTCTGTAGGGTTTTCAAGGCAAGCAATAAAGAAGAAGAAGAAGAGAAGAGATTGGATTTATATCCCGCCCTTCACTCACTTAAGAGTCTCAGAGTGGCTTACCCAAGATTCTAGTCAATGGAGAACTGATGGAAAATATAGTAATAAGTAAGGGTACTAGGCAGGGATGCCCATTGTCCCCACTGTTATTCATTTTTGCTCTAGAATCTCTAAATGATTGAATAAGGGGTAATGAGCAAATAAAAGGCCTGAAAGTTAAAAACTATGAATATAAACTTAGAGCATTTGCGGATGATCTGCTATTCATTTTGGAAGAACCCATTACTTCAATGTGGAGCCTGTTAAAAGAAATTGAGGACTATGGTAGAGTGGCAGGATTAAAAGTTAATTATAACAAAACAAAAAGTTTAGTAAAGAACTGTTCAAAAGAAACAATAAGGAAACTCGAAGAAATTTCTAACATAAAAACAGATAAAAAGATAAAATACCTGGGGATTTGGATTTCTAATAAAAATAGTGCACTTATTGAAAATAACTATAATAAACTGATTAAAGAAATTAATAATGATTTGGAAAAATGGAAAAATCTCCAACTATCATTATTAGGTAAAATAGCCATGATCAAAATGAATATCCTACCCAGATTCTTGTTTTTGGCACAAACAATTCCGATATTAAAAAATAACAATATATTTGCGGAACTAGACAAGTTAAGCAGAAAATTTATATGGTATCCAAAAAAACCAAGAATAAAATTAAAACTTTTGCAAGATGCTAAAGAAAGGGGAGGTTGTAATCTCCCAAATTGGAAATTGTATTATCAAGCAGCATCTTTGATTTGGATAAAAGATTGGGTCAAACTACAAAATGAAAGAGGGTTGACATTAGAGGGCTTTGATCTGGTGATGGGCTGGCATTCATACCTATGGTATGAAAAAGATAAAACTCACACTGATTTTAAACAACATTGGGTTAGAGGAGCCCTGCTGAAAACATGGCAACAAATTAAATTGGCGTATTTTCCTAAAACACCGCTGTGGGTATCACCCCTGGAAGCCTTTATAAAACCCACATTAATAAATAATGATAAAAAAATTAGTTATGAAAAACTATTAGACACATCAAATAATTTAAAATCATTTGAAACTTTAGAGCTAGAAAAAATAAAATTATCATGGCTTGAAAAACACCAATTAACAGCAAGATTTAAATCAGATAAAGAAACTGGCTTTATGAATACCAAAATAGAGTTAGAGAAAGTTTGGTTAGATACAGATGAGAAAAACATACAAAAAATTTACAAAGTTCTGTTATCAGAGGAAATGTATGAAGAGACAGTCAAGGGGGTAATGGTGGCTTGGATGAGGGATTCTGGATATACCATAGCGTTAGAAGATTGGTCAAAAATGTGGAAAACATTAAAATTTACTAGTGCAGCATCTTATAAGGAAAACTTGTATAAGATGTTTTATAGATGGCACTGGTCGCCTGATAGACTTTCAAAATGTTATGGAGTGCTGTTAAATACCTGTTGGAAGTGTGATAGAGAAGTAGGAACCCTCTACCATATGTGGTGGAAATGTGAAAAGGCCCAAAAATATTGGTTAAATGTGAAAATGGTAGCAGAAGAAATATTGAATATAAAGCTGCCAAACTGTCCAGAAATGTATTTATTGAACATTCTGCCCGAAGGCTTAAAGAAAGAAGAACAGAAACTAATAGTATATATATTTACTGCGGCAAGATTAAGCTGGGCAAGAAAATGGAAAGAGAAAGAAACATTAGACCCAGAAATCTTTTTAGAAAAACTGATGGAACTCGCAGAGCTAGATAGGATCAGCTACTATGTCCATGGAAGAAATGAAAAGCAATTTCTAAAAATATGGTCAAAATTCTATGTATGGATTGAAAAACTTGTATGACTCCGAAAATATGTGTGTAATATATATAGCTTTCTGATATAAGAAAAATAAAAAATACTCGACAAAAAAAAAAAAAGAGTCTCAGAGTGGCTTACAAACTCCTTTCCCTTCCCCTCCCCACAACAGGCACCCTGTGAGGTAGGTGGGGCTGAGAGAACTCTTTCCCAAGCTGTCCTTGAGAGAACAGCTGGTACAGAGCTATGGCTTGCCCAAGGTCATCCAGCCAGGTGCAAGTGGAGGAGTGGGGAATCAAACCGGTTCTCCCAGATTAGAGTCCACGCACTTAACCGCTACACCAAACCACTACACCAAACTGGTTTGCCATTGCCTGCTTCTTCAAAGCAATTTGAACTTCCTTGGTAGTCTCCCATCCAAATACTAACCAGGGCTGACCGGCTTAGCTTCTGAGATCTGATGAGATCGGTCTAGCGTGGGCCGTCCAGGTCAGTGCATATTAATGTTAGAGTCGTGGAGAATGATGATTTTCATTCAGCCTGATCTTAAACACAAACCAGATCAGTACTATAGTTAAAAAGGGTTATCCAAATAACCAGAAAGGCTGTATCCAAAGACACAGATTTCTAAGGGATTGGAACAATGCTGATAAAGATCAAGTGGCTAGTTGTAAGCAACAGCCTCCAAATTGCCCCCGGATGAATACATCACAGTGGCTGATCCAAGCATACTTTCGCATGGATACTGTCTCATTCACAGAAGCATGGAGCTGGAAAACATCAGAGTGGGTTCCACTTGGCTGAAAAGGCATGAAAAGATTTTCATTGCAGCAGGGATTAGATCATTGCTTTATCCTAATTATTCCTGGCAGCGGTGGTGGGGGTGGGGGGTGAGAATAGCAGAAAAGATGCTTTACATGAAGCGGTACAAAAACAGGGCTTTCTATCTACAGATAAAATCATAACAGGAGGCCTGGTGGTCACCTTGATGTTGATGGTACGAATGAAAAACTGTTACACACACAGGCGAAGAAGACCGAGATTGTGAAGTGTGGTGGAAGTAGTTTGAACAAACATTTTGTTGCATTCCAAGGACGGAACTGCGCGTTCAAAACATTTCCACTACACTTGGAATGTACTGAGAAGGTTTGTTGGTCTTTGTCTTGAGGCTGAAAGAGGCAAATGGAAGAAGCCTTCCCGGATTGCAGATTTTGAGAATGATACCCATGTGTGCCTTATTTCTCCACTGTGCCTCCCCTTCCTGTGCCTCCCCCCAGTGTGGGAGATACTGCTAGCCATTGTTGAAAGAGAGGGGATTCCTGATCCTGTGCACAGATACTACGAGGTAGAGGACATTTGCAGCAATCCATATTTAAGACAGAGGATCCCCCTCCCTTTCTTACTTGTGAGGAAGCATTGTTCATGCTTCCAGTTTGGTGTAGTGGTTAAGTGTGCAGACTCTAATCTGGGAGAACCGGGTTTGATTCCTCACTCCTCCACTTGCACCTGGCTGGATGACCTTGGGCAAGCCATAGCTCTGTACCAGCTGTTCCCTCAAGGACAGCTTGGGAAAGAGCTCTCTCAGCCCCACCTACCTCACAGGGTGTCTGTTGTGGGGAGGGGAAGGGAAAGGAGTTTGGAAGCCGCTCTGAGACTCCAAGTGAGTGAAGGGCGGGGTATAAATCCAATCTCTTCTTCTTCATCATCTCCAGGTGGAAAAGTGTTTGTTTTATGAGGTAAAGGAAAGATACCTAGGAATGCTGTCACATTTCACAAAATTGATGGCTTAATTTGACTAGCCCCCATTTTGATTTTGCTTCCCATCTTTATGTTTGTACCGTCTCCTGTTTCCTTCTTCCAATTTGCCCCCATAAAATCAACACATTTTAATGTTATTAATGTCAATAAATCATTATTATACAGTAAACCTATATGTATAAATGGCATACAATACATATGTGTGTGTGTGTAGACAGACAGTCTTTCTAGCTGTCAAAAGGTTGTGTTCTGTATGTGTGTGTGTGAAGATCTGCAAAAATGCATAAAGGAAACAAACTAAAAATCACTGACAGCAAATAAAATGTGCAGACTGAAACAGTTCACAGTGGCAACTTCTGGATACAAAACTAAACAAACTATGGTATATTCATCCATGTATCTATATCTGTTTATTATCATTAACATAATCTCTTCTTTCACACCTGATATTGCCACTAGCAACAATAATTAGCAACTTCAGAAGTACCATGGTGTTGTGTACTAAGACCACGATCGCATGGTCTCCCGTAATAGCGACCGCCATGTGGTCAGCGCACATGGTCAGAATCTACCTGAGCTTCAGCCAGGTAGAACAATAGCCAGTTGGATCCTGAGTGACCACCAATTACGAGCCTAGGTCTCCCGCTGTGGGACCTGTGAACTACAACCACGGACTTAAGGTCCTATCAGGACCTGTGGGCGAGGTCGGGGCATTGTCTCCAGCTGACATAAAAGAAGGCTCTGAGCCCAGGGTTCTCCATGTTCCATCTGACCCTCAATAAAGAGCTTTACTATGAAATCAGTACCACTCGCCTCCCGACTCCAATACTTTCCACATGTAAAATCACAGCGAAGATTACAAGGTATACAATGTGCACAATAGTGTCTTTGTGACCCTAAAACACATGCATGTCAGCCCACTGGCCTGCTTCAGTGGTCAAGCATAAATGTTACACATAGGTTCAACTATTGCAATACTGATATTAATCCATATAGGACCAAGTGAAAATTGTATTCTGATAAACACAAGATGACTATCAAGGCAAAGATGTGATATGTAAGTCTCATGTGCCATCACCTTGTTTCCAAGTCAGGCACATATAACGAGAATGGTGTTTCAGTTGCATACCCTCCTATTTTGGTCCAAAAATTTCATTTCCAAAAGCAAATATGGAGCCACTGTAACAATTCCTTCACAAGGTTTTCCTTGGAATTAAACCCAAACAAATGGTAACCAGAACAACTGAGCTTGTTATTCCTGTTTTGTCTTTGAATCTGTTAAACATCTTCATTATGCTGTATGCTGATTTCCATTTCATTGTAACTGAAGAAGTGTGCGCACACACAAAGGCTGAGGACATACTGGCAATCTTCCCCGGGATAGGTCCGCATGGGAAGTGGGGGAAGGGAGCCTGTTCAGACATGCGCAGCTGTCCCTCGGCTCCCTTCCGCACTTATCCACTTTGAAGCCAGTTTTGTTGCGCTTTAGAAGGACACTGGGAGAAACCAGTGTCCGGGGGCCGTCTTGCGCTTGCCTCCCGCTTCCAGGCAGTGTGAACCGGAAGAAGGCGGGAGGCAAGCAGAGGCGGCAGTGCGATCGCGGCGTTTTGCCAGTTTGTGCATAAGCGCTCATGCACACATGCACACATGAGTGTATGCGCACATACACAAATTGCCGAAACAGCCCTATCACGAGCTGTGGAGGCCGGCCCACCTGGGGCCACTCCGCAGCAGTCTGAACGCTCCATAATGGCATCCTTGCGCAATACCCTGGCCAATGTGGACAGCCAGCCCCGGGGGATTCTCCCCCCCCCCGCAGCTTTTGCCTCTGGATTCATCCCACTCCAGATTGCCAGTCTGTCCTCAGCCAAAAGCTTATGCCTTGAATAAAACATTTAGAGGTATAGGTAGTAATTGTCAGTCTCTGAAGTCATATTAAAAGTTAAAAAGCTATCATTGGGCTATAGGATATATTGCTGAAATTTAAGTGAATGAAATTCAGCTATATATTTTGCCGCAGTGAATAAAGGTATAGAAAGAAAGCAGGAAAAAGAAAAGTGTAATTTATCTATGCAGGCAAGCCATGGTACAGGCAGAAAGAACAGGGCTCAGGAAGGATGGATAGGAGAATGTTCAAGGGAGGAAAAATGCGGTTTAAAGCAGGTAATCCAATCTTCCCACAGCAGACTGAGTATGGAAACTATTTTAAATGGTAGATAATTCAGAGATGAGGAATATCATCTAGAAGTAATTGGAGGAAAATGGGGATGAAACTCTTCCATGTGGTATTAATAGTAGAACATTCCGCTTAAAAATTCAGGCACTCTATCTTCATTCAGTCTAAATTTTCTTCATGTTCTAAAAATACTGGAGACTTTTAATATACTTCATACACGGAGACTATCAAGGCATATTGGTTGGAAAAGTTAGGATGGTATCGAATCTTCTTATACACGCCTGGATTTGTTGTGTAACTTTGACTAGGGATGCCAGCCTGCAGGTGGTACCTGGATATCTGGAATCACAGCGCATCTCCAGCCTACAGAGATCAGTTCCCCTGGAGAAAAGGGATGCTATGGCATTGTACCCCACGCAGGTCCCTGTCCTCCCCAGGTTCCACTCCCAAACCTCCAGGAATTTCCCAACCTGGATCTGGCAACCCTACCCCATCCCCCATCAATGGCCAGAGGGGACCTGGCAACCCTCTTTGTTATACATGTGACTTGTGAAATTACAAACATGGTCTCAGTTGGGTCACTATTTCAGCTAGAAATGCTTCAAGATTTGGCCAGTTTATACCTTGATCAAACCTGGACTATCTGAAGAGAGGCTAATTTTCCTTTTATTATCTGACTGGTATTCCCATATTAGCTCGTAGCTAGGTATCTTTCAATTGCTATGATGATTAGGGAACGTAAGATTCAATCTCTTGCTGGGTGACCTTTATTGCATTTCAAATCTGAGGTAGCATTTCAAGCTGTATTCTTTGCCGTATATTTTTATGTATGCCAGTAAAGGTACAGAAACTGAAACGGATCAGATCGCTATCAAGTTTTGAAGAGCTAGGATGGATAAAGATCTTGTACAGCTGTCAGAGCAGGAATTGCACTTTAGGAAAGTATATAGGTAGGAGTGGCTGTGAAACTTCCATGGAAAAACAAGGAGTATCAGAGGCTAGATAAATCTGAACACAAGAGATCTGCTTCAGAAGGACACTTTGTATTATACCTATTTATTTATTTATTTATTTATTTCTTAAATTTATATCCCGCTCTCTCCACCAAGGCAGACTCAGAGCGGCTCACAACATAAGTTAAAATCACAATCCATTTAAAATAAACATTCCACACTAACATTAAAATACTATACTATTCATACAAGATTGGCGGCATTACAATTCAACCTGCAGGTGGGTCCGAAAGGCATTCCTATAAATCTCTGTATGACCACACACAGGTTGGCAGATGGCGGTGCCAACAGATGGGCTAGCAGATGAAACTGGGCCAGGGCTGAGATGTTTACCTTGGGCGGCCCCTACCCAAAGGCCTGGTGGAAGAGCTCCGTTTTACAGGCCCTGCGGAACTGCATCAAATCCCGCAGGGCCCTGATGTTCTCCGGGAGCTCATTCCACCAGTATGGGGCCGCCACTGAAAAAGCCCTGGCCCGTGTTGTGGCCAGCCGCGCCTCCTTCAATCCGGGAAGAGCCAGGCGGTGTGGGGACCCGGACCATAGTGCTCGCTGGGGAACATGTGGGGAGAGACGGTCCTTCAGGTAGACAGGTCCCAGGCCATATAGTACCTAGTTGAATATTTTCATGTCTTACATTACAGTGACCTCATCAGGGAGTTTTAGAAAACTTTCCTTTATATATAGAAAAGTCATTCTTACTCTCTACCACAACCTTTTCCTGCCTTCCATTGACCAATAAAATTCCCAAGGTCTGCCTCATTATCCCATGGACTACAGGGGTTGCCTATTCTAGTTTCTGACCTAATGAGAACCTTGGGCATGGTCTAGATCAGAGGTGTCAAACATGTGGCCCGGGGGCCAGATCAGTCCCCTGGAAGGCTTCCATCAGGCCCACACTGGAACTGGCCATCTCCTGCTTCCAGTTCGGTTGCTGCTGCTGCATCATAGCTTACTTCACCAGACTCTCTCAATTGCTCAGCCATTTCATGTTTTCCCCTGGGTCCCAGATTCAGAACTCTGAGCATGAGATTTCTGTGGTGAATGTCAGTAAATCAGAAGTAGGTTTGCAGCTTACAGAGACACACCTGAACAGCGTACTCAAGATTGCAACAGCACAGACATCTTGATGCAATAATTCAGAGCAAGAGGTGTCAGTTATCAGAGACTGTTAAATAAACAAAATATTGCAAGAGTGCTAATGTTTTAAGCATGTTTTTTATTTTGAGTAAAAGAAAACTCTTTGTGTTTGTGTCCTTTATAAAGTTTATATCTCCGCTACCTGGCATTACATTTTATGACACACATGGTCCGGCCCAACGAGGTCTCATTAATGTTAGATCCGGCCCTCATAACAAATGAGTTTGACACCCCTGGTCTAGACTCTACTGTGATGCTGCTTACAGGCGCCATTGCAACACATGAACAGGACCAGTTGGTTCCTGTCCTTTCTGTACTGCATTTTCTGGAATCTGCTCCAAGGATATTTTCACAAAGCTGAGCTTTGTATGACAATAGGTGCCTTCTAATAGAATGATGATTGTGACACTGTGGGGTAGTATTTAATTTCTCTGCTGCGCCCCATTTTTTCTCTCCTGTTCTCTCCCTGCTGTTTCCTTCATGCATCCATCCTAAGATGCATCAGAAACACTGCTGAGGGAAAGGGGCAGACAGGGAGGGAGAGTTGCATTCGAGAAGTGCCACCTCAGAGTTTCACTATTCCACATCACCTGCTTCCAAAGCTGCTGAGAAAGAAGCCACTGTCAGGGTTTTATTACATGTATTGATCACATGTAAAATTTCCATTGCTTTGCCATATAAATAGCAACGCCCCTTTGGACAGAAAGCTCATTTGCACTACTGCTGCTCTTGCTTCCATTTTGTCTTCCATCTGAACAACCATCAGCTATTCGCCTAGACATGGCAGAGAAATTAAACGTCATATGTAAAAATGCTTAAAAGGGTCGCACACTAAATTTCTTGCGAAACTTTAGTCTTTTGAATATTATACATATACACTGTTGTCATTTTAACTGTGGTTTTCTGTTATGTATTGACCATGTGGTTGCCATGTGCTCCAGTAATGGCGACCGCCATGTGGCCAGAGCACATGGCCAAGAAACTACCTGAACTTCAGCCAGGTAGAACAAAGGCCAGGTGGATTCAAACCGGCCACCAATCATACACCTAGGTTCCTCCCAGGGAACCTATGAGATGTAAATAGACTGATAATAGCCTATCAGGCCAGTTGGGTGAGGTCAGGGGATTATCCCTGACCAGCATAAAAGGAGGGCTCGGAGCCCTGGGTTGTATGCTTCATCCGGACCAGCAATAAAGATCTAGCTGTTTCACTGATCCATGGACACCCGACTCCAATACTTCTCATTTTCTGAAACGATTTTCAGTTTAATTAGGGTATTGTAAAATCCTTTTAGAAATTAGATGTACTACAAGTTATGCTGGGACAATTCAGTTGTGGGTACAACCGTGCTGCTGTGAGAAGGTGCTGCATGAATTTTCCCTTGTTAGCTTTTTCTTCCATTGCCTTTCTTCACTCCTGTCACCATGCAAACTTGCCTTTAGCCATGTTGCGCAGGTATCCTCCTCCTGGAGTTGCATGTCAAGAACTCGTGACGGCCCTGGGGGAAAAGGGATTGTATGGCTCAGTGCTCGTCAGCTCCACAAAATGTAATGGGCTATGCCAAGGACACTGAAATGTTGCCACTTGGATTGGTCCTTTGGGCTCATAAGTCAGAGCATGTCAGTGCTTGTTTTAGCCGCTGCTGAATGACTAACGGGCAGAAAAGGTTCTGCTGACGGGGCTGATCCAGGGATTCTCTTATTGTCTACAGTCCTGTGAGGCTCAGCTGATGCGAGTGTGAGAGACCAGAAATTTCCCTTGGAATCTGGCGAAAGAAATGATTTGAGACTGAGAGTATAATTGAAGCAGCACTTTGATAGCTAGCCTGAATTGCTGAAAGCACATGTTGATTGAAATGCCTCCTTCGGAGCTAACCGCTAAACAGAATTCAGGCTTTTTAATTTTTGTGAGGTTTGATTTTTCACTACACTAATGGTACCATTAGTGTGAATGTGAAAATGTTCTTGGGGAAAACCTCTTTCACCATTCCATGCATTTCTGGACCTGTTTGCACCATTAATGCTGTTTACGTCTGTAGTTTCTCTGTTCTGCTGCTGCTGCTGTGGCAAGGGGGAGGGGACGGGACACAAGTCGACTGAGGCTCCCTCCTTTGGTGTGCTGCACTGGCACTTTCATTGACTGCTAGTGCTGCTCAGCAGGGCCATTTCCACACAAGTTATTTGCCTTAGGTTCACTGCTCTTGGGAAGTGGCATTTTCCCCCTGCTTCCCCACAGCATCATGGTGCATTTGTGCACCTCCCAGTCTTCCCCAACTTTTCTCTGATCTTTCCCAAATCTGCTCATTGCAAAGTTTTGAGCAAAATAGCAGAAAAGTCTGGATGGATGTCTGTTGGTGGAAGAGTCTAGATTTTCTCAGTCCCACCCACATGGCTGCCATTTTCCTGCCCATGTCCCCATGGTAGCCATTCCCTCCCTCCACCACTGGGGGCTTTTTGTTTTTAATCTGTAATTGAAAATTGTTATAACAATCTGTATAGCAGGTTCTCTGAATTCCCAATATCCATAAAAATATCTCTACAGTGAAAAAGGTGAGAAACACTTTTTTAAAATGAATGCTGGAAATTCAGAGAAATACACAGATTGTTATAATTGTTTTTTTTGCCATCAAGTCACAGTGGACTTATGGCAACCCTGTGCGGTTTTGAAGGCCAGAGACAATAAGAGGTGATTTGCCAGTGCCTGCCTCTGTTTCGTGACCTGGATTTCCTTGGAGGTCTCCCATCCAAACACTTAACAGGGCCAACTTTTTAGCTTCCAAGGTCTGAAAATTTAGGCTAGCCTGGGCTATCCAGCTAAGGACTGTTACAACATTATGATACTATAGTTGAAACCAACGCCCTGAGGGCACTAAGGTTCTTTGACTTGTGTGGCTAGCCAATAAACCACACAGTGAAACAAACAATTTCAGGCAATAAAGGGTAGGGAAAATATTTATTTGAGCAAAGGAACAACCCACAGCTAAGAAATTCAGTGTAGATATTCAGTGAGTTACAGCAGGGATCTTGCTTATATGCTCTTCTTGCTCATTTTACATCATCACTGACATCATTTGCACATGCTCAGTTTAGAGCTCTTTGGTTGGTCATCACATCACATATTTGACAAACAGGATGTTACTTGGCCACATCTCAACTCTACAATGCAGTTGCTTGTCTCATTAAAATTGATTTATACCTGTGTTCATTTTCTTGGCTGCCTACCTAGACACCTTTCACCTTTGAATGAACTCTCAGGCTGAATTCATTTTCAGTACAAAACATAGCTGTTTGCATTACAAAAATGGTTTTTTACATCAATATATGCATATAAAATATAACAGCACTCTTAAAGCATTTTTATAAGCTTATTTTCACTAAGGGTATACAAAATATGAAAAATATAAAAGCATATATCATTACAATGACATTCTAAAGAGTTAAACCCTTTACATGTATTATTTTAATGTTTCAAAATAGCCTATGGTATAAAGCCTTTGTAAATGAATATCTATTATCCTCTATTTTGGTCCATCAGAATATTTTTGTTAATTTTATAAAGCTTTTTTGTCTAAATTGAAACTTCTGATTTGTAAAATATACTAACTTACTTTAGCCAGCAGGTGCCCCCCTTTGTATAATAAAAAAATTGTACTTCTTAATTGGCTTCTAATTAATGACAATAGCCATGATTAATGACTTTTGTTCTTGGCTGAATTTCCACATACCTGGTCAGCTCTTGGTCATTTTCTGACTTTCTGCTTGTTAGTAGCTTATGGATCTTTGCCAGATTAATTTTAAGTGTATAAGGTTTTCCTTTAAGCAAACATCTTTTTGTCTTAAGCTTGCTAACTTTCTATATTAAAGCTTAAAATAATTCAGCTTGTTGCTACTTTTACAAATATCTTATACCATAATCTTAGTAAATATTCAGCTTTAAACAAAATATAAAGTCTAAATATGCAGGTCAGAAGAGGGGGTTTCTCTTTTACAGTATACAACTATCCTTTTGTTCACCTCAGGCTTTTCTAAAAACATCTTGACAAATTATTTCTAGTTCTCTTTGAAGTAAAGGATGTCACTATAAATCTCTAACACTGGTAGTGGCACTTTCTGCCATTCCAATTAAAATTCCTTTCACTGGGCATTACACCAGTTCAGTTCATTTAAGTGTATAACTGTCTCAAACAAAGTCTTTTCTATTTAAAATAATAAGCTAAAAAAGGCAAATATACTTATAGTGCTTATAGATTCCAATAGTTAAATATCTATAAGTTAAAACATTCTAAACTTAAAGGAAGAGAAACTTAGTCTGATTTTTTCTTATTTAAAGTTGCTAAAATCATGGTTCCGGTTCCGGTCGCGGCGGCTGCAGGACGCATGGAGGCTTAGCTCCGTGCAAGAGAGCAGAATTCTTCTTTCTTTAGAGGGGTGATTCCCCTAAAAAGACTCCTGGAGGGAGCTTTTTGCAGGGCCACTGGTGGGGGGCGTGTAAGGGCGACAGTCCTGCACGCCACACTAGCTCGGCTAGTAAGCAAAGAGAGAAGACAAGAAACTCCACGAAAAGCGTGGAGCAAAGCCACGCCCTTCGAACTGAAAGGGAACAAACGGCAGCGGTAAGGAAAACCTCCCACTTTCAAAGGTGACAACCGCTGAATAAACAAGACCTGTTAAAAGAGCAAGGAAAATCTGCATGTTGTAAAGGAAAGATAAGAAAACAAGAGACTTACCGGTGAGTCAACCATGTTTTCCTGGGAGAGCTGGTGCCGGAGGTGGCTGTGCTGGTGGGAGAGACAAGACAAGCGGATTGTCGAGCATTGGAGTGGTGGATGAACTAGCGATTTCAAAGGGGAAAAAAGGTGCCCGGGTTTGTTTAAAGACTGCTTGGTGACAAATAAGCCTCGAAAATTCAAACTAGAAACCCTATTACCTTCAGGAACTGAAGTAAGCCACCCGAAGGAACGATAAAGGTTAATTTGGAGGGGATTTAAGACTAGATACTGGCCTGACGTAAGGTCTTGTGTCGGCATTTGATCCTCGGGATCTGAACGGCGATTGGCTAGGTGGGCCTGTGGACAAACGAGTTGGGCCGTGGTCGTTTTGGCAGTTGGTTGAGGAGGCTGCTGAGGAAGACGCCGGGATTTCTTTCTTCTTTGTTTCCTTTTCGTCAGCTGAAAACGTGCTGCCAAACAAAGACACTAGACTAAAGAAAAAAACAGAAGTGAAAAAATTTCTTTGAAAAATTTACTGTTGTCCCACCATCAAACAAAGTTACTAGACTGAAGGAAAAACCGTGTTTGGGAACCTACTGTGGCGGCACTGGGAATACGAGGGACAAACTAAGGGAAGCATACTACTTATGCCTACTTTGTAAAGCTTTCTACATGCCTCTCCCCTCTCCTATGCCCTTGTGTTACCAGCTGATGTCATAAGTGCATGGGGAAAAAATTTTTTGTAGTGACTAATTAAGATAATAAGTGGCAACAAGCTGTATGGGAGTGGGAAGGAAGGAGGACAACGGGGAAAATTGGGTTAAGAATATGTCCATGTATAAACAATAATTTAAAAAAAACCTAGGCATATCTAGCTAGAATTAGACGGATAAGCTTAGATAGAACTAGATAGAATTAGATACAGATACAGTAGAAGTCTATTTAGAAATATAGTTAGCTATAGATAGAGAAAAAGGCACTGTAAGATATCAGAATTGACAAGGCATAGATATAGATAGGTATAGGCATAGACAGAGATAGGTATAGATAGAGATAGATATAGATAGAAATTAGATATAGATATAGATAGATATAGATAGATATAGATAGGTATAGGCACAAATAGAGATAGGTATAGACAAAGATAGGTATAGATAGAAATTAGCATAGATATAGATAGACTTAGATTAAGTTATAGAATAAAAGAAATCTTAGAAAATGGCGACAGGCACTAGGAAAATGTCTTTTTTCGGTACCCCAGGAACAACTCAAGTAAATATAAAGGAACTCAACTCCCTAATAAGTGAAAATTTGGCAGATACAATGAATCAATTCACGCAAAACACTCTGCCTAATATCATTACTAAGACAATAGAGCCACTACAGGAAAAAATGGATATAATGACCCAGCAGTTGACTACACAAATGGTTGAATTCAAAACCCAGATTCTGGAGAATAGACAAAACATAAGCGAGCTTCAGAAAGATAGGAAGAGGGTAGATGAGAGAATTGACGAGACAGAAATACAGTATATAGAACTAAAAGAAAAATATGAAGCATTAGAAAATACAGTGATATCTTTTGAAATGGATAAGTCGGCGTATTTTCTCAGGTTTTTGAATGTGCCTGAAAATAAGACAGAAAATATTAGAGATGTAATGGTACCGGCTTTGACAAAATGGTTGGATATAGAAAACGCAAGTGAGCTAGACAATGATATAGAAGTGATATTTAGGAAAAATACGGCATTTGCTAAACGTAACAGTACTCCAAGGGAGGTGCATGTGAAGTTTAATAGAAGGAATATAAGAGAAAAAATACTTGAAAAAGCTAAAGTAACCACATTCACGATCCTGGAAAATGATATCCAAATACTCCGGGATATACCGTGGAGGATTAGAAAAAAAAGGGAAGATTATCAAAGTCTAGCCGCTGCGTTAAGGAAAAATCAGATATCATATCGATGGTTGTTACCAGAGGGAATTTCTTTTTTTTATAAGGGAGACAGATGTAATATTACCTCATTGTTTAAGTTGGACGACTTTAATAGGAAACATGGAGAAGACCTAGGATTATCAGGAGAGGAAGATAATGGCTCGGGAACGGAAATACAGGAGGAAGGTAAGGGAAAAGATTCACGTAGGAAACTAAAAAACAAAAATTCTCGAAAATATACTCCATCCCAGGTAGTGACCAGACAACAGGCAAAGAAGGAAAATGGCAAAAACAAAAATCATGAATAGGGGAGCAGTTAAGATTTTAACTATTAACGTAAATGGATTAAATTTACTGCAAAAAAGGAAAAAAATTTTTGGGCAAATACAAAAATTGAAGGCAGACATTGTCTGTCTTCAAGAGACACATATTAAGGAAAAAGATGTCCAATACTTAGAATGTAAAAAATTAGGAGAGAAATTTGTTTCAGCCGATAAGAACAAGAAAAAAAAAGGGGTGGTAACCTATGTAAAACAAAGTTTACATCCTGAGTTAGTTTATAAGGCAGATGATGGACGTATGGTGTTTGTTAGAATACAAAGACAGGCCAGAGTATTGATGATAGCAAATATATACGCTCCAAACCAAGATCAAGAAATTTTTTTTGACGAACTTAAAACTCAGTTGGCAAAGACTGAATTTGACGACCTGTGTATATTGGGAGATTTTAATTCTGTAATAGACAATGTGATTGACAGGAAAACAATTAAACCTTGTAGAACCAAAGGAAATGAGTTACCTAAGACTATGTATAGCTTGGCAGAGGAGTTTTCTATGATTGATGCATGGCGAGTAAAAAATGGCGATAAAAAAGATTACACCTTCTTTTCGAGTAGACACAACTCGTGGTCACGCATCGATATGGTGTGGACATCCTTAACCATGTTACGGGAAATTCAGGAGGTGGAAATTATGCCAGCATCTTTTGCTGACCATAATCCAGTGACAGTAACTCTTTCCCAGCCACCAAAAAAAACACGATGGTCAATGCGTCTATGGGTTTTGAGGGATGAAGCATTTGTCAACAAGTGTAAGGAAGATATCGCTGACTTTTTCTCCTGGAATGTTACTTCGGAGGTTAAACCACATGTAATTTGGGATACATTTAAGGCATACATACGAGGAAAAATGATGAGCCAGGAAAGTTGGATGCGAAAACAAAGGAAAAGTAAATATATAGAAATACTAAAACAAATTTAAAAAGAGGAAGAGAAATTTAAAAAGGAACCTAATAAACTAAAATACAAGAGTAAACTAGTGAAAATACAACACTCCCTCAATTGTTTATTAAATGAAGAACTAGCAAATAAATTGATTTACAATAAACAATATTTATTTGCAAATGCAAATAAGCCCACAAGGTGGCTCTCCTACAAAATTAAAAAAGACAGAGCAAATCGTTATATTAAAGAACTGAAAAATGATAGCGGCATTATATGCACAAAATCTCAGGAACTAAAAGAAATTATAGAAAAATTTTACAGGGCTCTATACAAACAAGAAGATGAACCTATAGATAAAATTCAAAGATATCTCGAGAAACACGTAAAAAATTTTTTTAGTGATAATCAGAAAGCTATTTTGAACGCCCCAGTTACGATAGCAGAGATCTTAGATAGTATTAAGAAATTAAAAATAAAGAAGGCTCCAGGTCTCGACGGGCTTCCGGCGGAATTCTATAAGATATTTAAAGAACAAATTATGCCCCATCTATGCCATACAATACAGAGCATTTATGAAGGTGGAGATATTCCAAAAACATGGCAAGAGGCAGCAATTACTTTAATTTCAAAACAAGGGACAAATCCCATTGAAATACGAAATTATCATCCAATTTCTCTGTTAAATATGGTCTATAAGATCTACGCCATATTATTAGCTGATAGATTCAAAAAGATTTTAATACAAACAATTCAGAAAGATCAGGCGGGCTTCTTACCCAATAGACAGTCAAGACATAATATAAGAATAATCCTGAATGTCTTAGAGTATTATGAAGCACATAACAATAAACAGATGGCTCTGTGCTTTTTAGATGCCGAAAAGGCTTTCGATAAAGTAAATTGGGAATATATGACAAGACAACTTATTAAATGGGAATGTGGAGACAAATTTTATGGGATGATAAAAAAGATATATGAATATCAAGAGGCAGTGATAACGTTTAATGGCGATTCCACCAAGCAAATTCCCATACAGAAAGGGGTAAGACAGGGGTGCCCATTATCCCCCCTGCTTTTTATTTTTACTCTCGAGACCCTATGTGATATTGTAAGAGAGGAAAATTTGATAAAAGGATTAAATGTTAAAAAAGAATGTTTTAAATTACTTGCATTTGCCGACGATTTGGTTTTTATTTTGGAGGATCCCCTAAACTCAATAGGGCCGCTACTTACTACCCTAGGTGAGTTTGGCCAAGTGGCAGGTTTTGTGATTAATAACACCAAAACTAAAATTATCACGAAGAACTGCTCTAAGGAAATGGAAGCCCAAATACAAGGAAAAACACAATTTGAGATTACAAAAAGGGTCAAATATCTTGGTATCTATCTAACGAATAGATGCAGTTCGTTATACGAGGATAATTACCTAAAAATACTAAAGGAAATTAAAATGGATTTAGAAAAATGGGTAAAATTACAGGTCTCATTCATGGGACGTATAGCTCTGACAAAGATGAATGTCCTACCACGTATTAATTTTATTTTTCAAAATCTACCTATGCTAAAAAACCAAACTTTTCTTAAAGATCTGGAGAAAATTACTTCTGAATACATTTGGCAAAAGAAAAAAGCAAGAATTAGGTTGAAACATTTATAGGACAAACAAGAAAGGGGAGGGTTTGGACTACCAGATTGGCACACCTATTATCTGGCATCCAGAATGACCTGGCTAAAAGATTGGGCAACTTTGGAAAACTTAAGACTACTAAAACTAGAGGGACATGACATGGAAACTGGCTGGCACTCAATCTTATGGTATAATAAAAAGAATAAAATATTTAACCAACATGTTTTAAGAAGTGCGCTATTAAAAATATGGGAAAAAATTAGATATATCTTCTATCAGAAAACACCAAATTGGGTAGCCCCACTTGAGGCATTTATTAAACCTACTTTAGTATTAAAAGAAAAAAATGACATCCTATGGAGTCTTATTAGATAGAAAACAAGAACTACATTCGGTAGAAGCACTTAAAGAACTAGGCATTGACCTTACGTGGTGGGAACTAAACCAGTTAAAATCAAGATATAACATGGACAAAAAGACTGGTTTCTACAAACAAAATACAGATCTAGATACTGCATGGTTAGAGTCAGAATCCAAACCGATAAAAAAAATTTATGACTTTCTTATTAACAATAAAATGGCAGATGAATGGGTAAAACCTAATATGGTAAAATGGGCACAATATTTAGGATATAATATAGAATTAGATTCCTGGCTAGAAATTTGGCGAAATAACATCAAAATTACTAGAGCCACAGCATTTAAAGAAAATATATACAAGATGGTCTATATGTGGCACCACCCACCAGAAAGATTGGCTAGATTTTCAGGTTCTATATCACCCGTTTGTTGGAAATGTAAAAAAAATAAAGGCTCCTACTATCACATGTGGTGGTTATGTAAGAAAGTAGTTAAATATTGGTTAATTATTCAGAAACTTCTCCAGGAAATAACACAAAAAATTATACCTCTTAAACCAGAAATATTTCTTTTAAATGTTATTCAGTTAGATTATGAAAAAAATGTGAAAAGAATGATCCTACACGGAGTTACCACCGCAAGAATTTTATATGCTAAATACTGGAAAAGGGAAGACACACCAGAACGGGAGGAATTTATTAACAAACTCTTCGAAATTGCTGAAATGGACAATTTGACTACGAAACTCAACAACAAAAGAGATCAACTGTTTATATCTCAATGGGAAACTTTTTACAACTGGTATGAAAAATATCTGGGTAAATTATAGACAAAAATGTTGAACAAGTGACACGACAGCAACATGTAACCACCGTTTTGTTTCTCCTTTAAGTGTTGTGAAAACTTAAGTTTATATATATGTGATTAATAAAAAGAAATTATGTTTAAAAAAAAAAGTTGCTAAAATCATAAGCTGCTGTGAACTTTTAAACTCATTCTTTGAAGCAAAGGCTGGTACATCAATCTTCACTTATGACTGCTGGGATGGTTTGTACCAGTTTACTTAAAAAGGGTGACATAAGAACAACTGCTCATTAGAACTAAAACACCTGCAGTTAGAAAAACTCCCCTGTTGTCAATTATATTTGATTTAGAACACCTGTTTTTACAATTCTGCTTAGTGATTAAAAATGCACCAACTCTCTCTGGAGGATCCCAAAGAATCTTTCCCCAAAGATTCTTGGAAGTCAGCAATAATCAGTTGACAATCATTTGAACCCTTGAATTGTCCTCTACATAGTGATACTCAATTGTCAACTTAAAGAGGGGGAATCTTGATTGTGTGTGGGGGAGCTGCTGCCTGAGGACTGGGGCAGGGAAACCTGCCATGTGGAAGCCCCATTGCCATTGTACTGTATCGGCAGCCACAGCAGCACCGGGGGAAGCTACACAAGCCTGTTCCTGTGTGGAAAAACCCAAGTCTTTTGCCCCACACCAGTTCTGATGGCATGCAATTTGGGTGCCATTTGAATTAGAACATGTATTCAGCTTCAAATGCATCCCCATCCCCATCTGCAGTCTGACCAAACTGTTAAATTAAGCATCTGGACTGGTTCAAGGGAGCATTGGCCCAGGTGCTTCCTTCTTCTTCCAATACACTCTTTTGCAAAAGTATCCAAAATATTACTGAAAGGGAAGGGTTATTCTCCGGTGGTCCAGGAGTGGGGCAGTCCTTCAGTCCTCATTCCTGGGAAGCTCCTCCCTCTTCCTAATGCAGGGCCAGCAAACTTTAATCCTGCAGGGGAGGGGCTTCACCACCAGATCTCCAGTTTCTTCCGGCCCTGCTTCCAAGCAGGACATGTCGGCGGTGCTCCTCCGAGCACGAAGATCCTTTAAAAAAAACACAAAGAAGAAAGAACAACATTCAAAGACCAGGCAGGGAGAAGGCAGGTATTGCCTCCCAAGAACTCCCCCCTTCCTTTCTTCCTTTATCCCGGAGCTGCAGAGAGATACGAGAGAGAGAAAGCAAAAGAGCTCAGGGAGGGAGAGGACGATTCCGGCAGTCCTGGGTTTTTCCTGAGCAGTCGAGACACCGCCTATAGCCGCCGGGGCTCGAGGAGAGAGCGAAGGAGTCCTCCTCAACCCCCTCTCCCCTTCTCTGTTCCACCTCGGCAGTCCTGGAGGCGCTTGGTGCAGCTGGAGCTGCAGAGAGGGGCGTTTTTTGTGGTGGAAGCCGTAGATGGTGCGAGAAATCCTGACGCCAGCATGGCAGGAGCTGCAATGGTCACTTCTTCTCCTATAGGACTCAAAGGTACTGAAGGCTCCTGGAATCCCTCGCGGATGGCGGAGCACGGTAGGACTACCCCTGGATGGGGAGCCTGGGAACCAGCTATGGGTGAAAAAGGGGGGGGGAAGAGAAATTTTGGGGATTCTTTACCCATTGGTGATGTCCTACTTTCACTTTTAGGTTAACCAAAATGGCCGACTTATCAGAAAGGGCAGGATCACCCAGATCTGGAGACATCACAGAGTAGTACATCAGGCCTACCAATAAGGCAGCCCTGTGAGGAGGAAGTGAGACAATCACTCCTTTCCTGGCTTAAAACAGAGCTAAGGAAGGAATTCAGGACAGATGAGTCTCAATCTCCCCCAGACAGAACCTCTGAGCAGGAATCCTCCATAGAAATTCCTAACAAGAAAAGGAAACTTTCTGCATCTGACAAAGGCTTTGCCCCCAGGATTAGGGATTTTGATGAGGACTCAGATTCAATGTTTTATGAGTCAGAAAAAGAGGAAGGGGAACTATCAGATGAGGAGGCAGTCCCTCATATTCAATCTAAGTTGTTCCCACAAGACCTATGCCCCAAACTATTGTCAAAGGTTATCAGAACCCTTGAACTTAACTATACTCCTAAAACACAAGAGGACAAGGAGGATCCAGGTTTTCCAGAGGGTTCCACCAAGGCCATACCAAAGACCTCTTCCAAACCACCAGGAATGCCTATCCCGGAAGTATTTTATAACATTATGATGACTGAATGGGAGCGACCAGCAAACCCTAAAGCCTGTAATCCACTATTAATAAACTGTATTCTCTTGTTCCAGAAGCAAATAGGAAACTAAAATTAACCATGGTTGATGACCCAATAAACTCTCTGGTGTCCACCTCTGTCCTTCCGATGGATTCCAATGGACTACCAAAAGACAATTGCGACAAAAGAGTGGAGAAAGCCCTGCGCAGAGATTTTGAGGCGGCAGCAGCTTCTCTGTTCGCCAGAGCAGCATACACCTGAGCCTCTGACATGACCTCGGCGGGTAGTGAAGTTCCCAAGAAGTTAAAAGATGAGATCAAGAAAATTGCTCTAGCCATCGCCTTTGCAGCAGATGCCTCGTTAGACGCCATGCAGTTGGCGGCAAGATCCATGGCTTGTAGTGTAACAGCAAGGAGAAACACTTGGCTGAAACACTGGGAGGCAGACCCTGCGACCAGAGCCAAAATAGCAGCAGTTCCGTTCAAAGGGATCAAACTCTTTGGGGCGGGCCTTGACCGCTATTTAATTGAAGACAAGAAAAAGGTACTTCCATCCAAAAGGAAGGAGGGAAGGAACAAACACAGATTTCAGCCTTTTCGTGACCACAGATGCGAGGAAAGAATGCAACTCAGGCCGAGTAGAGGAAAATGGTTCACCAAATCCAGAGACAACAAAATGCACCATTTCCAAGGAAAAGGCAACCAAGGAGCCAGAGGTCCCAAGAAGGGACCAACTGCATGACTATGCTAGAGACAGGGAGGGAGTGGAAGCCAGACTACTCCTCTTCTCAGACCAATGGAAAAGGACAGTAACAGACAGATGGGTGTTGGAAACGGTTACTCTGGGTTATGCCCTGGAGTTCATGACCATCCTGAGACCACACTTCATGGAAATGACCAGGAAAAAATCCACAGAACAACACAAAATCATGATGGCGATACGCCTCCTACAGATTGGGGCGATAGAACCGGTACATGTACTGGAAAGGACACATGGAGTTTACTCCGTATTCTTTACGGTGCCCAAGAAAAATGGGGACACCAGGGCCATATTTGATCTGAAGCACCTCAACAAGCACATCAGAAAGAAAAAATTCAGAATGGAGACCCAGAAATCCATTCTAACATCACTACAATCAAAGGACTACATGGTCTCCTTAGACCTAGTGGAGGCATACCTCCACATACCTATCAGACCAGGACATTGACACTTCCTCTGATTTGCGTATAATGGACTCCACTTCCAGTACAGAGCATTCCCATTTGGCCTGACATCATCACCACAAGGCTGAAGGGGGTAGCTTTATTTCCCTATCTGGATGACATATTAATCAAAGCGAACTCACACAAAAAGGTGCAACAGGACCTCGAAATGACGATCGATCTACTCCAAATGCACAGGTTCAAGATAAACAGGGAAAAGAGTACTCTGACCCCAACACAGGTAAACAACCATCTAGGGGTGAGGATCGACACCTTACAGGACAAAGTCTTTCTGTCCCTAGAAAGGGAAGTCAGACTGACAAATCTACTATGTCAAGTCTTGCACACGCCTCAACAGGAAGTTCTATCCCTGGCAGCCCTACTAGGAATGCTGGTGTCATGCCAGAACATCTTACCCTGGGCCAGGTTCCACACACATCCCCTGCAGAGATATCTTTTGAGATACCAATCAGAGATATCACACAGGCTACCAAAACAAGTAATATTCCCACAGGAGATACAAAACTAACTACAATGGTGGCTATGCCCACTACACTTCACAGAGGGCGTTCCACTAAGGGAACCACACAGAGTAGTCTTGACAACGGACACGAGTCTGTTCGGATGGGGAGCCCATTCACAGGGACTCATGATACAAGGTACATGGACGGCCTCAGAGAAATCCATGAGCATCAACTTCTTGGAACTCCGAGCCATAAAGTTAGTGCTAATCAAAATGCAAACACATCTGTCAAACTGTCACATCCTAGTACAAATTGACAACACCACAGCAAAAGCCTATGTAAACAAACAAGGAGGCACAAGTTTCAAACGCCTGCATCAGGAGGTGGAACAACTGATACAGTGGGGGGAACAACACATACTTTCCCTCAAAGTGATCCACGTCCCGGGGATGGAGAACATGGTGGCGGACTGGTTAAGCAGATATTCGATAGACCAGAGCAAGTGGACCCTACACAGACTGACATTCCTTCAAATTTGCAAATGGTTTGGGACCCCAAAAGTGGACCTCTTTGTGTCCAGAGGGAATCATCAAACACAACAGTTTGTGTCCAAACTTCCAGTGGAAGGATGACTGGGAATGGACGCTCTAATCCTTCAGTGGCCAAAGACACTGCTATATGCTTTCCCCCCACTACCTATGATTCCTCGAGTAGTGCAACGCATCATAGACCTAAGGGCAAACGTAATTCTGATAGCCCCTTATTGGCCGAGGAGGTCATGGTTCCAGGAGCTTCTGAGACTATCCATAAGGAAACCCTGGAAGTTTCGCTTCAGAAGGGATCTTCTGACACAGGGGAGTCACAGTACACCTCAGACCAGGGATGCTGCAACTAACAGCATGGAGGTTGAGAGGAGACAATTAAAGGATTTAGGTTATGAACCGTGGGTGGTTTCCACACTCCTGGCTTCCAGGAAGGCTTCCACCAATAAAATTTACAATAGAACTTGGAAAACCTTTGAAGGATGGTGTAAGATTAAGGGGATTAACCCACTCAAAGCGAGGGTGAACACGATACTTCCCTTCCTTCAACAGGGTTTGGAAAAAGGGCTAAGCACTAGCACCCTTAAGAGACAAGTGGCGGCGATTTCAGCAGTTCAGGGTGCGGGAAAGGGAAGATCTTTCTCTAAGCACCTGCACGTTAGAAGATTCCTTAGAGGGGTCTCCCTAATGAACCCACCGCAGTCTCATCGTTTTCCCACATGGGGCCTAAACCTGGTGCTGAGAGCTTTATGCAAGGGGCCCTTTGAACCCATGACTTCCTGTCCCCTGAGAGAACTCACCTTAAAAACTATTTTCCTGGTGGGGATAGCATCCAAACGTAGGGTTTCAGAGCTTAGGGCCCTGTCAGTTCATAAAGACCTCTGCATTTTTCACAAGGACAGGGTAATCCTCAGACCAGATCCAGCCTTCATTCCTAAGGTCAACTCTAGCTTCCATAGGTCAGAAGAGATAGTATTACCTTCCTTCTGCCCGAACCCTAAACATGAAAAGGAAAAATTCTGGCATTGCCTCGATGTACGCAGAGCCCTGAGTTTTTACCTCAACAGAACCAAGGACTGGAGACAGTCTGAGTCCCTGTTTGTCTCTTTCAAGCAGGTGTCCATGGGTAAAGGCGTGTCCACATCTACCATAAGCAGGTGGATTAGGGACTGCATTGGTCAGGCTTACAGAGCCCAAGGTACTGTCCTACCAGAAGGGGTCACGGCACACTCTCTCAGGGGGGCAGCCACCTCAGTGGTTTATTGTGCCTTCCCGTATTTAGAGGTGATCTGTAGGGCCATCCACTCATTCACGAAACATTACCAGGTTGACAAATTGGCCCTAGCGGAGACGGCCTTCAGCAGGAGGATATTACAGCAGGTACTATGAGCACAGGTGTCAGAATCTGCTGATTCAGACAATGTATCTTGCTGCTTACAGCCATGTTTCACTTTGTGTTTGCTGCTTTGCTTTTCATAGTACTGTATGTATGCCCTCATGAACACCTGTCATGTACCCCTCATTCTGGCCAGTATGTATTAGCATGTATGTAGAATGTGTAACCCCAGGTTTATGACCCTGACCGGCCTGGTTTGTGTAACTGTCAAAGCGGGAGGATGTCAGCTTCAAAGCATGGGAACAATGGGCCTCTCACACTCCTACCTCCGCATTCCATTCATCTCGGCTGAGACTCCAAGGGAGGACAAGTCTCATCTCTTATCAATGTGCGAAAGCCTCGAGGCCATGGATTGTTATGTGAACTGGTAACATCTGAAGGGTCTGGTTGGGAAGGGGAAATTTACAACTTGACACCTCACTTTCTTTCCTGTGGGAAGCAAATGGCCAGAGCCCCTTTTTGCCTGCCGTTTTTCCCTTGTAGTGATTGGCTACCTATGGGTAATTCAAACTGCTTAGAAAGGTATAATAGACCCGCTTTTGCCATCTGTGTTATCTCTGACAATAATCCGAGAAGCTGTACCAATGTAGAAATTGGAAATAAAGAACTGTGTTTCATCAACAAAGATCTGATCCTTGACTACTTTGAGCAGAAGTCTCACAACAGGAAGCTGACCCTGCCCACCCAAGGGGACACTGCTTGTTTATGTCCCAGGAGTGATGACTGAAGGACTGCCCCACTCCTGGACCACCGGAGAATGGAAGATTTATACACTTACCGTGAAGCTTCCTTCTCGATGGTCCAGCATGGGGCAGTCCTACCCACCCTGTCAAAGGTTATCTTCCAGTGCTCACAGAACTCCACTGATACTTGGGACAGCCTTCAACCCGAGCAGGAGTTAAAAGGGGGCTGAGAGTTTTCTTACGGGTGTTGGTTACTGTTACTAATTTGGATATTTATTTTATAAAGTGTGTTCATTTTGAACTGTTCCTATGTCTTATGGTCTTCTATGGATACTTGGTCTCTACCATGAGTAGGGGGAGACAGGTGGTTTCTTTTATCCCTATGTACTAGGGGAAGGTTGGCTTTAGAATGACTGGCGATCCAGTGGTGAAGCCCCTCCCCTGCAGGATTAAAGTTTGCCAGCCTTGCATCAGGAAGAGGGAGGAGCTTCCCAGGAGTGAGGACTGTAGGAATGCCCCACTTTGGACCTGGAGTAGGGGGAGACGGGTGGTGTCTTTCATCCCTATGTACTAGGGGAAGGTTGGCTTTAGAATGACTGGCAATCCGGTGGTGAAGCCCCTCCCCTGCAGGATTAAAGTTTGCCAGCCTTGCATCAGGAAGAGGGAGGAGCTTCCCAGGAGTGAGGACTGTAGGACTGCCCCACTACTGAGAAGGAAGCTTTACGGTAAGTGTACAAATCTTCCGTTTTATGGGACAGGTAAACATATTTATAAAAAGTACCCTTCACTCCAGCTCATCTCCAGGAATTGTCCAAGCAAGTTCAATGGCAGAGTAGTCAACTTTTTCCAGCTGAAACCAATGGGACTTAAATGTGTTTAACTTTGATTGGGTTATGTCCCATTTTCATCTTGCATTTGCTTTTTGAGATCAATCGCTTAACTTTCATTGTGGGAGAACACAGATGCTTTCCCCTCAGGTTATATTTCCATTGCTGAGAATGCTCATACTACAAAACAATGGCCGAGTTCAGACTGGCAGTTTGGCCCAATGTAGGCCCACTTTGCAAGAGAGCCCATTCACACAGCCACAGCTGCCTGGTGTTGCTGTGCTGCACTCACCCCATCCTGAAGAGCTTTCATCCCGCTTTAAAAAGGTACCTGGTGAAACCAGTGTCAAGCTGTCTGGGTGCGCGTTCATCCCGCTTTCTGGCAGTGTGGACGCAAATAAGCTGCACATCAAGCGGCACGGGTAATGTGAACCCGCTGATCTGGCTGCTGCACCCATGCACCTATGTGCCCATGCGCCTATGCACAGGTCGGCAAAATGGACCAAAGCTGCATGCCACTGCAGCGGCCCCACCAGGGGCCGTCCCACAGTGTGAATGCTCCATTCCGCCTCCTCCCAGGTATGGTCCCGCATCAGTCTACGCAGTGTGAACGGAAAGCCCTGGGACAACTTGGCCCGGGTGTTTTTGCCCTTCTTCCCTTGCACTTCATTTTGCCAGTCTGTCCTCAGCCAATGTTGATTTCAGTTGGATGATAAGAAGGTGGAGCTCTGAGGTGGTGTAATATGGGAGGCTTAGATTCCAGTTCCGGGTGTTCCTTCACATAAAAAGTTGCATGTAGATAAAAAACTAACTCAGCAGAGAAAAGTTCTACCATCTCTTTTTGTTTGCTGTACTTAAAAAAAAATGCAGTGGATTTTTAACATAAGAAGTTTCCCAAATGTGATCCCCTCTGAGGTTCTCCTTCTGTAGTCCATTTATTCCCACTTCACTCTCCAGCATGAGTGAATGAGACATATTTTTATCTGGATTTGGGCTATTTACTGCAATGCATATTTTGCCTCAGAGACCTTTACAGAATGTTCTTCCCTTTTCTCTCCAAAAGTTTTTTCAGGGTATAACCGTAAGAGGCTACTGTAGAGGTTATGTGTGCCTTGAAGAGAGGGGGAGAGTGTTGAAAGGCATTTTAAAAATATATCCTACAAAGGAGCTTGTCATAGGCTAAATCTCTTTTGAAAGCAATGTGGAATCTGAGGGAGAAAAGAAACGAGCAGGTTCATGCACCCGATAGATATCCGTTCATATAATGAAAGAAAAAGGCCTTATAAAGCACACAAGGCACTGACATTCATTTCAAACCATGTTCAGAGCTATTCTCACATGAAGCTGCTGCACTGAGGTAGAAAGGATAAAGCGGGTGAGAAACTGCATGAAATGCTCTAAGGACAAAGTATAAAATAGGTTATGAGACAGCTTTTATAGGCCTCCCTTTGCTGGGTGAACAGGTATTGCAGGCATTTGCTCATTCATCAGGCCGAACAGTAAGGCAGCAAGTTCAAATGCAAACCTTTCTGGTAATTTCAAATAGATAAAGAGGTAAAATCAGAAGGTGTGCATCTTAAGGGATGACCCAGCTTGATGCAGAAAATCCCAGAGTTCCCCCAATGTCAAAAAAATATTAATAATGAAAAATGCTGAATTTTTTCTGTCTTTTCACTAGATGTAGTGATGGGAGATCTCGGAAGAGATGTCTTGCTGTTTTTTTAGACAGCAGACAGCAGCCACAAGAGGTTCTCAGTTTGGATTGTGACCAGTGCATGGAGTGTTCCCTGAATCACTTTTGCAACTTTGGCACACACACACACACACACGCACACCCCCCCCCCCCAGTACAAATAGTAGTTCCAGAGGGCAATCTGAAATCAGAGGAAAGGTGGAGGAAAAACCTCTTTCATCTGTACCACAGCTGTGCTCCAAATCAGTGTCCAACCCCACGAGGCTATTATTTGTAGACTGAAACACAGGACGAATGCACAGGTATCACCAGGGGTCATTTCGTAGAAAAAGAGGTGCAGGAGCTCATTAGCATAACTCATTTGCATAACTCATTTGCATATACCACACCCCCTAACATGCCGGAAGTGTATCAGAAGGCAACACCCACCCCTCAGGCTCCACTCCACAGGTGAGTGAAACTGACCTGCTCTTCCTCCATTCCCTTCCCCATCCAATACTTTGTGCAATAAAAATAAGCGTCAAGAACACACCCTCATTCTCTTCCTGCTCCCTTGAAACCACCAGGTTTCAAGTAGACTTGAGATACCCAGGACATGTGCACCACCCATCCCTTCCCCTTCCCCTCCCCACAACAAGACACCCTGTGAGGTAGGTGGGGCTGAGAGAGGTCTTTTGAGAACTGCTCATGAGAGAACAGCTCTGAGAGAACTTTTGACTGGCCTAAGGTCACACCAGCAGCTGCCTGTGGAGGAGTGGGGAATCAAACCCGGTTCTCCCAGATTAGAGTCCAACTCCTGACCACTACACCAAACTGATGGGGTGGAAGCTGCTGAAGGGTTGGTGAAATTTCTCCAGTACTTATGTGCCATGTGCCCAGATAAAACATGGTACACTTAGAAAATTTATATGCCACCTTGAGCAAGTCTCTGGAAAAGCAGCACACAGTCGTAAAAGGAACAATGATAAAATTATCAATATTAAAACAAAACATTAAAAACAATAAAGACCCTAGCAGGGCTTTTCCCGGGGTGCTGCGCCTCTGCACTGCTCGGGGAAGACGAGGAGGGGGCGGGGCTTGGTCATGTGCCCACCCCCTGGGCTCCTCACTCCCGGAGCTGCGCTCCTGTGCGCTCCCGCTCCAACGGACCCCTGAGTATCACATCATTGAACTTTCTTTGTCTCATGTCAGAGACGGTCCTGTACATATGGCATTTAAGCAAGAAGTCAGATTGGTTCCCTCTGCTGGTTTGTCCCTCTACCCCAGCCTTGTAGTTCCTGCCCTGTCAGGCCAGGCACTATTTCACCACACTGAACACCTAGTGAAACAGACACATCAGTGTTAGCACCAGTATGAACATGGGCCCCAATCCAGATATGCAAAAGTCCCATTGAAATCAATAGAACAAGTTAGTCATTAATATCAATTTAATTTAAGCCCACCTAACTTGCTCTAGATCAGGGCTAAACTTTCCTTCCCTTTCCTGAAATGGTATCTCAAGAAAAAAGACCAGTTATGACGGCCTTCTGTTGCTGTTGCCTTCAGCATTAGCTTTGTCTTGTTGTGCATAGTGGAAGCTACTTCCTGTTCTGTGGCTTTAAAAAAACAATCATCCCGCCATTCTGCATGTGTGGTTACATCATGTCCGAAGTGTTATGCAAACAAATAACCTGGATGCCAAAATGGAAAGAATTAATAGAACAAGAAGTCAAAGACATTAGTAATTTATTTAAAAGTCTTCATAGGTCATGTGCATTTATATAGAGAAAAGTTTAATAAAATGAGTAAGGCTTCAGACACCTGAGGGCAGGGCTATTTTTGGGCAGGAACGCACAGGAATGGAGTTCCGGCTGGCTCCTGAGATGGCCACACCCAGCAGGAACTCATTAGCATAACAGGCCACACCCAACAGCAGACACTCATTAGGATTGGCTACATTAGAGGTATGTGGCCTATCATGCAAATTAATTCCTGCTACAAAAAAGCCCTGGGTTTTGACAACAGACAAGGTAAACAGAATAAGAAGCAAAAGGTGGGTGTGGCTGGATAACCACTCTTCTGGTAACATGGGGGTGTGGCCTAATACGCTACTAAGATGTACTGTCAGTGGTGTGGCCTAATATGCTAATGAGTTTCTGCTGTTGGGTGTGGCCTATTATGATAATGAGTTCCTGCTGGGCTTTTTCTACAAAAAAAGCCCTGCCTGAGGGCAATAGCAAAACTTCTGATGACTTTATGGAATTAATATTCAGTGCAATCTAGTGACATGTGGTTGGGACCTCGCCTTCCTGATGAACTGAAATCCTATCATAGCTAGTAGCGTCACCACTTTCAGTGAGAGAATCCAATGGCTTCAGAATCTATCGAATCTATCAGTTGCCTCCTCCCCCCATGTTAATGTTAATGGGGGTCAAATTTTTACTGTGGCACCGTGTAGGCTTATGTTTCTATGATAGTATATTTGATCTAATTTTTTGTTTTGTTTTAAACTGTTGTACACAGCTCTGAGCCCGCTTTGTGGGGAGGGCGGTATAGACATCCAGTGAAATAAATAAATAAATACTTGGTGCCTGTATAACATTTTCAAGCTTTGTAAGCATTTCACATGCACTGTCATTTTGTAATGTTTTCAACAAATCTGTAAGGAAGGTATAATTATCCCCACTTTACAAAGGAGTGTGCGTGGGGGGGGGGTACTGAAGCTGAGAAAGAAGTTTCTTTAAGATTAGCTAGTGCGTTCATAGCAAAGATGTGATTCTCTTTTTTTTTTTGTAAGAAAGTTTTTATTTTTCAAAACATTAAAATTAATACATTTGTTTTATACAAATCCTTGTTTCCATATTATATAACATTTTGTTCTATTTGTATAGTCTTGCTTTTATCTTGTATTGGTGGTTTCCCACCACATCTGAAGCATAACACATTTTCCACTTTATCCAAAATAGTAATATTTATCTCTATGTTTACATTTCTGGTAACGGTTATATATCTTTAAAATACTTATATACCAATTCTTATTTTCTATATTCTTATATAATTCTAAAAAACAAGTTCATTATCTAATTATCCTTAGTACATTCATATACTCAATTTCTATTCCTTTATGCTATTATAACCATGTATACATGTAGTTTTTCATGTCCCAATATTTTTCAACATATTCTTTCAAATACTCCCAATCTTCTAAAAAAGTCTCTGAGTACAGATTATTCAACTTTCTAGTCCATTTATCCATTTCAGCCATATATAACAATTTTTTCAACCATTCCCACACATCTGGTATTTTTTCATTTTTCCAATTTTGTGCATACACCATTCTTGCTGTTGTAATCATATACCATATTATTGTCCTTTTCTTTACATTTATCTCTTCTAGTTTAAGTCCAAGCAGTAACATTTCAGGCAACTTCTTAAATGTACATTTCAATTTTTTTTCCATTTCTGCATGTATTATAGACCAATAAGTCTTCACTTTATCACAAGTCCACCACATATAATAGAAAGAACCTTCTTTCTTTTTACATTTCCAACATTTGTTAGACATATTTTGATTAATATTTGCAATTTTTTTTGGTGTCATATACCATCTGTACATCATTTTAAAACAGTTCTCTTTTAGATTATAACATGTAGAAATACTCATTGCATTTTTCCATAAAAATTCCCAAGATTCCATTTCAATGTCTTTGTTTAGGTTTATCGCCCATTTTATCATTTGTTCCTTTACCATTTCATCAGCATTAAACCATTTTAACAATACTTTATACATTTTAGAAATCATTTTTTTCCCATTTTCCTCCCAAATTTGTTCTATTTCATTGCTTTTTTCTCTAAAACCAGATTTTTTATCACTTCTGTACATATCATATATTTGTCTGTACCTTAACCAGCCATAATCAAAGTCCATCTGCTGCTGCTCCTTCAATTTAAAGTCTTTACCATGTCTTGTTAACAGGTCTCTATATTTCAACCAGTCTTGTCCTTTGTAGTGAGATGATGGATTTAAAACTTCTGCAGGTACAATCCACATAGGTATTTCTTCTGGAAAAAAGTTTTTATATCTTGTCCACGTATCGATTAATGTTCTTCTCAAATAATGATGCTTAAACATATTGTCCATTTTTGTTTTACCATAATACAGATGTGCGTGCCACCCAAACCTACAGTCATGACCTTCCAAGGACAATAACTTTCTGTCTTGTAACATAGTCCATGTCCCTATCCAAGTCAAACATATTGCATCATGATATAGCCTTAAGTTTGGTAACTGAAACCCACCTCTCTCTTTAGCATCACACATTATTTTGATCTTAATTCTTGGTTTTTTCCCTCCCCACACAAACTTAGTCAATTCCTTCTGCCAGCATTTGAATGTTTTTACATCTCTCACAATTGGAATAGTTTGAAACAGAAACATTATTCTTGGTAACACATTCATTTTAACCACTGCAATTCTACCCAGCAGTGACAAATTTAATACATTCCACCTTTTAATATCTTGCATAACTTGCTGCCATAATTTCTCATTGTTAGGTTTACACCTAGATATTTTGTCTTTTTCACCACTTCACATTCTATAAGATTTTGTAATTCAATTTGCTTATTATTTGGCATATTTTTACACATCACTTTCGATTTGTTCTTATTTACATAAAACCCAGCCAAATCACCAAACTCTCTTACTTTCTGCAACAAATATGGTAGTGTAGTCATAGGGTCTTCAGCTATAAACATCACGTCGTCTGCAAAGGCTCTATATTTAAAAGAGAAACCTTTTATTGTTAAGCCTTTAATTTCTTTATCTTCTTTCAAATTTAGTAACAAGACTTCCAAAATCCAAATAAATAGCAACGGCGAGAGTGGGCATCCTTGTCGTGTTCCTTTTTCCACTTTAAAGTAATCCGTTTTTTCAGTATTAATTATTAAAGAGGATTTCTGTTCTCTATATATTGACTTAATAAGATTAAGCATATAGTCTCCAATTTCAAGATGTTCCAACACTTCAAACATAAAATCCCAATTTAAATTGTCAAACGCTTTTTCCGCGTCTAAAAAAAGAAAGCCCACTTCCTTCTCCGGATGTTTATCATAGTACTCTACAGCATCCACTACTACTCTTATATTGTCTCTTATTTGGCGATTAGGTAAAAATCCTGCTTGTTCTGTCTGTATAGTCTCTTTAAGATGTTCCTTAAGCCTATCAGCTATAATCTTGGCAAAAATCTTATAGTCATTGTTTAACAAAGAAATTGGTCTATAATTTTTAACATTGGTTAAATCTTGACCTTCTTTCGGAATGAGTGAAATGGTTGCTTCTTTCCAAGTCTCCGGGACCTCACCTGTCACTCCTATGTCATTCATTAATAGCAATAACACTGGTGAGATCGAATCCTGTAGTGATTTATAAAACTTAGCTGTAAATCCATCTGATCCAGGTGCTTTCACTAATTTTGAATCATTTATTGCATTTTTAATCTCTTGTAGTGACATTGGGCAGTTAAGTAGTTCTTTGATTTTCTCCGTTGGTTTTGGTAATTTTAATGACTGTAGGTATTCTTTAATCCTTCTTCTGTCTTTATTTTCCTTCTTAAAAAGCTTTGCATAATATTTAAAAAATTCTCTTTTTATTCCCTTATTGTCTATTATCTCAATATTGTCCCGTATCACTTTAGTAATAAATTTATTTTCACGTTTTTTCTTTAATTGCCATGCTAAGTACTTTCCAGGTTTATTTGCACCTTCAAATGCTTTTTGTTGCAATTTTTTCAGGTTCCAGTAAGTCTCTTGATTCAAAATAGCTTTTGCTTGGTCTTGTAACATCTAAATTTCCTTTTGCAGTTTCTTTTTTCCTGGTTTGTTCTCCAGTTCCATTTCTTTTATTTTAATGGCTTGTACAATGTTTTCATATTGTTCTCTTTTCTTTTTATTGTCTTTAGCGTTCAGTGATATCAATAATCCTCTCATAACTGCTTTGTACGCATCCCACACAGTTTGAATTTTTACTTCTTTTTGTATGTTCGCTTGAAAATATAAATCTGTCTCTTCATGTAATTTTTTAACTATTTCTTGGTTGTCTAATAAGTCCTCATTTATTCTCCATCTCCCTTGCCTTTTTATTTGCCCAGAAGTCCATAGACAAGGATTGTGGTCTGAGATTATTCTAGGTAGAATTTCAACTTTTTTTGTCTTAAATGTTAGATTAATAGACATCCAAATCGTATCAATTCTTGAATGTGAATCATGTCTGTTAGAGTAAAAAGTATAGTCTTTCCCTTGTGGGTTAACCTTCCTCCAAATATTCTCCAGCTTTTCCTGTTTTATCAGTTCAAAAAAATTTTTTGGAAGTTTCCCTAGTGTGTCGTCTTTTCTCTTTGAGCACCTATCTATTTTATTATTCACAGTCCCATTAAAGTCTCCCAACATTATGATTTGTTCATAGTTTACACTGTCCAGTTCCATTTGTAGTTCTTTAAAAAAGATTTCTTTAGCTCCGTTGGGGGCGTAAATATTTACAATCAAAGTCTTCTGTCCGTGTAACAGAATTTCAATAGCTAAGTATCTTCCTTCTTTATCTTTAAATATTAGTTTAGGTTCCAAGTCTTTTTTTGGCATATGTTACCACTCCATTCTTTTTATTACTTGCCAATGAAAAAAATTCTTCTCCCAACTTTTTTCTTATTAAATATTTGTAGTCTTGTTTCTTAAGATGGGCCTCTTGTATACAAACTATACTACATTTTTGTTTCTCCAGCCAGTGTCCTACCATTCTACGTTTTTGGGGTGAATTAAGTCCATTTACATTCCATGAGAGTACTTTGTAATCCATCTTGTTGTAGTCTTAAATATCACCAAATTCTTCCTTGTTCTCACCAACAAAGGCGTACATTTCTGCTGAATTTTTAATCACCATTCTGTTGTTACCATAATAAAAACTCAGTCCTTGTGTTATTTCCCAACGAAATCTTATTTTTTTCTCTTTCAGTTTGTCTGTCAGATGCTTGAATTTTTTCCTGTCTTGCAAAATTGCTCTGGGCAATTCTTTCATTATGATAACTTTTTTTCCACCTATTTCAAAAGAGTCTGTAAAACATTTCTTGTGGATTTGTTCTTTTGTTCTCTTCATTGTAAATTGAACTACCACATATTGGTATATTTTTGTCTCTCGCGTATGTAGAATTGACTCTGTAAACAAGATCCATATGTTCTTTAACAACTTCCTCTTCCTCTTGTAAAAAATCTGCTAATGCTTCTTGCATTCTTGTAAAAATGTCTTCACCTAATTTTTCCTCTATACCTCTAAATCTCAGATGGTTTTGCATGTCTCTATAGTGCATCATCTTTTCCATTCTGTCATTTTCCTTCATTGTTTTTTGAGTATTTTCTTCCAGTTCTTTTACTTTAATTTCTATGTCTTGTGTTCTAGTGGTTAACTTTTGTAATTCAGCTTTTAAATCTATAAAATTTTTGTCTGCTTGTGCAGCTATACCATTCATTTTAACATTTACCTCTCCTATAGCGTCTAACATTTTTTTTCCATTGCTTCCATAACAGCTAGTAATTCTTTTTCTTTTTTTGCTGCCATTGTAGGAGAGGACCATGTAGCTGCTCTCGATCTTAGCCCGCGATCCGTCTTGTCTCTTTAAAAAAGACTGATTTTATTTTATTTTCCAAATCAAACACCATTTAGTGTAATCACACAAGCTAGTCTTGCCAAGTCAAATTTCGTTGGTTTCAGCCTTCTAAGTTATATAGTTTATGAGATATTACTGTTTAAAAATTTTATAAATCCAAAATGGCGGGCGCAACTTCTCTATGGTTTGTGTCAAAGGTTATAGTCTTTTTACCTTGCTTCTGGCTTGCCGTAGTTTCCTTTTGTCCCTTCCTCTTGCTTACTTGTCTGCTCTCCGCACGTCACTTCCTGTTGTAGTCCTTTTGGTCCGGCAGTTTTTACAGTCCCCTTTGCTCTCTTCCGGTTCTTCTCCGCTTCCCTTCTTGTCTGCTCCTCAAGCCGTCACTTCCTGTCTCAGTCCTCACAGCTTGGTCTCGCGATGCTTGGTTCCCTCCTCCCCTCTTTGTCTCGCGATGCTTGGCTCCCCCTCCCGACTCTTCTTAACCGCAGGAATGTTAAACAACTTGTTTTTTTGGCTTTTTAAGTTCAAATTCAGCTTTTTAACGTTTCAAACTGCACTCATCCAATCTGCAACAGTCTATTGCTTCACCAGATCTGCTTTTTGTCTTTCAAAACACGGTAATGGTAAGGCAAAAAGTTTTTTTCTGTTACCTTATGTTGTTACTTCTCTTCAGATGTGGCCCCAACGTTTAAACTTTGTCTTCTTTGTTAAGGAATCAGGGGAATTGGAGATTTTATGCTGATTAATCAGCCCAGCTTGGCTCCTTAGAGATACTTGCAAAAATCTTCTTCGGCTGCAGTGCTCAAGGTGTTGTAAAAGTCTCCTCCGAGGCTTTTCCTTCACCGAGCTTGCTCAAACCTGGATTATATTGCTTGCTGGTCCTCACACTACCTGTGTGAGGTTGCATCAGGTGGATTTATCCACCCAAGCTGTCAAGAAGAGCCGCTGTCCGCCCTGCACATTTGCAAAGCGTGTCAGACCTCCATTCCTCCGACCGGAAACCCACCCCCGCAAAGATGTGATTCTCAGTTCACAGGTTTTAGCCCCTAAATTGTACCAGCTGTACACTAGCAGTACACAATAGCTGTACACTAATAATAGCCATTTCTCAGAACAGATCCAAATAAGTATGCAGATTAAAATCAGGGTAGAATAGGATACTATTTATTTTTTTAAAAATCACTGATTAGTATATAAGAGCTGAATTTGCTCTAGATCAGGGCTGTGGGGAATTAATTGTCTAGGAGATTTTTTTTAAAATGCTGTTGAGAAATTTGACATTTTGGGGGGGAATTGGACTGTGAAAAAAATTAATAATACTGAAAGGTAAGAAACAAAGTGTGACGAACACAATAAGACACACAGCAGATACATAGAACTATCATAGGAAATACTGAAGGGAAGTTTTGTAGTATTACAGAAAGATACAGCATTTCTCACTATCAACAGAAAACCCTGGTTCAGTTTCCTTTCAAATGTATCTTAAATTCAGACACAAAGCAATTATTTATTTGACAGATCTCTTTGAGATACATGAATAACATGTTTTGTTTATTTTTGCACATACAGTGAATTATGTTAGTTATAAGATTAGAAAGATTTTAAAAAGCTTAAAGGAGAGCAGGAAAAAACCTGCACCAAAACATTTGCTCACGTCTGTGTTGTGAATGAGTACAGCTTTGGGATGGGTACCACTTTCTGAGACATTAGCGAAGCCATGTTGGACCAGGCCAATGACCCATCCAGTCTAACACTCTGTGTCATACAGTGGCCAAAACCCAGGTGCCATCAGGAGGTCCACCAGCAGGGCCAGAACTCCAGAAGCCCTCCCACTGTTGCCCCCAAAGCCCCAAGAAAACAGAGCATCACTGCCCCAGAGATAGTGTTCCATTTATATATTGTGGCTAATAGCCATTGATGGACCTCTGCTCCATTGAGCTATCATTTTGAGGCAGTGCAGCATAACTTTTACATGTTATTTATAATTTTGTATTATTTTATATTAAATAGTATTTATATATGATATTACTATGCAATTATATATTATTATATTTAGTGTTGTTTAAATTGACATATCCTTTTGATGGCATATATATTGGTAAACCACCTTGAGCGCCCTTGGAAAGGTGGGTCAAAAACTGGTTGCATGTAAATGACTTAGCTTGTTGCCTCACCTTATTTAAGCTGTGATAGGCTTTCAGTTCTAAGCAGTGTTTATGCTATGCTGCTGTGATACTTTTACAGTGGCATGCTAAGCACAGATGCACCCTTCTATGCCCACTGAATTTAATGGTGTAGAAGCATGTAAATCATCTTAGGATAGCACTGTTAGTCTACCAAGGTCAGTTGGGGGGGGCAGTGCTGAATAATTTGAAACTCATTACATACCAGAATTATGGGCACAGTTCAGTGCTTAATTCTCTCCAGCTGAAATCAATGGGACTTGAAACTGCTTACTATGGCTGAATTAGGCTCTATGAGTTTATTTATAACTTCAGAGTTTCTGACCGAGGGCCATTCTTTAACAAGTATTAGCCTAAAATGAATAGCAGGTAGTCTCAATTCTATAAATGTCTGATTCAGATGAATGGTATCTTTGACTAACCATTAAATTCAAATAGCAGCACATACTAATGCATACAGTAAAATTAAAGTTGCACCGTGTGTGAGTTATTCCTTCAACCTAGTGACTAATCCAGGGAACAGAATGGAATGACACACAAGCATTTGGCAGATCTTAATCAAGCTGTCTAGGCTGTGTTTTTTTAAATGCATATACTAGTCTTATTGTTTTGATGTTATTTTTTGTCTCCTGTAGACCTTCCTCCTTAATATTTTCATTATGTTCTAAGTAACAAATCAACGTAACACAGTCCTGTTTTTGTAATAAAGTGGATTTTTTTGAAATATCTGAACTGTCAGTGGTGATGTGTAGGACTCCAGGTGCTCCTGCTCATGGTTTTGTCGAAGGAGATGACTTTAAATATGGAGCCCAGGTTTACTTCAAGTGCAACGCAGGCTACACCTTAAAAGGCAGCCATGTTGCCTACTGTCAGCTAGATGGGAGCTGGTCAACACAACATCCTGGATGTGGTAAGGCTGCTTTATGTTTTTATTGTGCATCAACCACTGTATATTCCTTTACTGAATTTAGTGGGACTAGTTTTAAGTATTGAGGCGGAGGCGATGAATCCAGTAAGCAGACTTTTATTCATAACATTGTTCAGCTCTAAAGACAACTCTAAGAGAGCAGCACTCTAATTTATACTGTTCCAACAAATAACTTTTAACAATGTAACTAAATACAAGCGATGTTATTGGACCCAAGCAGGGCTCAGCGATTGGGTACTTAGATTGGCTTAAGGACCAATGGGAGTTCTTTATTAGCCAGCCAATGAGAATTGGAGCATTAGGATACCAGAGCCCTTTCACAGGTAAACCATAACTGTAATGCAGCATAATCAAGAACACAAACACAACAACTAATAAAAAGCAAGGCCAGTATTTTGTTTTGAGGCTGACAAATTTAGCAGCTTGACAGTGATTTCACTGGTCTCTATACAATACGCAGAGGAGAAAGAAACAACCCCTGCAGCAACTTGCTGGTTCTCCCTGGCAAGGTTGCCAGCTTGGGAAGGGGAGAATTTCCACTTGCCATAAGCCTAGGGTAACATGTGATCTGCCATGGGGATTGCAAGGTATTATCTCCGGCGAGGCATCTGTGCTGGCTGTTGAAACCAGAGGCCAGAGCAGGTGCAGAAAGTCTTCTGAATCTGTGCTGCTTCTTAAAGAGGCTAATACATGAACCTATACTTAATGTCCTGCTTGCCATTTTAACTTTCTTATATGCATTTTTTGTACATTTTGGAGGAAAGTAATTGTGCAATGGCTGAAGGTTAACACATTTTGTAATGTGTAATGTGTAGTCTGAGCCACACATCTGCTGCACCAGTTTCAGTATTAAAATCTAAGCCTTAAAATCCCTTTAAGATTTCATGATGTAAAATGCACCTATTTACAATTTGAACGCTTGCAATATTTGGAGTCGTAAATGCCCTGCTTCTCCATGCTTAATAGCCTATCCCATTATCTTTCTCCCTCAGTAGCTCCTGTCTTTTCAGAATTCCAGACACTGTCCAATTGCATTTAGATCACTCATCTCCAATACCAAACCATTAGAGGTTATAGCTGTGAGTGATAGGTGGCCTCACTTCTACTACATGATTCCTAAGTGTCTATCTGGCCTTATTGGTTGGTTGTTCTTTGTTTTGGCCTAAGTATGCCTGACATAAAAATCAAAATTGTCGGTCTGTCTGAACTATGTGATATATCCTAGGTTCTCCTTTGGGGAATGGATCAAATACTTGAACTTGATCTTTCCCCTCCCCAAATCTCCTTCTCCATCCTCCATAGGTATTTGTGCAGGGAAGGCCAGTATAAAGGGCACCTAATGTCTGACTAGTTCCTTTGTTACTGGATTTGAGTGGAAGCTGGGTTTAATGCAAACAACCTGGAGAAACAGGGGAAGGGTTATGAAATGTATCACACAAACAGATAATTTGTATGTATTGAAGTGATTTTCCATTTTCCTTTCCAGCCACCATTTCCTTTTCTTTGCTCCTGAAGAAAACATAAAAACCTGAATTTTAGGTGCATCAGACTTTCAAAATATTATATATTTTTATTATGGATTTGACAATTTTAGCTTTTGTTCATAGACTGAGCATTGTTGGCTACCATGGTGATTGATCAGTCCTTCAGTTATCACAAACTCTCCAATGTATGAGCATTCAAATTAGTAGCATCATTAGTAAGAACATAAGAGAAGCCAAGGTTGAATCAGGCCAGTGGCCCATCCAGGCCAACACTCTGCCACACAGTGGCCAAAAACACCAGGTACCCTCAGGAGGTCTAGCAGTGGGGCCAGGACACTAGAAGCCCTCCCACTGTTGCCCCACCCAAGCACCAAGAATACAGAGCATCACTTGCCCCAGATTGAGAGTTCCTATCTATACCTTGTGGCTAATAGTCACTGATGGACCTCTGCTCCATATGTTTATCTAATTCCCTCTTGAAGCCGTCCGTGCTTGTAGCCGCCACCACCTCCTGTGACAGTGAATTCCACGTGTTTAATCACTCTTTGGGTGAAGAAGTACTTCCTTTTATCTGTTCCAACCCGACTGCTCAGCAGTTTCATCAAGTGCCCACAAGTTCTTGTATTGTGACAAAGGGAGAAAAGGACTTCTTTCTCTACCTGCTCTATCCCATGCATAATCTTATAAACCTCGATCATGTCACCCCTCCGCCATCGTTTCTCCAAGCTAAAGAGCCCCAAGCGCTAGTAAGCAGATCAAGTGATTGTAATCACAAACTATTAGAATGCATGGCCAAATCTTACCACTTCCATGGTGTAACTATGGGATATAATGGTCCAACAGAGCATTACTTCACCAAATTACTTTCTTGCATTGGTCAACATGTATATATATATATGATTTGTCCCTACAGCGATATGTGCCAATTTTAAAGTTGGTATATTTGCTTCTGTAATGTCTGTAAAAGAATCTTGACAAAGGTAGCAATATGCATGTCTGTATCTCAGTGTATGCACAAACTACCAGATGATCTGGTGCTCAGAAGTTATGCTTTCTGCTTGACAAAAAATAATAACAACATTTCCCCCCACTGTTAGTTATAGAAGACAGAAACTGCTCCTATCCTGGCGCTCCACTCAATGGGTATACAAAAGTGGTGGAAGATGGTTCTCTGATGAACAGCCGGTATGCAAAAATTGGAACAATCATTGCATTCTTTTGTAATAATTCCTATATTCTCAGTGGTAATGAGCAAAGGACCTGTCAAGAGATTGGAGAATGGTCAGGGAAACAACCGATCTGCATAAAAGGTAGTTAACAGTCTCTTTCCTTCAACTCCTAAAAACCAATACCTTTTTTAAAATACTGGTTTAATTTTATAGCTGATTTTATGGATGTTCAAGCTGTTTCCTAACACACCTCAACAAAAGCATTAACTGGCACCTGATAGAGAAGCAGGCAGTTTGCCAAACATCCTCATCTATTGGATTCAGTCAAGAAAATTAGTAGGGACTCCAGAAGAGTTCTAGTTTTTGTTGATGGTATTCTAACAATCTTTGAGGCTTCTGAGCTTGCACTGTCAGACCAGACCTTTGTTTTGAAGCAAAGTTCTTTTATTTCCAATAATGGGTCAGGTTCTCGATGTTTGTTAGAGATACATGACAGTAAGCAACAGTGGTTAATATACCTTCAGTCATAGCCGAATAAAGGTAAAGGACCAATCAGATTCAACACAGCTAAGCGGGAAAAAGGGTGACCATTAGGTTCTCACAGGGAAGGTGAGAAAGTAATAAAAATTCCCTTCCTGCCCTGGGTGACCCACATGTGTGAATGATAGGCTAAACATTTGGCTAGAAACAATTAAACAATTCCCAAGGTTGTGACACTTGATAACATTCTCCGAGCCTCAAAGGCTAGGGGGGAGTGGATGGATGTGATATTTGACGTTGTTTATTTGACGTTCAGGAATGTGACACGCCATCCTCCCGACCAGAGAAAGGCAACATTGAGCAGAACCGATAATACACATCAAGGCAAGCAGTAAATCACCCATGGTTACAAAGGAGGTATAGAAAGACAGAGATACTATAGAAAAGGACAGGCATACTATTGTCAGATTCTGACACTTGTATATTTTCTCCAAGACCACTGTGTCAGGCACTAAAATGGAGAAATTTCAGCTCCTTGGCCGTTCATCACCTGGCAGGACAATAAAGGTTTCTCAATCAGGTTTGGCCTTTGCAAAATGTTCCCTTAAGCCCTAGTCTTGGGGACTCATATTTCCTGATTTCCATTTTGCTAGCAGCATCACTATACTTCCTACTAGATGTGCTAGAGAGCCAGTTTGGTGTAGTGGTTAAGAATGGCAAACTCTAATCTGGAGAACCAGGTTTGATTCCCCACTCCTCCACATAGATCCAGCTGGGTGACCTTGGGTCAGTCACAGTTCTCTCAGACCAGTTCTCTCAGAGCCCTCTCAGCCCCACCTACCTCAGAGGGTGTCTGTTGTGGGGAGAAGAAGAGAAAGAGATTGTAAGCCACTCTGATACTCCAAGTGAAGTGCGGAGTATAAATCCAACACCACCACCTCCTCCTGTTGAGCAACTGGAAAATGATTTTTCTACAGAACTGCCAGATGTTATTTTATAGAAGTAAAATATGGTTTGAAAGTGAGCTATTTTTCTAAAATCTGGTTTTAAGATCAATTTTAAATATTCCCTTTATACCTTCATATAACTTCCTGACATAATTACTACCCAGTTAATAAGAGAGATCTATATACTCACTGAAACATTTATATAGATCTTAAATTTTACAGCCATATAATGGCTCTCATTCAAAATTAATTTACCCTTTTGTCTTTCACCAATTATTGTAAAATGCTCCCTCCTGTTTCTGAACTTAATTCGATTTCATGAGACAAAATTGGACATTGGCAAGGGTGGGAGTGGGCCTTTGGAACTGGCAGGGAACCATTTTTTTGTATAGGACTCCCAGACTCAAGAACAAATGAACTGTAGTCATTTATTTCAGGCCAACAATCCAACAGCTTTGTTAAGAGATAAAACACTGATAGAGAAACTGTCAGGAATAAAGGGGAAAAGATCTAATGATGGCAGCTAAACCATGAGGGGGTCTAAATTTAACCCTTTAGCATTCATGTTAATACATGTTTCTCTTTCCAAGTCTCTCTCTCACACACCAGATTTCCCCCTCTCCCTTTGAATATGTATATTCATTGAAAGTATACATTTGAAAATCTCCTAAAAATTGCCTGTGAATAAAAATGTACTTTATTTGTGGATCTTCCATTTCCCACCAAAGCAATTTCAACCCATTTTGTGCTCATTTAAATCAGATTCCCTTTACAGTAGCACCCATGAGCTAGCATCTTGCTATGTTCTGCATACTCTACTCAAATATCTATGATTTCATCAATTTCCCCAAAAAATGTTTAGATTTAATAAAGGTTACATTTGGTAGCACCCAAGGTAGATAGTGCCAAAGCAGACTGCTGATAATTATTATGTAGTGAAGCAGTAACTCTTGAGGTTGTAAGCAGAGAAACAAGATCCCAGGCATGGTTAAACCCAGGCATTTCTACGATGCCTGAGCAATCAGGTGCTGGATCTCTCCTAAGCAATTATATGATCCAATTTAACAGATGTCAGATATTTGGCTTAAAGTGCTTGGGTTCATGGCCCTTTGCCTGTCATAAAAATCTGGGCTGACAGACTAAGGCTGCTTTTACATCTGACTTTCCCGCTGGAATCATTCTAGTTCCCAAAAAACCTGCCCACACCTCTGTGCGGTGTGAAACCGTGCTGCTACTGAAATGTCCATATCTACTAATTGCCCTCCTGTGGTCAAGCTAGCATTATACCGCTTTATTCTGCTTTAAACAATTGTGGTTTCTTAGTGCACTTAGACCCCCTGGAGTGAAATTTCACACCACTGTGAAATCAGCACAGGAAAAGACAGCAGTCAAACTACTTTAGAGGGGAGGTGTAAAATCAGCCTAAGGAAAAATGTTGTGGCATTTAACACTTCTATAGGAAATGAGGACTGTATATTAGAATGTGAAGCTTGAGTCCTCAGTCCAGTTACAGACGAATTTCAGTGAGACTTAATGCATATATAGCTGTGTGCAAAAACGTAGCCTGAGAAGGCATGGGATTCCAAAGAGTAAATGCTGGATCGGAAGCAAAGCTATACTGGATTGTAATCTAATTCTCCCCTTCAGTACATAGTTGCTGTATCATCTTAAACCATTATTGTTAGTGTCTGGGATGGGTGGACAGGGATCTGAAGCATGACATTCAAAACTCTGAACATGGAAACGGTTTGTGCATCATTGTTGTTTTTTTTCTAGCTTGCAGAGAGCCAAAGATCTCAGACCTGGTGAGGCAGAAAGTACTCCCAATGCAGGTTCAGTCAAGGTGAGATTGCCATGCCTTAACTACAGTGTTAAAATAAATGTTGTCTGTTTGTTGGTGTGTATGTGTTAGTGCAGTTGGAAAGTCATCCCATGAAGTGTTTTGTATGCACTACACCAGGGGTCAGTTGGGGCCGGAGCGAGGTGGAGCGAAGCTCCGCCAGCTCAGGACTGGCCAGTAGGGCAGCCACGGGCTGAATCAGATTCTCTAATCTGATTCAGCTCGCCGCCGAATTGCTGCCGAAATTCGGCAGCAACTTTAAAAGCCACTGGAGGGGAAGGGGTTTGAGGGAGAGGCTCCAAACTTGCAGGGTAGCTGCTGGGGCCTCTCCTTGAAATACCCACCAAGTTTCAAGAAGATTGGACCAGGCAGTCCAATTCTACAGGCCCCCAAACAGGTTGCCCCCATTCCCTCCATTGTTCTCTATGGTAGGAAAAAAGTTAACTTAGTGGGTATTTCGAGGAGAGGCCCCAGCAGCTACCCTGCAAGTTTGGAGCCTCTCCCTTAAACCTCCTTTCCTCCAGCCCCTCATATACGCTAGGAGTTTTTGCCATTGATTTCAATGGCCCATAGGATATAATGGGGCTGAAACTGACATTCCCTTTCTGACACACTTCTGGTGATGTCAGGAAATGTGGCATATGCTAATGAGTTATGCTAATGAGTTATGCTAATGAGCTCCTGCACCTCTTTTCCTACAAAATGACCCCTGCACTACACTCTTGTTACCAAAATGTCAGCTGATTGTTGGGGTAGTGACTCATTAAACACAAGCATCCAAGATTATAGCCAAGGGACCACATATGGTTCGAGATCATCATATCAGCACAGAGATGCTGAGAGCCACTACAGCCATCCAAAGATTCCATCTTGGCCTCCCCCCTCACATTTAGAACATACCAAACATATTTAATTAGTACCCATATGCCGCTACTACCACTGGTGGAACCTTGCCCCCCAGGTTCCTCACTCCCCTGGAATTTTGTATTCTTAGGGCCAAATTAGACAACACAGTGTCCCTGGGGACACCACCACCCCATGTGTTTGGGCTCTAGAAAATGGCACATAGGAGAAACAGGAGCACCTTCTTCCCCCATTCCATGGTCCTGAGTAGAAACAGGCCTTGGCAGTGTTAGTAAAGTGAAGGGACTGTAGCAGCAAAATGGCAGCAAGCATCCCTGTGGTGCCCCTGTGTACACCATGTCATCTAGCTTGGCTTTTAATCTCACTCCCTTTTGATGGGTGATTTGGCAACTCTGCATAAACACATCTTATGGTAGTGGACATTGCAACAAATAATGAACCAGGCAAGAAGTCCCAGGAAAATCCCAGCCTATGATAGAATCATTAGAGTCTGGATGTGTGAAACCTAATGTATGAAAAGCTGAGAAGGGAGATGGAGCTGAGATGGAGCTGAGATGGAGTTCTCATGCAGTCCTTATTACTAATACGGTTAATGGGTCCCTCCTCCATGAACCTGTTTTATCCCTTTTTAAATCCAACTAAGCTAGTGGCTATCACTATATCCTGTGGCACATGGCAGTGAGTTGGGGCAGTCTTAGTAATTCTTGGGCACTGGGCAAAAGTCAACGATTAGGATCCAGAATCACAGTCACTCTTCCAGGCCACCTGCTGGCCCTTTACCAGATCCAAGTAATGGGTTGCCCCACCTTGTGTGAGGCAGGTTGGAGCCTTGACAAAAGCTGGCTGCCCAAATCTTGGATGGAGTGGGCTGAAACAGTCACTGCTGAACTGGCTGCCTAAGCCCTGGACAGGGTGATTGCGAGTGGTTGTCACTGTGAGCAGGTGGTCCAAACCCAGAAGAGAATGGGTGCAAATGGCAGCAGCAGGAGCCTGCTCTTTTTCGCCATTCCTCCCTCCATTGCAGCTGGGGCCACGGACAGACAGGGCCTGGGGCAGCTCCTGTTGGCCAAGACCACCCCTGCAATGAGTTCCACAAGGTAATTAAGCATTGTGGGGAAAAGTACTTGGTCTGTCCAGAATCCACTGCCCATCGATTTGATCGGGTGCCCCTGAGTTAGTTCTGTTGCATCACCTTTGATTAGTGAAAGAAGAAACAAACACTTATAAATGTGACCAAAGTGATCAAAGCAAATCTGAATTCATTGAGTGCTATGATTATTTTGAGTGTTCATATGAAAGGGGGGATCCCATAGGTTGTTTACATAGGTGGGGGACAGACTGGCAGAATGAAACGCAAGGGAAGCAGGGCAAAAAGACCTGGGCCAAGTTGTCATGAGGCTTTATGGTCACACTGCATGGACTGATGCAGGACCATATCAGAGAGGAGGCGGAATGGAGCGTTTGCACTGTGGGGCAGCCCCTGGCGGCGGCGCCCCGGTTGCACACGGCTTTGGTCCGTTTTTCCAACCTGTGTGTAGGTGCATGGGTGCATGGGCGCAGCAGCAATTGGGGCAGGATCCCATGGCTGGGAGTTTAACTCCGTGAGCCAGAAGCATTCCCGCGGGCGGTTGTGTGCTCAAGTGCACAGCACGCATAGATGGTTATGCCAGATCAGCGGGTTCACATTACCGGCGCCACTTGATTGCGGCTTATTCGCATCCACACTTCCAGGAAGCGGGATCAATGTGCACCCAAATGGCTTGCCACAGCTCTCACCTGGTACTTTTTAAAAGCGGGATCAAAACGCTTTAGGACGGGGTGAATACGGCATGGGAATGCCAGACAGGTGTGGCTGTGTGAACCGGCCCACTTAATCCATTTGAGAAACGTGCCTATATCGGGCCAAACTGCCAGTCTGAACTCAGCCATAGTGTTTCTAATCAGCATCCTATTAAGAGGATTCTCTGCTGCAGCTCATCCAGCAAACAAACCAAAAAAACTTGCTGCAGTATGCTTTCCCCAGTCCTAATGATACACTAAAGCCAACTAAGCCCCTTTTAAAGCCAACTAAGCTGGTACCCCAGTCTTAAAGATCCATACTTGGAAACAAGTCGCACTGAGGATAATGGGTGCTAGTGCTCCAGTGCTGTTTATAAGCCTTGAAAATTTTGGGCTTCTTCCTTCAGAGCAGCTCTTCTGTGATGGGAGCCTACAGCCACGTCAGCGTGCTTCAGAACTCTTCCTTCTTTTAAAAACCTGCTGGTGCATAGGCATAATTTTTATCTCTTTCATAGCACAAATTTTATTTCTTTCACAAATTGGGAAGGTTACACAAGCAGTGCCACTGCATGGAGGAGCACTCAGAATGTACATAACAGCGACAAAAAAAAAAAAACACCTCTCAAGAAAATGTCAGGAATGGAGGAGTATGTCACTGGCCTTAACGTCAGAAGGAACTCAATTTTCTTTTTATGCTAGAGATTTTATACTTATTATGCCCCTTTTCTCCAGTCACCTCAAAATGAGTATTTTCCATTCAACCCCCCCAAGAAGTGAAAAAATAAAGATGAAAAGTAGGGTTTAGGTAGATGAAACAATCTGGTAAAGACAGACCCATAATCTTTGCCAATGAAATCAACTCTCAACCATCTAGAAAAGCAGTCTTTTTTTGCGAGTCTCTTGATGTGTGTATAAAGGAAACACCCTGGGAATTACACTGATTGAATTCTGTTGGATTATTTGTTAATTTAGGACTTAATCAAAGGAAATTATGTGTGCTGAAGACTCATTAGTTTCAGTCTAGCACAGTTCGACGCACTTAACCCCACTGGTTTACACCCAGCCAGTGCTGTGCTGTATTGGGGATGATGATATTAGTGAACATAAGAACACAGTTAAACTCTTCATGAGAATTAAAGCATGATTCAACATTCTCTGGATTATAAGCAGGGGTCATTTCATAGAAAAAGAGGTGCAGGATCTTATTAGCATAATGCATTAGCATAACTTATTTGCATATGCCACACCCCCTGACATCACCAGAAGTATGTCAGAAGGCAAGAAAGAAAGAAGAGAAGAGAGGAAAGAAAGAAAGAAAGAAAGAAAGAAAGAAAGAAAGAAAGAAAGACAGACAGACAGACACTGGCAGAGAGGGGAGAGCTACTAATCCAAGTCTCAGAAATACCACTATTCTGGGAGGATAGCTTCAGTGGTGGCTGAAGCCTTCAGAAGGCTGGTCAGAGGAACAAGGACCTTTCCAGGGGACAGGGTCATTTTGCTGCAGCCATGACACAAGCAGGCATTCCCCCGCGGGGGGGGGGGGCTGGCACCAACTCCTGGAGCTGCGGTCCCCCAAGCTCCTGCTCGAAATGACCCCTGATTATAAGTATAGACTAGAGGTCCTATTTATGGTGAAATTTTGTTCATAAGTGGTACTAATGCTGATAATAATGCAGGAATGACATTCTGGAGCCATGTTGTTTTATATTCTCATATTCTTTATGCACTGAAACAGAGAGACTCCTTTGCATCGGCTCTACTCATCAGCATTTAGCAAGCATAAACTGGACGTGTATCCAACCAAAAAGCCATCACTGCCATTTGGTGAGCTACCCCCAGGCTTCCAGCATCTTCACACACAGCTTCAGTATGACTGCATCTCCCCCTTCTACCGTCGCCTGGGAAGTAGCAGGAGAACCTGTCTTAAAACAGGAAAATGGAGTGGGCGGGCTCCTTCATGCATTCCAAGTAAGAGGGGATCGAGATAACATAAATAATTGTGTTGTTGCTATTAAAATGCTTTAAGCAGATGCTTACTTGTTAACAATAACAGTTTAATAATACTCAGTGTGTATATAGCACATTTGACGTGCTTCACATATATTATCTCGATAATCTTTAGAACTGACCCATAAAATAGGTCACTATTATCTCTATGTTGCAGATGGGGGGGCAAAAACAGAGGCTTGACTAACACCACACAGTGCATTTGTGGCTGGGAGGGGAAGAGGAGGAGGAGGATGGATTTATACCCTGCCCTTCACTACCCAAGGGAGTCTCAGAGCGATTTACAAACTCCTTTCCCTTCCCCTCCCCACAACAGACACCCTGTGAGCAGTGTTCCCTCTAAGCTGAGTTAGTGTGAGCTAGCTCACAGTTTTTTAGCCTCTGGCTAACACATTTTTGTCTTAGCTCAGGAAGGATGGCTCCAGAGCTAACTGATTTATGCAGTAGCCAAATTGCTCACTCACAACTTTAATGCCAGGAACTCACCAAGTAGAATTTTTGCTCACAGCTTAGAGGGAACCTTGCCTGTGAGGTAGGTGGGGCTGAGAGAGCTCTGACAGAAACTGCTCTTTTTCAAGAACAGCTGTGCCAGAACTACAGCTTGCCCAAGGTCATCCAGCAGGTGCAAGTGGAAGAGTGGGGAATCAAACCTGGTTCTCCCAGATTAGAATCCGTACTCCTAACCACTACACCAAACTTAACCACTACACCAAAGGACACATCTTTTCACCATACACCTTTAGCCATTATGCTACACCATCACCATAATCTGCAATATCTCCAGTATGTCACTTTTCCTCATGGAGCAGAGTGGCTAAGAGACTGAACCGTGATTCAGGAGGTTGCCAGTTCCAGTGTCATCTCATCCACACACTGATTAGATGGCCTTAAACAGGCTCCGCTCTCTCTCCCTCTATCAGGCTCCCATCTGCAATATAGAAGTAATCATAGTGACCTATACTACAGGGCTGCTGTAGAGATTACTGTGACAATGCATGTGAAGTGAACATAAGAATATAAGAGAAGCCAGTGTTGGATCAGGCCAATGGCCCATCCAGTCCAACACTCTTGTCACATAGTGGCCAAAAATACCAGTGCTTGGAGCACAGAAAGAACACTATAGAACTGCAAAGTATTAATATTATTACTGTTCTGAGTTTGTCATGTCTAGATCTATATGAAAATTTGTTCAGAAAATGTTCCCACCTTATGAATCTGGATTCAGTCCAAAGCTGACAAAGATTTCCCTTCAACTATTAAAACTATAAGCACCTTGATATCAATACTAGAAGCAGATCTACACAATTTCAGGAAACCTAATTTAAAAAAATCTAATAACATATGTTGGAATATGCATTCAAGATATTGTTCAACTTCCTATAAACGTCTACGGACTGACCATAAAAGGTTATAGCAAAATTGACTAGAGTTACTTAATTAATATCTGAGAAAACTGAGTGTGCACAAAAGGGAATGAAACTTTGCCTTGTCATTCTTTGCTCAATGCCCACTGTTAATTTTAAGCAGTTTTCTTTCCAGCCTGACTCACTTTTGATGCCATAGCTAGGCTGAGAGGAAAATGCTTCAAACAACAGAGAGCAGAAAGATAGAGAAGGCAGTTTAGACACTCACATGCTTCAACCCACTTTCAATGCGCTTTGTAACTGGATTTTACTGTGTGAAATAGCAAAATCCACTTACACGTGACTGCTAAAGTCCATTAAAAGTGGATTGAAAGTGCTTTATTTAGCATATGTGAAAGTGTTCTGCTTTCTTTAATTGTAACACTGTTTATTTTTTTAAAAGATAGGATTCCCCCCCATTCCCTCCCCCATCCCATTCCTTTTTAAACAAGAAGGTGTGGGCATATGAATAAGTATATCTCTCTATTATGACTGTTATCTCGCCTAGTAAACCACAAAAATGGTGAAGACACTTTTGGGGGGGGGGGGGTATTTTTTGTGTGTGCGCACCTGGAAGTCATGGTGACCTCTGGTGATTGACCCCCTACTGGGGACATGGAGGATATTCAGAGAGGCAGCTGAATCAAGCCTGCCCCTGTCCTCCCCACTGCTGGTATTTCAAGGAGGTCTCCCATCCAAGTACTTCCTAGAATCAAACCTACTTAGCGTCCAAGATCTGATGAGACCGGGCTTGCCTGGGCTATCCAGGACAGAACAGGAAGATACTCTTCACTTTAGACATTCACATGTAACCAAAAAAATGTCCACAAGAAGAATGAGAAGGCCTGGCCTGCTGCTCCCTCACAATCTGCAGTCCACTGGGGGTGGTATAAGAAGTATATAAGTACTAGGAATAAGGCCCGTTGTGGAAATAAATACAATGGGCTCTAGAAAGAGGCTCTGGGAGAGTGCCCCAGCCTTGGGCACTCAGCGTCAATTTGCTGTGGCAACCTCAGCAGGGTATAATGACACAGAGTCCACCATTTTCTCTAGGGGAAGATCTCTGCCATCTAAAGAGGAGTTGTAATTTGGTGTGATCTCCATCCCTCCCCTGGAGATTAGCAACAATGGTTCCCCATGAGGGAACGGGTGGTTTGACAGGTGGAGTCTATGGCATTGAACCTGTCTGAGGTCCCACCCCTGCTGAAACCTCACCCTCTGCAGGGTCCACCCCTCAAATCTCCAGGAATTTCCCCACCTGGAGTTGGCAACCCTATCTCCCTCCTAGCCAACTGTCAATGTATTGTTATCTGCCCCCTGGCTTCAGCTTCCCATCTCCTCCCTCCTAGAGAGCAGTTGTAATTCTGAGTGATCTCCAGCCCCTGCCTGAAGATTGGCAACAATGGTTCCCCATGAGGGAATGGCTGGCTTGGAGGGTAAAGTCTATGGCATTGTACCTGTCTGAGGTCCTACCCCTTCTCAAACCTCACCATCTCCAGGCTCCATCCCTCAAATATCCAGGAATTTTCCACCTGGAGTTGGCAACACTCCTTCCCAGCCAGTTATCAACCTATCTTTATTTTCCCCTCACTCTTCAGCTTTCCATCTCTCCCCCACACCTGCAGCCTATACCATGCTCTGAAGCCCTGACTGCTATGTCACATTAGCTGTCATAGGGGGGCCATCTCAGCAGGGTATAAGGACACCATTTTCTCCTGGGGAACTGACCTCTGCCATCTGGAGAGCACTTGTAATTCTGAGTGATCTCCAGCCCTCACCTGGAGATTGGCAACCATATTCCCCTGGAGGAAAAGTAGTCTTTCTCTGCAAAGGGGACCAGAGCAGCTTACATCATTCTCCTCTCCCTCTTTTGACTTGTACAACAACCCTGTGAGGTAGGTTAGGCTGAAAGTCTGTGACTGGCCCAAAATCACCCACTCAGCAAGAACCTGGGTCTAGCAGATCCTTCTCTGAAGTGCTGACTGCTACACCTAGGGTAGCCAACCTCCAGGTGGAGCCTGAAGATTGCCAGGTATCACAACTGAACTCCAGACAACAGATCCCCCCCCAAGAAAATGACTGCTTTGGAGGGTGGCCTCTATGGCATTCTGTTCAGCTGAGGCCTCTCCCCTTGTCAGGACTGGCCCCAATGGGTTTTCTCCCAAAGGCCAACATAGGTGTTGAAAGGGCCTTTTACTGAGAGAAGCAAGCTTGGTTGCCTAGCACAGACACTGAGGAGAAAGTACAGTTGCCAGCTCTAATTAGGGAAATACCTGGAGATTTGGGGGGTGGATCCTTTGGAGGGCAGCATTTGGAGTAGGAGATGGAAAGACTCAGCAGGGTGTGATGTCATAGGGTCTACCCTCCAAAGCAGCCATTTTCTCCAGGGGAACTGATCTCTGTCATCTGGAGATCAATTGTAACAGTGGAAGATCTCCAGGTCCCAGCAGGAGATCTCCAGGATCCACCTGGAGATTGGCAACCTTGGGGTAAAGTCAGCAGCACAGCAGGAGGTTGAAGAGAATGATTTGATAGTCGCTGGCCCACCTCATTAGCCATCCAGCCATGGTGGAGCTAAGCAGGAGAGAGAGCCGTTTTCACAGTTTATTCTGACAGGAAAGTGGGCAAGCTGGCAGTGGGCGGGGGAGGGGGTTATGCTGAAAGTCCATTGTCTTTTTATTGACAAAAGCAGGCCACTGAGGGGACAGTTAGACCCACCTGGCAGTGGGCGGATGAGAAGAATAGACCCAGCATCCAGTCTGTCCCCTTCACCGGCTCCCTCCAGACTGAGGCCGAGACACTGGCTGGTGGCTCTGTGGGCAGGACTGAGGCAACGTAGCAAGGGAATGCAGCCAGTGGCCAGGGACCCCTTTTGAGTGGCAGTTCTTGCAGCCAACTGATTTTGGCACCCCATGGAATCTTGCCACCCAAACTCTTCTTTATAGATAAGGATATAAGAAGTATATAAAATTAGAACTGTTATAACCTATTTAGCTAAGCATTCATTAGCTGAGATGATACTAAACGTATTTTGTCTCCAAAATAAAGTGCAACTGTGGGATATTAGGAGCAGGTAGAATGCTGAAAATCTGTTAGATACTGTTCTGTACAACTTTTTTCTGCCACACAGTGCAGTTCGGTTGTTGGACGGTATTTCAAACATGGATTTGGGTCACTTTAAAAAAACTTAACAAAGGTATTAACAAAATTATTTCCCCTATTTTGGCAGTTTGTGGGAAGTTAGGAAACACCACTCTTCAAAAACCATCCACTCTCAGGTGGCCATGGCAAGCAGCCGTCTATAGGAGAGCCAATGGGGTGAAGACCCCCAGTCACCAAAAGGGAGCGTGGATACTGATCTGCAGTGGCGCCTTGCTGAATGAACGCACAGTAGTGGTGGCATCTCACTGCGTTACCAATTTGGGGAAGGTCACAGTTCTCAAAACAGCGGATCTCAAAGTAGTCCTTGGCAAGTTTTACAGAGATGATGACAGAGATGAAAAGACTATACAGAACTTACGGGTGAGTAAGGTGTTCAGGCACAATGGCAGTTGACTGAGGATGAGTTCTAAAGCCAACAGAATTACAGGGCATTTGGAAAAGACAGAGATTTTGAGGCTGCAAGCAGGCAGTTCTTTGAAGCTAAGGCCAAAGCACTGATCTGGGATTAATCTGGACAAGAGAGTTTAGCATTTGAGTTTCAGAAATGATTTGCTTTTGAAATAGCTTTTTAATGAAATCTATCAGTGCGAGGTATTTGATATCTGAGTATGTTCACTGATGAACATATAATGACAGTATACACCTCCTACACCAGCACATCCCATTCATTCTGATGACCATTTACTCTCAAACATTTGGTGTCTCAGATAATATTGCTAAAGCCTACCGGCTAATGCCAATGGTAATTAGTGATGATACTTCGTGAGGCAGGCAGCCAGTAGCTTTCTGGCGGTGGGTATCATTTTTGAAACAGTGAAAATCAGAAAGCTTAGAACTAAACTCTTGATTGAGTATAATTGTTCCTGTCCATTTTTGTTGGAAGGATTTCTCTCACTGTCAAAATGTGAGTGGGCTTCTGGATTATTATAACAGACCTTATCCCCTGTATACATGTATAACAGGATAATAATTTAGGGACTCTAACAGCCAGTGTTTGTTGTCAGAAACCCCTTTTATAATCAGAAAGTCCAAACATTTTCATTCTTGTCATTACTATATTCATTAGGATAACTTCCAAAATGTGCAGTTTCATTTTGTCAATGAAGTATTCTGCAGAACGATCACATAGTACCTGCTACAAGCCCCCCAAACCAAGGGATTCTGCACAATGCTGTTGGAAAGTATTGGAGTCGGGAGGCTGGTAACAGTGAAATCAGCAGGGGTCATTTCATAGAAAAAGAGGTGCAGGAGCTCATTAGCATAACTCCTTTGCATAACTCATTTGCATATACCACACCCCCTAACATACCGGAAGTGTGTCAGAAGGCAACACCCACCCCTCAGGCTCCACTCCACAGGTGAGTGAAACTGACCTGCTCTTCCTCCATTCCCTTCCCCATCCAATACTTTGTGCAAGAAAAATAAGCGTAAAGAACACACCCACATTCTCTTCCTGCTCTCTTGAAACCACCAGGTTTCAAGTAGACTTGAGATACCCAGGACATGTGCACCACCCATCCCTTTCCCTTTCGCTCCCCACAACAAGACACCCTGTGAGGTAGGCGGGGCTGAGAGAGGTCTTTTGAAGACTGCTCTTGAGAGAACAGCTCTGAGAGAACTTGTGACTGGCCCAAGGTCACACCAGCAGCTGCATGTGGAGGAGTGGGGAATCAAACCCGGTTCTCCCAGATTAGAGTCCAACTCCTGACCACTACACCAAACTGATGGGGTGGAAGCTGCTGAAGGGTTGGTGAAATTTCTCCAGTACTTATGTGCCATGTGCCCAGATAAAAAATGGTATACTTAGAAAATGTATATGCCACCTTGAGCAAGTCTCTGGAAAAGCAGCACACAGTCATAAAAGGAACAATGATAAAATTATCAATATTAAAACAAAACATTAAAAACAATAAAATCCCTAGCAGGGCTTTCCCCAGGGTGCTGCGCCTCTGCACTGCTCGGGGAAGCCAAGGAGGGGGTGGGGCTTGGTCATGTGCCCGCCCCCTGGGCTCCTCACTCCCAGAGCTGCACTCCTGTGCACTCCCGCTCCAACGGACCCCTGGAAATCAGCATTGTGGTTTATTGAGGGTCAAGATGGAGAATGGGGACAAAGGGATGAGTAACTCACTTATATGTACAGGTAAAACCACACCTTGCCTTAAGGGGATTGGTCCAACAGGGAGTAGTCTCCCGCCAGGGGCTGCCATAGGTCCATTCAAATATCCTCAGCCCCTGATAGGGGGACCGGCAGGATCCCTAGGTCCATTGTTCTCTGGGGACGGAAGCTCTGTTGTTCTCACATCCCATTACAGGCAAACATGCCCAGACATGTTCCCTGTCTGTGGACAACGAGTCAGGTACCGGACATAACACCTGTATTTTTTCTTATCCTATTTCAGTTGCTCTTCAGCTGCAGTTTTTGCACTTTCAAAATACAATTTTCTTTCTTTCCTGCTAATCTCTGCGAAGAAATCCAAATTACGTAAAGGGTTTTGTCTTTTCCCTATATAATCTATGCCTATTTGTACAGTTTAAATAATATGTGATGTTAAAGTGATATTCTGATCACAGAATATTGGGTTTTAGCTACAGGAATTGGATTTTAAATGAAAGGCTGAGATTCTCTGTCTCACTGTCCTTCATTAATTTCTACTGATCAACTGTTGTTAAGATCATGGCCATTTTAGTTCCTAATCAGTAACATCGTCCATTTTAAATCTTCCTAAATGGTTGTCAGAAATCAATATGAAAAAAAAAAGAGTCAGCTTATAATGGTAGTTCCAAATACCTTGGCTATTTGCCAGTGTTATGTGCCATTTAAATGTTAGGAAACGGAGTAGGTAAATTGCTTGACAGTGAATTGCTACATCTACACTCGTAGCTATTTCACATTTTTCTTGATTTTTTCCTTAGATTTCAGCCATTATAGTACACCCTAACTATGACCCTATATTGCTGGATTCTGACATTGCTCTCGTAAAACTTCTGGACAAAGCCAAAATCAGCAGCCGAGTCCAACCAATATGTCTGGCATCGATGCGTGATATTGACCCGCCTGCAGATGACTTCCAAATAGTGGTCACTGGCTGGAAGATCCTGACAGATATTGCAGATCCCAGTTACAAGAACGACACGATCCGCATGGGAACTGTTCAGACTGTGGACTCGCTGGTTTGTGAGCAGCAGTATGAGGAAAATGGAATCCAGGTCAGCGTCACCGAGAGTATGTTTTGCGCCAAACAACAGCCAGCTGCCTTTTCTAATATCTGTCCTTCTGAGACGGGAGGGATTGCGGCAATACCTTTGCCAGGAAAGGCATCTCCTGAGTTAACTTGGCATCTCCTGGGCCTGGTGAGCTGGGGCTACGATAAAACATGTAGTCTAGAACTCTACACTGGCTATAGCCGAGTAATCCCTTTCAAAGACTGGATTGAGAAGAACATGAAATGAAAAGCCGGGTACAAAAATGGCTTTTGAAAATATTAAACGTATTCGTTTCTCTCACAGTCTCTGATGTTCTCGGTTTCTTATCCTATTGACTGAACGTGTCTGGGATGAGGCTTAGGCAGATCCTAGAGTCTTATTCAGTGAGAACGGCTCACCTATACCGGAGACTCTTGAGTGTGGCAGATGGACTGACGTCTCAGCTATCCCATTCTCCTGGTGGGAATAGTGTGCTTGGATGGCGGTCTGTAATCCCGAAAACGCAATGATCAGAAGTAGCTGTATTCAGTTTGCATGTAACCATCACTTGGATCAAACAATTGGAACACTTTTTTTTTTTTTTTATCAAAGTCTGAGATAATTAGGAGGCTGAAAAGAGATCGTTAAGAGGCTGATGAGCTTGTTATGGTCTAAGTTGTCTGTACTGCCACATTATTGTATTCTTTTTCCCTCCCGAGTACTTTACACATTCAAATAAACAAAGGTTTGTTTTGAACCTGAAAAACAATATTTGATCATTGCTTACTTGCAGTGTATTTTTTTTTCTTATAAGGAAACCAACACAAATCTGCCATCTGCCCTTGAATACAGAACCAGAGGTATTGTTTCACGCTCAAATGATCCGATTTTGTTGTTTTAAGTTTTTGATCTCTGGGGGACAGTTTACATATTGACTTGTCTGCCAAGGAGTCTCTGTGTCTGACATCGAATTTCACTGCAGAGATTTTGGGGTGTGTTCTATTCGGGGGTGCTTGAGCTTCTGAGAGACTCAGCCTGCTTGTGATCACAGGGTTGCCAACCTCCAGGTGGGGCTTGGAGATCTCCCAGACATACAACTGATATCTGGCCATCAGAGATCAGTTCCCCTGGAGAAAATGGCTGCTTTGGAGGGTGAAGTCCATGGCATTATATCCCACTGAAGTCCCCTCCCCTCCCCAAACCCCATCCCTCCCCATGCTTCACCCCCAAATCTCCAGGAATTTCCCAACCTAGAGTTGGTAACCCTATGTGATCACCAGGTATGAATATGTCACTGAATATGTCAATGATCAGACCAAATCATCCAGTCATTTGCCAGATATCAATGGGTGAGGGCTGCACAAACTACTTAATACACACTTGGCTTTCAGGCATGCAAACTGTCTCTTACGTTGCAACATCACTACTGCACACATATAATTATTGTCTCGAACCATGTTTAAATCTTTCTTCCAAAATGAATTAGTTTTAAAAGAGATTCTGCCAGGCCTGTGGAAAGCCACCATGGGCCTCCGGACAAAGATTCCATCTGGGCCCACCCATATGATCCTGATCCAAATCAAATATCCTAACAAAACAAATTACTTAGTTGGCTGTTAGCATGCATCTACAATAATAAATCAAGGGCTGCGGTGGCTCAGTGGTTAAGACACTGAACTGCAGACTGGAAGATCGGTAATTCTGCAGTTTGAGACCCAAGTGCCACATGACTCCTATCTCTGGTCCTAGCTCCTGCCAACCTAGCAGTTTGAAGACAAGTTCGAAGACAAGAAATTGCAAGTAGATAAATAGGTACCGCTTCAGTGGGAAGGTAACAGTGTTCCATGCACCTTGGTGTCTAGTCATGCTGGCCACATGACAACTAAGACATCTTTGGACAGCACTGGCTCTTCAGCTTGGAAAGGAAGAGGAGCACTGCAGCTCTAGAGTTGGATTTGACAGGCTTTCGAGCAAGGGAAACCTTTATCTTTACTATAATAATAAAAGGATCTTGTGATGGACTGCACTTTAAAATCTTATAAGTGCTATGTAACCAGGTAATGGATTGTGAAGGGTTAATTCCTCACAGAGCCAGAGAGCTGGGAGTGACAGGCTGCTCCAAGACATCTGATTGGTTTGCATCAGTTGAGCAGAGAAAGACTTGAGAACTGAATGTTGAGAAGAAAGGAGTTTGAGACTAGCCCTGACTTGAGTAGAATAGGGTGCTGATGGAGTTTGAATTCAGCCCTGACTGAGAAGAGTCTAGTACTGATGAGCCTGAGTCTAGCCCTGACAGAGGAGGGTTTAATAGTGACAGGGTTTGTTTTTAGCCCTGACTGAGAGCAGATGGAGAACTGGGGAGGTTGGCAGGAAGAGTGGGTAGATCAGAGAAGTTTCCCATTCCGGCCAGAAAAGGGGATAGATCTTCTACTAAGAGAAGAATTTCCCTACCTAGTTAAAACAGGGAGATAGCTCTGAAGAGAGGAGAGATCCCCGTTCTGGTGTGTTTAGAAACTGCCTTCTAAATCCTGAAGCATCAGAAAAAACCCCTCAAGAGTACTGGTGTGTTTAGTGAAGGGATTTGGGCACTGGACAGCATATCCCTGCCTTCTGGAAACCAAAAAGTCAAATACACTCAAGAAAGGATACTGGAGTGTTTAGGAAACACTGAAGAAAAGCCTCTCATCTTAAAGATTACAAGTTACTGGGAAAAGCTTGAGACACTCTCAGTTGCTTGAAACATATGAACTGTAGTCTGTGCCATATTGATTTAACTCAGACATTTTACCTCTCATTTCACCTGACCTTTCCCCTCTACATTGAATAAAATATTTTGTTACTTTTTAACTTTAATAAACCCCGAGTGCCATTTCAGTAGTTAAAGAGGGAGACCTTGTCCCTTTCCTCAGGCTCCTGGGCTGAGCCAAGAGCAAAATTGCATACTTGTGGGGCAGCCATAGTTCTTCAGAAAATCAATAAATAGGGCTGCTCAGTCAGAAAGGAAGAGAAAAATGGAGGGAAAATCTTGCCTCTGAGGGAGGGAAGTGGGCTAGGCATAACTCACCATGAAATAAAACTAGGAAAGTCAAAATTGGGGCACAAGCTTCAGGGTGATCTTGGGAATTCCAGGGACAAAAATGAAAAGAACTGGAATAGGGAAAGTGATGCTGCAATCCCATTTCCTAGGAGTAAGCCTTATTGAATAAAATGGGACTGTTTCTGAGTAAACCAGTTTAGGAATGCACTGTCAGTCTCCAAGTTCTGAAATGAGAGCCCCCTATGAGAATGACACTTCCTAAGATTGGAATGAGTACTTTTTCAGAGCTGTTTTGGCCTTCCAGACCACCCCAATGCAGGTTTAATGAGTTGCAAATTCCTTTTTATTCAGTGAATCTGCTCCCAGGAAGAAGGATCACATCGTCTTTCTGCTTGCAGAGACCATATTAGGCTCATTCCTGTGTTTTTTCTTGGGAATTGTTCTCAAGTAAGCATGAATAGTAGAAAAGAATAAAATTGAGAAATAAGGTTAACTGGGTGGTATTACCTAGCGGCTAGAAGATTGCTGTCCTGTCCCTTTCTGGCAACCAAGGAAGATGGGATTGTGTTTGGCTGAGGGTGGGGATATTTCATTGGTCTCCCAGTTCAACTTTAAGTAGGTCTACTCAAATGAAGGACTTAGCCTCATTCTACTTGCAGAGCCCATCGTAATCCCATTCCCTTGTTCTTCAAAATCCATGCCCGGTTTTATGGATAACTCTAACCTATATGCTGAGCTCCTTTGCAAAACAGCTAAGCAACAAAACTACTCAGTATGGCCCAGTATACTCAGACTTCATTAATCACAATAAGTAGAATCTAGGGCCACTGATAGAGGGGGACTGAGGGAACAAAATTCATTGCCCACATCAGCTGGAGGGCCCCTGATGCCTGCAACATGTTGTATTCTCACAGAAGGCATTTTTAAAATATATATATATATATATATATATATATATATATATATATATATATATATATATATATATATATATATATTCTGGTGCAGTTCTGGCTGTAGCCACTAGGGGCACAGGAAAAACAGAACACTTGTATGGAATCGCAGAATAGACACAATCATGACTGTTGGGCCTCATTCCTAACCTAGAAGAATTGAACAAATTTTTGTAAATTCTATATTTCTGTTTCATTTCTGATTTTGTACATATAAACTTTAATTAGAACTGTAATACAATCTCTGCCCAGTGTGGTATATGAAAAACACAGGGCATTTTCACAAATAATATGAAAAATACATGTTGGCATTTCTCATTAATGTAAATCAAATGTAAGAGTCAATATTAAGCAGAGAAGATGTCCAATTTAAGAAATGTTGTCTTCTGCCTTTGATATATTTCTTTAAAAGTGTTCACAGATCCTGAAGGAAGGAACAACAGGTACTTCAACACTCCTACAGGAACTGCATACTCCTAAGGAACCAATTTTGTGCCAGTGCCTGCTAGAGAAATCTCCTAGGTCCTTTAATACTAATAATACATACCAGTCCAACAGCTTTAGTAGATATCCCTGTTTTTTCCTAAACGAACTAGTCCAGAACACTGGACTGTTCTGTTTTCAGCTATGTTTCATCTATGGGTTGGCAGAAGAACATCTGTAGTTAAAGTTATGCATCCAACATATTTTGAAAATCACTGAAATAGTCTAAAGGAATGCACACATTCAGAACTCTACAGGGAGTCATTTTTAGCTGACAAAGGGTCAGCAGGAAGCACCCCTCCTACTCTGTACCACTGAACATCACAGCTTTTCAGTAAAAAAGAGTCAGGCTGCATTACACTAATCTGCAGGTACCTTGAAGTTTGCCTTGAGGAAGATGATTCCTCTCACCTATCCAAAGATGGGACTCTAAACTTCCTTATGGAGAAAGTTATTATCGTGTACTGGGTTTGTTGCATTGAAGAGTCAGACTACAATGTAGCGATCAGCATTCTTTATTAGGTACACAACTAAGCATGCAAAACCAGCAGCGAGGGTCAACTATATACAGTCCCTAGACCGCACCCAAGTCCTACTGGTGGGTTTGAATTTCCTACCAGAGTTCTTATTGGAGGGCTAGTGTAGGTCTAGGATCCTTGGCTCATATTGTTTTCAGGAGCCAAGCTCAAGAATTAAGTCGCTGCTGCCATGAGGCCATCAGCAGACATAACACCCCTCCCCCCATAGTTCGTGCCCACCTATTAAACATAGCCCTGCAAGTAGGTTGGGGGTCTGAGTTCCCTCTGGGAGTGCCTCGGTGCAGGCGCAGTGGCTGCCTCTGTGTCTGGCAGACCCATCACCTGTGGAGTCAGGAGGTCCTTAGCTGGCACAGGGCTGGATACCAGTGCTTCTGCAGGTGGGTCAACTTCGGGCCCTGGAGCTGGCTCTTCTGGTACCTCAAGTCCAGGGTCGCCATTGCAGAGTTCAGGAGCTGGACTGTCGGCTGCTGTGGGAAGCAGGCACCTTTGTATTTGGTTGAGCTGTCTTCGCAGGACCTGGCCATCCTCCATAGGACACAGGTCCTGTTGGCTGAATTATTCTCCCTGCGAGCCACGGAAAGCCCCTGCTGAAGTTGTGGGCATATACGGGGTCATCGGGAAAGAACCCCCTGGGTGTGTTCTGTTGCTACACTTGGTTGTGCGACTCTGGGGCTCAGTCTGGGTGTAGTCTGTCTAGCAATATGGCGGGCTGCCTGCCCATCAGGAGCTCGGCTAGGCAGTGCTCACTGACCAGGTTGGGAGTGGTGTGTTGTGCCAAGAGGAAGCGGGTGATGCAGGCTTCCCAGTCACCCTCCGTGAGTTGCGTTAAGGCTTCCTTGGCAGTCCTCACCATTTGCTCTGCTTGTTCGTTGGTAGTGGGGTGGAAAGGGGCAGACCTTATGTGCCGGATCAGGTTCCCACTTAAGAATTCCCAGAATTCTTCAGTGGTGAAGGCTGTCCCATTGTCCGAGACGATCATGTCTGGCAGGCCGTGCATTGCAAAGATCTGGCGTAGTGCCAGGATTGTGGCCTTGGAAGAAGTGGTTGAGACGGAGCTGATCTCTAACCATTTGGAGTATGAGTCCACAGTTACGAGAAAGACCAGTCCATGAAATGGGCCCGCAAAATCTATGTGTAGTCTCGACCACGGCTTGTGGGTGGACTCCCATGCTTGAGGTGGTGCGCTGGACGGATTTGTCCGGGTCTCCTGGCACTGGCTGCAATGCTTGACCCATGCTTCAATTTCAGCATCAATTCCCAGCCACCACACGTAGCTCTGGGCGAGGGCCTTCATTCAGACTACCCCTGGATGGGCCTCATGCAAGGCTTTGAGGATGCCCTTCTGTAGGGGCCCGGAGACTCTGTCTCCCTATAGTAGACACTACTCTGTCTCCCTATAGTATGCACCCCTTGTGGGTAGAGAGTTAATCTCTTTGGGCCCAGTAGGGCATAAATTCCGGGCCCGCTGCGGGCCACCCCCTCAACACCCAGCCCAGCACCTGGGAGATGACAGGGTCCCAGGCTGAGTAGCGCGTGATGTCTGCTGCCTGGAGAAAGGCATCTGGGAGTTCCTCCACCTGGAGGATGTACTGTGCAGGGGCAGGATCCTCCTCAATGGAGGGCAATGGTAGGCAGCTAAGGGCATCTGCATGGCCCATTACCTTCCCCAGACGGTGTTGCAGGGAGTAGTCATATCCTGAAAGCAATATAGACCAACAGAGGACCTGCAGTGAGAATACTTGCAGTGTCTGTCATTTCGCTGCAAAGAGGACGAGGAGGGGGCAATGGTCCGTCATGATGGTGAAAGGGCGGCTGTAGATGAAGTCATGGAACTTCTTCATGCCAGCCACAATCACCAACCCCTCCCTGTCGATTTGAACGTATTTGCGCTTTGCGGAAGACAAGGTCCACAATTAATAGGCCACTGGAACCTCTTGACCGTCTGGGAGCTGGTGTGCGAGCACGGCGCCCACACCGTATGAGGAAGCATCACTGGCCAGCACTACGAGTCTCATGAAAGTGTGCGAGCACTTTGTTTGAAATTAGGAGCACCTTTACCCCTTTGAACACCACAGCCTGACATGGACCCCAAGTCCAGGGGGCCTGCTTGTTCAGCAGGTGATGCAGGGGTTCAGCTACCGCTGCCTTGTGGGGAAGGAAGACGTGGTAAAAGTTCAATAGTCTGAGGAAGGCCTGCACCTCTGCCTTGGACTTGGGAGGAGGCACCTCGACGATAGCCTTAATTTTGTCTCTGGCTGAGTGAAGGCCATCCGCGTCAACCATGAAGCCCAAGAAATCGATGGATGGAACTCCAAGGAGGCACTTTTACTGCTTCACTTTGAGGCTGGCTGCATTGAAGCATTGAAGGACTGTGCACAAGTGGGAGGCAAAGTCATCCAGCATAGCAGCGGCAATCAACACATCATCGAAAAATGGTGTGATGCCGGGGATTCCTTTAAGGAGAGAATCCATCAGTTCTGGAGGAGACCCAGTGCCACCTTCACCCCAATTGCAGTCTCTTAACCTTAAAGGCTCCCCTGTGGGTGACTATGGTCTGTGCAGCCACAGTGGCCTCATCCACGGGGAGCTGTTGGTAAGCCTGGGCGAGATCTAATTTTCCAAAGATCTTTGACCCTGCCAACGTAGCCAGAACGTGGCTTACAACCGGGACCAGATAAGTGTGATCCTGGAGGGCCCAGTTCAGAGGACATTTATAGTCCATGCAGATGTGGACCTCCCCATTGGGCTTTACTTGTGTGACAATGGGGGTCTCCCAGGGGGCGTGTGAGATGGGTTCCAGGACCCCTTGGGCCACAAGGTGGTCCAGTTCTGCATCTATTTTGTGATGCATGGCAAAAGGGACCTTTCTGGACCACATATAGATGGGCGCTACCTGGAGGTTGAGTTGCAGGGATACCAGGGGGCCTGTATAACATCCCAGATTCCCATCGAAGATGGACGGGAACTCGCTGCACACTTCGGTAAAGTCCCTAGTGCAGCTGTGGATCCCTTTGACTGAGATCCCCAAGGGACTGAACCAGGCACAGCCCAGCAGGCTGCAAAAATTGCCTGCAATGACTAGCAAGTCCAGGTGGCCCATAAAGCCCTTGTGCTGGACTTTAAAACTCCCCACACCCCGTATCGGCACCTAGTTACGCTGGAAGTCCCTCAAGGTAAGCTGGGTGTAAGCGGGGGGCCCCATGCGGACACAGTCTCTTCAGGGTCTCCTTTGATATTATGGAGTAGGCAGACCCAGAGTTCAATTCCATGGTGCAAGGGGACCCGTCTATCTTAACCATGATCTGAATCTTAGGGGTGGACGTTGGGCTTGGTAGCCGCAGTACCTGTTCTTCTGCAAGCTGGTAGAGGTTGTCCGATGTCTTGCCCTCCTCCCACAGCATCCTGGTGGCCCAGTGGTGCTGGGGCATCTGCAGCGATGGGGCTTGGGATCCCTTTGACCGGCAAGCCCTAGCAATGTGGCTGGAGTGGCCACAGCTCCTGCAGGTTGGGTCCCAGAATTGGCAAGTTTTTCTGTCATGCTGCTCCCTGCAGCTGGCACAATCCTATCTGGGCGGTTGCCATGGCAAGAGCAGAGGTGAGGGTGCACTTTTCGTCCTCCATTATGCGTTGCCGCAACTTTTTGTCCTGAAGGCTGCAGACGAGCTGGTTTCAGAGGGGTTTTTCCAGGAACACTCTGAATTCACACTCTGCTGCCAGCCATCAGAGCTCTGCCAGATATACGGTGATGGACTCCCTGGGCTGCTGTAGCCATAGTTGGAAGACCACATGGTGTGCAATCTCGGAAGGCTGCAGGTTGAAGTGGTCCTGCAGCGCCTTGATAATCTGATCGAAGGTTGCTTCAGAGAGCTTGGTGGGCGCCAATAGGTTCATGGCAAGCTCGACCATTGTGGTGCCACAGAAATCAGTGAGAAGGCCTCTTTTCCATTCTTCCTTGGTCACCTGGTGGAAAACCAGGATCGAGCGGAGTCCCTTGACCCAGGCTTCCCAGTGCTGGGTCTTCACTGGGTTGAACGGCGGGATGAGTCTTACTCCTGGAGCAGTGGCCATTGCTGCAAGGGGCGATGTGGAAGCGTTTCCTTGGGTGTGTTGGTTGCTCTCAGCGGGAGCAGCAACGGCAGACATTGGCTTCCTCGGGTTGCAGCAGCAGACTCGCTCAACGGGATCCCATCCTCGTCACCATTATTGTGTACTGGGTTTGTTGCACTGAAGAGTCGGACTATGACGTAGCGATCAGCATTCTTTATTAGGTACACAACTAAGTATGCAAAATCGGCTGCGAGGGCCAACTATATACAGTCTCTAGACTGCACCCAAAGTCCTATTGGTGGGTTTGAATTTCCTGCCAGAGTTCTTATTGGAGGACTAGGGTGGGTCTAGGATCCTTGGCTCCTATCGTTTTCTGGAGCCAAGCTCAAGAATTAAGTCGCTGCTGCCATGAGGCCATCAGCGGACATAGCAGATATAATACTGTGTCTTAGCTTCATCTTTACTGCTGGTTAATAAAGACAAATGGAAAAACAAAAGCAAAGTTTTCTTTGATGATAATGATCATAAAATCAAAGCTTAATCAGTCAAGTCTCCAAAAAGACTAGGGATACGTGATTAGGAACTGTCTCAGAGTCATCTGACATAGGTTTAAATTTGGAAGGCTCTGCTTGTTAGATACTAGTTCTCTACTGTTACAATTGGGACCACTGGCTGAAGCAGTGGGCCACAGCGGGGCAATATCACTTAGAAACACCCAGAATTATCCTGTTCCTGGGAACCAGCTGTTCCTAGAGCCAATATTTTGCCACTTCATGGTAACAGAGCTCTCCTAGGTCTGCTGTGCTGAATGAAGCCATAACACTATTTCTCTGTGATTCTAGACATGTTACTGGCTGTGTGTTACCATCTTTGTTGTTTCTCCACCCATTGAAAGCTACCCCTTTCTGGCCCTTCGACCTGAGCACCTGACAATCTTTATAAGAGCATTTCTTCTACTAGTTACACTGCCTTTTGTGGGCATGCTAATCATCTTGGTTTATCAGAAAGCCAGCCAAGTGAACTCTTCTTTGAACAAACACAGTCCAATTGCTGAAAAGTAGTAATCACGGCTGAAAAGGCTGTTGTTTAAAGTTTATCTGTAAAAGTATGAAGGTAAAAAGATAATAGTAGTGGAAGTCCTTGTAGAACATATACTCAAATGCATTGATTGTCTTGCTTTCCTTGGCGTTGGTTTTACAAAGATTTTGGCTTGGATCCTCTTGTCTAGAATTTCTGCAGATACAACAGTGGACAATTTTTGCTGCCCTCCCCCTACAAAAGACCTCTGATTCCCATTTATCTCTAGGGGTTCCCCAACTCCCAGGAACAGTACCCAATTGGGGGGGGGGGTGTTTTGGGCAGGAGGGGAGAATTGGTAAATTCCAAGAGCCATACTTTTTATATACAATTTTTTCCCCATGAATCATATGCAAATGTTTAATTTCAGTGTATTACATGTGTGAGGCTTCTATGCTATCAGCAAATGATCAGGCCTTTGTTGTTATAACATAGTCCTTTATTCATATACTGGAACAGGTCTCGATGTTTGTTAGAGATAGAGAACAAAGAGGGTTGGGGGTTAATATACCTACAAGCATGAATGCATAAACATTTCCTACCAATCAGCATACAACTAAAATGCGGGAAAACATGGCGACCGTTTGTTCCCACCGTAGGTGAGAAAAGTCATAAACATTCCCCTCTTGGCCTGTGTGACCCAGATGTGCTAAGTCCTAGGCAAAACATTCAAGCAATGACAATAAAATAACCTTCAAGGCTATAACCAGCCAGATAGCGCCCTGAGAGACTGGAGTGAGAGGGGGAGGTAACAGGAACAAGATAGCTTTTGTTTATGTGACGTGTTGGTATGTAGGAACCCATTCTCCCGCCTAAAGAAGTAACATTAAGCAGACAGGCAATCTACATCAAGGGAGGTAATAAACCATATGGGTGATAGCAGCTACAAAGAAATCGAAAGTAACAACCAGAGCAATCTGTAGCAACATACATCATCAATGAGAAAGAAACATTTAGCAACAATTGAAAGAAACCAGTGTGCATAGAATATAGAATCTGACACATGTGTGAACTACTTCTCAATGGTATCTTTACGCCAAGGTGATGCATTTTATTCTTTCCTGGCAGCAACTGTTGGTGAATGAAAGAAGTGCTATTTTTCTTCTTAGATGTGTTGTCATATTTAATTAAGTAAAAGGGGTTTTTTAAAGTTCTGTTTGAAGTGCACCATAAAATGCTGATGTATTTGGGGATTCTTTTCTCCCTCTCCAGTGGAGGAACACAGAAGCTATAAGCAGAAAAGTGAAAGAAACCTGAAGTTAATTCTTTAATTTTTTTTTTAATATCTAAACATTTTCTGCCTTAATAAATTAAAAAGAAAGGTATGTGTTTGGCTGTGTTACACTATTTCACTATAGTGATAGGATTCCTATCAAGTGCATCCAGTCAATCTAGTGCAGGATCACGGTGCCAGTTAAATCCAAATCAATAAAAAGGCCGCCTACTATAAAGACTCTAGTTTAGTAGATGGTGGATCTATTCAAAAAAAGCTGTGAGATGAATAATGCAAGAAGACAAGGCAGGTAGGACACCCGACCATTTGAAGAAGGTATAAAAACAAACCCTTTCCCTCATTCCTTCTCATCTTTGACTAACCAAATGGAACTACTTGGAGCCTTTTGTAGATGCACAGAACAAAGTATCTGAGAAACCTCATGTCAAACTACCTCTGTAAGAGTAGTTTTTGAAGCAGAAACTGGTATCTTACAGATGAGATGTTTGAAGTATTCAAAAACATGTGCCAACTTTATCCCTGCTACAAATCTATTACTATTTGTGGTATTACCTCAGTGATTAGTTTGGCTGTCTTGTCCTTATATGTACCTGGTGTGCCTCAGAACCATCATATGTTAAAAATCTGTAGATCAGGTTTCCTCACCTGAAATTTAAACTCCCCAAACAGCCAGGGCTTTTAACTCCTGAACCATTTCCTAGAGTTAATCTGCCACACACACAATGGCTATCAGGCCCAAAAAGAAAAAGAAAAAAGACAAGCATCCAAATTGTACCTGTCTTTCCCCCCTAGTAGGTCTAATACCAGTCCAAGGAAATGGGGCAGTATCTCTTGGAGAAACAGAAAGGGTGTAAGAGTTATTTCAAAAACAAAACAAAACAAACGAAACTCATGCCCCACTGCCATGGCTATGGTTAAAATCCATTCACCAACTGGCTGCTTTTTAAACGTAAATCACATATCAGTGGCCTGTCTCAACCACTCAATTCCAAAGACATAAGGCACTGAAGTTTTCAAAAGGGGGTGATGATTTCTGCCAATTCTCTGCTCCCACTGCAGCCCACAGGGCCCCCTCAGGAACAGCATAAGGGCCAAAGTAGGGACCTGCAACATGACAGGGAATTAGGAGAAACAAGAGGTGGGACCCATGGGACCTGCGGGGAAGGGGGAGGAGAGAAGGAGCTTGTGTGGAATGGCAACCCCAGGTAAGGCTTCCTCTTCCCCTGCCTCCTCCCGTCCCGTTGCCACAGCGAGGCCCAGGCGGTGCAGAGCTGCTGGGCCTCGCCGCTCTCTCCCCCCTCCTGCCCCCAGTTGCCCCAGCGAGACTTGGGCAGCGCAGAGCTGCCAGGCCTAGCCGCTCTCTCTCCCTTCCCGCCCCCGGTTTCCCCGGTGAGGCCCATGCAGCACAGAGCCACCGGACCTCGCCACTCTCTCCCCCCCACCCCTGGTTGCCCTGGCGAGGCCTGCATGGCACAGAGCCGCCGGGCCCATGGGAATTCCCAGAGCGTTCCCTGCGCATGTGCAGGAGATGCTCCTTAACTTTTCGGGGGATTTAAATATCCCCCGAATATTTTTTAAAACTTTTCAGATTTTTCTGCACACGGGGGTTGCCCCCTATGTGTAGGAAAATCTCCCCCCCCCAAGTGCCTCCCCGCATGAATTTAGATATCCGCACGAGGGTGGCCACTTGAGAATTAGTATATAGATTGTCATTCTCTCTTTATAAAACTTAAATCTTAGGAATGTGTGGTTGGATAGGCCACTGATCCCCACAGTCACATGTAGTTTGATCTTTAGTATAAGACAGCTTTATGTAGTCTGATTTATCATTAGAGTCACTCAGAACTAATGAAGTGCCTGTTTTAGATCTAGTTCTTCTCACCTGGATATTGCAGAAATCATAACAGACTGTTCCCTCATGTCCTCAGCATCACAGCCAGTGCCTGCACACCAGAAATTAATGTCTGGCTTCTCTTCTGTGATCCCATTCCCACTTCCCCAATCCTTCCTGGGAAACAGAAACATTAGATGACTAACAAATACCAATATTTGAGCATCAGTGCAACTGATTCCAAGTAATTTCTCATCACCATGATGATTCCTAGGCTAGCGTATTAAATTAGGATGGATCCCCATATTGTTAGATACTGTATTATCCTGGTATGTCGTGTCCAGACAGGAAAATTCAGGTGACAAGTTATTACAGTAGCTCAATATCTAACAACATATGAGTAAGTAATATTTTGTTCTGCATACCGCATGTAAAACTTTGCATTTTGGCCAAACCAGGAATTCTACCTAATGGCTAGTACTTTAGTTTAACTTCTATATTACACCCCAAGTACCAAATGGTGTACAAAAAGGCTGTATACCTTACTAGAGAGCCTGCAAACCAAAGACCAGTTTACTCGTGCAGGCACTGACTGGTTCACATTGTTGCTTTTAATTCCATATGATGCCCCTCAAATGATGCAGATAACATATGTGGGGAGGGGCCATGGCTCAGTGGTAGAGCATTTGCTTGGCAGGCCGAAGATCCAAGGTTCAGTCCCTGGCATCTCCAGTTGAAGGGACTGGCAGTAGGCAGGGGTCCTTTCATAGAAAAAGAGCTGCAGGAGCTCAGTAGCATAACTCATTAGCATAACTCATTAGCATATGCCACGCCCCCTGACATCACCAGAAGTGTGTCAGGAAGGGAATGTCAGTTTCAGCCCCATTATATCCTATGGGCCATTGAAATCAATGGCAAAAACTCATAGGGTATATGAGGGGCTGGAGGGGAGGGGGTTTGAGGGAGAGGCTCCAAACTTGCAGGGTAGCTGATGGGGCCTCTCCTCGAAATACCCAGTAAGTTTCAAGAAGAGTGGACCAGGGGGTCCAATTCTATGGGCCCCAAAACAGGTTGTCCCGTCCCCTCCATTGTTCTCTATGGTGGGAAAAAATGTTACCTTTTTTCCTACCATAGAGAACAATGGAGGGAATGGGGGCAACCTGTTTGGGGGCCTGTAGAATTGGACCCCCTGATCCAATCTTCTGGAAATTTGGTGGGTATTTCGAGGAGAGGCCCCAGCAGCTACCCTGCAAGTTTGGAGCCTCTCCCTCAAACCCCCTCTACTCCAGTGGCTTTTAAAGTTGCCACCGAATTTCAGCGGCAATTCGGCAGTGAGCTGAATCAGATTAGAGAACAGATTCAGCCCGTGGCTGCCCTACTGGCCAGTCCTGAGCTGGCAGAGCTTTGCTCCACCTCGCTCCAGCCCCAACGGACCCCTGGCAGTAGGTGATGTGTCAGGCCTCTGCCAATCTGAGGCTGAGGACAGACTGGCAATCTGCCCCGGGACAGCTCCGCTTGGGAAGTGAAGGAAGGGAGCCCGTTCAGACATGCGCAGCTGTCCCTTGGCTCCCTTCCGCACTTACTCGCTTTGAAGCCGGGTTTCTTGCGTTTTAGAAGAACACCGGGAAAAACCGGTGTTGGAGGCCGTCTTGCGCTTGTCTCCCGCTTCCAGGCAGTGTGAACCGAAAGAAGGCGGGAGGCAAGCGGAGGCGGCAGTGCGAATGCGGTGTTTTGCCAGTTTGTGCATGAGCGCTCATGCGCACATGCGCAAATTGCCGAAACAGCCATATCATGAGCTGTGGAGGCCGGCCCACCTGGGGCCACTCCGCAGCAGTCTGAATGCTCCGTAACGGCATCCTTGCGCAATACATTGGCCAGTGTGAACGGCCAGCCCCGGGGAGTTTTTCCCCCGCAGCAGTTGCCTCCACATTCATCCCACTCCAGATTGCCAGTCTGTCCTCAGCCTGAGTAGACAATACTGACTTTGATGGACTGATGGTCTGATTCAGTGTTAAGTCGGCAGCTTCATGTGTTCATATGAATTAGGCTCTCCAGATACATTTCTCTGCAATTATTTCTGTAATCACACTGACACATTTTTCAGCTATACAGTCAGAGGAATCCAGCATGAGATGTACTCTTGGGGGACTCATGTGAGGCATCCTCTATGCGGATGTATTTTCCGGAAGCAACGAACAGAGACAAAACCGAATGCATGAATTGCCCCTATGTTATTTGATTGTTCCACAGTGGAAGATTTGCAACCAGATATGTAAATTTCCTTCAGGAATTGTTCTATCGAGTGAAGTAATGAGAAAGCATGGCCAGGGGAAAGTTTTCTCTTCTGAGCAAGTATTAAAAATACCAAAGCTCTCTTGTGGATCTTACAACTATAGACAAACAAGACAAAAATGAGCTAGAGTCAAGTAAAGTAGCACCTTAGAGACCAACAAGATTTTCTCTACTGCAGACTAACACGGGCTACCCTCCTGGATGACAAAGATGAAAAAGGAGATTGTCTGTGGGATATACAAACAGAAATGGTGGACAGTGGCAGTGTTCCCTCTAAGCTGAGTTAGTGGGAGCTAGCTCACAGTGTTTTATCCTCCAGCTCACACATTTTTGTCTTAGCTCAGGAAGGATGGCTCCAGAGCAAATTGATTTATGCAGTAGCCAAATTGCTTGCTCACAACTTTTAATGCCAGTAGTTCACAAAGTAGAATTTTTGCTCACAAGACTCCAAGCTTAGAGGGAACATTGGACAGTGGTACAGAAATGTTGGGGGGACAGAGGAGCTGCTTGAGATGTGGCAGAGGAGTGAAAAGAGAGAGAGCAAAAAGTTAGATGAAAGAGGATATATTGCTTCAGTCTCTGTGTAGGGCAGTCTTAAGTGGGTTCAGGAAACGTTCCACACCATCTTGGCAGTTAAGAAGTTAGAATGCCGTTTGCTAGAGGATGGAGGCAGTTTGTGAAGTGAACGTACAGCGAAGTGAACGTACAGGCCTGAACTTACAAAGATTTTAAACAGACAAAAATGGAGATGAAGGCTGAAATATACTGGACTCGGAAGGCCATGGAGTGATTTCAAAGAAAGTTCTTTTTATTAAGTGGTCAGTGGAAGCATGAGGGATGGCGGCCCGGGGGCCTGCTTATATTTATAGGTAAGCCGCACCCCCAACCTCGCCCCCACAGGGGATTGTGGGTAAACAGGGATTAGGTTCCCACCAGAGGCTATCATAGGACCACTTGAATATCCTAAGCCTCTGACAGGGGATCAATCAGGATCCTAGGGTCTCTTGTTCTTTGGGACTGAAGCTCAGGTTGGTGTCTCAGCCATGCGCTCCTGGCTGGTATCAATTACCATTACAGGAGCGCCTGACGAACATGTCCAGACACGTAGCAGGGTACTTTACAAAGGCACATTATTTTCGTAGGCCAGTTCTCAGTGAGAGAGGACTAACAGTGCAATCCGGTGCAGAGTCACGCCAATCTGTCCTCTGAAATCAATGAGAATGAGGGAGAACAGAACGATTGGCAGTAAAGTCAACAAGACGGCAATGCCAGTGACACAGACAAGGGATTGCCAAGGATCACACAATACATGGTGGGGCACAGCCCCAGCTGTCACACAACCTAACACATTTTAAAAATATGGAGTCTGTGGAGGCAGACGTTTCACTGGAGTACACCTAACTAGACCAGTATTGTAGAACTGCGTATTTGCTTTGCAACCCAAATAAACACCCCTTCTGCCCTCCCTCCCTCCTGCCTCTCTCTCGGCTTACCCCACTTCCCCTATCTTTGGAGGGAAAATACCTGAGCAATATGTGCGCCTTCTTTTCAGTCCAGTAAATAAAGCACATTTATTCTCAGGACTCTTGTGTCCAGTGCTCCACTTGGGAAGAATACCTATTATCCCTTCTTTTACCTTATTCTAAGGAAGTTCATCTATTGACAGCTTCCCAGAATGCCAATTAAGAAGAAACTGTTCAAAGGAACCGTACCAAAAATGCTTCTAATTTCCAGGGAAAGTCCTGTGCCTGCTTCTTCCCACACTTCGTTAGATAAGCATTGATTTCCCCCTTCTCCAACAGAGGTCAGCAGAGCCTTAGAGGACAGGCATATTATAGTCAAAAGAACTCTACAGCCTATTACTGCAAAGAGGCTATTCATATTCTCAGCTACGGTAAACCACAGAAGCACACAATATATTCTAGTTACTGGTTTAGGGAAATAACCAAGCATCAAGAAACTGAACTAAACTGCTAGCACTGCACATCTTAGAACATCACAGTCAAAATGACTGATTTTTAATCCATAACAACCAACAAGATCTCCACGGTAGAAGCTTTGCAGAGTCAAAGCTCCCTTGTCAAATACCAATAGACAGGGGTCCGTTGGGGCTGGAGCGAGGCGGAGCAAAGCTCTGCCAGCTCAGGACTGGCCAGTAGGGCAGCCACGGGCTGAATCAGATTCTCTAATCTGATTCAGCTCGCCGCCGAATTGCCGCTGAGATTCGGCTGCAAATTTAAAAGCCACTGGAGGGGAGGGGGTTTGAGGGAGAGGCTCCAAACTTGCAGGGTAGCTGCTGGGGCCTCTCCTCGAAATGCCCACTACGTTTCAAGAAGATTGGACCATGGGGTCCAATTCTACAGGCCCCCAAACAGGTTGCCCCCATTCCCTCCATTGTTCTCTATGGTAGGAAAAAAGTTAACATTTTTTCCCTCCATAGAGAACAATGGAGGGGATGGGACAACCTGTTTGGGGGCCTGTAGAATTGGACCCCGTGGTCCAATCTTCTTGAAACTTACTGGTATTTTGAGGAGAGGCCCCAGCAGCTACCCTGCAAGTTTGGAGCCTCTCCCTCAAACCCCCTTTCCTCCAGCCCCTCATATACCCTATGAGTTTTTGCCATTGATTTCAATGGTCCATAGGGTATAATGGGGCTGAAACTGACATTCCCTTTCTGACACACTTCTGGTGATGTCAGGGGGCGTGGCGTATGCTACTGAGTTATGCTAATGAGCTCCTGCACCTCTTTTTCTACGAAAGGACCACTGCCAATAGAGGTTATCTATTCAGTTGACTTCTGGGAATCACTGGGCTTGAAGTATTCTGTGTCATTTAAAACTTGTTTATATATTCAGAGACTGACTCCCCCCCCCCCATCAAACCATGTTTCTGTTTTTATATTCCTTAATTCCTTTGCACAAACAGAGCACCAGCTTTTCCTTTGCCAGTTGCACAGGGCTTTTTGCACAGGTTAAATAGGATCATGCTGTACTGAAATGGTCAGAAAGCTGCATTGTTAAAGGGATAAGTACTGTGGCTTGTACTACTGTATTGCTTGCTACCTATCACTTAAGTATGCTCCAGACTAGGTAGTTCTACAGCACTTAATGTATTGCTACTCGCAGGGGTCTTTTCACAGAAAAAGAGGTGCAGGAGCTCAGTAGCATAACTCATTAGCATAACTCATTAGCATATGCCACGCCCCCCGACATCACCAGAAGTGTGTCAGAAAGGGAATGTCAGTTTCAGCCCCATTATACCCTATGGGCCATTGAAATCAATGGCAAAAACTCATAGGGGTATATGAGGGGCTGAAGGAAAGTGGGTTTGAGGGAGAGGCTCCAAACTTGCAGGGTAGCTGCTGGGGCCTCTCCTCGAAATACCCACCAAGTTTCAAGAAGATTGGACCATGGGGCCCAATTCTACGGGCCCCCAAACAGGTTGTCTCATCCCCTCCATTGTTCTCTACGGTGGGAAAAAGTGTTACAATGGGGGGAATGGGGGCAACCTGTTTGTGGGCCCGTAGAATTGGACCCCCTGGTCTAATCTTCTTGAAACATGGTGGGTATTTCGAGGAGAGGCCCCAGCAGCTACCCTGCAAGTTTGGAGCCTCTCCCTCAAACCCCCTCCTCTCCAGTCGCTTTTAAAGTTGCCGCCGAATTTCGGCGGCAATTCAGCAGCGGGCCGAATCAGCCCCAGGCTGCTCTAGTGGCCACTCCTGAGCTGACGGAGCTTCGCTCCGCCTCGCTCCAGCCCCAACGGACCCCTGGTTACTTGAGCTTTGTTTCAGCTCTGGGACTTCTGTATTGAACAGTACTGGAGCCTGGAGGCCAGTGGAGTGCGTTTCAGCATGATCAAGTTTATTGTAGGTCAGGAACAAGTATACCTGAGGTGGCCCGGGGGACAGCTTATATGCACAGAAAAGCCTCGCCCCCCGTTCACACCCACACTGCGGGATAGGTTAATCTTCCCACCAGATATTTACATTGGTTCATTTGAATATGCTAAGCCCCTGATAGGTGGATCTTTAGGAGCCTGGGTGCTATTGTTCTTTTACCTCAAGCTTGTACCTTTTCCAGGCCATGTGGTCAGACTGCATGACCGGCACCATTACATGTTTGGTCACATCACTGAATCATACAAGTGTACCCATAGAGAATCACAGCCTGGTTGTCTGTGGAACTGCGTCCTGGACATAACATGTACGTTTCAGATTTCCATGATCCAAATCCTTTTGTACTGTTCATTGTATGTCTCAGTTTGTCAGTTATACTTGATGTACACTATGTAATCTGCCTTGAGTCTCATCAAGAAAGGTGGACTATAAATAACACAACCACAACCGTGTTGTGCTGTGTTCCTTAACTGATTATATGTCCACTTATTTTTCATAGCATTACCTGCATGAACAAGAATGGCAAAAGATGTTATTTGTGGGTAGGGCCTATAGCAGTGGTGGCAAACCTATGGCACGCGTACCAGAGGTGGCACTCCGAGCCCTCTCGGTGGGCACGCACAGCATCACCCCAGCACAGAGTTTGCAATATTGGACAGCAAAAATCACATTAATTGTTCAAAAGCATGCCAAATGCAAACTTTTACCTTTCAATAAAAAGTTGTTTGTATCATTGAAAGCTCTGTTATTGTGTTTTTCTTTTAAGACAAAAGATGTTAATGTATGAGTTGTTTTTTCTAAAACAAAAACCTCAGTATTCAGGTTCAATTGCTGTGTTGGCACTTTGCAAGAAATAAGTGGGTTTTGGGTTGCAGTTTGGGCACTCGGTCTCTAAAAGGTTCACCATCACTGGCCTATAGAAATCAACAAGCTATTTCCATAAACGCAGGAAGGCTTAGCTACTGGAAGAAAAAGTTTAAATTAATCTTGAGCTAAGATATCTGGAAATGGGAGGATAATCAAAGGGAAAAATATGAAGCCGGGAGGCCCCCTGTTCTTTCTTGAGGGCTTCTAGAGACCTTGTTCGGGAAACTAACTGTGACCTTCAATAATATAATTTCTTACCCACAGAATAAAGCAATTATTTCTGCATCAGACAAGAGCCTCCTCCAACAGCTGACGAACTCCCTCGCCCTCTGTTCTCTGTGCATGGACTGTGACGCGCCCCCCCCTCCCTTTGGTGAGCATTCATTTATTAGCGCGGCTCCTCCCCTCTACCAGAGTCCCAATCGGATCTGCAGGCAGGTTTTAAAGGCTAAGAACGTGACCGCGTTGGGGGGAGGGAGGTTAACTCTTTCCCTGCCGGCCAACACACACACTTTCTGTAGGACCCACAAGTAACGTCTGCGGCCAGCTGGGCTACAACAGTCTAAACTGAAACGCTGGGAAGGGAAGGGACGGGGGAGAACACCATATAACATCCCGTTGCAGAATCGCCTGCGCGGTAAAAGCGGGCTTGTAAATATTCCCCCCGAGAGGACCGGGAGGCGTTGGCTGCTGGTCGGGATCAGAGAACGGCGCAAGCATAAAGGGAAACGCGTTGCCGCCCTGACAGCTAATCGCCGCCGCTGTCACCTTCCCGGCACTCGAGGAACAGCAGCGCAAGGGAGGGAGAGGCAGGCAGCGGCCGCCCCGCCGGGGGAGTGCCCCGCGCTCTGGCGCCTGAGCCGCGCTTTCACGGCGAGGGATCCGCGCGGTCCCCCGGGCGGGCTTGGCTTGGCTTGCCCTCTCCCCCCCCCCCCGGTCTAAATAAGAGGCTGGGGGATTTGGAGGCGTCGCAGCAGCCAGTGATGTCAGCCTCGGCTGAAAATAGCGAGGGATAGAGTGCAAATCCACCGTTAAAACCTTCCAATCCAGCCTCGGCCAACACCATGGCAATGTGAAGTCACCCGGCGCCTCTTACACATACACACAACCGCCGCCGCGCCCCCCCTCCCCCCCCCCCGCGGTGCCGCCTTCTCTCCCTCCCTCCGACACATTCTCACACACACACACACACACAACACACACACACTCCTCGCCCTCACACCCAGCCGGCCCTGCCGAGGGAATGCGGGAGGCCAAGGAGCCGCGCACAGGTGGCCACGTTGTCTAAGCCTTGGCCATCGCCCAGCTGCAGCTGCCCCCTCGCCCCGCCACCCCTCGCTCCTTGCCTCGCTCGCTCTCGAAGACCTTGAAGCTGCCAGAAGACGCGGAGCAACCTCTTTCCGAGGCGGCGGGGGGCAGCGCTCGAGAGCCAGCTTCTGCATGCTCGCCTTGACGAGCCGCGAGGATTATACCAGGCAGGGGCTGAAAAGGGTCTCCGGCAGCCGACAATAAAAGGACGAGGTGTCGTTCCCCCCCCCCCCCCCCTTTTCAAAAATCCTTGGATTTCTTCGGAAGACCCGGCGAGGGGGGCTCGGACAGGAGCATGGCATCCATGGACGGGTGAGGAGGACTGGGTTCTCGGGCGCGGGTGGCGGGGGGGAGACCGGCTTGCCGAGGGGGTTGGGAGGCTGGCTTGTGTTTGGGGAGAAACAGTCGCTTTGTATCTGCTTATCTGGCGGCGGGATCTTCCATGTCTCTCTCCCCCCCCAGCCCAAACAACCCGCAGGGAATGCAAACGGCTTCCAACTGCAGCTGCAAATTAGACCCAGGAATTCCAAATATCAAGTCTCTCGAGGGCAGGCAGGGCTTCAGCGCTCCTACCCGCCGTGCCTTCGTTAACTCTTGCAAGGCTAGGCGCTGTCCAGCGACACGGCTTTTCAAGGGGGAAGAAAGCCGAGGGCTGCGCTTTCGTGCACTGAGCCCCGGGAAGCGAGACCCGCTGGAGCCCGGAGGGGGGGCTGACTTCCGAGTCCACGTGCGTGAGGATCGGGTTGCAGAGCTTGTGTTTAACGAGAGCATGGGACGGAAAGCGAAAGGAACTCGCACCCAAGAGTTTGGCAATCGCCTTGATTCCCGCTACATGCCGCGAAAATGGGGGAAGGCAATGAAAAACAATCGGGACGGAGTTTGGTGTGGGTTTCACAAGAGTTACTCTGCGGCCAGCGAGCACATGTGGTGGTGGTTGCTGATCCCTTCTGTGCAAAACCCTGGCAAACTCGCCCCTTGCGAAACATTCCCGAATCCCGAAGGGCAAGTCCTCCGCCGGGGCTCGAGGTTTTGGTGCTTGCTCGGTCGATTCGCTTGTGTTTGGAAAGTAATGTCTGGGGCTGTCCGTGGTTTTGTCTAGTATTATCCCAGCGTCTGGGCGACCTCCTCTTGATCCGTGGGGGTGGCTGTCAGGTTGGATCAGTATGATCTGCTCGGGACAGGACTTTGTCAGGACAGAGTGTAAAAGGAGGCTCTGTTTATATCTGCTGGAGATGTGCGCGCGCGTTTCCAAGGCTAAAAGGCGATTTAAAGCTGGGGGGGGGGGGGGAATGTTGGTGGAAAGTGCATGCACCCAAGCGGGGCGAAGAAAAGTAGGCATGCTCTCCTGAGCATACAGGTGACCCGAGAGGAAGTTGCTTAAAAATCGCAGACTGTGTTGCTCCAGGGATTTCTAGAGGATGCTGGAGACTCGTCAAGGCTCTTACAAAGTTGCTACAGAGTATTTTTCCTTCCTTTAGTTGTGTGTTCTGACTACAAGATCATATTTGCAAATCCCAGTGCTGGGAGCTATAAAGCTCTTTAGCATTTCCCCTTAGAGAGGATCTGCCTTGATTATCTATCAGCAACAGGTACAGGAAGCGGAGGAGGTCTTCAGGCAATGTGGACATCAGTTTACTATTGAGGAGGTTCTTCCAGAGATCACAATCTTCCCTTTTTATGTGTGCAACCGCTCAGTATAGATACTTGTTGCTTTAAAAACGTTGGGTATGGTCCAGTCAAGGATAAGCACTTATAAGTCCCACTGATTTCAATTAGATACTTAAGCACCTGCTTAACTCTCCTCCCTTGAAACTGATTAGACTTAGAAGTGTTTAAGGTTGGCAAGATTACGTCCGCTGTGAAATGCTTCCCCTAAGCATTGCATTTCCTCTAGAGATGGATACTTAATTGTATAGTGTAATAGTTTCCCTATATTCTCGAAGTGACCTGTATATTCATCTTGGTCATTCTTGCAACACCACTGCAAGGTAGGACACACTTGACAGATGGAGAGCAGAGACTGAAAACTTTCATAAGGGTACCTTAAGAATTATTGTTATGCTATATCAGCACACAGAAACCAACACACACACACACACTGTAATTTTTTAAAAATGCAAAGCTACTGGAAATGGAGAAACAGATGCATTATTCAGTTCTCAGGTTTTGCTGAAGAAATGCTATTTTAAATATGATTTTCTCTTTACACAAACACTTGTTCTGTAGGTTGACCATGCAGACTTAACTAAGCTGTGCAAAAGAGTAAATACAGGGATGCAGATACTGGACTTTACATGCATTATTTGACAACCTACAGATGAATGTATGAATGTAATTCCATTAAATAACACTGCGCTGAAGGTGATATGAGGTGACAAAATAGTTCTACTAGGGATGTTTAATTTATCAGAACTGATGCAGTGTGCAGCAGCAGTGAAAAAGCCCCAACTCCATGCTAGGGATTATTATGAAAGGTATTAAAAATAAGATAGACAATATTGTAATGCCGCATAGTATAGCCTCATTTGGACTACTGTAAACATTTCTTGGTGCCGTATGTTAAAAATGATATTGCAGAGCTCAAAAAAACTTCAGAAAAAGGCAACCAAAATGATTAAAGGGTTGAAACACGTTTTCTGTGAGGAATGGGTAAAGAGTTAAGGCTTTTCAGTTTAGAGAAAAGATGACTTCAGGCCTAAGAGCGGGTCTCTTTTTTTAAGCTTTTAGTCTCTTATTTCTGGGTTAGTCTCTTAAAGTTTCTTTTTTTCAAAATAAGTCTCTTTTCTCTCCTTTTTTGTGCCTTGAAGGGCTCAAGAAATTAGAATTGTGGAACAGGATTGTGGGATGTGCTATCCTTCAAATGCAATAAAGGTATGCCAGAGAACTCCCTATTGATACCAAAGGAGATGTTCTTATTGATGAATGGAAAATGTTGCAGATGGAGACAGACCGCCCACCTTTTGAAGGAAGAATTGATCGTTTTTGGGGATAAAAGTTTAAAGAAAACTAAGGTAGCTGGATATGAAAAGTTGGCGAAAGTTATCAAGACTGCCTTGTCTCTATCACATGGAAATGCAGACATTGATAGGCGTTTTTCTGTGTCGATGTGGGCTTTGCGGACAAGGCTTCCACGTGTGAATGAACACTGAATACAATTTTGTTGATCAAAGATAGATTGAAAACCTATGGAAATAAACCTGAACTAGTTCCCATGACATCAGAACTTATTGCTATGGGACAGAGTGCACATAAGCAATACATAATGTACTTAGAAGAACAAAAAAGATTGAAAGAGAAGGAAGAAAAAAAGAAAGAGGAGGAGATACTTTTAGCTAAAGAGATGGAAGAAAAGGGCAGGGGTCCTTTTGTAGAAAAAGAGGTGCAGGAGCTCATTAGCATAACTCATTAGCATATGCCACACCCCCTGACATCACCAGAAGTGTGTCAGAAAGGGAATGTCAGTTTCAGCCCCATTATACCCTATGGGCCATTGAAATCAATGGCAAAAACTCATAGGGTATATGAGGGGCTGGAGGAGAGGGGGTTTGAGGGAGAGGCTCCACACTTGCAGGGTAGCTGCTGGGGCCGCTCCTTGAAGTACTCACCAAGTTTCAAGAAGATTGGACTACTGGGTCCAATTTTACGGGCCCCCAAACAGGTTGTCCCATCCCCTCCATTGTTCTCTATGCTAGGAAAGTGTTACTTTTTTCCTGCCATAGAGAACAATGGAGGGAATGGGGGCAACCTGTTTGGGGGCCCGTAGAATATGACCCCCTGGTCCAATCTTCTTGAAACTTGGTGGGTATTTCGAGGAGAGGCCCCAGCAGCTACCCTGCAAGTTTGGAGCCTCTCCCTCAAACCCCCTCCCCTCCAGTCGCTTTTAAAGTTGCCACCGAATTTCGGCAGCAATTCGACAGCGGGCCGAATCAGATCAGAGAATCTGATTCGGCCCGTGGCTGCCCTAGTGGCCACTCCTGAGCTGGCAGAGCTTTGCTCCGCCTCGCTCCGGCCCCAACGGACCCCTGGAAAAGGGTAAACAAGCAGAAAAGTCTAGGAAAAAAATTGCTGAGATAGAAAGTAAGATATTACTGACAAAAAAGGACCATGAGGCGACTTCTGAAGCATCTGATTATCTGTTCAAAAAAGCCAATGAATGATTGAAGAGAGCAATACAGAAAGGAAATTTGCAGGAAGTTAGTGTTGCACATAGTGTTGCACACTATGTTGGAAGGCTACGTTGCTATGCGTGGAACTGAGCAGCAAAAGCTTAAAAGAAGTGAAAACTCTTCAAAAAGCTGTAGAGAAAAGAAAAAATAAGTTTGATCACTGCTTTAAGTGGGAAGAAAACCACTAGGTAGATATATCATAAATGATAATAATCCATTTGATGCCACACTAAAGAACTTTTCTGGTTTTTTTAGTGTGACTGTTGAAGTAATTTTACATCCCACTCAAGTTTTGAAAGAAAAATTTTATTCTTTATCATTTTGTTGTTGTTGTTCAGTCGCACAGTTGAGTCTGACTGTTTACGACCTCATGGACCACATCACGCCAGGTCCTTCTGTCTTCTGTCATGCTCCTGAGTTTGCTTAATTTCATGTTTGTTGCATCGATAACACTGTCAGATCGACTCATCCTTTACCTACCCCTTCTTTGACCTTCAATCTTTCCCAGCATCAGCAATCTTTCTCCAGTGAGTGCTCCCTTCTCCTTTGGTGGCCAAAGTACTTGAGCTTCAGCTTCAGTATCTGGCCTTCTAGGGAACAGTCAGGGTTGATTTCCTTTAGGATTGACTGATTTGATCTCCTTGCAGTCCAGGGGACTCTCAAGAGTCTTCTCCAGCCCCTTAATTCAAAAGAATCTATTCTTCGGCGCTCAGTCTTCCTTATAGTCCAGGTCTCACAGCCATACATTACTACTGGGAATCATTTTGTAGTTACACAAAATGTGTATACTTACACATTTGTTTCTGGTCTCAACTGGCTGTCTGAGTTTGGACTCTTTGGCCCCCGGGGAAGACGAGAGTTACCTCCCATCTCCAAGCAAGGAGGCCACCATCAAGCTGGAGGTGAGCTGGGGACATGGGGGAGTGGAAGATAAGGAGGTATACAGCAGACAAGAAGACCAGGAAGTATTCACCAAAGAGGTCTGGGCTGACAGAGCTTTGAGAACTGGAGATGCTTTGAAGCCCAAAAGACGCAAGATGAAGAGATGACGAAGAGAGTTCGAGCTCCATGGAGACAAAGATGTGACCTCGATTTCCTGTAGACAAGATCCACCTGAGCAGAAAGGCGGAAACATACCCAGAGCGAGTTCTCAACAATTGGTGGGTGAGAGGAGGGGAAGCCTAGGAATTGATTATTTAAGAGGGGAAGTCACGAGAGCCGGGGAGGATGCACCCACTTGACCCTGCATGCAGAGACTTGGAGGGTCGAACGGGAGAAAGTGGGAGACAGGGAAGAGGAGGAAGTTGGCAAAATACAAAGACTTGAACATTACAGAAAAGACACTAGTAAGAATGCTCTTGAATGAGTGAGATGTATTCTTATAGATTACTAATAGAAAGGAAGCTAAACATGGGATATTGGATACGGAAGGTTTATAGCAGGACAAAATTGGCACTTTCAGTTAACATTATATCTGTTTACAGATTTCTGTTGAGAAAATCCTTAACTGCCTGTTGAAAGTAGATCAGTACTCTGTACACTGAACTGCCCCCCCATTTTATCCCCACAACAGCTGGGAAGCAAGAGTATCCTCGTTTCCTCTCTTACATTAAGAATCTGTGTACCGAAGATTAAAAGGTGTTCTTAGCATCAGTTGTAATATTGGTAATGTTCCGGCTCACAAGACTGGGTGTTGAAGAAACTTTATTATACAAAAGGTATCTTGATATTAGCTAGCCTTCTGTAATAGATAATAGTTGCAATCAATATATGAATCATCAGGGGTAAAATTAAAATGTTAACAATATTGCAAGGTTGGCAAAGTTTCAGAGGCATACGTGACTGTGACAAGTGGGAGCAGGTGGCATATAAGCCAGCGTAAAGTGGGAAAGATACACTAAGGCAGGGGTGGGCAAATTGCGGCCCACGGGCCACATGCGGCCCACCACAGAGTTTTTTGCGGCCCGCCAAGACAGTCGGCCACGTGGTTTCAGTCCGGCCTCCGTTGGGCCCGGAGCGCCGAGAAGCGGCGCTCCGGGAGTGAAGTGTCCAGGGGGCGGGCACATTACCAAGCCCCACCCCCTGCTCCCAGCAGCCCTGTTGGGCAACGAGGAAGCAGAAGAAGGAAAGTAAGTTACCTTCCCTCCCCCATCCTCCTCTTCCCAGGGCCGCAGTGCTCCAGGGAAGCACTGCCCACCTCCACCCTCGCCTTCCCCAAGCCACACCAAAGTGCAGCGCTCTGAGGAAGCCCTGCCCACTCCCACCCTCACCTTCCCTGGGCCGTGCCAAAGCGCAGTGCCCCGGGGAAGCCCTGCACACTCCCACCCTCATCTTCCCTGGGTTGCATGGAGGCGCAGCAGGCAGGCAGCTGCTTTCAGCAATCTCTCTCTCTGTCCCTCTCTTTCTCTGACTCTCTTTGTGTCCCTCTGCATGTGTGTGTGTCTCTGTGTCCCCCCCTCTCTTTCTCTGTCCCTATGTTCCCCTGTGTGTCTCTGTCCCTCTGAGTCTGTCTCTGTTTGTCTGTCTGTCTCTCTCTGTCCCTCTCTGTGTGTGTGTTCCTCTCTCTCTCCCTATGTTCCCCATGTGTCTCTCTCTGTCTGTCTGTCTCTCTCTGTCCCTCTGTGTGTGTGTCTTGTAGCTATAGAAGATATGAAATCAGCACAATAAATAAATTGAATAAAACTACCGCTATTTTATTTAATTTATATTTATTGGTTTTTATGATACAATTTATACCTTTTCTGAAACGCAAAGTTAACTAACGAATGCAATCATTTCAAAAGGTGCGGCCCTCCGCTAACCTCCGCTCCCACAAAGTGGCCCCCGAGTCAAAACAATTGCCCACCCCTGCTCTAAGGAATAGCCTGTGCCCAAATATCTATACCTCATACTGTTTACCTAGTCTTTAGGGGGGAGTTTGACCCCATCCAGAACAGGCATAAAACTAAGTTAGCGTGGGAGACGGACTAAATCCTGTGAGAAACTACAGGACAAATCCTCAGAGCAGAACACCAGTTGCCAAGCACCAACTTTCCCCCCCCCCTGCCTATGAGCTAGATAGGAGTGGAAGTACTGCAGTGCAGTGACCTTACTTTTCATTTCACACAGGGGACCTAGAAATATGATCTCAAGGACTGCAGAGAGATCTAGGAGTATTAACTGGGTCACAGCATGCTCCCCTGTCATCTAGCCCAAGTTGTCTATCATGATAAGCAAGGCAGATCCAGCCCCATAACTAGCTGGATAAGAAAGGTCCATCATCCATGATTGCCCAGAGTTGACTATCACGGCATGCTTAATCAACTTCCTCCCGGAATAACAAATCAGGACTGCTCTGTTATTTGCAAGATCAGGTAATTCCAGCTGTGATTTTTTTAAAAACCGGGTTCTACTTGCTGTTTCCTTTTAGAAGGCACAAGACCTTCTTTCTCTCAGTGGAGGTGTTTATCACTACCAAAAGCGAACTGTTCAGACTGTTATGATTAAAGCGGAGCAGCCTTTCAGGTGTCAGTAACTGAAACTCACCCAAGCCATTGAGAACAGGAGGCCAAGTGCACTGTCCATGCCCATTGTGAAATTCAGGTTGGAATGAATGAGAATAGTTGTACTGGCCAAGCCCTCTATAAAACAGAAAACTATGGATGGGTGCTCTGCCTCCTTTGCCTTCAGCTGTAAAAATCTGCTTACCATACTAAAGAGGGACTGGCAGCAAACTGATTTTGTTCTTTTACTGCTGCCATTGCTGTGATAGATCAAGATGGGTAGCCGTGTTAGTCTATCTGCAGCAGTAGAAAAGAGCAAGGGTCTTTGTTGTTCTTGTTCAGTCGCACAGTCGAGTCCGACTCTTCACGACCCCATGGACCACATCACGCTAGGCCCTCCTGTCCTCCGTTGTCCTCTGGAGTTTGCTCAACTTCATGTCTGTTGCATCGATAACACTGTTTAGCCACCTCCTCCTTTGCCGTCCCCTTCTTCTTTTACCTTCAGTCTTTCTGAGCATCAGGGTCTTCTCCAGTGAGTGCTCCCTTCTCATTTGCTGGCCAGAGTATTTGAGCTTCAGCTTCAGGATCTGGCCTTCCAGGGAACAGTCAAGGTTGATTTCTTTTAGGATTGACTGATTTGATCTCCTTGCAGTCCAAGGGACTTTCAAGAGTCTTCTCCAGCACCATAATTCAAAAGCATCTATTCCTCGGCGCTCGGCCTTCCTTATGGTCCAGCTCTCACAGCCATACATTACTACTGGAAATACCATTGCTTTGACAATACTGACTTTTGTTGGCAGGGTGATGTCTCTACTTTTTATTATGCTGTCTAGGTTTCTCCTCCCAAGGAGCAGGCGTTTTTTTAATTTCTTGGCTGCAGTCACTCTTCAGTGATCTTGGATCCCAGGAACATGAAGTCTGTTACTGCTTCCATGACTTCCCCTTCTATTTGCCAAGGAGTGATGTGGCTGGATGCCATTATCTTAGTTTTTTTATGTTGAGTTTCAAGCCAACTTTTGCACTCTCCTCTTTCACACTTAGCAAGAGGCTCTTTAGGTCCTCTTCACTTTCTGGCCCCACTGGTGGACCTCCTGATGGCACCTGGTGTTTTTGGCCACTGTGTGACACAGAGTGTTGGACTGGATGGGCCATTGGCCTGATCCAACATTGGCTTCTCTTATGTTCTTACAAGTGGTATCATCTGAGTATCTAGGGTTGTTGATGTTTTTCCAGCAATTTTAATTCCGGCTTGTGATTCATCCAGGACGGCATTTCGCATGTGCAGGTCTTTGTTGTTCAGTTGCACAGTCGAGTCCAACTCTTTGCGACCCCATGAACCACTGCTAGGGTCTACTAGCACCTTAAAGACTAACAAAATTTTGACCTATGGTTTCAGAGATCCAATGATATCAGCCTGTGATCATGGTGGCTGGGAGGGGTATTGGATGAATCTGGTACCCCTTTGAGCCCTTGTAGGGGACTCTCAGCCTGGGGCATGAGAGGTGCCTCTCCTGAAAGCTGAGGGATCGAGGCTTCGCTTTGCTCTGATAGGTCCCACTGCCATGTGACCAGAAATGGTGCTAGAGACGCACACCGGGACAAGCAGACAGATGATCAATCGTTTCCCCTTACCTGGCGATTGTACCTCCAATGAAGCATGAGTCCATGACTTGCTGATACAGATGATCAGATAAGTGCACGCCCCCGATCCTCAGTTTTCAAGCAGGGGGGGAGCCGATCCCACCCCCAAAATAGGAGAGTTTTCTCTTTAAAACTCATCGGCAAGGAAGAGGAGGGCAATCAAAGCTTTTCTTAACTGAAATAAGGTGCAGATAAGCCTAAAGCATTTGTTTCTACTGGCTCCAGAGACTTTTACGAACTTTCTCTTAACGTAAACAAACTCACATCTGACTAGAAAAAAATATGGTGCCCAATACTAGACCTTCTCCAGAAACTGCAAGCTCAGCCATGTCGACAGCTAAAATGGAAGCAACCACAGACTCCCCCAATATGCTAGCTGCTGCATTGTGCCCTCTGCTGGACCAGATGACTACTCTCAACTGTAATTTTGAGACTCTCCAAAAACACGTGAAGGGAACCAATTTGAGAACAGAAGAAACAGCCAAATCAGTCAAAAAAGTTGATGCCAAGACTAAAAAGCTTAACCAGAGGCTGGAGGCTGTGGGGAAAAAAGAGATCCTCTGATTAACATCAGCTGTTACAACTGCAAATGGAAAAATCAGCTTATGTCCTGAGATTTCAGGAAGTTCCTGAACAAAAGGGAGAAGACCTGAAAAAGCTTCTAAGTGAAGCCTTAGAACTAGTTGCAGATACTACGGTGGAACATTTACAAACAGATATGGATATAATTTATTGGACCTATCTGGATTATATCAAGAAAAATAATCTGCCCGGGGAAATCTTTGTGAAATTCTCGAAAAGATCTAGCAGGGATCAAGTACTTAAAGCAACTAATGGGACCACCCTAAAAATTGAAGGCAAAGAAATAAAAGTGCTAAAAGACATTCTGTTTGAGATTAGAAAAAAAGAGAAAGCAATATAAAAATCTTACAGCCTTTTTACAGAAAAACTCCACACCGTACAGATGGATTGTCCCAGAAGGGCTCATCTTTAAATATAAAGGCAAAAAAGAAAAAAGTAGATTCTGTTACAAAAGCTAAAGCCTTTTTGAAGCAGCATCATAAAAACTGAGAAAGAGAAAGGACCAGCAAAGGACAACAAGACACCAAATGAAAGCAACTAGGATTTGGGAAGCTACAGAGGCTTATTGAGCAGCTCCTCTGAAGAGGACTCTGAATTAGGATCCGTTGCTCCTAAATTACTTAAAGTCAAATGGGACTATGATAAAAACAAACCTAAAGAGAAAAAAGCAAAAAAATAAGAAGCAATCTCTGAAACTAGTTACTGTCTTAAATGCTAAATATTTCGACACACCTTTCTTTAGTTTTAAAAATTCTTCTATATAATTCTTTGTTTTTAACTATAATTCTTATGCTCCATCTTGCTATACTGTATTGTAAGTGAATTACTTTTTAAGCTGTGACATACCTAAAAAGACCACTGCTACTTGGGTTTTTAGTGGTTTACCTTTCTCTTCTCCTGTAGTTTGTAGAAGTTTCCTACCAATTTTTCTGTGGTAGTTTTTAGAAAAGCAATTTTAAAAAATCATTAAAAAAGACTAACAAAATTTGTGGCGGGTGTAAGCTTTTGTAAGTCACTGCTCACTTCTTCAGATCAGACACAAATTTTGTTAGTCTTTAAGGTGCTGCTGGACTCTTGCTCTTTTCTATTGTAATAATGGGTGTTCAAGAGACCTCCGAACTGTTCTGTTGGATTCACTGCAAGACTGTATGTGACTTTAATTGTCATAGTTTCTGCTAGCATTGTTGAGAGCTGTGGCTTTCTAGGAATTCTGTGTTACAAATCTATAGCCCCTCTTATAAAATTATACCTCTCAGGATTTTCTGGGTACAGGGGATCACTTAGCTAAGCACTTTGATGTAAAGACAACCTAATTTTCCTTTCAATATCACCCCCTTTTAGAATTCTTAATGTGAATACAACATCTGGGGCGTGATCATACGCACCCATTAGCCATGCGAGAGGGACGACTCACCAGCAGATCAAAGCAGCACGATCACACCAGCACATCTGGGAGGCGTCCTGCAACTGTCGGCAAGCCGTCACAAGCCGTTTTGATCTGCCGGAGAAGTGGAGTAAAAAACTACTAGGGAAAATGCTGTAGCAAATGGTTTGCTGCAGGCCACAGCCGGACTTTCCTCATGTGATCACTCCAGCACAAACTTGTGGCGTCGGGGATAGTCTGATCAGGCTATCCTGATGCCATGCCGTTGTTTCCCCCCTTTTCTCAGTATGCTCATTATCGCATACTGTCATTGGAAACCTTGGGTGGAGAAGCAATTCATCGATCCCCCGTTTAAGCGAATTGGAAACCAATAACAAAAAAAAACCCCAACTCACCCATGGTTGCATCTGATCATGCAGCAGCTAGTTGCGCCGGCAGCTTCACCGACCTGTGTGACTGCACAACTGCAGGTCAAATTGCCCCGGGGCAAAATAGCCTCCCTTCCCCCCTGGATTATTTTGCTTGTGTGGCCGTGGCCCTAGTATTTCTTGTTGTCTTAGTGTTGTGACATAGTCAGGATTTCCAAGAGCCCATTCCAGATGTTGCCTCTTTCTAGGAAAATGATAAAGCAACTTTGAGAGGAAAGGTCACTCAAACCATTGGCAGTCTCTAGCCTGGCTTAAGCGATCGTATTTGATACGTTCCTTACCATTTGTCACCATTTCTGTTAGGACTGTTACTACATCTACCATCAGAAAAATATATAAATAGGGTTTCTCTGAAGCCTACAATAGATTTCAAAGACAAGTGAAATCTTGAACTTCAGGAGCAAGAACATTTCCCATTTGGGAGGCTCTATTGGAAGTGATCCGCTTTGTTCTGAGAGTCTGAATGCCATATCTGGGAGTGGGAAGATCTTTTTATTGTTTCTTTGATGGCTTTTGTTGAGACTTGTTCCGCATTGTGCGCTGCAATGCCATTCTAAGAGTCAAACCCTTCTAAGTCCATTGAAGTCAATGGGCTTAGCAGGATGTAACTCTGCTTACAATGACACTTAACATCAGCCATGTTTTATTTATTTATTTATTTTGCTATTTTAGCAATGGTGCACAGGGCATCCCCTAGCATGATTTATCTTGCCCACTCCTACCCACGAGTATAGGATTCTATAATCTTGACTACATTGATTAAATGTATGGGGCAAGGGTCCCCAACCACTTGAGCCTGCAGGCACCTTTGGAATTCTGACACAGGGTAGTAGGTGCAACCAAAAATGGCTGACGGAAGAGAAAATGTCAGGGAGGGGAGGCCATGCATTAGTAACTCTTCAGCATTTCAGTTTAACAGGTTGCATTCTGTTTAACAGGATGCAGTTTAAAATGAACATGTTGCTTAAAATATTTTCTTGCATACACACAGTTAACCTTCGCTCATGCAGTGAAGATTCTTGTGCTGTAACTTTAAAAATTCTGCAAGGAAATTAGATCTCTAATGACCAATCAGAAGACCCATGGGAAGTGACATGATGGACACGCTAGCATTTTGCAAAAACTCAAAATAATAAGAGTTTTCGCAAAATGCGAACAAATCTGCCACATCACTTCTGGTTTTAACTGGAAGTGACATAAGTGGACTGGCATGATGCTTGTGCACCGGGCCCCACCCCCATTTCCTCCTGGTGGTTTTTGGGTGTGGCCTGACTAGCCTACTTGGTGGGCTCCAGGTAAGGTATTGGCAGGCACCATGGCACACATGCATGCTATAATGGTGATCCTTGCTATAGGGTGTTCCTGTCTAGGAGGTCCATTCCTATATCAGGGAGTCAGCTAGTTGTCATTCCCTTTATGGCCTGTGAGTCTATGAATTGTCCATTACTGTTGCCCAGCCTTTGGGTGCATTCATACTAAGATTCAGTGGATGACCTAGAAAAGATTCTCTCCAGAAATAAAAAAGGAAAGCCACATCATAGACTCAGTTTAAATAATTCAGAAATTACAATAGTAAAACACAAAAACTTGAAACACAATCACAATGGGGACCCAAAGCGGCTTACATTATTCTCTTCTCTTCTACTTTATCATCAAAACAATCCTTTGAGGTAGGTTAGGCTGAGCATGTGTGCCTGGCCTAAGGTTACCCTGCAAGCTTCCATGGTGGACTCAGGATTCAAACCTGGGTTTCTCAGTACCTAGCCCAATTTGCCATCCACTACACCACACTCTGGATGTGTCGCAAAAACAGCAACAAGGCAACAGTTCATTCTTGTGGAATGGTGGTTGTGATCCTGAAAATGCTTTCTACCTGTTGGGTTGAGATCTAGAATTCTGTATATATGTATATATACCACACAAAGACAAATGACAGGTTCCTTCCAAGATTCCTTTGAAGAAGAACCTGCAGTCTTAGAAAGTGAAGTGAAAGCTGCACTCAAAGCCATTAAGAGAAACAAATCACAGTAACAGATGGGAGATCAATAGAGCTATTCCAAGACACAGAAATGGTGTCCATCAAAGTCTTAACAAGAATATATCAACAAATATGGAAAATAGAAAAATGGCCCACAGACCGGAAAAGCTCAATCTATATTCCAATTCCAAAAAAGGAGATGTCAAAGACTGCAGCAACTATTGTACCATCATATTAATTACTCACACGAGTAAAGTGATGCTCAAACTTTTATAACAAGGACTGTTACCATATATGGAATGGGAAATGTCAGATGTTCAAGCTGGCTTCAGAAAAGCAAGAGGCACTAGAGATCATATTGCAAATTTATGTTGGTTACTTGACCATACAAGAGAATTTCAGAAGAAAATCAGCTTGTGTTTCATAGATTATAGCAAAACTTTTGACTGTGTAGATCATGAAAAGCTATGGTTGGTTTTAAAAGAAATGAGTATGGCATAACAGCTGATTGTTCTGATGCATAACCTATACTCTGAACAAGAGGCTATTGTTAGGGCAGAATATGGAGAAACAGAATGGTTTCCATTTGGCACAGGTGTCAGACAAGGATTATTTTATCTCCCTGTTTGTTTAATCTGTATGCAGAACATACTATCAGGAAGATGGGTTAGATTTCAATGAACATGGAGTGAAAATTGGTGGAAAGAACATTAACAATTTGCAATATGAAGATGACACCACATTACTGGTAGAAAATAGAGAAGACTTGAAACAACTACTATTGAAGGTTAAAGCTGGAAGTGCCAAAGCAGAATTACAGCTGAACATCAAGAAGACAAAAGTAATGACTATTGAGGAATTACAGAAGTTTAAGGTTGACAGTGACGAAATTGAAATTGTTAGATTTGCTACTTCTCAAGGGAGACTGCAACTAAGAAACTGGAAGGAGTTTGAGCCTGGGAAGGCAGCAACGAAGGAACAAGAAAAGATTTTAAGTGTAATTATCAATCACTGGTGACCAAGTTCAAGATAACTCATACTATAGCATTCCCCATTACTACATATGGGTGTGAAAGTTGGACAATGAAGAAAGCTTTTTGGTGATACCTAAAAAGGGATTATGTCACTTTTGGGTTTTTCCTGGAAGTGTTGTCATTGACCCCTCTCATGTCCACACCAGGTCTCCCACTGGTTACCAGGCCTGGCCCGGCAAACCAACTAGAGAAAGATGTCTCCAAACCTATACTAAGATGATTATGATGTAATTTTGGAATCAACGACAGAGTGATGGAGCTCCTAAACCAACTGGAACAGATTGCTGAGAAATGAAACGTTCTTGACAGAGGTAGTTTGCTGAAAGGACTATTACAATCAGGCAATTAAAACAATATTAAGCACATTGTGGGCACACAGGAATGCCCCAAATGGCATGAAACTATCCAATTGCCTGCACTTGTGCAAAATGTGCCGCTCAAGAAAGGGGTGTAGATTACTAGAAGCAGAGCAGAAGGGTGAAGTACGGACTTGTAGTATCCAAGCAATGTTCTGCATGGAGATTTTCAAGGGAATATTTCCAAGCATTTAGGCAGCTAGTAATCCAAAAGGGGAACTTGGAATTATACAAACATAGTGGGAGAGGGTGGCTACCAGAGGGATACTTATCAAGGTCAGAATTGGATACCTAGGAATAATCCAGTTAAAGCTCAAACAAGAATGGGGAGCAAGAAGTCACAGATTCTACTTTGCAAGGCAGGGCTGGATACGGGAAGAAAGATGAAACCCAGAGTATGTGGAAGACCAGATGAAGTGATCATGATTCACAAGTATGATTTGAGAAAGATTCTGGTTTCAAGTATAGACCCTGGAATTCAATAGAATACAAAATATTCCTTTTTCTGGGCTTGAGAAAGGAGAAGTAAGCTCAGATAGCTTCCTGATAAGTGGAATGTGTGGCAAAACAATTTTCTATGTCCTGGAAACGTTTCCAAATAAGGAAAGGAAGGACAATCTTGTGGTGGGGTCTGTAGGAGGCTGTCTTGGTTACCTAACTAAATTGCAGGCCACCAAAAGTAAAACCATCTTCCTGTTTTCAGACATCTGTGGAGAATACTTTAAGCCCTAAAAGTGCTAATGTAACTACCGCAGTGATACTTAGTGGCTTGGGAGCCACATAGTACTCTTCTGAGCACTGTTCTCCCATAGTATCTGCCCCGTGTTCTAGGAAAGAGAGCAATTTCTTTAGAAATTGGAATAATTTCATAATTACTAAAGGGCACAAGATACCAACTTTTACTTTTAAAATACAATACCACTTGCCTGGGACTATTAAGGCTGCACATATGTGTTTGAGGCTGGGTCAACGTATGCAGCTGAATAATGTGGTGGAATGGGGCATACCACTGTTGAATGTTAGCCCATTAAAAAAAAGCTTCCAGTAGTGGGGAAAGATAACTCTAGATTCTCAGAGGTATTCTGGTAATTAAAAGGGTCATATTATATATAAATATGTGTGTTTGGGGTGGTGCACAGAGCATACAGCAGTCATGTGGATGTTTGGTTGATGGGAATTGGGAATATAGCTCTCCATGAGCTGCAGATTACTGCTGAACTAAAATCTTTTGTTAGAAAGGAATGCTTGCTGATGTTGGTAGATAGGTAGCATTTATTGTGTAGGGCCAAAGGCTTAAAATGAGGATGCACAAAAGGGAACTGCTGTAAACACTGTAAAGTTAAAAAAATATGTACATAAGAACAGAAGAAGAGCCCTGCTGGATTATTTTATTTATTTATTTATTTCTCAAATTTATATCCCGCCCTCTCTCAGGGCGGCTTACAAGGGCACAAGGCCAATTCAGTACATTAAAACATATAAAATCAAACTAAAAACAATTCCAATAAATAACATAATTTACCATAAAAATGCTTCCAGATGTCATATATCCAGATGGCTACCCAATGGTAGGTCCGAGCCCCCTTGCCACCAGGCCTGGGTTACACTAGGGCCAGCTGCATCACGGATATCGTTCGTGATGGGTGGTATCACTGGTGGTATGGCTGGTGGTGGCTCCTATTCAAAGGCCTGGCGGAAGAGCTCCGTCTTGCAGGCCCTGCGGAACTGCATTAAGTCCCGCAGGGCCCTGATCTCCTCCGGGAGCTCATGCCGCCAGACAGGAGCCGCCACCGAAAAAGCCCTAGCTCTAGCAAGCCTGACGTCCCTGGGGCCCGGGACACAGAGTCGATGGCATGACCCCGACTGAAGTGCCCGCTGGGGTACATACGGAGAAAGACGGTCCCTTAGGTATGTTGGACCCTGGCCGTATAGGGATTAGACCAGTGGTCCATCTAGCCCAGCATCCTGTCTCATAATGTGGCCAACCAGTTCCTCTGGACAATCAACAACAGGGCATAGAGGCCTAGGCCTTCCCCCGGTTTGCCGCCTGGTACTGGTATTCAGTTGACTGCCTCTGAACATGAAGGTTTCCTTTAGTCACCATAGCAAGTAGCCACTGATAGATCTATTCTCCATGAATCTGGTGTTTTTCAGATTGTAGCTGCCTTTGTCAGTGTCGTGGCAGAGGTTTTTGTCAGTGTCGTGACAAAAGGTTTTTGTCAGTGTCGTCAGAGGTTTTTGTCAGTGTCGTGGCAGTTCTGATGGTGTGATCAGTTCACACTGACATGCTTGTTTTGGTCTTTCCCGTCAGCATTCCATCTGTTCAGATTTAAATTTGAGGCTTGTTTTTCTACTTTTTGTGTGTGTGCATACACCGAAGCATTGCAGCAGATTCAAGGAGACCCCATGGACTCTGTTTCCTTCAATTGCACTTCAAGAAGCTCTGGATTCCCCCTTCCCCTCAGAGTGGGTTCCCTTTCCCCCTGCACATCCAAAAGTATTCCACTCCTCTTCCTGGCCTGTTGGTGTAGTGGTTAAGTGCACAGACTTTAATCTGGGAGAACCGAGTTTGATTCCCCACTCCTCCACTTGCACCTCCTGGATGACCTTGGGCAAGCCATAGTTTTGTCAGAGCTGTTCTCTCAAGGACAGTTCTGAAAAGAGCTCTCTCAGCCCCACCTACCTCACAGGGTGTCTGTTGTGGGGAGGGGAAGGGAAAGGAGTTTGTAAGCTGCTCTGAGTGAAGGGCTGGGTATAAATCCAATCTCCCCTTCTTCTCTTCTATGAAAATGAGCTGTATTAAAAGCCCTTCTGTCTCTAGCTCCAAATTCTGGATAAATGATGAAAATGGCTCTGAGGGTTTTTTGGCTGGTGAACTGTGAGGATCTGTGAAATTAATACCAGGGGTTTCCATGAGACTGAACTGAGCCATGTAGCCAGGTTTGCTTTTTAATCTGACCTTATACCTCCAAACCATCTATCCTCCATCAGATTTACCAGATCTTGCCAAGAAAGACTAAAGAGTGTGCTTGATACTGAAATATATTTGAAAATGGCGCCCAGGGACGTACTAGAATTTGCTATTGAGTTCGAATGAAAGAATGGCAAGGACCAATAAACATCTGTGAAGTGAGGTGATTGGTTGCTGGTATTGGGCCTCCCAATGGGAATGACTGTTTCAGTGCAGGCACCCTTCGGCACTAAAACGTTTTGGTGCTGGTAAGCAAAAATTTTTTAAAAACCACTGCCCAAACCCACACTTTCTAGGTGGATTTGGGTAGCAATCATCGAGGCAGAGAAAAATGTTCAGATTCCAAAGAAGAGGAGAATTCATTTTGCAATGCAAAAAAGAAAAGGTATGGAAAAAACTAGTTTTAAAAAGAATGTGGGGGAAAAACAAGGAAAAACTGGAACAGCACTGGACTGTTAAGAAGTTGTCTGAACACAAGAAAAAAACTGGAAATGATGAGGAATGAAAATGGAACACTAAGGCCAGAGATGTCAAACTCATTTGTTATGAGGGTTAGATCTGACATAAATGTCACATTGTTGGCCCAGGCCATGTGTGCCATAAAATGTAACATGAGGTACCAGATATATAAACTTTATAAAGGTGTTTTCAGATGTCGAATGACAATAGCAGGTGAATGACAATAGCAGGCTTGATTGGCTTTGGTGTGATATGCAGAGGGGTAGTAGGTGTGGAGATACCAGTGTTGGTGATGAGACAGGAAATCTAGGTCTCAATTCCATCCAAGAGGATTCAGTCCAAGAGGATGCAAAGAATAAATGGACATGTCTGACATTAGAAACCACAACACTCAGTTGCTGACCTAAGAGTAGCAGTGCTCTTACAAAGGAATTTCAAAAGGAGATTAGAGAGACTGTTGATTTGAAATTGAAAATGAAGGTCAAGACAATGTATCCTCCTGGACCGAACTGAGACCTAATTTTCTTCTGTCATTACCAATATGTGCTATTATCATTTGGCATCTGAAATCACTCCACTCTTTAAGATATAAAGACCAATACAAGTGTTCTAATTCCTAATCAGGCCCTTTTGAAAGAAAATAAATCCAGATAGGAACAGAAAAATCCAATCTTTTTTTTTAATTTTTCAGAATAAGACAAAATAATTTCCTCAATGTACCGTGTGCTTCTCAGAAGAATCCACCTCCCTCCCTCCCTCCCTCCCTCCCTCCCAAGAAGTATGCTTGCACACAAAAGCTTAGACCTGTGTGTGTGAGAGAGAGAGAAAGAGCAAGGGAGGGGGGGAGGCAAGAGGCAGGAAGTAAAGAGTCACTGGGGGAGCTGGGAAAAAAGCAGGCTAGGGTTTGGCTGCAGGAGCAGCCCTGGGAAAGGAAACAGGAGAAGGAAGTTGCTCAGGGGCTGGATTTGAACCCTGTATGGGCTAGATGTGGCCCGCGGGCCACATGTTTGACACCCCTGATTAAGGCAGTCTGGAAAATGCCTCTCTATTTAATCTTCTTTCAAATCCATCTATGCCTGTGGCTATCGCAACATGTTCTGGCAATGAATTCCATATTGTAATCATTTAGTGTTTAAGGAAGTATTTCCTTTTGTCCATACTTACACTGCTGCTCCTCAGCTTCATTGGATGCCTTCGAGTTCCAGTGTTCTGGGACAGGAAGAAAAAGGGAGGCAGTTTTAGTCGCAATCCATTTCTTAATAATCCCCAAAATAGAGTTTGCCTTTTTCAGTGTTGTAGGACACTGGGATGACACTTTCATTGAACTATTTATTATGTCCCCAAGATTTTTTTCCTTCTTAGTCTCAGCAAGTTCAGATCCCATTAGCTTATACTTGAAGTTGGGATTTTTCTGTCCCGGTGTGCCAGCACTAAACTTTGTTGGCCGCATTGTTGCCCACTCGCTCATCCTCCTGGAGTCCTTCACAGTCATCCTTGCTTTTCATCATCCTGAATAATTTTGTGTCATCTGCAAACCTGGCCACTACACTGCTCAACCCTAGTTTCAGATGATTTATGAACAGTACTAGCCCCAGTACTCATTCTGGGATCCCACTGTATACTAACCTCCATTGTGAGAACTGTCCATCTATTCTTACTGTTTGCTTCCCATCATTTAACCAACTTTAATTCAATTTTTAATCCATAAGAGAACCCATGACCTTATCCCAAGACTGCTAAGCTTACTCAGGAGTCTTTGGTGAGGACTTCAACCTTGTCAAAAGCCTTTTGAAAGTCCAAGTATATAATGTCTTCTGGCTCACTTTTATGCTTGTTCACTTTCTCGAAGAACTCCAAAAGATTGGTGGGGCAGGACTTCCCTTTGCAGAAGCCATGCTGTTTTTTTTTATCAGCAAGCTTTGTTCTTCTATATTTTTCTGACCTGAATGGCCCAGGCCAGTCTGATCTCATCAGATCTTGAAAGCAAAACAGGGTCGGCCCTGGTTAGTATTTGGATGGGAGACTCCAAGGAAATTGCTATGCAGAGGTAGGCAATGGTAAACCATCTCTGAACGTCTCTTGCCTTGAAAACCCTATTGGGCTGCCATAAGTCAGCTGTGACTTGTCAGCACTTTTCACCACAATGGCTAATAATTCTATTTTTGATTACAGTTTCTACTAATTTGTCTGGGGCAGTCATTAGGCTAACTTGTCTGAAATTTCCTGGTTCCTCTCTGAATCATTTAAAAAAAAAATCAGTGTAACCTTTGCTACTCTCCAGTCTTCTGGTACAGTGCCTGAATTTAGTGATAAATTACATATACAGGTCAGGTGGGTAGCTGTGTTGGTCTGGAGCAATACAACAACGTTTGAGTCCAGTGGCACCTTTAAGACCAACAAAGTTTAATTCGTGCATGCACATGAAAGCTTATACATAGAATTAAACTTCATTGGTCTTAAAGGTGCCACTAGACTTAGACTTTGTTCTATATACAGGTCAGTTGATCAACAGCCCCACATGTGAATTCCCTAATAACAGGTATATGCCATCAGGACCTGGAGACTTATTATTTTTAATTTCCCCAATAGGTCTAGAACCTCATCTCTTATCACCTCGATTTGACTCAGTTCTTCAGACTCCCTTCCTGAAAATAGGGGCTGTGGCGTGGGTACTTGTTCCACACTTTCCACAGTGAACACAGAAGCAAAAAATTCAATTTGCCAATCTGCTATCTCCCTATCTTCCTAGCAATCCCTTTATTCCTCGGTATCCCAAACTGCTTCCCTGGCTGGTTTCCTGCTCTGGATATATTTAAAGAAATGTTTACTTGTCTTGGCGCTTTTATCATTAGCTTACATTTCTTTTGCCAGACCCTGTGGTCCCTTCTGTTCAATCCATTGGGGCAGACCAGAAGCGTTTTTTGTTTGTTTTTTATCGCTTTCTTGATGTTAACCATGCAGGCATTCTTTTAGACTTGGCAGTGTCTTTCCTAATCTGGGAAATGCATTCTCTCTGGGCTACAATTAGCGTGGTTTTAAACAGCTTCCAAGCGCCCTCTAGGGATGTGACTCTCTTGTGTTTTTCCTTCAGCTTTCTTTTAACTATTCTCTTCATTTTTGTAAAGTTCCCTCTCTTTAAATCAAACGTTTCAGTTTTGGACTTCAGGGGTAATTTTCCATTGACATGAATGCTGAACTTAATAGCACTGTGGTCACTGCTCAGAACAAGTCCAAAAACATTACCCCTTTGGTTGGCTTTGTGATCAACTGTTTGTGTGCAGTCATTTATGATGTCTAGGAATCTTTTTTTCTACAGTATGACTTTTTTTTAAGTAATTTTTTTTTATTGAAAGATAAAAACATTTTCAACAGAATACAGAATAATTTTTCCTTTTCAATATAGAATGCAGTATCAACAATAAGAAATATTAAACATATATAACAGTTGTTAAGTCTGTAAACATAGTTCATGTAAATTATTTGTTTAACTTTTGCTTTTTTTGCCTAGTGGTGATCTTTAAGTATATTATTGCCATTAAACCAAGCAAAATAATTAAGGTAAGTATTTAAAGAGTTCGAGAGTATTTAAAAATATTTTTTAGTGTTTAAATGTAGAGGTATTTAGAAACGAAGCCACTTTGTGTAATTAGGATTAGAAGGTATATCATTGTGTTCTGTCATATATGTAACAAAGGAGAACCATTTGCTAACAAAAGATGAGTGCCTTTTCGTAGATGTAGACGATTGCCCTTCAACTATATCCACTATTTTGTCCATAATGAAATGATCCCAGCATTTGTTTTTCCATTCTGTTGTACTTGGTGGGGTAGGTGCTTTCCATGAAGCCGCGATAGTCAATCGAGCAGTTGCTGGAAGAGTGGCGATAAGCGTGTTTATTTTAATCTCAGGACCAATTCCTTCTTCCAGATTGAGGAGCAGTACGGCTGGGTCTAATGGTAGTCGTTGAGATTTAATGACTTGAGCAATGTGAGGGCAGTTGAAGTCTCCCAGTATCACAACATTATCTACTTTAGCCATCTTCCTTATTTCTTTCTCCATCTCCAAATCAGCCTCGGGTTTGATGAGGTGGGCAATAGTATACTCCCACTTTTAAGTAACCCTTAAAGCCTAGTATTTCTACCCAAATCAGTTCTGTTGGGGAGTTCATTCTCCTAATGTTTGTAACTTATTTGATTTTGTGCCCTCTTTGATGTACAATGCATCACTTCCACCAACCTGTCCCTCCCTGTCTTGCCTATGGAGCTTATACCTAGGGATGACATCTGATAGATGTTCCCCATTTCACCATGTTTCTGAGATACACACACTATCTAAATTGTCATTTAGCACCAAGTATTCTAGTTCCCCCATCTTGGCTCAGAGACTTCTAGCATTGGTTATATAGATGTGTGCAATGGATTTCCATTTCCAGCAACCCTCATCTCCCTTGGCCCCTTTGTCTGCCACACATGGCCTTCCTTCACCCTACCTTCACTCCCAAGTGCTATTGTGATCCTACCAGTATTACCCTGAGTGTTTACACAATCATCCCTTTGAACTGATGGGTCCCAAACTGGAGGCTCCCCAACCTCTGTTGGTTTTCCCTGGGGGTTGGTTTAAAAACTTCTCTGCCACCTTTTTAATACTAAAACACAATGTAAAAACACACAAGCACTTTCCCTGTGTACGAGAAAAGTACTTCAGCCTTTAGACACAGCTGTAGCCCATATTTTCTTGGCTACCAAGGCAAACTGTTCCTCTCTGATAAATCAAAGTGAGCAGCCATGTTGGTCTGAAGCAATAGAACAAAGTTAGAGTCCAGTGGCATCTAGGGCTGCCAAGTATTGAAAACTCACCGGCGGGGGGGAGTCCTCCTGCCACCGGGAGTTTCTTCTGGCGCGCGCGCCCATTGACATCACCGGAAGTGACACAGCACGTTGGGGGTGTTGCCAGGGCGACACTCTGGCAACGCCCCCAACGTGCTGCATCACTTCCTATGATGTCATTACGTCGTCCTTGCTGGACGACGTCGGGGGTGGGGTTCCTGCCGCCGGCCAAATGCTGGCCGACGGATCGGGAACCCCTTTAGTGGGGGATCCCCCGCCCCCCGGGCTGACTTGGCAGCCCTAGTGGCATCTTAAAGGTGCCACTGGACTCGCACTTTGTTCCACTCTATCAGAGACATACTGGTCCAAATCAGAAAATTAGTTTCTCCACTGCAGAAGAAGAATCTATCCCTTTTAAGATCTCAGCAAGACATTTATTTCTGGGCTCTTGGTGCAAAGGGCACAGCAGAATATAATGTGGAAGGTCTCCTGATACTGAGGGTCTACAAATACACAGACATGCAGCAGTGAGAGTTTGGTTACAGAGGCCATCTAGAATAGCAGAAGGCATGGTTTCAAACCTCACAGATAATAAGGCCATTCTAAGACTGGGGAACTAATGCTGGAAAGGCAGGAGGCGCTTCCTGGTCCTTTTTGAACAGTTTGAACCGGGGAGAAAGTCTGGAGCAAGAAATTGTGTTTTTGTCCAGCACAGCCATCAACATTAAAGGGCCACTCTCATATGTTAAAGCCAGGCAAGGGGGAGGGGGACACACCCCGAGAATCATCCCGTAAGGATTTCGCTTCAGAGGGTATAAATCTTTCACTTGCTAATGTAACTAGAGCCTTTGTGTCAAAATAAACCTTGATTAATTGCCAAGAAGTCTTGATTAATAGTCTAAAGCCATAGTTCTTAGGTGGATTTATTTCTCTCTGGGCTGCCGTTTTATTTCCAGTGAGTTCTGATAGAGTTAAATTGGGTGAACAAAACCCTACCCCTTTATGCTGGTTCTCAGCTTACATGTTGAAAATGGCCCCAAACTGTTGGAAACAGTATGCTGTACTAGATGTATCATTGATCTAATTAATTCTGACAGCTGCTACAAAGGCTGGATGGCAAATGTGGACTACCAGGTTCCAACAGAACACCAGAAAGGAGGAAACTGCACCCTTTCTAGAACGCACTGCAATACAGCAATACAGGTGTGGAGCGTATTTCAGCTACATGCAGGCATACAGCTCTGAGTGGATAACAGTGCACAGGATACACTCTTGACATCATCCCTTGCTTCTGTGTCCAGAAGGGCTACCTAAGGAGCAGCTTGCATGGAGCTAAAACAGCAGCACTTGAATCTCTGCCGCCACCTTGTGATGTCCTGGAGTAAGACAGAGAGGCCCCCTTCCCCCATACCATGGTGTTCCATGGCAGAAGCCAGCAGGTCACCAGTGAGCCACTGCACGAGCCTCATTAGACCAAATACACATTTTGTGCACTTATTTCCTGTTGTAAAGCTGTAGGAGGTCTGTGCTTTCATTCCAGCATAATTACTTCTGGGCTATGATGCTCTTGTTGGTATTTCAAAGAAGACTCTTCAGGTTCCTTAAGTTACGTCCCTGGTCTGAGTCAGCTGCCTACTCCTAGCAGGTGGTTCCACAAAACCACATTTATGTCTGTGTACAGGAAACAGATATAACATCAGAAGAAGCCTACCTAGGAGGGGGAAAAATCATACTGCATATCTGGGTGGACTTGGAGGCAAGAAGGGCCCTGAAAAAGGGCCATGCTGCAGCTTTGTGCCCTCACCTGATGGAGGCTGGAGAGCCAACTGGGGAGAAAGGAGCTGCCGCCTTGTTCTTCCCTGCCAGCTGCACCTTGCCACCGCAGCAAAAATGGGGACTGTCATGCTTCTTTCCAGACATACCCTGCCTCTGCTGGTACAGGGTGACGCCAGGTGCAGCTGTGTCCTTGCCATCCTGAGCATGGTGAGGTCAGCAAGGAGGCATACGGGTAATGTGATACTTCTCTTCACTAGTTGCACCCCACCCATGCCAGCAGGGCAAACTCAGGTCCTATGCCCCCGTTCCACCTCACCGGCTGCACTGTATCTGGGCCAGCACAGGCTGAAGCCAGGCGTTACTGTGCCCACGCTACTCTTTGTAGTCTGAAGCTGTGCACCGTGGTGCCCGTGCTCCTGTTCACCACCTGTACCATGTCTGTGCTGGCAGGACTGCTGTGCCCATGCCCTTCTGTGCTGTCATGAGCACAGTGGGGCCGACAAGGAGAAGTATGGGTGCTACAGCCATGAGGCAGAGGTGGGCTCCACTGTCCCTTTGGCCCTCCTTGCTGGTCTGGGTGCAGTGGGGCTGGAGAGGTAAGAAAATGGGTGCTGCTGACCTGGGGCAGAGCCTGTGCTCCGTTTTGCTGGCCTGGCACGACCTCTTCCTCTCATGCCGCAGCAATAGCATGAGCTTGCAGCTTTGTGGGTCCTGTGATGCTGTCTAAGAGTTAAAAGTGGGCTCTGGGTCTGAAAAGGGTGAAGAGCATTGGTTTCAACCATCTAGAACTGAGGCTTATACCAGTAGTATAAATTCCTTGAGTTGCATTCTGTCTCACTTACAAATCACGGGGCAGACTGAACAAATAAATCTAAGAAATGAAAAATATCCATCGTGCCCTGACCCTGCTCCCACTGATGCGAGTAACAAAAACTCCCACTGGTTTCAGGAATCTACCTTAGCAATTTTTAAAAAATGTTCTTTACATCTCGAACATACACTGGTGCTATTCATTAAATTCTATCTCAACCAAATAGATTATTGTAAAGATACAGCTCTGTTAGAATCAATGGGATTTCTGTCATTTTAATAGAACGTGGATTGTCCTTGAAACAACTGAGATCTTGATCCTCTGTCTAGTGCTCTCCAGTTGGAGCACACAGGGGTGAATGGAAGAGAGGCCTGATTCTGGTGGAAGCATGCCGAAACCATATCCTCGCTGCCGCCTCCCCCCCCCCCCCCGCCTGACCACTCCTGCTTCCATCCCTCCCTCCATCCACCAGGGTGGCCCCTGGATAGATGGAGGGAGGGATGAAGTGGCTAGGCCGGGGGGGGGGGAAGAGAGAGATGGCGGCGGAAGCGGCCCTAGGAAGGGCCCGGGGAGGCGAGGCGGAGGGCGCTCCGTTTTCCGGGGGTGGCTTGAGCCCTTGAGCCCCCCCGTAGTTGACGCCTATGCCTCCTTCATATACCATGACCCTTTGAGGCCCCTGGGACTCATGCTGGGCCTCAACTCATGCTCATTCTGGGAATGGGAGTGGACTCATGAAAAACAGGACATGAATCTAACAGAAGGCAGGTAGGATTGCCAGAATGCAGCTCAGTTTAGTTTATCACATTTCTTACCTATAGCTAAAACAGAGCTTGGTGTCATGGTTAAGAGCGGCAGAGTCTAATCTGGAGAACCGGGTTTGATTCCCTACTTCTCCACACGCAGCCAGCTGGGTGACCTTGGGTCAGTCACTGTTCTCTCAGCTGTTCTCTCAAGAGCAGTTCTCTCAAAGTTCTCTCAGCCCCACCTACCTCACAGGCAGTCTGTTTTGGGGAGAGTAAGGGGAGGAGATTGTAAACTACTCTGAGACTCCGAGCGAAGGGCGGGATATGAACCCAACTCTTCTGCTTCTTTTGCTGCTTCTGCTGCTGCTGCTGCTTCTGTTTCTTCCTCTGTTGTTTCTTTTGCTGCTGCTGCTGCTGCTGCCACCACCACTGATGCTGCAAAACTGACATTCATTCCAGTCAGGTGGAGATATATAGAAAACGTTAAACAGGGCACGTAAAAAAAAAAAGAGAGAGAGGTGCTGGAACTCTTAAGAGAGAAATGAAGTTTTCAGTCTGTGTACTAGTAACTCATGAACTTTTAAACATTTCTAAAATAATTTTGTTGAAGAGGTTCTGGAACTCTGTTCCAGCGCGTGCCCCCAGAAAAAAAGCCCTGGCTTTAAAGGCCTGCTTTCAGATATGTGCCAGATTAAATTGCAAAGAAGCAATCTATTTTAAGAGCATTTGTTGTGGTTAGTTTTTTGATACCTCATTAAAACTGGAGCAATATTTGCAACAAGGGTAAGTCACCTTTTTTAGAAACAAAGGGATTAATGTATTCAACGTGCATCGTTAGTGCATTGCTTTTTAGATTGGTCATAACCAGTGTTCCCTCTAAGCTGAGTTAGTGTGAGCTAGCTCAGTTTTTTAGCCTCCAGCTCACACAGTTTTGTCTTAGCTCAAGAAGGATGGCTCCAGAGCAAACTTAATTTATGCAGCAGCCGAACTGCTTGCTCGCAACTTTAATGCCAGCAGCTCACAAAGTAGAATGTTTGCTCACAAGACACCACAGCTTAGAAGGAGCATTGGTAGCTACTCATACAGAACCAGTTAATGGCCAAACATATAGGTAGTTCTGAGGAATAATTCCATGATAATTTAAATGGGAAGTATGCAACCCCTGCCATGTATAAGTGGAAAAAACTTGTCGAAATTAAGTAAAATTGTGTAATTAAAAGAAAGAAGACCTGGTTTTGCAAGGAATAATTTACTGATTACTGAAAAATAGTTTTAGTCAAACATTAATGTTTATAATGTAGAACTCTAATCCACTGTAAATATATTTGAAGTAATATCTGTTGAAAATTGTATTCTGTTTTTTTGTGTATTACCTACTACAAAAGCAACATTAAAAGGGAATGCTCCAAACTGCATGCACACATTCCAATCCAGCCCCCAGTTCCAGATGTAGGGCTGCCAAGTCAGCTCGGGGGGCAGGGGATCCCCCGCTACAGGGGTCCCCGATCTGCCGGCCAGCATTCGGCTGGTGGGGGAAACCCCACCCCCGAAGTCGTCCAGCCTGGATGACTTTCCCCATGCCGGGCGACATCACCGGAAGTGATGCCATCACGTCGGGGACGTTGCCAGGGCGACGCTCTGGCAATTGCCCCAAAACTCTATGATACCATAGAGTTTTGGGGCGATTGCCAGAGCGTCGCCCTGGCAATGCCCACGACATGCTGACGTCACTTCCGGTGACGTCGCCTGGCATGCGAAGCTCCCGGCCAGCAGAGGACTCCCCCCCGCCGGTAAGGTGAAGAGACTTGGCAACCCTATCCAGATGTGATATGGAGATATGATATGCACAGAGTTCCCCTTGCTGCAGCCATATTCCCATTCATCTCATGACTTGTTTCCTATGTCTAAACTTGCCCCTTCCATTGAAATAAATTGGGCATGTGTGTTAGAACATGCACAAGTGTGGGCCTACAAGACTTGGGGGGGGGATTCCCTCCCCATTTTCTCACTGGGCCAATTGAAGCTCCCAGGCTGCACCACCCCTGGGCCTGCTCTGGCTCCTGAGCTGCACTGCTGCCACCAACAACCTCCGGAGGTAGGCGCATTCTCTGCACTTGCACAGAGAATGCTGTTTTATTTTGGGTGGACTTTAACCCCCCCCTCCCAAAGTATTTTTCTGCAAACCTAGAGCCCCCCCCCCCCCCCGCAAGTTTGCAGAAACATCTATTTTGGGTAAGTATGTGCATATGGGGGCAAGACTTGAGAAATAGATACATAGATGAAATACTGCATTAGGCTAATATAACAAGGCTATAAAATGTGGAAATACATGCAGAGTGCTTGTGCGCAGTTATACACACACGTTTGCAAATATTTTTTGATCGAAAAATGTTCTCCCCCCAAAAAAACCCTGCCTATGTTCTTAAGGAATCATATTCTTGTCTCTCAAGCAAGAAATGAGCTACAACACAGGAGAATTAGTTGCATTGTTTTTTTTACCCACCTGACCTCTTCACCATCTTTGCTCATTAATCCATCTGCAAGGGCTGCTTCTAAGGCCACAAATCTCTGATCAGCTTTCAAACAGCTGCTGTTTTTAAACCAGACAGAAAAAAAAGTCTATACAATGATGGTCTGGAAGTCCCTACGAGTTCTGCTTAAGATCGAGAGGGACAGTATTATCTCACATTGAAAAAAAATCGGATCGCTGCTTAGAAATTTATCTGTAAAGGACTGCAGTCATTAAACTACAGCAAAAGAACTTCCATCTTTGGAGTGGGTCAGGGATAGCCAACTATCAGAATGGATCTGACTGCTGTAAAAGTTTATCTGTCCTCTGGTGGTTCGACCCAATTTTTCATCAAAATATAGGAAAAGTTTCACCCTCTTAAAGAAAAAAATAAAGGCTTCAGGCTCTAAGGAACAAAGATATGACATTCTATAACGTTTTGGATTTTGGATTACATGCTACTATATAATATGCTTGAGCTCATATATTTTATAAGACCGCTTTTATATTACTGCTTTATATTACTGCTGCATTTTTAAGGAGCTTGATTGCTTATGAAAAATACACCCCTTCTCGCTCAAAAAGCTGTCCAGAGAAAAACATGGCCCTGTAGGCCACCTCTAGTAGAGAGTTACATATATAATCAATAGTTCATCTTCAGTCTTCTGTGCAGTCCCCCATTGGGACTGTATCTAAGCAGGCCTGCCATGGAAGGTTCATGTCCAGGCTTTAAAAAGTCCTCTAGAAGGTGCACGGCTTCCCTCATACCATTGTGAGCCATCTTTTCCCATCCTATGTAGTCACATGGTTGAAGGGAGGGGACATCCACTCCCCTCAGTTCATTTTTCGCCACTATTGAGAAAGGTTCTTCCCTCCAAAGCTGCTTCTATTTTTTAGAAAAGGAAGAGAAAATGCCTACAGGTACTTGCTTTATTGAGATCCGTCATGAGCTGGGCAGAAAAGGAAAGCCTCCTGCTCCTTTGCCTTTGTGCCACTTCCTTTGGAGACTTGGGCCACCTTTGTACCCAATCCTGTCCCTCTGGAAATGGGATCTCCCTCAAGGCAAGATGGCCCAGAAAGCCCTCTTTATGAAATGCTCCAAATGTGGGATGAAAGTGCTCCAGTCCATTAAGCATAGCTTTTGCTTTTGTGCCTTGGAGAAGAGCACAATGTGGGGACGTGTCATGGGTGTCAACTGCATGTGTCCTTGCATGTACCCCAGCGAGCACTGCGGTCAGGCTCCCAGAACCGTCTGGTCCTGCCAGGACTGAAGGAGGCCCGGTTGGCGGTGACCAGGGCCAGGGCTTTTACGGTGGCAGCCCTGCACTGGTGGAATGAGCTCCCAGATAATGTCAGGGCCCTGCGGGACCTTTTGCAGTTCTGCAGGGCGTGCAAGACGGAGCTCTTCCACCAGGCTTTCAAGTAGGGGCCGCCCCGGCTTTGTAGTTTGGCCCTGGCCTAACTAACGTCGACCGCCAACCTGCCCACTTGACACCAATCAGGAAGATGGGGTGCTTGCAGACCGCCATGGGTATGATAGTGTAGTTCGCCATCTTGCTCTTTGTTTTGGATTTTCAGTATTTTAGCTTTTATAGCAGTGTTTTATGATTGGTGTTTTATTATATGTATGTGTTTATTGCATTGCTTGAAATGGTTGGTAGCTGCCCTGAGCCCACCACAAATGGCAAGGAGGGCGGGATAAAAATCTCAAAATAAAAAAATAAAACAATTCACTCCTAAGGTATGGAGTGACAGGGAATTCTGTCTGAAGGCTGCCCTTTGGAAAAAAAACATTATTTTCTTTGGAGAAACCTCCTGAGGCAACTCCACCAACTACCTCGAAATTGATGGTAGCATCGGATCCATCAGTTCTGTCGATCACCTGTTCCGAACTGACTCAAAGCTGATAGTTGTCTCCCACGCCATTACTCCCCCAAAGTGCTTTGGAACTGCCAGCTAAGAAGAGTCATGCTAAATCTAGGCATAAAGAGAGATCCAAGTCATCTTCCTGAAATCAGTGGTCTCTGAAGATGGTTCCCATGACTTCTGCCACTGAACTCAGAGAGTCTTCCGTTCCATCTAGGACCCCATCAGTTCATTCCACCTCACAGATCCATTCTGTGTTGGAGGCTGACCTCCAGCTGGGCCAAACGTGGGCCCCAAGCCTGAAGCTGCTGCATATGGATTCAGTGGAGTTGGCAGCTTGGCACCAAACATATCCCCCCTTTCTGTGGCAACCATACCAGGCCTCCAGTTTACCCACAGGACTGGTTGGATTGCCCTACTCCATTTCGTCCTGATCATGATGCTCACCATTCTGCTTGGCACCGAAACCATCCATCTGCTTCCCTGTTGGTTCCACCGAGACCTTGTACCACGGCAGTCTCTCTAGACTCTAACAAGGGAAGATATTAGACAGGAATCCAACCATTGTTCAGAGATCCCTTTGGATCCATCGCCTGACAAACAGGTTAGGGGTCCTGAGCCATATTGCCTAATGAGGATCTACGCTTGTATGCTGAGCAGATGACTAGAATGGCCCAAGCCTTGGAAATAGATATCAATGCCTCTCTGGATTGGGGGGGGGACGACGATACTGTGGGAACCTTTGGGCCCAGGGCAAATGGCTCCCCCAGGAAAGGAGATTGCACATAAACATTCTGGAACTATAGGCCATTGTACACTTCACTCTTTTTCAGATATTGTCCAAGAGAAGTCAGTCCTCATCCAGACAGACAACATTTCTGTCATGTTTTACATGAACAGGCATGGAGGAACTCGTTCCAGGCTACTCATTGCAGAAGCCTCAGGAGTTTGGCTTTGGGCCCTGGAGCATGGTATCTGCCTCTGAGCCATCCATATTACAGGGAAACACAACTTATTAGCCGATACCCTCAGTAGGGTTCATACTTTCAACCATGAGTGGACACACCCCATATATACCCCAGAGAGTGCTACGGTCTGGGTCACAACACCGACTGACTCTCTTGGGCCCCAAAGATGCCAGGCTCGCTGCCACCAGGGCCTTTTCAATGGCAGCTCCATACTGGTGGAATGAACTCCCGGAAGAGATCAGAGCCCTGCGGGATCTTTTACAGTTCCGTAGGGCCTGCAAGATGGACCTCTTCCATGAGGCCTTCAACTAGGAGCTGCCCTCACCACTACCACCAACATCTGTGGTTATCAGCCGCCCTCAGCTTTGAGATCCAGCACACCATCACGTGACATCAGAAGACAACTGAGTCAGAAATTGTCTGCTGCTATATCATATAGCACACCATTTTAATCAATGATGGAATGATTATTATAACAACTACTAGCACTTGATGATTATGTGATTATCAGATTGTTTTAAAAATGTTTTAATAGTTTTATGTGAATTTTATGGTACTTGATACTGATCAATGTAAGCCACCCTAAGCCTGTTCGCAGGGAGGGCGGGATACAAATGGAACTAATGAATAAATAAACAGTATATCTAACCCATCTTTGATCTCTGGGGGCATCCTGTGGTGGATCTGTTTGCCATATGCTATAACACCAAAGCCCGATAACTTTTGTTCCTCTGTCCATAGGAGATGCCTTCCAGTTCCTATGGAACAGCACCCTTTTTTTACCTGTCCCCTGCCCCTTCTCTCTATTGACAAGGGTGGTGGTGAAGTTACAGGAAGACCAATCAGAGGCTATTCTCATAGCATCTTTCTGGCCTCGACAGGCTTGGTTTGCTCCTCTTCTCAAGAGATCTCACGGGATCTACATGTATCAGCCAGAGGCCTGTTGGTGATAGGGCAGTTACTTCACCACAATATTACCCACCTCTACCTCAAGGCATGGAGGTTGATGAGCATATGACTTTGCCTCTACATATTCAGGAGGTCATACTCAGCTCTCACAAGGCATCTACCAGAAGGTCTTATGAGAGTAAATGGAGACGTTTCCATCTTTGGGCCCAGTCTGAGGAACAGTCCCCTAGGTCATGTCCTCTGTCAGTGATTTTGCAATATCTGTTTACTCTCAAAGTACAGGGGTTGGCCTATTCCTCTGAAGGTACATCTGGCAGCCATATTTGCCTTTCACTCCCCTATAAGGGGCCAGACTGTGTTCTCCCACAGGCTTTCCAAACAGTTAGAAGGGGTTGATGAACATGCCCCACACTGGTACGGCAGTGGTCCTTCTCTTTACTACTCTCTCAGCTGATGCTGGGGCCATTTGAACCTATGGCCACTTGCCCATTAGACCTACTATCAGTCAAGGTTTGTTTTCTGGTTGCCATAACTTCTTTCTAGAGCAGTGGTTCTTAACCTGGGTTCGATCGAACCCTAGGGGTTCGGCGAGTCAGTCTCAGGGGTTCGGTGGGGCCTCCAACTTAGTACTATTACTAAGTACTAAGAATTATTTTTCACTAAAGAAGGGTTCGGTGAATGCGCATATGAAACTGGTGGGGTTCGGTACCTCCAACAAGGTTAAGAACCACTGGTCTAGAGGTTTAGTGAGCCGGCCGCTTTGCATATTGATCCTCCATTTTTTATTTTTTTTTGCTGAACAGGTAGTACTCAGACCCAGTCTGGAGTTCCTACCCAAGGTGGTTTCCGCCTTTCACATGTTGCAGTGTTACCCATGTTTTCCCCTATCCCCTCTTCTGCAGAATGTGCACTTCACACCATCGATGTCAGATGAGTGCTGCTTTTCTACCTTAAAAGAACCAGACCTTTAAAGAGGTGCATTAATGTCTTTATTTTGTATACTGAGTATAATAAGGGGAGACCACTGACCTCCTGGACATTGTCCAGATGAATTGTATCAACAATCAGAAGCTGCTATGAGCAGGCAAGGCTACCTTCCCCTCTACAGCTACGTGCTCACTTGATCAGAGCACAAGCGTCCTCTGCTGTGTTGCAGCACAGTCTCCCACTGCTCGAGAGCTGCATGTCTGCCACCTGGTCCTCCTCACAAAGCACTATGCACTGGATCTGCAAGCAAGAAGAGAATCAGAGGTTGGCAAGGCTGTCCTACGCTTCCTCTTCCGGTGACCTCTAAGGTGAAGACCTCACCCTACCTCCTAGATCGTAGCTTGGGAACATCCCAATGGGGGACTGCACAGAAGACTGAAGATGAGAACAGGGTTGCTCTTACCTGTAACTGTTGTTCATTAAGTGTCTTCTGTGCAGGGGCACATTCCCCTCCACCAGCCCCGCTGTGAGGTATGACAGTTTTTAGTCACTTGCAGCAGCCCTGGCAGGACTGAGGGGAGTGGGTGCCCCCTCTCTTTGACCATGTGACTGCTTTGGGCAGGAAAAGATGGCTCACAATGGTATGAGGGAGGCTGGGCACCCTCTAGAGGACTTTTAAAAGCTTGGGAATGAACCTTGCACAGCAGGCCTGCTTAGACTCAGTCCCAATGTATGCCTGCACAGATAATACTCAATGAACCATGGTTACAAGTACCAGCAACTCCGTTATTCAGCATATGTAACTATCAGTCCAGTTAATTGAATCTTTCAATTTAGAGATATTCATTTAAGGAACTGCCTTGTGAGAATCAATGCTCCCTCTAAGCTGTGGAGTCTGGTGAGCAAAAACTCTACTTTTGTGAGCTACTAGTATTAATGTTGTGAGCGAGCGATTTGGCTACTGCATAAATCAGTTTGCTCTGGAGCCGTCCTTACCGAGCGAAGACAAAAATGCATGAGCCGGAGGCTAAAACACTGTGAGCTAGCTCACACTACTGCTTAGAGGGAACACTGGTGAGAATGTGGTTTAAAATAGCACTTCCTCTCCTCACCTCCCACATATGTCTGTGCTCTTGTCATGAATGTGGGCGCATCTATTTTTACTAGCAGGTGTATGGACAAATAGTGTTAATTTAAAACTTCTGTGCCACTTCTTAAATAGCCCATTTTTTTTTCTGCAAAAGAACAGGTGGCAAAATCACTGCTATAGTTTCTTACAGAATGTTAAGAAGATGAGCACAAGGCTGAGTACCAGCACTCAGTAGTAACAGAAAGTGAACATTCTTAAATAATGGTTAATTTTTTCACATCATTATATGTAGGGAAAAAAATATTTAGACCCAGTTCTATATACCACTGTAACAGCAAAGAACTGACCCAGATGGTGTACCGTTACTAGTGCTATGCCAAGTATTTCAGAACAAACGTTTTTGAATGAATACGGACAGGGCTTTATTTGTAAAAAAAGCCCAGCAGGAACTCATTAGCATAATAGGCCACACCCAACAGCAGAAACTCATTAACATATTAGGCCACACCCCTACCAGTACAGCTTCCTCCCAGGATCGGCTTCCCCAGGTGCTCCGCAGCTTGCAGGGCACATGGGGAACATGAGGGAAGGAAGGCAGTTTCTGGATCAGGTTCCCCACCTGGGGAACCCGAAAAGGGGAGGTAGTTTAAACTGCCTTCCCTCCCTGGATCAGCTTGGCTTCCCCAGGTGCCCCACGGCTTGCGAGGCCCCTGGGGAACCCGGGGGTAGGGGGAGGCTTGTAGTCGTGGCCAACTCGGAAGCCAGCCGGAACTCCGTTCCTGTGCGTTCCTGCCCCAAAATAGCCCTGAATACGGAACCAGTTCCATATACCACTGTAACAGCAAAGAACTGACCCAGATGGTGTACCATTACTAGTGCTATGCCAAGTATTTCAGAACAAACGTTTCTGAATGAATACGGAACTTGGGGAGGGGGCAAAATTATTCCCAGTCGGCCCCCAAGTTCATTGGCATTTACAACCCTAATGGGTTACAGCTTTAGTGCTTTATTTGTTTGCTTGAAAACAGCCCTCCTCCTTTATAGTAAAATGACAAACTCATATTACCAGCCAAGTGTTATGTAGCAATATGGTCATTCTGAATTAGTTTTGCTTGCCTGCAGCAACATTGCTGTAGAGCCAAGTTTAATTGGCTGGGCAACAAATTCACTGCAGTTAGGATGAAGCAAGCAAAAGTTGCAGCTGATAATACCCTGTCAGCCTAATTTACTGTGCAGGGGTATTTTGATGATAAAATGTGGGATCCATGCCCTTTAAAATTACTTCCTAAAATTGTCTAAGACTCATCAAGAATGATCCTTATTCATAGGGATCTATTTCCGCTGAGATTGTTCTTCTCTGATATATATCAGTCTCTATTTTTTTATGAAAAAATGCTGTTTACTATAGTGTGATAATTGTTTATAGACTTATAAAAGCTGACGGCAACATTTTGTTGTGGTAGTCCATCCACATATAATTTGTTTATATGCGTGGCTTTTTATGTCTTTGTTGTAAATTAGTCAGTATTTTATTGTGGAAACTATAATGTCAATTTTGTAAAGTGTGTATGATTCCTTTTTGTATATTCCCTTAATGAATAGCTAAATGCTCAGTGTGTAACAAGAGTAATGTTATGCTTACTAAAGGAGATTCCTACACTTCTTGTGTACATGGCTGTTTCACAGATCAACTTTCCCAGCAATACTGTGATTGGGAAGAGTCTCAAAAGTATCAGTATGAGTGCAAACATGGAGAACTAGCTCGCACAATACTTGATATCTTTCTACCCAAGAACAGTCAGCATAGACTACATGAAGGCTCTTCGTGTGCATGAAATATATCAAACTAGTGAAGGGATATTATCTGACAGTGAAAAAAAATGCTTTTATAAGGAATATCGTCTTAAACTGCACTGCATGCTTTGATTCTGAAATTTAGGGATGCACAAACAGATGCTTGTTTTGGGGGTTTGGGTTCATCTCCTTTTATTCTTTCAATTTTTGTTCAGGTTCTTTGTCACATTTGGGGGGGGGGTGTTGTTATTTGTATTGGAAAACGTACTCCTTCCCTTAGTGGAATTAAATTCTGAGAGTTCAAACCCCTCACCCCAGGGCTCCTCTGTATTAAACTGCAGGCAGAGAAAAGATCCCTGTTGCACAGAAATGTATTTTTTCAGAGATAAACACAAACAACAGAGGATGCTAAACTCTGTACACACACACGCACCCTGCTCATGCATAACTGAGTCCCTGTGAGGGTGCTGTTCAGTGAAAAGAGAGAATCTGATCCTTCTCCAATCTCACCCTGCTTCCATGTGTTTTAGAGAGAGCCAGTTTGGTGTAGTGGTTAAGTGCGCGGACTCTAATCTGGGAGAACCGGGTTTGATTCCCCACTCCTCCACTTGCACCTGGCTGGATGACCTTGGGCAAGCCATAGCTCTGTACCAGCTGTTCCCTCAAGGACAACTTGGGAAAGCGCTCTCTCAGCCCCACCTACCTCACAAGGTGTCTGTTGTGGGGAGGGGAAGGGAAAAGGAGTTTGTAAGCCGCTCTGAGACACCCTTGGGGAGTGGAGGGCGGGGTATAAATCCAATCTCTTCTTCTTCTTCTTTATATTGGGAGGGGTGCTGGAAGCCAAATCGCTTCTGTCCGTGAAGTAGCCTGCCTATGGCAAGTGGTAGGAGAAAATGAAGCACAATAAAACAGATTCCACCACACAAACTACAAGCAAAGCCTTTGTTTCTTTCCCCAAAGGTGCCAGGTATGTAAAGAACTTATTGGAGGAGAGGAATTCTAACACAGGCTGAATTTTTGTCTTCCTTTATTCTCTGTCTTCCTATCCATTTTCTGCCTGCTGGCCCTTGGCTGCAAGGCATTAGCCTGCTCCTTCCACCGAGCCAATGCCAGAAAGCTGGAATGGCTCAAACATGCAGGGCCTTTGCTTATAGAGAGAGTGCTCCAAAAGCTAGTGAGCTCACTGTGTAATTAAGGGGAAATAACTGTGCACAGCAATGCCACTTAGGAATTACACTCTGCAGCATGAACTGGACTACCAGATCTGGTTGGTTGCTGTGTCTGCCAGGAACATACCCGCTGAATTACTTTCCTTTCTCGCTGTCCTTCCCCTGCCCCTCACTGCTCCTGGGAAACGAAGACTAAGATAGTGTTGGGAAATACTTCTTTACATGGTGGGTGATTAAAATGTGGAATTTGCTGCCAGATGATGTAGTGACGGCCATAGGCATAGCGATCTTTAAAAGGGGATTAGATAGATTCATGGAGGCTACGTCTCTCAGAGGCTACTAGCCATGGTGATTGAAGGCAAACTCCATGTTCAGAGGCAGGCAACCAATGAATCTCAGTGCCAGAAAGCAACATCAGGGAAAGTCCTTGGCCTCTCTGCCCTGTTGCTGGCCCCCCAGAAGAACTGGTTGGCCAATTGTGAGACAGGATGCTGTACCAGATGGACCACTGGTCTGACCCAGCAGGGCTCTTCTGTTCTTCTGTTCTTATACCCAATCCTTTTTTCTTTGAAAAACTTTTGTGCAACTCCCTGGTTTGGATCTGGGGAGGGCAGATTAAGGTTTACTCATGCACTGTTTTCGTGGCCTGGAATAGCCCCACAGAGACCCACTGGGACAAATGTAAAGGTTCTGACCAGTATCTGTATAAGGATCTGTTATGTATTGACCATGCAGTTGCCATGTGCTCCAGTAATGGCGACCACCATGTGGCCAGAGCACATGGCCAAGAAACTACCTGAGCTTCAGCCAGGTAGAACAAAGGCCAGGTGGATTCTAACCGGCCACCAATCCTGTACCTAGGTTTCTCCCAGGGAACCTATGAGATGTAAATAGACTGATAATAGCCTATCAGGCCAGTTGGGCGAGGTCAGGGGATTATCCCTGACCAGCATAAAAGGAGGGCTCGGAGCCCTGGGTTGTATGCTTCATCCGGACCAGCAATAAAGATCTAGCTGTTCCACTGTTCCATGGACTCCCGACTCCAATACTTATCAGGATCTAAATGTTACCCCTCAACTGGGCAAACAGCATTTTTGCAGGATCATTTCAGCTTGCAGGATTCAGCTTGCAGGATCATTTCAGCTCTTAGATACAGTGATGGAAAATTCTTATGAAGCAGTGTACAATGTCAGATGTGGATATGCATTCATGCTGTGGTACAGAAGGTCCCAATTCAACCCCCAGCATCTCCAGTTAAGAAGAAGAAGAAGAAGAAGAAGAAGAGATTGGATTTATATCCTGCCCTTCACTCACTTGGGAGTCTCAGAGCGGTTTACAAACTCCTTTCCCCTCCCTTCCCCACAACAGACACCCTGTGAGGTAGGCGGGGCTGAGAGAGCTCTGAGACAACTGTCCTTGAGAGAACAGCTGGTACAGAGCTATGGCTTGCCCAAGGTCATCCAGCCAGGTGCAAGTGGAGGAGTGGGGAATCAAACCCGGTTCTCCCAGATTAGATTCCACACACTTAACCACTACACCAAACTGGCTCTCTAAAGGATTAAGTTTAAAGTTTAAAGGATCAGGAAGCAGGAAATGTGCAAGAACATGTGCTGAGACTGTGCAGAACTGCTGCCAGTCAGAGTAGGCAGTATTGACCTTGATAGGCTGATGGTCTGATGATATAAGGCAGTATTATGTGTTCATCTGTATTGAGAGATGGCTAGGAAGGTGCATCCTCTTCTGTGATATGAGAGGGTCTGGGGGTAATTCTGCACTGTGTGTGATGTGTGCATATTGCTCAGTGACTCTGTTGTTGCATCAACACTAGTGTAGCTGATTTGCTTGGAGTCAGCACAAAGCAGCAGATAGATCTTTGCACCTCCTTTTTTCCTGTTGAAAAAATATCCCGTGTTGTAGATCTGGACTAACTGTTCCGAATGCAAAGTCCCAAACCTTGGATGTAAATATGCGTGCACGTGTGTGCGCGCGCACGCGTGCACCTGTGTGCGCGCGCACGCGTGCACATGCTTTATTGCTGTTTGTGATGGCATACTGATTATTTCTTATCCTTACATTTGGGTGGAGAAGTGGTGCTAATTTTTCTGGGTGATGGAGAAAGTTATAGACGTAAACAGACTGAAAAAGAAAACAAAAAGTGAGTAATTCCATAACTCAGAAAGACGGTAATTCCCATGGATGCTGCGGTGGAGATGTTTGCAAATACTCAAGGCAAGCGATGTATTAAAATGCTGTTTGTCCAGGGAGGGCAGTACATAAAACAAACAAACAAATAACAAGAAAGGGGACCCGTGATACTCGTGGGGGGAGGGAGTATTCTAATCCTCCTCCCACCCCCTTCCCCAGCAACAGTGGCGGCAGCAGAGAGGCCGACCGATCCTCCTCCCAACCCCCCTTCACCGAGACAGTGGCAGCGATGGCGAGGAGGTCCACCGATCCTCCTCCCACCCCCCTCGGCCATGACAGTGATGGTGGCAGCGAGGCCTGCCGATCATTCTCCCACCCACCCCTTCCCCAGTGGCGGCAGCGGCAAGGCCTGCTGATCCTCCTCCTTCCTTCCCCTTGTACCAGCAAGATCTCAGTGGCTCACAGCTGCCAGGCCTACCGAGCCTCCCCCCCACAGCATGCGCAGGGAACGCTTTTACTTTTGGGGGGATTTAAATATCCCCCAAAGGTTTTTTTAGGATTTTTCTGCACACGGGGGGAGTCCCCCACATGTGCAGAAAAATCTCCCTGCCCCCAGGGCTATCCGTACGCAGGGGGCCACTTGGGATATCCGCACGCAGGGGGCCACTTGGCTATTATAGATGGTAAGCAGAATTTGAAGAATGGGCTTTTCAAGAACATTTATCAATGGAGAGAAATTTTGAACAGGTATTGTGAGACTAAATGTAGACTTTTGTATGGCTCAGGATGGCTTACACCTATCTTTCTGGTCAGTGTTTACAAAGACACTGTGAAAAGTTGACCAGTCCTTTGTAGGCAGGCTTCTTTTCCCTATTAATCTACTAATAATGAATGTTATCCCCAAACTGGCTCGAAGTAATTAGTATCTGAAGTGTTGCAACAGAAAAGCCAGCTGGAGTATGGTTTTTTTTATACCACTTTAATTTCCTCAGGCTCTTTCGCATTATTTATGCTTAACCGTTGTGCAATAAAAATGGTATTTCTGGGGTGAATGGGAGAGGAGCTGTCAACAGCTCTTGCACTGGATCTAAAATTACCACAATAGTCTGTGCTGTCTAGGATGGGTTTGACGTTTACCAGGATTTGCTGAAGTGAGGGGAATTTTAATGCATTTCAGTAGCAAGCAAATCAGAGCCATACACAAGTCTTAACTATAGCAATTCTGCAGGTTGATTGACACAAGTAATGGCACATCTGTATTTCCTGCCTATAATTTTTTTGCACATGCATGTGCCCACATTCACCAGAAAGGAAATCTATATATCTAATTCCCAAGGCACCCCCTGCGCATGGATATCTAAATCCACGCAGGGGGGCACCTGGGTGGCAGGGAGATTGTTCTGCACACTTGGGGGGGCTCCCCATGTGTGCAGAAAAATCCTAAAAGTTAGAAATCCCCCCCAAGTAAAAGCGTTTTCTGCGCATGCGCAGAGAAGGCTTTGGCCATTGGGGGGGAGCTTGGCGGGTGGCGGGCCTTGCTGCTGCTGTCGGGGTGGGTGGGGGAGGGGGAGAAGAGGCTCAGTGCATGGCAGGACTTGCCGCCACTGATGGGAGAGGGCAGGGGGAGGGAGGGGAAGAGGCTCGGCATGTGGTGGGGGAGGGAGGGGAGAGAGGCTCACCTGCGGGTGCTTCCTTCTCAACATGGAGCTTCTTCTCTCCCCCCCCCCCCCGTAAGTATCGCGGGTCCTCCTGCTTGTAGTATATAAACCAGAAGTGTGTGCATACTCTGTGACTTATGATTGCCTAGGGTTTTATCATCTCCGAGAACATTTGCATGCAGAAAATCGGACACTGTTGTATGGGTGAAGTAATCTTTGTTGTTTGAAGGTAACATGTTAACCTGCAGTTCTTGGTTGGATTACCCACTATGCTAACTATGTCCCAGAGCAGGGCCCCAAAATGAAACCTCTTCAGTGATTCAAGTCATCTGGGATTTTCTAATATGAGAATCATTGCCTGCACAAGGTTTTTTTTAAGTTCTCTGTCAACGATGTCCTTACCACAAGACACAGAGAAGGAACTTATGTTCCCAGGGAGAGAAAACCCTAAAAATAGTAATTTGGACAGCATGAGCCTATACTACAAAATAAATGTGTGATAGAGCAGAAAGGGTAAATAGGAACAAGAGATGTTCTTGCAAGGGAAGAAGCTTCATTCCCTGTTATCCGTCAGAAGATAATGTAGATTGTTGTCATGGGTTTGGTGTACCCAAATATGCTTCAATAGAAGGCCTTTTAATTTTTAATGGCTTTGATCCAGTCCAGTTTTGGTTAGATTGCTATAAACCAATTCATTCAAGAAGATACATTATCGATCTTTCTCATGTTTTTACTTGGTATGTTACCAGGTTGACCTCTTTTATCTGTTTCTGTCTTAGCATTTCTTTTAATATGAAAGGTACTGAAGAAGAAAAAGGTGAAATGTGAATGAGCTGTGGTATAGCCATGTCTGTGAAGGTCAAGTAAAGAGCTGAGAGGAACATTTGACCCAGTGATGATTCAGCACTGTCATCTGTGCTTTTAGTGGAAGTCTCCAAAGGTCTGCATTCCTCACCTCTAGAGCAAACTAACCTTTAACACAGATACTGTTTTCTTAAACTATTGTAGTCCGTAGTGTGTGTTGCGCTTGTAGCGTACCATAGATAAGGTAGTAATATTCTTAAAAGTATGTTAAGAAGGAAGTATGGATTGCTTTTCTAATTGGTTTAGATTTAATGCAGTACTGAGTTGTCATTGTGTAACTGGTGTAAAAGTTCTGCAAGATCCTGATGTCAATTGGCATCATATGCTTATGGTTTTGTGTGTTAAAGTTGTCAGTGTCCTGAACTTTCTTAGGAATAGATGCTTTCCTTGATCATGATCAACAAATAATAACAAATCAATAAAAAAGGGTTTCTGCTCCAGTTGTTAGTAGTAATTTGGACCCCTTCTTTGAACCTAGATAAAATTTGTAATTTTTCCATCAGTTCCAATGTCATCTTTTTAAAGCCTTCCATGGTTCGACTTCTTGCTAATCCATTCCTTATTCTGACAATAATAAAGTAACTACATGTGTATTGCCTTCTACTTTTTCCTGTTTTCCCTGTTTTTATGCATATTTGAATTAGTAAAAAGGACTTTATGTACAAAGAAAGGCATGAAATGCAATGAGAAAAATTCACCTTTGAAGAGAAAAATTCACCTAAGTTATGACTTGCATGCACTTTCTCTTCCCTCATATACTGCTTTATTTTGTGAGAAGAGTCTCTGATAAGGTCCAATGGATCCTTTGATATGAGGGTGCTGAGTTTTCAGGCCATACACTGTTCAAGGGCAATTCCCTCCTAACCTTACCCACTGTTTGGCTCATACCTGCACACAATCCATAGCAGCATTATAGCAGAGCCATGTGTGGCTCTCAGCCCATGCCAAGCAGGGTTGCCAGCCTCCGGTTGGGGCCTGGGGATCTCCTGCTTTTACAACTGATCTCCAGCTGACAGAGATCAGCTCCCCTGGAGAAAATGGCTGCTTTGGAGAGTGGAGTCTATTGTATTCTACCATGCAGAGGCCCCTCCCCTCCCCAAACCCCACCCTCTCCTGGCTCCACCCCCAAAGTCTCCAGGTATTTTCCCACCCAGACTTGGCAACCCTAATGCCAAGTGTGAGAAGTTTGCAGTGGTATCCTAAGCAGACTTGCAAATTCTAGGGTCAGGGATTTATTTTTTTTGGGGGGGGGGGAGGGAATCTTCAAAGATTCAGATTTAGACACCTTTAATGGTATATACTAATTACATTTAAAAAGATACATTTAATTTCAGTACATAAATTTAGACAATAAAATATGCATATTATGTAAAAAAAAATCTGTAACTAAGTGCAACTGATTCTGCTAAGAATTTTGCAACCATAATTGTAGTATCAGTATTAGCATTATTAAGAAAATGTTGAACAGTTTTAAGATTATTAGTAAATAAGTGTGGCCAAAGGGGTAGGAGTTTCATACGTGAGGATGTGTGCAGCTGGCAGTCCAGAATAATATGGGAGATTCAATCTGGGGCCATGCTGGAACATTTGCAGAATCTTTCCTGAGGGGGGACATTGTTAAACCGACCCCACAACATGTTTGAGGGAAAGACGTTCAGCCAAGCCAGCGTGAAGGCTCTACAATGAAAAAGAAGGCTGAGATTGTTGTAAATAATGGGCCATTTGGCGATGCTGGGTTGAGAGGTTAAGATGAGCTTGTGAATAAATATGCGGATGTAAAGGATGAAAATTGTGTAATTCTAGATCAAGTAGTCTTTGTCTAATAGATCAAATTCATGGGGTTCCAACTGACTTCAGAGACCCAATCCTGCCTTCATTTTATCATACCGTTTTTAGCAATAAATAATAGGAAATATTTTGCCCTGTATTTAGTGGGATTACTCTCCCTGGGAAATATCTCATAGTGGTATATCCAGTAGTCATTTGGCACCTATGCAAGGGCGCTTCCACCAATGAAGAAGTGTGTAATTTTTATCAATTCCCTCCTCCAGCTGTATTCCTTCGGCTTTTGAGGGATGTTGTGGGCTGCAGTGGAAAGGAAGAGGAAGGAAAGTTCTATTCCATTAGTAGACTTCTTCTCACAGTTCATTAGCTACAACCTAGAATAGTCATTGATCGTGAAATTTAGAACAGAAAGTGAATGACATTACATATAATTGACAATGCAAAAGGAAATATAATTTTGATTTCATCACTGATCAAAGTCTATTTGCTTAATAGTATGTATTTTGTTTTACAAATCTTCCATCCATTATGTGAATATATGAAATTGCCTTTTAGAAGAAGAGAAGAGATTGGATTTATACCCCACCCTTCACTTGAAGTCTCAGAGTGGCTTACAAACTTCTTTCCCTTCCCCTCCCCATGATAGACACCCTGTGAAGTAGGTGGGGCTGAGAGAGCTCTTTATTTATTTATTTATTACAATTATATCCCGCTCTCCCCGCGAACAGGCTCAGGGCGGCTCACATTGCTCAGCACAATGTACCAAGTTCACATAAAACATTTAAAACCTTTTAAGACCATCCTACAATTGTCAATTAAAGTGCTCACAGTATTAATCAAGAACTCACTTTCGAGAACTGGTCTTTCAAGAACAACTTTGAAAGAATTTATGACTGGCCCAAGGTCACATCAGCAGCTGCATGTGGAGGAGTGGGGAACCAAACCCGGTTCTCCCAGATTAGAGTCCGCGCACTTAACCACCACACCAAACTGAATCAGGCCATGGTTTCATCTAGTTTAATATTGTCTATTCAGACAGAAATTTTCTTCAATAACAGACTTCATACAATATAATAAATTATGATGTATGAAAATCTTTCTAAGTTTAACTTACATGTTACTATCTTTAAATGTCTATATTTTCAGTAAAAAATATAGTATTGTTTATTTGTCTATCTTATTATACCAATATTATCAAAATTACCTTTGTTCTTTAAAAAGATACTTTTCTGGTAGCAGTGTGAACTATTGTTTTTTCACTAAAAGGAGTTCTATAGTCAAAACATTACTAGGGTTTATAAAGATGTCAAAGACATATGTTATGAATATCTCTGTCACACAGAGGAATTTCACATTACTCTTTTTAAACTGTTATTGTACCATTATGAAATAAACCGGTACAGGGACAGCTGTTTCACACAGCCTTTCCCCTTCCGGTAAGGAGCCGTCTCTGAAGTGGTGTGTCATTTCAAATTGCACTGCTCTCCCCCCTCCCCCGGCACAATCTCCCTGACAGTTTTTTTTTTAAAAATTCTATTGGGAGTGCTATGGCGCTGAAGCAGAATTACAAATCAGCACCATAGCGACCCCATTGAGATTCCTGGACTCCATTTAGATACATTGACATTCGCTACTGCTGTCACCTGGAAACAAGGAGCTCACTGGATACAGAATTAAAGAGGGGGGGGACTGGACAGTTTTGAAACCCAGAAAATTTTCCTTCCTTCCTTAACTCCCACAAACCATGGACTGTGTGCGCTTGTGTGTGTGTGTGTTCCTGAGTCTCCACTTCCTCTAAAGCAAACTTTTTAAAGATCAACCAAACATCTGTCTTACCATTTACTTATGCCCCTGATCTCCCGCTTAAACACGCAGTCTAATCAGGCATTTGTTTCAAGTGACAGCAGTAACGAATGTCAGTGTATTTAAATGGAGTCCAGGGATCTCAATGGGGTCACTATGGTGCTGATTTGTAGTCCTGCTTCAGCGCCACAACGCTCCCAATAGAACATTAGAAAAAAGAGGACAATAGCACATGGGGAAAAGAAGGGTGCAAAAAGAACTGTCATTGCAGGAAGCACTACATAGGGGCATTTTATACAACGTCTCATGGCGCTTCAGAAGCGGTAGAAGAGATTGAAGACTGGTGGAAGGCAGTTTGAGTGAACAACGCTTCAGGCATGCTTCCTGAACAGGACAGAAGTGTTTTTGTGTGAACAGGTAAATATATTCCATCAGGGAACAGTTACTAAAACAGGTCTGTCTGAAATGACAGAAATGCCCCGTTAGTGAACAGTTCCTGAAACGGAATACATAGGCTATCTAAAATTCTACCTTGTTAAGGGAAATTTTATATGACTTCCAACAGGTGGCAGTACATGTCAAGACTTCCCCCACAGTCTTAAGTGACCAAACTTTGTTTTTAAACTTTCTTTGTCAAACCACTGTTTCTGAAGTGGCTTTCCCCCTCTGTATTTAGTTTTTAAACATTTTAAGCATTAATGTAAACATATATATCCCTGTCATAGCTCCGAGGAATGGGATATGAGACATGAAATTTCTATCTATAGATTTTAAAATATCTAGTAAGGAAGGCAGCATAGAATTATCAGTTTCTGCTGAACAGTTATCACTAGTGGGAGTATTGTACCATATTACCTAATCCTGTTTAATCAAGATGAATATTTTTTATGATTTGTATTGACATAACCTCTAGAATAGGTGCCATTTTTCCTGATAGAAAGTATGGCATTTGAAAGCTACACAACAGAGTAGTTCAATAGAGATAGCTCTCCCAGTTTCTGTTTCTACCCAAGGAAAGCTGGTGCCTGTTAACTAGTTTTTAAAGTTACTGTCAGAAGGAAGTGGTGTTGTATAGATCATTTGTGTGATCAGAGGTATTAAAAAGTAAAATCAGGTTCATTATGTCTGTTACAGGACAATAGGGCCTTGAGCTTGTTTGCATTTTTGGAAGGGATGCATATGAAGTGGTGAGGGAGGTAGGGAGGTAGGGGACATCCCCCTAGCTAGCTAGATCAGCTGAATCAGCCCTGGCAATCAGTGGGCTGATGTCAGCTATGGCTGCCATTCCCGGCTGGGAGGTGGCACAGCCCTCCCCACTCCAAGACCTCTGGCCCCCACCTATGGAATGTCTTCTCTCTCTACATCCCTTGAATGTGTTGCTTTCCGCAGCTTCTCAGCCGTTTCTCTTTTGCCAGGTGCAAACTGTAATTTTTCCCGCTTTTGGGCCTGGAAAGAACTGTCTGATAATTTTGAGCTCTATTTTCTCTGTATGGTGATTGGAGGTTTCCCTGTGCCTGCAATGAGTAGCGCTTATCATCCAGAGACCAATGGCCAAACAGAGCATGTGAATCAAATTCTTGAACAGTTTTTGAGATGCTACACCAACTATCAACAGGATGACTGGGTGGACTAACTCCCGTTTGCGGAATATAGTTACAATAACTGTCCATTAATCAACTGGGGTATCTCCTTTCATGGCAGTGGGGGGCTATGAGGGGGTTCCCCTTCCCTCACTGGGACCTGCCACCCCAGTGGAGTGGTGGATTTTGTGGAGTGGTGGAACTCTTTACGGGATTCCTGGCCCCTTATTGCCAAGACTTTAGAAGCTGCCAAAGCTGATTACAAAAAAAATGCGGACAAAGGGAGGGCTCGGGGCTTGGATCTCTCCCCAGGTGATTCAGTGTATGTTTCTACAAAGAACATTAAAGGACTTCAGCCCAGTCAAAAACTGGGTTGGAAATATGTGGGACCATTCACTGTGGAAAAAAAATCAATGACATTACATTTGAACTTGAATTGCCTAAATCGCTGAAATTTGTTCACCCAGTTTTCCATTTCAGCCTCCTGAAAAAAGATCCTAGGCCAAACGAATGGAGACCCCGACATCCAGCTCCTCTCCCTCTGATGATGAGGGGTGAACACCATTACAACGTCAACCAAATCCTAGATTCTAAAATAAAAAGGGGCCGGCGTCTGTATCTTATTCGCTGGCAGGATTTTGGTCCTGAGCATAATGAATGGGTTGATTCTGTGCATGTAAATGCTCCTGCAAAGCTTTGTGCCTTCCATAAAATGTATCCCTTGAAACCTGGGAGGTAGTTGGGATCTTGGGGAGGGCAGTATGTCAGTTATGGCTGCCATTCCCAGCCGGGAGGTGGCGCAGCCCTGCCCACTCCGAGGCCTCTGGCCCCCGCCTATGGAATGTCTTCTCAGTTCTTACTCTCTACTCCTTATCTCACACCACCTCCCTAACCTTGAATGTGTTGCTTTCCGCAGCTTCTCAGCCACTTCTCTTTTGCCAGGTGCAAACTGTAATTTTCCCCAGTTTTGGGCCTGGGAAGAACTGTCCGATAATTTTGAGCGCTATTTTCTCTGTATGGTGATTGGAGGTTTCCATGTGCATTCCATTGTTTGAATACATTATAACTGTACCCTATCTAACCCCCTCTCCATTACTGACTCAAGATGTGTAGGTGACTAGTAGATCCACTGACAATAAATGAATTTTCTGGTTAAGAATTTCTGGTTGCAGTTTGAAATCTCTTGGACTCTCACAGCTGACAGATGTCACACCCAGCTGTGAGGGTGAACTGGCTGTGACATCTGTCATCCCATTGATTGCCAGGGTTGATTCACTGATCTGGCTGGCTATGTGGGTGTACCCTACCTACCTCATCACTCCAGTACTGTGCACTTGGTGGAAGAGGACAACCATCCCAAATAGGAGTGTACAGGACAATAGGACCACAGAAGTCTTTAAGAACTGAACCAGTACAGCAGACCTAAGATACTAATTCAACTGTGTCCCATTTAGCACTGACCAAAGCCCTTTTCATTCATTATGGTCACATGCACTAGGAGCTTCAGCAAACCCATGTATTCAGGTTGAAAATACAAGCATTGCCCTTTTCAGGTAAGATGTCAGTTGCACATAATTGGGAGGATTATTTGTAGTGAGCTCTCCATACATGTAGCAAACATTTATTTATTTATTTATTTATTTATTTATTTATTTATTTATTTATTTATTTGAATTTATATCCCGCCTAGCCAGCACAAAGCAGCTCTAGGCGGCTCACAACATTTAAAATCAGTATACAAAATTCAAATAATTTAACAGTAAAACCAATAAACCCACTAAAATGGCGGCAATTTACAAATCCAGCACCAGAAACACTAACTGCATCTACTTCTTCATCCCCCTGGCCAGGGACGAACACCAAGAGATGTACCGGGCCTACACATCACTGGCCACTTATCCGTGGCCATTTTCCCCAGCGGCGGCCCCAAAAGCCTGGCGGAAGAGCTCCGTCTTGCAGGCCCTGCGGAACTGCAAAAGATCCCGCAGGGCCCTGATGTCTTCCGGGAGCTCATTCTACCAGTGGGGGGCCGCCACTGAGAAGGCTCTATTCCTGGTGGTCATCAGTCTGGCCTCTCTCAGGCCAGGCAGGGTCAGACGATGAAACATAATTAGTGACAACGGCTACTGAGGGCTCTCTGACTAAATTATCTGTGTGCCAGCCAAACAATGGAGCACAGAGAGGTGAACTTTAGTTTCACAGAACTCTTTTCTCCTGAAAACTTTTGAAGGCCCTGACAGCAGCAATTCTGTGTCCCATAAGTCTTCTCACCAAATATTCTCACTCTTCCCCAAGCCAAGATGCCTTCTCGAGACCCGAGTGCTGCATGACAGAGTGAGCTCCCGTCTCTGGCCCCTGCTCCTGCCAACCTAGCAGTTCGGAAGCAAGAAATTGCAAGTAGATAAATAGGTACCACTCAGCTGAGAAGGTAATAGCATTCCGTGCGCCTCCTCATGCCGGCCACATGACCACAGAAACGTCTTCGGACAGCGCTGGCTTTTCGGCTTGGAAACAGAGATGAGCGCCGCATCCCTAGAGTCGTATTCAACTGGCTTTCGAACAAGGGAAACCTTTACTCTCTGGGATTGCTATTAATATTGAACCGTATCTCATCCCTCTATTTCTCCATTACTGGCGCAGTTCTTTCTCAAAACATGGAATGCTTGCCATCATACTGAGTCTGGCCATCACCAAAGATTGAGCTCCTTTGAGAACTTTTGTAAAATAACATAACTTGCTTTTAGAGCTATAAATAAGGAGGCGGCAAGGATTGTAGTTCTGTAGCTATCTTACTTGCAAAGCTGAAAATACATTCTAGTAATATTAGTGATTATTTGACTCAACAAACCACAAGCGCTAGGCGCTCACAGAAGCGCGTCTTTCCTCATTTGCTTCTGTGACCTGCAAAAAAATAGGGAGTGGGGTTAGCACATGCACGTTAAAAACTGAACCCAGGTTGAATCCTGCACGTGCCAACAGTGTCTCAAAACTGCCTGACTAGAGGCTGATGTGCTGGAAGTCAGCATGGATTCATTATTTCCCCAAGACTGCTACAGGCTGAGCTGCCTTTTAGATTGGCCTTTAAGAGTGTGATGGAAGTTGGCGTGAAAAAACATGGATTAAATGGAGAAAGATGCAGAAAAGAAGGTTCAGTCTTCTAAGCATGAACAATGACCCAGTTTATGTAACCCAGATTCCTTCATGCTTTCTTGATTTTATAAGGTTACTAAAAAGGCAATATATGTTAAATGTCACTCTTATTTTCATTTAGAATTCTCAGCCACGGTCAGAGGTGGTCCCGTTAAGGATAAAGTGGGATGAAGTGTTTTAAGGATAAAGTGGGATGATCCTCTTGTAGGCTGCCCTACCCCAAAGTTCCATGAAGCAGGATAAAATGTAAATAGGATAAATAACTGTACACAGTACCAAATTAGTTTGTGTGCCATTTTTAATGTACAGAGCAATCATAATCTTATTATATCTTATCCACCCATAGTATTCCCAAGATGTAAATAAATATTGACTCCTTTTTACACAAATATAACTGTGACTGAGTGACAGCACTTTGCCCAGGCATTTCCAATCATTCCATACTTCATCTTTGCAGAATCCAATGCACTTAGAAGAAGAAGAAGAAGAAGAGATTGGATTTATACCCCGCCCTCCACTCACTTGGAGTCTCAGAGCGGCCTACAAACTCCTTTCCCTTCCCCTCCCCACAACAGACACCCTGTGAGATAGATGGGGCTGAGAGAGCTCTTTCCCAAGCTGTCCTTGAGAGAACAGCTGGTATAGAGCTATGGTACAGAGCTATGGCTTGCCCAAGGTCATCCAGCCAGGTGCAAGTGGAGGAGTGGGGAATCAAACCTGGTTCTCCCAGATTAGAGTCCGCGCACTTAACCACTACACCAAACTGGCACCAAACCAGTGTGAAATGAGCTTGGGAAAAGACAGCAGTCAAACTACTTCAGAGGGGAGGTGTAAATTGGGCCTAACATAAGGACTGTGTGCCTTACTGGGCACTTTGCTGTCACCATTTTACCCTGTTATGTCTCTACAGCAGGCAGATTGCTGAACCATCTTCAGGGCCAGAAATCCAATGCCCTTAGTAGTACAAAACATAACAACAACCCTGAATCAACAGTGGTTGGTGCTGTTTGCATATCATCCGGCTCTTTCCATTTCCCCTTAAATCTTCACCACAGGAATCAAGGAGTGTGAAAAGGATAGTAAAGTACTGAACACTGCAACGGAGCACGGTGCAGACTCTGCAATTTGGTCACATTAGCAGCAAAGTGGGAGGAGGAGGAGGAGATTGGATTTATACCCCGCCCTTCACTACCCAAAGGAGTCTCAGAGCAGCTCACAAACTCGTTTCCTTTCCCCTCCCCACAACAGACACCCTGTGAGGTAGGTGGGGCTGAGAGAGCTCTTGACAGAAACTGCTCTTTCTCAAGAACAGCTCTGACAGAACTATGGTTTGCTTAAGGTCATCCAGCAGGTGCAAGTGGAGGAGTGGGGAATCAAACCCGGTTCTCCCAGATTAGAGTCCGCGCACTTAACCACTACACCAAACTGGTGGAGTATGTAGGGTTGTCAACAACTTGGAAAAAAAGGCCTTGCCCCATAATGGAGGCTTAATGCGTAGAAATGAGCAGCTGAAGTTTTTCATGGAAGTGAGGCGAGTAACACCACCTGATAAAGAGAGCCAGTTTGGTGTAGTGGTTAAATGCACGGACTCTAATCTGGGAGAACCGGGTTTGATTCCCCACTCCTCCACTTGCACCTGGCTGGATGACCTTGGGCAAGCCATAGCTCTGTACCAGCTGTTCCCTCAAGGACAGCTTGGGAAAGAGCTCTCTCAGCCCCACCTACCTCACAGGGTGTCTGTTGTGGGGAGGGGAAGGGAAAAGGAGTTTGTAAGCCGCTCTGAGACTCCCTTGGGGAGTGAAGGGCAAGGTATAAATCCAATCTCTTCTTCTTCTTCTCTAAATAACATTTCCTTAGGCTGGCAGGATACAGGGCAGAAGTTGTTTTAGTAAGTATGATCATTTGGAAGGGCAAGCACTGGGAGGAGGATTACATGGGAAACTAAAAGTTTCAGAGAAGAGCTGCAGCCTAAGGATAATGGTAGTGCCAGTGAAGGGATTTGGGGGATGCAATCGGTGGAAAGGTGGCACACTGGGAGAGGATGGCATAGTTTACTTTTAAAATTAACCATTAGGTCTACTACTGCCCTCTCATCAATACAAGAATTTGAGGGTTTTGGTGAACGTTTTAAGTGTGTCATCAGGACCTTCTGGCCGGGGGGGGGGGGGGGGGGGGGGCTCCAATCCACTGGATCTGTACTACAGAACATCCCTTAGGCTGTTTTTACATCTGACTTTCCCGCTGGAATCATTCTAGTTCCCAAAAAACCTGCCCACACCTCTGTGCGGTGTGAAACCGTGCTGCTACTGAAATGTCCACATCTACTAATTGCCCTCCTGTGGTCAAGCTAGTATTATACCGGCTTCATTCTGCTTTAAACAATTGCTGTTGATTAGTGCACTTAGACCCCCTGGAGTGAAATTTCACACCACTGTGAAATCAGCACAGGAAAAGACAGCAGTCAAACTACTTTAGAGGGGAGATGTAAAATGACCCTAAGTTTCCCAGTTCCACTATAAGGTGACCTTCTAAAAGCACAGCATGTTTGCAACATATGGAAGCTGTCAGTGAGGGGAATAACGAACACTTTTAAAAAGATGAAGTCCACCAAAAGCTGTGAGGAGATACCTAACAGATGGCAACTGGACATTTTGTTTGTACAGTGATGCAAAATAAAATAATGAAAACCTGCTACAGGAACCCAGGCTTTCCAAAAGCAGTAAGGAATGATGAGATAATATCGGATTTGTCATACAGCCAAAAGAAAAGTGGTTCAGACTTTAAATGTCTTTCTTCTCTGAGACAATATGTGCTACACATCACGGCTGATGTGTTTGGGCTCCTTTCTACAGCCCCGTTCATCTGTGATACATACAGCTGAATAGTTATTTGCCTAATCTTTCTAAGGTCAGATGTGAAATTAGATTAAAACATTTCAGTAGGTTTTTTTTAAAAAAATACAGGACTCAAATATAGAAAACTCAGTTTCTTTCCTCCTAGCCTAGTCATTTCTGTTATCATATACTTATCATTTTCCTTTTTGCATCCTTCCGTCTATCAATGAGCATGGTGTCCCATCATTGTTCTTCAGGCTGTGTGTTTTTAATTCATTTACAACTCAGGAGACAGATTTACAGGCATAATTGCAGTGGCAATCAGCCAGTGCTGCTCGAAGGAAGGCATTTTTTTCTCAAAGTGCAGCGTAAGCATACTTATTTGGAAGTAATGCTGACATGGAAAACTGCTTTACCCATCTTTTGTGCCCCTTTAAGAAGTAGACTATTCCCATGGTAAGGCATAGTTACCAACCATGTTAGATGGCTGCTGTCTACAATTCAGCTTTGGCACAATATACGTAACGGTTAATGCCAATAAAGTGCTTGGTGCTACTTGCCAGGTCCAACTTGGGAAATATCTGAGAACTTTGGGGGTGGAGCCAGGACACTGTGATGACATGCACCATGATGTCACTTCCAGGTCAAAGGTTAAGTGATGTCCCATTCCCAAACTCCACCCATTCCCATGATGTCACTTCCAGTGCACTGCACCAAACCCCCACCTCTTCCTGTGATGTAATCCTAGTCCTAATGCATGGCTAGGATCCAGAGAGCTGAGTTACACATCTGCAAGTGTTTTGTTATACAGGATGCTTCCTTTAAAAGCAGCCTGCCTGAGTCCACCCCTAAAAACCTCCAGGTGTATCCCAACTCAAAGCTGGCAACACTATCACAACTGCTAATCTCAGCCGCCCCTTTAAATCTCAATATTCCTTTTTCCTTATAAAATGTTGAGGACTCCCAGGCTTGCATCCATTCAATACAATTTTCAGTGTGTTATTTTCTACCTGCAGGAGAGTTTTGATTTGTTTTCGTACAGAGGGACCGTTAATTCATGTCCCCCCCCCCATCTGTAGTCTACAATGGACCTAACACAGGTTAACTGCCTCATCCACCGCTTGTGACAGAGACACCTTACAGAGCCTATGGCTTAAATTCTGCACCCCGAAAAGCTGGATTTTGCAGTTTAACTGAATTATTCAAATGGCCCAGATAAGTCTGTTTACTTATTTTGGTTAATATGCAGGGCAATTCTGGGCAGAGTTATACCCTTCGAAACTCATTGACTGCAGTGGATTGTTGTTGTTGTTGTTGTTGTTCAGTCACACAGTCAAGTCTGATTCTTTGCGACCCCATGGACCACATCACGCCAGGCCCTCCTGTCTTCCACTGTCCTACGGAGTGTGCTCAACTTCATGTTCGTTGCATTGATAACACTGTCTAACCATCTCATGCTTTGTCATCCCCTTCTTCCTTTACCTTCAATCTTTCCCAGCATCAGGGTCTTCTCCAGCGAGTGCTCCCTTCTCATTTGGTGGCCAAAGTAGTTGAGCATCAGCTTCAGGATCTGGCCTTCCAGGGAACAGTCAGGGTTGATTTCTTTTAGGACTGACCAATTTGATCTCCTTGCAGTCCAAGGGACTCTGAAGAGTCTTCTCCAGCACCGTAATTCAAATGCATCTATTCTTCGGCGCTCGGCCTTCCTTATGGTCCAACTCTCACAACCATACATTACTACTGGGAATACCATTACTTTGACCATACAGACTTTTGTTGGCAAGCTTTCCTCCCAAGGAGCAGGCATCTTTTAATTTCATGGCTGCAGTCACCATCTGCATGGATCCCAGGAACACGAAGTCTGTCACTGCTTCCATGACTTCCCCTTCTATTTGCCAAGAAGTGATGGAGCTGGATGCCATGATCTTAGTTTTTTTTAATGTTGAGTTCCACACCAACTTTTGTGCTCTCTTCTTTCACACTGAGCAAGAGGCTCTTTAGGTCCTCTTCACTTTCTTCCATTAGAGCGGTATCGTCTGTGTATCTGAGGTTGTTGTTTTTCCCAGCAATCTTAACTCCAGCTTGTGATTCATCCAGGCCAGCATTTTGCATAATGTACTCTGTATATAAATTAAATAAGCAGGGTGACAATATACATCCTTGTCGTATTCCTTTTCCTATGCTAAACCAATCTGTTGTTCCATATACAGTTCTAACTGTCGCTTCTTGACCCTTATACAGGTTTCTCAGGAGACATGTGAGGTGGTCTGGCACTCCCATCTCTATAAGGACTTGCCACAGTTTCTTGTGATCTACACAATCAAAGGCTTTAGCATAGTCAATGCAGCAGAAGTAGATGTTTTTCTGGTACTCCCTTGCTTTCTCCATAATCCAGCGAACATTGGCAATTTGATCTCTAGTTCCTCTACTTCGAAACCCAGCTTGTATTTCTGGCAGTTCTCTATCCATGTACTGCTGAAGCCTAGCTTGTAGGTTCTTGAGCATAGCCTTGCTAGCATGTGAACTGAGTGCAATTGTGTGATAGTTTGAACACTCCTTGGCATTGCCCTTCTTTGGGATTGGAATGTAAACCGAGGCCGATTCCGCACCAGTGGTTCCCCGGTGGCGTCCCCCGACAAAATCCGCGGCAGAGCAACAGTTCCCCACTTGTTGCCCCAGGTCAGCAGTTGGCCCGAATCTAATCCTCATTCCCCCCGGATCTTCCATTTCAGGGATTTTCGGGGGGGGGGGGTTGCCACGGGGTTGAGGTCAGGGCATTCTAGTGGGGAACTTGCAAATCAAGGTTTCTTGCTCCACCCCTTTAACGCCCCTCTGCTTCTTTCCCTCCCCTTTCCTGCCTCTCCTCTCCCTTTCCCCTTCTTTTCCCACCCTAGTGCAAGCGGGGGGGGGGGGGGGGTTGTCCCTCCCATCATCGCGTTACGACACCATGACACAACAACGATGGATCAGTGTTGTTTCATGATGTCATAATGAAGAGAGTTTTCTACAGAAAATTGTGTGGACACAATTTTTGCAGGGGTTACATGTGTTGTGTTTCATGTTCCCCCGCCATTTCCCCTCCCTTTCCCCTCCAACCCTGGTGCTAGATCCCCCCCCTTTTTTCCACTGGTCAACGATGGATCAGTGTTGGGTCATAATGTCGTAATGCAACCATGGGGGGGACAAAAAAACCCTGCTCGCGCCAGGGCAGGAAAGGGAGGGGAAAGCACACCTGTTCCCAAAATGAATGGTTGCGTTGTAACACAACCACGCCCCTAATCAAAAAAAAGGGAGGGGGAAGAGAGGGAAGGGGATGCTAGAATCGGGGCAAGGCGACAAATGCGGAACTCCCTCAACAGAATCGGGCCAATTAGACCCGGGGGGAACAAAGAGCAAACCATTGGTGCGGAATCAGCCTGACCTTTTCAGATCCTGTGGCCACTGTGGCATTTTCCAAATTTGCAGACATACTGAGTGCAGCACTTTAACAGCATCATCTTTTAGGACCTCCACATGAAGCCTCAAGAAGGACATATGGTCGATGGCCAGCCCAGCAAGCAGACCACCCAGCACTACCTGGCCAAATGAGGGCTGCCAGGTGGCTGCTAAGGGTGGGGCTGCCCAGTGCCCAGCCTGCTGGCCAGTCAGAAAAGACCTGTGCACTGGGGACAGGGTGGGGGAAATGATTAGTACACGGTAGTGGGAATGGCAAACACGTGGCTCTTGGGGGACCTCTTGCTGTGCTGCTCTAGCCTTCCACAGAGACTTGAATGATGGAAATGCTAGAGTGGCACCATGTGGCTGCCATTTTGTCCCCCAACTCCTGATCCTTACAAAGCAGGGGGGATCCCCCAGTGGGGAACCCCTCCCCCTACTGGGGGCTGGCAACCCTAATTGGTATATTCTGTGTTAATTTCTGCCAGTCAAGATGGCACCCTCTTGCTTCTGATGTGGGTTCTCCAGCAAAATATTTTAAATGATGTTAACTCTCAGTGAGTTGACCGTTATTAAGTATTGAGTCAGGAGGCGATGAATCCAATGCAGGCTTTTATTCTAAACATCGTTCAGCTCAAAAGACAGCTCTGGCAAGAGCGGCACTTAACTTATACTGTTCCAACACATAACTATATACATTGTAACTAATGATACTAAATCTGATTGGATCTAAGCAGGGCTCTTTGATTGGTTCCTAGGATTGGCTTAAGGACCAATAGGAAGTATTTATTCAGCAGCCAATAAGACTGAAAAAGCTAGAATACCAGAGCCCTAATGAAGCAATGTAAAACAACATAAGAAACATAACAACCGTGTTCCTTTATTTTGATGTATTCTATCTGAGGAGGTAAGGAAGTAAAGAAATATGGTGAATCTGAGTAAAGAAAAAAGAGAGGTGGAGAAAGAACTTTCAGCTGCTACTGAAGTAAATATCTCAAACTGAGAATCTCAGAAACTGCTTCACACATTACAAGGTTCCCCTCAGTTTTTCTAGCAGATATTCTGTATAGCTGGCCTAACGGTGGGATGTTTTAGAGCATGTAACTTTTCGTGGCCGTTTAGGATATTTAAAGGTTGTAATGCAAACTGCTGAGACGTAAGTGTGCCTTTCTAACAAAGAATTCTAGGTTGAATACAGATCAAAACAATTTTCCTTCATATATTCAGTGCATACTTAACTATTCCTCTCTCTCTCTCTCTCTCTCTCTCTCTCTCTCTCTCTTTGTGTGTGTGTGTGTGTGTGTGTGTGTGTGTGTGTGTGTGGACTGGATATTTAGTTTCAAGGTTCCTTTATACCCTGAGCCACAAATAGTCTTTTAAAAATACACAGAATCTTCAACTAGTATTTAATGCTATAATGCGGTACAGAGTAAATATATGCTGATCAAGTGATCAACATATATTTCTGTTTTGAGAAAATTTAACATACGATACAGATCATGCTGTCTCACAATCTGATTTGTCAGTAGTACCCCCATGTCCCCCATTTTCTGGTACCACAGTTTGCAGCTGACTATTTGCTATAGAAATGGGGTCTACCATCTATTTAAAAAAACCAGGCCCAAAGCTCCTGGACCCTAGCCATAATAAATAATGAAATGAAGATGGTATTGCTGTTTCTTTTAGGAGTATCAACTATTTCTAAGTCTCTGGGCTTTAATTTCTTGTGTGATTATATCATTATTGAAAATGCTGGGTCTAAAGGTAAAAGGGGCTACATCAGGAGCAGTGTATTTTTGTTTTCAATTTACTGGAATTAAAATCCATTAAGGCGAGGCACTGTGTAGTCCAGTGATGATGGTGAGATTCTTTTCCCCTATCAGTAGTGCTTTTCCCCCTGTCTTCCCCATCCTAAACTATTGTTTTATCCACATCAGCCAAAGCTGTCTTTCACTAGGTTTTAATGAATGAATGCTCTCTCACACACATAATACAGAAATGAAGTGTGGGCAGCAGAGTGGCAGCAGGTCTCGTTTTCCAGGGCCTCCTGCCAGCTCATCACTCATCAAAGGAAAGAAACAATACAGCTGAAAGACGTCCAGCTTGCTTGCAGCTCTTCAAATTTGGCTATGCGTCACTGCAGCTTTAACAGTGAGGAATCCATGTTCCTGACAAGGGAATTAATCATTTCTCCACCTTAGGACCAAACTAGACATGATGGCATCCTCAAGACCACCAGGAGGATGCCATTTTATAGTCAAATAAAAATGCTGTGAGGGCCCAGTAGGGTTGCCAGCCTCCAGGTGGGGCCTGGGGATCTCCCGCTTTTCCAACTGATCTCCAGCTGACAGGGATCAGCTCCCCTGGAGAAAATGGCTGCTTTGAAGGGTGGACTCCATGGCATTGTGCCATGCTGAGGCCCCTCCCCTCCCCAAACCCCACCTTCTCCTGGCTCCACCCCCAAAGTCCCCAGGTATTTTCCAACCCAGACTTGGCAACCCTAGGGCCCAATTATAACTAGGCCCACAGCCTGAGCCACTCTTGTTTCCCCACCCCCACCCCATGCGTTATCAAGTGCTGAAAGAGCTGCACACACACACATCCAAGGCTGTTTTTGGTGCTTGAAAAGATGTCCTTGTGGCATTTTAAAATGACTTTGAAATGGCAGTGGCATCTTCATGGCAGCCACAAAGACGCCATCATGTTAGGGTTGCTAGGTCTCACCTTACCTGTAGTGGGGGGCTCCCGGCTCCTTGTTAGGGATCTTTCTACAACCTCTATGGTAACCATAGAAGGAACTCCGCCCCCCCATGCTAGAGAATTGCCGCGCAACAGCCCCAGCGTGATCACATCACTACCAATAATGTCATTGTGTCAGCGACATCCCCATGGGATGCTGCTGTTCAGGGGTGGAGTTTCCCCCTCCAGCCAGCTGGCTGGCAACAGATTGGGGCTTCTGAAATCAGGGGATCCCTGGCCCGACCGGGGGGATGGCAACATCATCAAGTCTAGTTTTGCCATTACTTATTTCAATATCTTTTTATTATCTTTGAGAATCATTGAGCCTAATGCCATAAATGAAACTTCTATTTGTGGAGCATTCAGTCTCTTTCAAATCCATATTACCAGCACTATAGTGAATTGCTTCAAGAAGCAGGTTCCATAGGGTACCTTTTCCTTATAGTCAATATCTATATAGTGTTTCCTGAGAGAGAGAGAGAGAGAGAGAGAGAGAGAGAGAGAGAGAGAGAGATCTGTTAAGCAGCAGGCAGCCATTTTGGCTTTTGCTTTAGTTATGAAGTTAGGGAAGACTGAGAATGCTGACTCATGTTTGTGCTGGAAAAAGTGCTGAGATTGAGCATTGCACAATGGCAGAACCTGACAATGCTATTCTCATAAGTCAGGTATAAGAGGAAGGGCCCTTTTCCATGCTGTCCAAGTAGTTAAATTTCAGCAAAAAGTTCTTGAAACTCTTTTGCAAGTTGGGTTTGACTTAGGAGGCTTCTGCAAGATTCAGGAACAAGTTACAGTAAGCCTAAGAAGTATTGTATTGAAATCATGAACTAAAGTATGTCTGTTTCCTGTCACAATCTGTTGGCATGGTTCACATAATTCCCCCATGATTAAATTGATCACAGCAACACTGATGTTCCTGTGGAAACGACTGTGATGGACAGAAGGCTGTCCCACCCCTGAAGGGGAAGACAGCCACTCAGCTGAGTCTATGGGAGTGCTGCTCCAGCATCCAGTCACCTTTGAGAAAGGGGATTATAAAGCGCTAGGTCCAGAGACATGTTGAGTGATAACAGTTCATATTTTATTAGAGAGGTCAGAACAAGACTAGAGAAGTCGGACCTGGGAGTCCGCTTATATTCTCGCTCCAAACCACACCCTTGCCAAACCCCACTCCCGTGATAGGTTTATTTGCAGTGGTAACCTTTCCGTAGGTTCCCTTCAGGATCTGGCTCCCTCTATTGGTCCTTGCCAGGATCATCTCAGTCTATGGTTCTCCTGTGCGACGCACGGGCGCTTTGCACAGCCACGTATACGTTTCAACTGCGTGGTCGACTTTCCAGCTGGAACACTACAGGGATGGAATGTTGGAGGAAAACACAGCAGGAGCTGAGTTCAGTTCTGCCTCAGGGAGAGAGCAGTGAGGGCTCAGGTCTGGCTCAGGAGAAGAGCGGACAAGACTGAAGGGTAGCTCTGCTTGGTACAGTGGCAGAGTGCTTTGGCTCGACTTCTGACAGAGAATACAGTACCCCATTGTTAGGCCTGTCTCCGGCAATGAGCAGACCTTGTGCCATTTAGTTTGACCCCGGGAAACGGGCAGGCTGGTGTGGGTGGAATCCTGGATGTGCGAGAGAGGATCCAACCTAGTGGCTAATCTGCAAAAGCCTGTTAATGCTTGCAAGTATTAAAGAAAATAGAAACTACTCTCTAAATTAATGTGCCTCAGCCAGGTTTCTCTTTTGCCTATCTGCAGACCTGTGCTGCTGATCTGTTCCTTGAAACCTTCTTGTAAATAAATAAATCTTCTTTGTTGCTCATATATAATCATTGCCTCCATGTTCTACTTATGTGCCACAAAGTTTACCTCACAGCAAACTCGCTATCTTTAGAACATCTGGTAACTGAGGGGAAGGTTTATAGTTTAGAATCGTCTTGGCTCCCTTCAAAAGCTTCAATATTGTCTCCTTTTTGAAATTTCTTTTGATCAACATGGGCTTCACCACTTAGCCTAGTATTTCCCAACTCAGCCTGTCAAGGAGTCAATGAGCTGACATTGTGGGTTCCCAGGGCAGTTGCACACAAATAACCAGACTGAATATATATATGTAGTTTATTATAAAGACAGACAGTTTTATGAAAATATAGCCAACAGATTACCATAGATCAAACAGCAAAAAAAAAAAAAAAAAGCTAACTATCAGGAACTATGTTAGGCAGCACAAATTTACATCCAAATTAAGGCCTCTAATAAGCGTGGTCTACGATCTCCTCAGTTGCAAGGTATAGAAATATGCCTGCAGTCCATAAATATCTCAGCTAGCTAACCTCTGGAATCATATAGCAATTATAGTTTTTGGCCCTCCAAGTCAGGTGTAGATGATATCCAATCACAACACATCTTCTGGAAAATTCCATTGTTGCTCCTGGTCTTCCCCCCTCCCACCACTGAAGACACACTCTCATAGGAAGCTAATTGTCTACTTCTACTCTAACCTTGAAAATGATAAGGTACCAGGCAGGCTGAGAAACTAATTAGTAGCACCTGCAAGGGAGGCCAAGTCCATTATTAAGCACATTAACCCTTGAGGGAAGGCAAGATGGCACTTGCAATGCTGCCTCTAAGTGTGGAGTCTTGTGAGCAAAAATTCTACCTTGTGAGCTACTGGCATTAAAGTTGTGAGCGAGCGATTTGGCTACTGCATACATTAGTTTGCTCTGGAGCCATCCTTCCTGAGCTAAGGCAAAAATGTGTGAGCCAGAGGCTAAAAAACTGTGAGCTGGCTCACACTAACTCAGCTTAGAGGGAACAGTGTCACACAGCCCTTAATTGTAATTCTTCCATTTTTAATTTATTTAATTTGATTTCATGCTTCCTTTGGGCCCTTTCTTTTAATTCCATTTCCCTCTGGGCTTCTCTCTCTTTTAATCTCAGTCTCTAGTTCTTTCTCTTTTTCTGATGTAGCCATTTCAATTTCCCCTAAGTTGATAAAAACAGGTCCCTTCAGTTGATAGACTGATGTCATAGTAGTGGGATACAGACAAAAAGCAGGGGTCCGTTGGAGCAGGAGCGCACAGGAGCGCAGCTCCAGGAGTGAGGAGCCCAGGGGGCGGGCACATGACCAAGCCCCACCCCCTCCTCGGCTTCCCTGAGCAGTGCAGACGCGCAGCGCCCCGGAGAAAGCCCTGCTAGGGTCTATTGTTTTTAATGTTTTGTTTTAATATTGATAATTTTATCATTGTTCCTTTTATGACTGTGTGCTGCTTTTCCAGAGACTTGCTCAAGGTGGCATATAAATTTTCTAAGTATACCATTTTTTATCTGGGCACATGGCACATAAGTACTGGAGAAATTTCACCAATCCTTCAGCAGCTTCCACCTTATCAGTTTGGTGTAGTGGTCAGGAGTTGTACTCTAATCTGGGAGAACCGGGTTTGATTCCCCACTCCTCCACATGCAGCTGCTGGTGTGACCTTGGGCCAGTCACAAGTTCTCTCAGAGCTATTCTCTCATGAGCAGTTCTCAAAAGACCTCTCTCAGCCCCACCTACCTCACAGGGTGTCTTGTTGTGGGGAGGGGAAGGGATGGGTGGTGCACATGTCCTGGGTATCTCAAGTCTACTTGAAACCTGGTGGTTTCAAGGGAGCAGGGAGAGAATGAGGGTGTGTTCTTTATGCTTATTTTTATTGCACAAAGTATTGGATGGGGAACGGAATGGAGGAAGAGCAGGTCAGTTTCACTCAGCTGTGGAGTGGAGCCTAAAGGGTGGGTGTTGCCTTCTGACACACTTCCGGTATGTTAGGGGGTGGGGTATAGGCAAATGAGTTATGCAAATGAGTTATGCTAATGAGCTCCTGCACCTCTTTTTCTACGAAATGACCCCTGACAAAAAGTATCACAAACTGTTACCCAAAGTGGTGAAATATAAAGTCAAGTCAAGTTTATTAGTATGGTCAAACAACCAGTCAAAATAAAACATTTCCAAAGGGAATATTGATATAAAATACACAATAAATGCATAAAGTTCAAGTAGATGTGAAATATAAAGATATAAATAATTAAGAAATTTTGTGAGGGAAATGTTTTGTCAAAATGCCTTTTAAGCAGGACTGTAGCTACAGTGGGATATCTCGGGGCCCAGCCCCCTGACTTATTGCCAAGGCCCCCCAACCTCCCATCCAGCTCAGGCACTACCTTGAGGTGGGGGGCATGTGGGGGGCCCCTGACATTTAAAGAAATCCTGGCTACAGGCCTGCTTCTAAGCAAGTAGTAGAAGAAGAAGAAGAAGAAAAGAAGAAGAGGAGGAGGAGGAGAAGAAGAGGAGGAGGAGAGGAGGAGATTGGATCTATACCTTGCCCTTCACTTGGGAGTCTCAGAGTGGCTTACAAACTCCTTTCCCTTCCCCTCCGCACAACAGACACCCTGTGAGGTAGGTGGGGCTGAGAGAGCTCTTTTCAAATCTATCCTTGAGAGAGCAGCTCTGAACAGCTCTCTCATCCAGCAGGTGCAAGTGGAGGAGTGGGGAATCAAAATCAGTTCTCCCAGATTAGAGTCCATGCACTTAACCACTACACCAAGCCCTTGAGAGGACTGAAACGGAGTCGATGGCTACAAGGGATAGCATAGAAGTGGAGGAATTTCTGAATAGTGGCCAAGTACAGATCTGGAAAATAAGGTGGGAAATTGAAACTACTAAATTAGAAAAAGAGAAAGAACTAGAGACATTGTGATTCAAAGAGCAAGAGAACCCCAGAGGGAAATGGAATTAAAAGAGAGAGAAGACTCAACCAGGTTTCTCTTTTGTCTATCTGCAGAGCTGTGCTGCTGATCTGTTCCTCGAAACCTACTTGTAAATAAATAAATCTTTGTTGTTAATATACAATTCCTGCCTCAGGGACCACTGTATTCTACTTGTGCACCACAAAACTTGCCTCATAGCAATGAACCCAAAGCCTTATACATTCTCTTCTTTAGAATATTTGGTAACTGAGGGGCACGTTTATAGCTTAAAATAAGCCTGTTTTCCCCCCAAAGTGTGGGTCCCCCCAGGTGATGGAAACGGCCTGTCACAACATTCTAACAGACGGTAATTTTGTGTGCCTGAAGCCTTAGTGCAGAAAGCCTTCTTCCCTCTACTAGAAATTACTTGGGGGTTGCAAGTAAGTTTGAAAATTTCAACATCAGAGTAAAGACAAGACTGCTATTTCCATGGCAGCAGGAACAACGGTTCATGGCCCTTCCTCCTACTGATTCTTCCCACCCATAGGATTTATGGTGGTAGGGTGGGGTGGAAAAACTCTTCCAGTAAGCTTCTGTTCCAAGTTTAAGAAAATAAACTTGCTCAGTGTTCTGCCTTTACTCTGCTCAGAGCTCAGTGAGGTTGGCTGGCCCACAAAGCCTGGAGAAGTTTCTGTAATATATAGTCGCCGAATTGGGAAAAAATCAGGTCTTTCATCTAGTGCTGTTAATGTCCCCCTCACATATATCCAGCACTTTATAAATGAGCTATAAATAGTGTGCAGCTACAAACATCATGTGGATTTCTAAAAACCCACGCCACTGAGCATTTCCATTTCCTTGCTGTCGCTATCTTTCTGTTTATCTGCTAGATAACGATCTATCATTGCCCATGATATTCTTTGCAGAAGTTGGCAAGACAGTATAAATTCAGGAATTTAATTTCTCCTAAACAGATAGCACAAAGAACGGTAAGAGATGTAGGTCTGGATTGTGTGCCCATAATAGGAGAAAAGACGATCTCATTTATTGTGTTTGCATACATTTATGAGCTGCTTTGTTGCTCTGGAATTCAATGAACCTCGTACTAAGTGGCAGATTTATGTCATGTTAAAAAATAATTGCTTCACTGCTGTTTTCTTATGCAATGTAGCTCCCTCATTATGAAAACCACCTTCTTGACCGGGGGGGGGGGGGGGCGGAGTGGGATTAACAATAAGGAAAGAGATTATTAGTTTAACTTTTATATAGTCTTTTCTCCAAGGAGTTCAGTTTTTTTTTTTTTTTACCAACACAATCCTGTGAAATTATTACCAACAATTATTACCAACACAATCCTGTGAAATGTGTTGGCTTGAGAGAGACTGAGTAGACTAGACCATTGGTTCCCAACCTTTTTGGTATGGTGTCCCACAGATTTACTTGGTCCAGTGACCTATTAAATTACCATCGCATGACTTTGGACAATAGGTTTTTGGCAGTCATCATTTTTATGCATTTTAACTGCTCATTTGCATATTTTATAACTGTTTATAAATTTATCCAAGCATAATTTACTTAACACTCCTATTAATATCAAACTTGTTGAAATATCTATTGCACTTACAAAGTTATTCACAGTTTTTAAATACAAATGTAAGAACACAAGTATCTGATTGCAGGTTATAACTTCATAAGCTCTAAAAATTACAGACACAGCAAAAGGATCTCGTTGAACCTTGAAGGTTACACAATCTATTTATTCTTCGGCTGTTAAAATTTTAATGTAAAAAAAGCATTAAGAATTACTACATCTCTTCCACACCTGTCAGAATGCACAATCCTATGCATGTCAACTCTGATGTAAGTCACTGTATTCAACAGGGCTTACTCCCAATTAAGTGGGCATAGGATTGTCTTGTAAGTAAGCCCCATTGAATTAAATAGGGTTTACTTCAGAGAAAATACACAAATTGGGGGGGGGGGAGCAGTTCCTCACCTGCGCATACTGAGCCAGGTCCCAGCCACTGCTACCCCATTTATTTCTTCTGTAAAGTAGAGATTGAGAAAGCAAGACATGGGAAAGAAATTGGGGTTTGCTTGGGTTGCTAATTAGTGGAAAGCTTCAAATTTTTAAACCTGAAGCAGCTCTCTCTTGGAATACTGTTTTAGAATTGAAAGATTCCTCTCCCCCCCCCCCCCCCCCCATTACTCTATTGAACTTCAGTAGCACATTTCTCCTTTTGGGAAATGTATCTGTTTCTAAACATTAAGCACCTTCTGCTTTCTTCTGATCATCAGCTTGGACCAGTACATCCTATCCAGAGACCCAGACACATTCTGTCTCTGTTAATGGCTGGTGTGAAGGAGGGAATGAAGCTGGCATTTTAAGCTCCTGAGATATAGTCTAGGGGAGCACATCAGAGAGTTCCTTCTTGGATTGAAAAATAATATATGCTCATATGAAAGAAAGGTACAAGAAGATTCATTCTATTCCTCCATCAGCGCTACTGATCACAAACCTTACCCAGTACAATGGCAACTTTAAAAAGGTTATGTTGTTAGTTAGTAGCTCATGATTCAACAGAGCAGACCATTATCTTTAAAAATGAAATGGAATGTTAGCATCATGCCCAAAGCAGCTCACAATGCTGTGGCAAAGCAGTCTCCCCAGGGAAAATTAGGGGAGGGGCATCAAAGCAACAGCTAAACTTGCCAAACCTCGTTGGGGGAGGGGATAAGGTCCACGCAGCTGAGATGTACTACAACAAATAACAAGAGTGCCTACTGGGAACAATGAGAGATGCTTGAAGATCCATTGTGTATAATTGGAGCCAGGAATGCCAATTGACTTGCATGGGCTTAGTTGAAACACAGTACAACAAACAAGTTGCAACAAAAATGCAGAATGGATTAAGAGACAGACCTGCTCTGAGCCTGGAATGACCACCCCCAGAGTAGACTGATGCTCTCTGGACCCAGTTAAACTTGTCTGGTCCTAGGATGACAGCCCCCTGCATGTCAGCATGTCAAACATGCGGCCTGGGGGCCGAATCAGGCCCCCGGAGGGCTTCTACCAGGCCCACACTGGACCTGGCCATCTCCTGCTTCCAGTTCTGTTGCTGCCGCTGCATCATAGCTTGCTTCGCCAGACTCTCTCAATCACTCAGCCATTTCATGTTTTCCCCTGGGTCCTAGACTCAGAACTCTGAGCATGAGATTTCTGTGGTAAATGTCAATAAATCAAAAGTAGGTTTGCAGCTTACAGATAGATACACACTTGAACAGCATACTCAAGATTGAAATAGCACAGATATTTTGATGCAATAATTCTGAGCAAGAGGTGTCAGTTATCAGAGACTGTTAAATAAACAAAATATTGCAAGAGTGCTAATGTTTCAGGCATGTTTTTATTTTGAGTAAAAAGAAAACTTTGAGTTTGTGTCCTTTATAAAGTTTATATCTCCACTACCTGGCATTACATTTTATGAGACACATGGCCCGGCCCAACAAGGTCTCATTTATGTCAGATCCGTCCCTCATAACAAATGAGTTCGACACCCCTGCTCTAGAGAATCACAGATGTGTCATGTCAATTTCTCTTTTCTTTTTGCTATGCATTTACAGCAGGTTTTTCCTCCCTACCAACAGCTACAAAAGAGGAATATTTTAAAAAGGCATTCGTTGTCACAACTCACTGCTAAGATTTATCAAGAGATCAACCTTGTCCGTGGAGCAGCAAAGATTAGCTGGGCTTTAAAATAAAACTCTTTGAAAAAAGTTCACTAAAAATAAACTACTGTATATTTATCCCCAAAGAAACACAAGGAGTACGCAGGAAGGTTATAGAGTATGTGATGCTCTAGTCAAACGAAGCTCAGATCTTCTCTCTCTTTTGTTTAAGCAATAGAGTTGTAGCTCTATAGCTGTCGGGGTTGGCAGGTAGAACTCCCTACTGTAAATCTTGGTGTGTGAGATGTCAGAAAGGTTTGCATACGGGGTTGCCAACTCCCATATTCTTGGAGTTATCTCTATCTAGGCACTAGTCTGTATTTCAAAGCAATCCATTCCTTGATGGATTGTCAAACTCTATATTAAAATGGCAAACACCCAGCAATAAGGGCTTCACTAGAATGTGGCACATGTTTGGATACTATGAAGTCTCCATTTTGGGGTGAGTAGAAATGAATGAGCTTCTTGAAAGTTCCCCATAGAAGTGGAATAACTGAAACCGTTTGTTTTTCTAGAATCACAACAAAACAGGTATTAACAAAACATGTGCACAGCAACTCGTCCTTTTTTGTTTTAATAAGTGAAAGAAACTGTGTGAATCTTAGTAGGGCCAAGGTTCAAAAAAAAAATTATTTATGTTATTTATAGTCTGCCTTTCTCACAGGAACTCAGGGTGGATTACACACAGTGGAGTCAGTACAATCAATGAAATGGGACATCGAATAATGAATGCATTAGGATTTTAGAAGTTTGGGATCGACCAGGAAGAACTGAAGCAGAGCATAAATACTAACATGATGCGTTAAGCAGTACAGAAATTACATAATAGGATCCTACTTACAGTAAGCTGTACATAGTGGCATAGACAATAATTCCCAATCACTTATCCAAGTTAAGCTTGAGAACCATTTTGTACAATGCAACCGTAAAGTTGCTTTGGAAGGAGATATGGTGAGTGGACCGCCAACAGGAATTTGGCAGCCATGTGAGTTCCATGGAGAATATTGGCTACAGTGGTTAAATGATTTCTCATTTCAAGAACAGCCTATTGAAATGTACAGACTGTCAGGATGCATTCTGATAGAATCCATTTTTAATTTACTTTATTTATAGCCTCCCTTTCTCACGGAGACTGTACTCTGATACCAGTCAGTCAAGTTTATTGTCTTGGCCATTGGCCATAACAAAACAAAACAAAATAAAACAGATAAAACAAAAGACAACAGACATTATAAACCAAAATGGGATAGGCCCTTCAGTAACTTGCTGCAAATCCAAGACTTTACTCTGATACCATAAAACATTAAATGAATAATGTGGAATAATAGCCACATGAACAGCATAACTGTAGTGACACTCTTTCCCAAGAAACTGGGTGGTGGCAGCAGGGTTGACAAAATGAGGTGGTTGTTACTGGTATTCTCTTTAACAGCGGGGTCCTATGGGATGCAAACCAGCCCTGTGTGGTTTCTGCGAGTGTTTCATTTTAGCATGGAATTAATTCACTAGGAAACATTGAAGCATTTGTGTTTTCTTTCTAAAGAGCTCACTTGGGAAACATAACTAGAGCAAAGTATTGTTTAATACATCATCTAAGTACAAGTTCCACAGTTTTTAAGATTAATTTGTCAGAGCTTTGGTAATAATAGCACAAACATTTGTGTAAGAATAGGCCATAAAGGGTGACAGGAAATGATCAGAGTATTACCTTCTGATTTCTAAATAAACTGCATAATGTCTTGACTGACATTTGGTGCCACTCCAGCTAGATTAACAGAGTTAGAATTAAAAGTAGTTTTGAAACTAGAAACAGGAGGACCAAGACTGGGATATGAGTTTGCACTAATGTTTATTACTGTACGGTTGGAATGTCCACAGTACAGATTAACTGCGAGGCTAAACATAGCACAGAATAAGATGTCAACCAAACCAGGGCACAGCGGTGGTATAATTACCTGACAATAGCACAGAACGTTTCTAGATCATTAGTTTTTGTTCAACTTGCTTTTAACGTATGTGACAATGTCTATATTTTTTAGTTGTGGGATTGTTTAAAATACTAGTGGCTTACCCATGGTGAGAAAGAGGAGAATCATATATTGTGAAATTATGCATATTTCAGGGGAATGGTTAACAAGGCTTGGAAAGGTCTTTGGGCCTACATATATAATCTCTTGTTTTGTTATAACAACCCATAAGGACTAATTTGACAAACAGTGTGTTGAATTGAGTTGCAAGAAAACCCCTGATCTGGTTTTTAGTCACCTTCCTTTCATCACAGGACAAGAGATCACCCGTCCTAAGCAAAAGCAGACTTGGTCCAATGCGGGGGTGGGGGTGGGGAAGAGAAGCTGGTTTACAGGTAAATAAGAGTAAAACATTGTGCTTTGAATGAACTAAGGTAGATGTAATGAGTAAAGGTCACCAATTTGGATTTGTAATGGGTTCCTCTCTCAAGCATTGCTGGAGAATTCTCAAGAAAGTGCAAACATTTCCCATGAATTCACCACAGTTTACAAAGGGTGAGTTTTAAATGTTACCTGCTACGAACTAGTTTGTATTTGTAGATGTTTTCCGCTTCTCCTATACTCTTAGCAATCTTCCATCTATGCAATGTTCTCTGGAACCGAAAGTCACACTGTTAAGTGCTTGTTTGCAACTTCTTTGAGTTTTTTTTGTTTGATTGTTGACGTATACAATATAAAATAAAATTGTTTGAAAAAAAAAAAACAGTTTACAAATTCCAAGGCCAGAAGATCACTTCTTCCATTGCCAGTCCTTTTGGCTGTTAATTTCTATTTTAATCAACCTTTTCCACACATTCCCAGACTTAGCAGGTTGTGGAGGCATGGTACAGAGAAAAAAATGGAAAAGACTTACAGAATGCATGCCAGCCATTCTGAGATTAGTTCCTATTTGAGAATCAGCAGCCCAACTGTAGACGCATTAAATCATTTGGACGAAATCATTCTTGTCCAATTTGTTACTGAATTCTGTAAGTGTTGCTTGAACCTAGTAGCAGTAACAGTCTATTGAAAAAGTGTTTATCGAAATGGAGAACATAATCCTGGAATATTCGTTGAACTATTGCCGTGTTGGACTATTGCCGTGTTAGCAACAATTTGTATTATTGCTTCGTTAAACAGCAATTTATCCTGTACGACTGCACGCCTGCGTGAATCTTTTTGAGAGTGCTACATGAGTGTGGGGCGAAGAAAGAGTAAGGGTGGTGTTTTTCCCCTCCCATGTCCTCTGGCCACAGCTCAGTGGAGACTGGTGAAGCCCCTACATGGAGGGGTGGAGCTGAGCAGTTGGCTTTGCCACTGCTGCACCAAATGGAGACCGTGAGGAAGACTGGCAAGGACGGGCATTCGAAGTGGCAGTTTGCCAATGAAAGGATGGGGCTGGCAGGGGAGAGAGGAGGAATTGGGAGGCACATGGATTGGGAGGCAACTGGGCTGTCCTGTGTATGCTGCTCTGAGGGGAAAGACATCTTGGCCTCAGAAGCAAAGAGGAAAAGGGAGGAGTGAAAGGGAAAAGATTGCTGCTGCACGTCTGAATGGCCATGGAATTGGGAGGCTGGATGAGTGTCAGGGAGGGTAGAGGAGGGCAACCTTCCTTCTCCCCCGCTCAGCTCATGAAGGAAAAGGGATCACAGGAAGGCAAACAGCATCCCATGGAGTTTTCAGAAATAGCTTCTCTTTCATCCCTGAAATAGCCTTCCCTTCAGCCCTACCGCTTCTGTGGGAAATGTAGGAGGTATGAGAACTGGCAGTGGGGGGATCTGGGAAAGCCAGGGTCAGACCCCCCCCTCCTTAGCCAGGATCCTGTTGTCTAGGCCACCCAGGGCTGGTCACTCAGCCTGGCCCACCTCACAGGGGTGGTGGTGATGGCGGGGACTGGGTGGCGGGAGAGGAAATCTGGTGTGCCCCCTCAAGATCCTTAGAGGTAGGACAGGGGAAGAGGAAACAAAGAGCAAGAGATGGATCATAGCTCAACTGGGCATGGGGTGTGTGCTGAAAAACTACCATATTTACTTGTGAGGAAGAAGACTCATCTCCTAAAAGTACTAGATATACAAAAAGTAAAGAATTTGTCTGGAAATGTAAGATACCGCCCCTTTTATGGTATCCCTTGGAAAAAACCTAGTCCTCCATATGATTAAATACATTTATTGGGGCTTTTGTGGATTCCCCTGTAAATCAATTGCTTTCCCTTCAAGGATTCAATGGCTTTTGTTTGTATTTTGAGGAAAATATAATATTGTTAATTGTGTTTGTCGGTGTCCTTTATAAAGTTAATATCTTTAGTGCCTGGCATTGCATTTTATGGCACACATGGCCTAGCCCAACAAAGTAATGTTGATATCAGATCTGGCCTCCATAACAAATGCATTTGAAACCTCTGCGTTAGACATTCATTCTTTCCACACTATCATCCTTTGATTCCAAATCATTTCCTGTAATCTTACCAAATGCGCAGTACAATTTTAAACAGAGGAACACCCTTCTAAATCTGTGAAGGGTATAACTATGCTTAGGACTACAATGTCAGTTATATCATCCTTCATAGACTTTAATTGCCACTCACCGTTGCTAAGTAAGGACAACAGGCGCAGCCATTTAAAGCCACCGGCAATTTTGTCTACATACTTTTAACTTTCCCTTTAGAATTGCTGTCTAGGGAGCTGTCATTCACATGATCAACCCTTTCATGTTATGGAATGAAATACCTAGGACACAATCTGGCTGAAGTTAAGATCTTCCAAGTTCCATTGATTGCAGTGAGATAGTTTAAACCTCAGCCACTGACATATACTTTGCTTAACTTAATATTGGATGGATTGCGTTCCTAGCTCTTGCCGTAATTGGAGGCTGCTCAAACAGTGATACAGAAATTATCACCGGCAATAGCTGTAAAGGAGATCATAGCGGCACAGGTTTTAGCTGTAATCGTATTCTGGCTGAAATACCTGAACGATTTATGATAAAGCATTTCTGTGTGTATAAGCAAAGAGACTCAAACGGTCACCCAACCTGCAGATCTTCAAAACGGAGCACTCTAGCCAACCTATAACTGAGTAATGAAATTTAGTGTAATGATGCTAGTTATTTTTATTGTTAGACTCACATAATCATGACATAGACTACCTATGTGGCAGTACTGCATATTCATGGGATAAATTTACAGCATGCATTCTTTACTTGTTGTAATTATCATTAGTGCACACGTACCTAACAGGTTTAGCTGAAGATGTGTTCAGTGCTGATATCAAAAAGTAGATCTGAAGGGAGAGTGGAATATGTATTCTGCTGTAGAGGAAGTCAGTAATGGATTGAGAGGACATTTTTTGTCCTTTGAGAAACCCCTAGGGAAGTGATAAGGACAAAATTTCAACCTATCCTTCTACTTGTTCTGTTTTGCACTTTCACCAGCTCCTGATTAGTGTGTTTACTAGCTGAAACTACTAAGTAGGGTTGCCAGCCTCCAAGTGGAGCCACAAGATCTCTCAGAATTACTTTGATATCCAGACTTCAGAGATCAGTTGCCCTAGAAAAAATGGCTGCTTTGGAGGATAAACTCTATGTTGTTATATCCCCCTGAGGTCCCTCCTCTCCCCAAACCTAACCTTCCTAGGGTTACCAGGTCCCCCAGGCGGGCAGGGGTTTGCCCGCCCAATGGGCTGTTTATCTGCCGGCCCAGAACCAGCTGCCGGGGGGAACCCCACCTCCAAAGTGCTGGCATCGTGGCAACATGCCCCGGCATGATAATGTCACCCAGAGGTGACACCATCACACGGGGGCATGTTGCAGGGGACGCTCTAGCATTTGAGGGAAAACTCTATGGTTTCCCCCTCAGATGGCAGTGCTCCACCCCCAATGTGCCCGATGTGATGACGTCACTTCCAGGTGACATTGTTGCAGTGTGCGCGCTTTGCGCATGTGCCGAAGAGGTCCCGGAGAGGGACCGGCACCCCCGCTGCCACCGCCACGAGCTGGGTAAGACCTGGCAACCCTACATCCTCCCCAGGATCCACCCTACATTGTCCCCAATTTGGAGCTGGCAACCCTACTCCAAACTCAGATTCTAAAAGGGATATGTTGGTATAATATATTCTAGTCACCTTTATAATCCATTATAGAGATTTTAAAAAGATGTAAACAATTTTAAGGAATAAGTAACCATTTTCACCTAGTTATGTAGACTGGACCCATCTGTTGCCTGTGTCGGTAGTAGGATTCCAGTTTCAAGCTCACAACAGGCGTTGTGTAGGAGGAAGAACCATTTGCCCCCCTAAGCTGTTGCTGACTGTTGGAGTCAAAAATGGTGTGAGAGATGATGGGGATGCTGGAGCTGGGAAGGGAAATGGGAAGAAATCAGAGATATCAGGCAGACTGGTAGTGCCATCCTGTGTAGAGCTACACCCTTCTAAGTCCATTGGCTTAAATAAAGTGAGCAGGGTGTAACTTTGCTTAGGATGGCTCAGTAGATCTATCAGAATCGCAATGTTACATGTTTCAAGGCAGATACATCATATTCTACAACTGTCAAACACGCGGCCCGGGGGGCGGATCAGGCTCCCAGAGGCTTCTATCAGGCCTGCAAGGGACTGGCTGTCTCCTGCTTCTTCCTAAGTCCAATGTATGTCGAATCCAGCCCTCAATAAAAATGAGTTCAACACCCCTGTTCTACCTAGATCTTAATTTCTGACTTTTGCACTTGAACTTCTCTTCCTAATTTTGTTCTGTTTCATTTCCTGCTAAAAATATGGCAAAAATATGACTAAAATTATCATAGTGGGCCACCTAAATCAACCTTTCTAAAGATGCAGAAGCTGGAATATGGTTGCCCACATCATCGCTTGGATATCCCATTGGCCCCTTTTAAATCTTCCAAATGACTAGGGAAGAATGCAGCTTCTAGTGCTCCCGATTCATTGGTTGCTTTCTTCTGTCACCTGCTGTGGATCATAGGCGTTGAGTACGGGGGGGCTCGAGGGCTTGAGCCACCCCTGAAATTTCCCGGGGGGGCCTCAGTCACCCCTGGGAAAATGGAGCGCCTGCCACTGCGCCTCCTCGGATCCTTCCGAGGCCCGGCAGCTGCTGCTGGAGAGGGAGAGGGAAGGGGTGGCAGGGGGGGAGAGAGGCACCGGCAGCAGCAGCAGCTGGCGGGCCTCGGAAGGGCCCGGGGAGGCGGGGCAATTTCCTGGAGGGGGGGAAGAACATTGTCCTAGCGAGCGCGCGCGCTAAGGAGCCCCCCCCCCCCAGGATTTCCAAAACTCTACACCCCTGCTGTGGATTAATACTGGAGCCCCACTTGTACTGTCTGCAGATGAACAAAGTGGGAGGCAGAGTGGAAATGCAGTGTGAAACGGAACTCCACGCACCCCCAGTTCCACATCTTGAAGTTTAGAATTGCCCTGCAATTTACCAATTGAAGGAAAAATGCCTCTGTGGAAGACAAATTAGAAGAGATGACAGCAGTTATTGCAAACAGTGTGCCGTCTGCCAAGATTTATCCTGGGCAGATGTCACAGAATATCTGCTAAATTTGTAATAGGAAGTGTTTCAAACCCAAATTGCTCTGAGTTACTGTTCAAGCTAATTTTGTTAGCTTCAGCACTTCACAAAACTGCATGCCTCATATATTTATAAGGGTCTGTGTTTATTTATAGATATGTATTTATGCCATTAAAACCCAAATGTTCCTTGTGTGAATTATATTATCATATATCAGAACTGCTGAATAAATGCAGGTAACAAAAATAATCTTTAGTGCCTTGTACATATTAAAAAGCCCTGACTGGGATAGCCCAGGGTAGCCCAGTTTTGTCAGATCTCAGAAGCTAAGCAGAGTTGGCCTTGGCTAATATTTGAATGGGACTCCTCTAAGGAATACCACAGTCATGATGCAAAGGCAGGCACTGGCAAACCACCTCTGAACTTCTCTTGCCTTGAAAACCCTATGGGGTTGCCACAAGTCAGCTGTGACTTGATGGCATACACAGACACACACATATTAAAAATCAGAGCTAATAAAAACCCCAGTGTTTATTTGGGTATCTCTAATAATTAGACTTAGAATTTATATAGCATTTTTACAATGCAATCCTCAGTTTAGGTACACTGTTCTGTTTAGGTTGTTCTGTTTAAGATTGCACTGTCAGTGTTCAAAGTGCTTTGTCTACATTTCTTGTAAACCTTATAACACAGCCTGTAAGGTAGGCTAGGATTATTATCTGCACTTTGCTGATGGGGAGGGTGATGTTGATTAGGAACCCTCCATCCCCCTACTACAAGATTATTTAGTTTTATACCATGGAACTGTAATTGCTTCTACCAATCATTAACCCTAGGAATTAGTAATGTGTTGAGAGTTCTGGATCCTCTTTTGGAAACAGAATTCCAAGATTCTTCAGAAGGGAGGGAATATTAAACTATTTTAAGCACAATGTACCTTTACTGTATTTGACTTTACTTCCTTCACCAATCTGATACACAATTTTATACCATGCTGTTAAACTACAAGCACTCAATTAATGGTGAATGGACTAGAAGTTAGTTTTAAGGCAATACTGTACAAGCATACAGCAGGGAGCCATGGGATCATCTGTCCACAACCTGCCTGTGATACTAATTCAAGTTAACTATGACTGATAACATCCAGAAATGACATCTACCCAAGAGCACTGTTGGGGTGAGAGCTGACTAGGAAGTGGGAAATTAAACTGATCTTCAGCACAGGGGAGGATGAATAGCTGACAATGTACAGCAGGAGTTGTTAAAAAGATATGTATTTGGATATTAACTAATTAAAAAATAAACTAATAATAACTAATCTCAATATAGTTTTAGGAATTCTTCACATCTGACAGTTTTTCTGGTGCCTGTCAGAGTTTATAAGGGCAGAGACAGAGGAAAGAGAGGACAGAGATTATTCATAGTGCAAAACGAAACAGATTTATGCAGGTCAATGGATTTAGAGGACTGAGCTGTTAGGAGCTATGTAATTGACAGGACTGCCAACAAAAAGTCCGTATGGTCAAAGCCATGGTATTCTCAGTACTGATGTATGGCTGCGAGAGTTGGACTATAAGGAAGGCCGAGCGCCGAAGAATAGATACTTCTTGAATTATGGTGCTGGAGAAGACTCGAGAGTCCCTTGGACTGCAATTAGATCAAATCAGTCAATCCTAAAAGAAATCAACCCTGACTTCTTCCTGGAAGGCCAGATATTGAAGCTGAAGCTCAAATACTTTGGCCATAAATGAGAAGGGAGCACTCACTGGAGAAGACCCCGATGCTGGGAAAGATTGAAGGTCAAAGAAGGGGATGGCAAAGGATGAGATGGTTGAGCAGTGTTACTGATGCAACGAACATGAAACTAAACAAACTCCAGAGCACGACGGAAGACAGGAGGGCCTGGTGTGATGTGGTCCATGGGACTCGACTGTGTGACTGAACAATAACAACAACTGATCTTTCCACCAAAGAGGATCACACTAATGGGGCATTGTCTTTCCAAACAGCAGCCACGTTGATGGCTCACTGGGTGATGGGCATGGACTTGATAAAGTATAAGCAAAATCTCTTATTTACTTGCTATTAGGTTCTGTCTGGTGCTGCAGTTAACAAACACAATGACAAATATTTGCCTTGGCAAGCTGGCATAAAGACAGGCAAAACTGTATAATGTAGCGAATACTTCTTTACTAGGCTTGCTACTACTTGGGCAGAAAAACAGAAGCAAACATTTGCTTGCATATGCTGGCATTCAGGGAGGTAGTATTTAAGATGATAGGGAAAGGTGAATGCTATGCTAATTCACGTGCAGCATCTTTTGTGTGTACAGCAATGCGTGCACTGCAATCAGCAGGCTTTATGGATTTCTATGTAATTTTAATCCATCTTTTTGCACTGTTGAGAGCTATGCTGATTACTGCAGTGTACAAAAAGTTTTATATCAGTAAATATGGGAGTAACATGTATTTCTAAGACTGGAAGGAAACAGAAGAAATATAAGGCTGCTGTCAAACAGTTACTGCTGAAATTAGTACGCGAAATCTATGTTATCACTATAAACCATAAATATTCTATGGAACTGACCAGAAAAGAATTTAGAACAGTATACTGTTTATCTTGCTGGCCCTGAAAGTAGCAAAGCTTGAGCATGAATAGGATCTAACTTCTTATCAGTTTAATATAAATTGCACGTCAGAGTAACATGACCCTTATGACTGGTTTTCATTATGACTCTGTTTATTTTCTCCATAATTCATTTTGGAGCAACTTAATTCCATCTCAGTTTCTAGCAGAGGTGGCATATAACACTGGGAGAACGTAGATGTCTGTTTAAAACAAAAGTCCAGTGACGGTCCTTATTTTCTTTTGCTGATAGTTTAGAAGTCCGTGTATTCAGGCAATAGGAAATACTCTGTTTTTACAAAGGATGATATTGTTGGTTCACACTTATTTTTAAAAAGTAAGGGGGAAATGTATTTGTTATGTTCCACTGATCTGTGATACTTTGTATTGTTCTTATTTGCTTTTGGTGGTGCTGAATGAATCAGTAGTTTCCTACCTCTAACTTTCCTTAATTATACTGCCCTCCCCTCCAAGAGTACAGCTACACAAAGGTGGGGTCCCTAATCCCAGGATTATTTTGGAATACTATTGTAGAAACTGAGTTGTGTGGGAAAGGAAGAACTGGGTAGGTGGGTAGGCAGAAAAAGATTAACACTAGCTCATAGGGCTGCCAAGTCCCCCAGTAGGGCGGGGGAAACACTGATTTTTAGTGCTTATCTCCCGCTTTTCCAAAGTTGGCCACCGGGGGGACAAAATGGCTGCCTTAAAAGGGAAATGTCTGCAGAGAGCCTGCCCTGCAGTAAAAAGCCTCGCCAGACATTTCCCCTTTAAGAAGTCAGCAAGAGAGCTTCTTCCACAGCAAGAGAGGTCCGCCCAGAGATTAAGGAGGGACTGAAGGAGCTGCTTTTGCATGTGGCTGGCAAGGTTAGTTTCTCTTCCAGCTCTTTTCATTCTCTCTCCCTCTTTCTTTTTTCTGTCTGTCTGTCTGTCTGTCTGTCTCTCTCTCTGTCCCCATCCAGCAGAGGTCTATCAGTGGCTATTATTAGCCACAAGGTCTAAATGGAACCCTTTGTCTGGGGCAGTGAGGCTCTGCATTCTTGGTGCTTGGGGGGCAACAGTGGGAGGGCTTCTGGAGTTCTGGCCCCGCTGCTGGACCTCCTGAGGGCACCTGGTATTTTTGGCCACTGTTGTGACACAGAGTGTTGTACTGGATGGGCTGTACTGGATGGGCTGATCCACTGTGGCTTCTCTCCTGTTCTTATGATATGAAAATCATATTTAGCACTTGTGTAGCACTTAGGGCTTCATATTCTGCCGAGATGAGGAAGGATTCAGTAGGGCCGTTGCTCAGTGATAGAGCATCTGCTTGACATGCAGGAGGTATCAGCCTCTTCAGCTAAAAAAGGATCAGGTAATAGGTGACATTAAAGATCTCAGCCTGAGACCCTGGAGAGCCACTACCAGTCTGAGTAGTCAATACTGACCTTGATGGACCAATGGCCTGATTCAGTATTAGGAAACTTCATGAGTTCATGTGTCAGCATGTGGAAGCAACATCACAGGATGTGACATCACAAAATGATGTCACTTCCTTTCTCCTGGCTCCACCCCCAAAGTCTCCTGGCTCCACCCCCAAAGTCCCCAGATATTTCCCAAGTTGGACTTGGCAGCCCTACTAGCTCAGTCTGCCCTTTCTGCCCTGCAAATGCCACCAGTGCTATTTATAGGCCATTTCCTTCAGCTGGAAGTAAAGCCAGGTGAGGAAAAACAGGCTTGAATAAGCAGCACTCGTAAGGTACAATCAATCTGTGTAGTTAAGCACCTGATTCTTTCCTACAAATGCCATAACCAAGCATGCATTCAGGAGCTTGTACTTGCAGATATAACATGTAGTCATGCTCTGAACAATGGCAATACTTTTGTTGTGAGCAAAACCAAGATACAAATATCTAGATGTGTTCTAACAGATTAGAACCTGGCCTCCCTACTGGCTATACTTTTGAGGATATAGATCTCCTTTAGTAAATGAGGACTGATGCGGTTGCTTCTACCATGTGTACATTTCCTAGTAGCAGGGCCGGTGCCAGGTTTTTTTGCACACTAGGCGAGGCTACCTTCTGGCGCCCCCCACCCCACCCCACCCCACCCCGGGGCGCGCACCAATTTTCAAACATAAATGCACTTTAGGAAGAATGAAAAACGCAAAATTTAAAATTGCTAATTTATTTTTTTAAATTGTGAGAACAAGTAATACAATCTTTGATTTTCTCTCTCAAACAGAAAAACACAAATCACAAAGCGTTTTGAAAAAGCCTGTTAACTGTGATGTTCAAAGTTAAGTCTCTTTAATGTTTCCATTTCAGGCACACACACCATCTCTTTTGCAAATGAAGTCAAAGCTGGACACAGAAGTACTAAATCAATGAGAGCTCTGAGCTCTTTCACACACACACACAGCCCTTTCTGGTTTCTCCTTTCAAAAAAGAAAAGTGGACAAAAGCAATCGAGGTGGATTTCCACCAAGGCTCCCCCGGCAGCTGGTGCTGCACTGGAGCAAAAGCATTTTTGCTTGGAGCCAATTCTGCATGGCTGAGTTTATAACCCTCTAAAATAGGGCTAACTATAGAACTGTAGACAGGTTTAACTATAGATTAGCAAAAGGCCTGCTCACACCAGAGAAAAAGGGCTTGGCCAGTTTTAAACTTAGGATTGCCAGCCTCCAGGTGAGGCCTGGAGATCTCCCGCTTTTGCAACTGTCCCCCAGCTAACAGAGATCATCTGGAGAAAATGGCTTTGGAGGGTGGACTCTATGGCATTGTACCATGCTGAGGCCCCTCCCCTCCCCAAACCCCGCCCTCTCCTGGATCCACCCCCAAAGTCTCCAGGTATTTTCCAACCCAGACTTGGCTGGAAACCCTATGTAAACTGGATCTGCCTTCCAGAATGGGGGGGGGGGATATAACACAGGAGCAGCAGCCTTTGGAGTTGATTGATACGGTTTGTGGATCACAGCCCTTGGAGAGATGACACTAATCTCTAAATTACTTGGACTTTACTCCTTTTTAGATGACCTAGGGGGGACTTGAAAGCCGCTGCTCACAGGCCTAAGGAGTTTGTAGGTCATAATCAAAACTTGATCCAGAATTGGAACAAAGCCCTGCCAAAGCAAAGAAAAGGAATGCTCCGCCACATTTAAAAAGTAGCAGACCTGGCTTATTCTCTGGATAATGTTCCTGATGATGTTCCCGAATGTTCTGCCAGGCCAGGAGACCTCCGCTCCAACGGCCTCGCTCCTTATTAACAAGGCAGCTGCGCTGGGATCAGAACAGAGCTCCTTCCAGCCTCTTGCGCATGCGTTCCTGCGCTCTCCTCCCCCCTCCCCCGGCAAAATAAATAAAGTGGAGTATTCTCCATGCCCTAAAGCCTTGAACAACTGCACAAGCACTTTTCTTCTCCCCCAGTAGACCACCGGTGGGAGAGTTTGCAATCTATCTGCACGCCTTCCTCTCCACCCCCTCCCCCGCAGACCTGCTCCGGAGAGGGATTTTGCTGTGTGGATCTCATGCGCTTTGGCTTTTTTGAGGAAAGCAGGAGTGTGGTTGTCCTTTTTTTTACTTTTCAGGGGGGAGGGGGTGGCAGGCAGGCCAGCCTGACACCCTCCGACAGAGGAGGAGGCAGGAGGAGGACAGCCCTGACCACTTGCCTCGCCACTCCAGCAGCAGGCAGCATCCTACTCCTCAGCCCCCCAGTCCTCAGCCAGGCCTCTGCCGCTCTGCCCACCACCAGCAGCCAGCCTCCACTGCCTTCCCCCCACCCTCGACTTGATTTGCCGCCCCGACCCTGTTGCTCTTTGTACCAACCGACTGCCCCACTCACCTGTTGCAGCAGCTGAGCTCAAGTTTGCCGGCAAACTGCACTGAGGAGAGGGCCATGTGGAGTCCTTTGGGTGGCAACGGCAAGAGACTGTGCACTACACGTGGTCCCTCGGATGCCACCGCTTCTTCACCAAGGGGGCGGTTGGGAGCAGGACTTTTGGTGGGGAGGGGGTGGGGCAGCAGACCGGTGGGGCATCCTCATAGGACGGTGCCGTCAGACGATTGCCTAACCCCGCCGAGTTAAAGAACCGTCCCTGCCTATCAGAGTACTATATAGAGTACTATACATTTTCAGTAACAGAATTTAATCACAGAACTGTGGAACACTGTACCTATGTACCCTTGGAGGAATCAGAGTGATTTATCCTCGACTCAATCACTTAACTCTGGGTATAATATTTACTTTAGAGTTTTGTTAAGAAAAACAAAAATTGTTTAGGAAGGGGAAAGACCTAGAATAAAGCATGCACTCCATTTTCCTAATTGCAGCCAATTTATCCAATTTACATATAGCTGCAGGTAAGGCCATAACATAGTCCTACCTCACATAGTTAAATGGAGCAAATTAGTAACTCGCTTGTAACATGATTCCCCAGTGGCTGCATTTGGCAAGTATTGCACAGCTTAATGAACTTGTGAAATTAGCTAGATCTCATTGTAAACTTCTGCTGATCTGCTCAGCTTCAATCCTGAATGGAAACCCCACCAGGGGCATAGAGTTTTGTAAATTCGGGGGGGGGGGGGGGCTGAGCACATACGGTGATGCACTGTGGAAAAAAGCAAAAGCATACTAAATTGATCTGTATTGTCATGCTTGTTGTAGGATAGCTTCCCTGCAAGGGCAAAGGAAACCTAAAGTGTCTTTCGTCAAAGTGCAAAGCTGGCACACCAGCTCTGAGTGGGGAAATACCTGGAGATTTTTGGGGTGGAGCCTGAGTGGTGGGTGTTGCCTTCTGACACACTTCCAGTAATGTCAGGGGTGTGGCATATGCAAATAAGTTATGCTAATAAATTGTGCTAATGCGCTCCTGCACCTCTTTTTCTACAAAATGACCCCTGGTAAGCTGAATTAAGAGGATAAAATGTTTTAATATTAATAAATAAATTCCCTGGTTTGTTCTGATTTTTGCTGTGAATGCATAGACTTCTGCAGTGGCAATGCACAGATATTTACCTCATGCTTACCGCCTTTGCTTGCCATTCCCCGTCCTCCTGTGTATTTGTGTGTGTGTGTGTGTGATTTTTTAATTACTGGAAGTCAGGATATTGCTATAGTGATTTTTTTTTAAAGCCTGCCAGTGGTAGGGAGGGGAAAGGGAAGCCAGGAGGGTAATGGCAGCAGATGTGAGCAGGGAGGTACAGAAATACTGACTTTTCTTTCCACACTTTTCAAAAACTGCTCTGGGTATGATCTTCCAAGAAAGACATACCAAAACAAGTTTGGGGGAAGTCACAGTGTAGAATCAGGAAAACCCAGAAGTTTAGCAGAAGCATGGCAATGTTGTGGAGAAGCCAAAATTAAATCCACTGAGGGGGTGGGGGAAGATGGAGCAAGAGCTCTGGGTGGAAACCTTCTTCTGTCTAATCCCTTTCTGTATTGTATTTCCTGCTCAATCAGGCTTTTCAGTTTAGAAAAAAATGACTGGTATACCAGACCTCTTGCTATAGGTATGCTAGGGTTGCCAGATCCAGGTTGGGAAACAATTGGAAATTTGGGGGTGGAGTTTGGGGAGGGCAGGGACCTTAGTACAGTAAAAAACCATAGAGTCCATCCTCCAAAGCAGCCATTTTCTCCAGGGGAACTGATATCTGTCATCTGGTGATAAGCTGTAATTCCAGGGGATCCCCAGGACCCATTTAGAGGCTGACATCCCTAAAATATGCTCACCAAGTGGGAACTTTAAAAATACCTCTGTTGAAAACTAGTCTACTAAAGTATCCAAGAGAAATGTTTAGAAATCTGGATAAATCAAAATTATTTCTCAGGGACTATTCTTTGTTTTCAGAACCCAGTAACATGTCCAAGTGCACTTCATTCCCCCCACCCCAATTATTGATTGCTGCGTAGTCTGACTCTTTTAACAGAGGCAAAAATCTGTTCAAAGCAGATTTATACTTGAACCTAAATTTTGTGGGAAAGTGAGAAGCAAATGCCTCAAGCATCATGGACAGCAAAATACAAGCTCTGTAATTACCAATGAATTATTTTAAAAAACCCATTTTTCCCCATTTACTTAATATGGGCCCGTTACTTTTGGACTTTGGATAGGGAAATTTCTTTGAACTTTGAATATTTTTATCTACGTTTTGGAATATTTCAGATGATAATATTTTAATTTGATTATTTATTTAGAAAATATATATGCTGCATCTCCAATAAACTGCAAAAAAATTATAGCAAAAATAAAACAGTAACTATATTTGCCAGTAGAGGTTTTTCTGTTCAGGTTTTGATTAGTTAAAACCCTGAATGGAGACTTTTAATGTAACCAGAGAAGCACTAGGAGAAAGGAGGTAGCTGGTAAGCTCTGGAAGAGGTTAACTGATGACACAACATCTATTTCTTAATCACTAAACAAAATTACCAGAACTTTTAAAATATCCTGAGAAGAGTCATCGCTGTGACTTCCATACTTCATCTTGTAAAATTTATTTATTTATTTATTCTGTGGTACAAATTGAAACAAACTGTTCTTTCTTAGATTGCTTTAAAGGTCAAGTGACTGGCAAGAAATGTTAAAAACTTTGTATAAATCTTCATTCTCTCCAACATTTTTGATCGATTTTTTGCTTGGATAGTTTCCTTTTTAATGCCTAATACAGTACAAGCTTTGTTCTCTGGCATTCATGGGGTATGGGGTTTAACAGTTGGTAAGAAGTGCCAGATACTCAAGTCTGTTACTCTGCTCTGCCACTACCCAGAGCAATACCACACTGACTCAGTGTTGTGATGTGTGTTACGTGCTATACCACACTGTGCCAACATTACACTGGTGTGAGAGTCTAAGAGATTTCAAACTGTCAACAAAGTTCTTAATCAAGAGTTCTTTATTCCAGTGGATCAAATAGTAATCTACACATTCTTGAGTCAGTAATAAAAGTGAGGGGTTGAAGGGTCCTCAGAAGCCACGGTCTCAAAACTTTCAGCAACAGCAGCCATCCTGGCTCACCCCCTTCTCACCATCAGGTCCTGCTTAGAGCCTCCACGTCTCAGCACAACAGACTGGGCCCATAACCCTGTCGTGATGTGTGTTACGTGCTAGCCGGTTTCCTGGCTAGGCGGGATATAAATTGAAATAAATAAATAAATAAATAAAATATACCACACTGTGCCAATGTTAAGAGACTTAAGTCCACTAGACCCCTCAGCACACAACTGCACTACACCAGCAGAGTATATTTACAGTTTATTTACAGTGCTATTATATAATCCAACCAACAAACTGCTTCGCCAAGCAACCTGTTTGTGAGAAGAGAGAAATAGTTCTGTTCATCATTACATATATACATTTCAGTAACCAATTAAGTTGTTGCTGAGTCATGTAGAGTACATTCATCAATGTCACACTGGAAGAACAAGTCTGTACAAGTTCCTGCTCAGTTCTACTGCATCTGTCCCAGTCATATGACTCCTGCTGGCTGTCAGTTAGATCCTTCTGATCTGCCAGTTTACTGTGCATGAGGACTGAGAATCTCAATTACTGACACTCAGCTCTCTTGGGAATGCTATGGTGGCAGCCCCCACACTTAGCAGAACCCTTCCTCTCCCCTTCCAGAGCCATATTGAGATTCTGTGTGGCATTTCAGGCAACTGGGCCAATTGCCCGGTGATTCCTTTGGCTGACCTGGC